>OX645064.1:69097827-70306438 GCA_951905685.1 Eumerus sabulonum
CATTGGTCGGTTCGAGAGAAAGATTTTGCGCGTGATTTTTGGGCCTATAAACGCAGACGGGGGATGGTGGAGAAGATTCAACCACGAACTTTACGGGCTGTACAGCGACATGAGCCTAGTCAGGCGTCTACGGATTCAACGCCTAAGATGGCTGGGCCATGTAGAGCGAATGGACACCACAGCTCCAGCCCGGAGAGTCTTTGAATCCAACCCCGAGGGACGAAGAAGCAGAGGACGGCCGCACTTAAGATGGCGCACACAGGTGGAAGGGGAGGGACCTCAGCCAACTGGGTGTGCGGCAATGGAAAAGGCTAGCGAAAGATCGTGCTAGATGGAGGGGCATGTTGGTTGAGGCCCAGGTTCACCCCGAACTGTAGCGCCCACTAAGAAGAAGAAGAAGAGGCTGGACAAATGCTGTTTTCCACCTACTCGGAACGAGCCCAGAGGTGTAGGAAAGGTGAAAAAGCTTGCGAAGTGGTTTTGCCAGCGTAGAAGAATAGAAAGAACTATTGGGGCAATACTACCTGCACCAGCGGATTTGTGTATGTCGAGGTCTTTAAGAACCCTTGCGACTGTACGAGTACGAAAGTGGATCAGTCCCATGGTCGAATTGACGCACTCTACTACAGACGGAGGCAAAGTACAAACTTGAGGTTGAGATGTGGTTGCGAAGTGGGCAGCAAGTAGGTTAGCTTTGTCGAAGGGATGTGGATGAGTGTCGGTATAGACGACGTAGTTGAGTTTTTCATATTGTTTGCAAACGACCAGAAACTTTTGCTAGCTTTGGGACATTGAAGGATTTTAAGCCTTAGTTGTTGGTCGGATTGGAATTTAACTCGTTGAATGTGGATGTTGCAGTCATTTCTGGCTCGTACGTACTTTTTTCGATTTTCCTCAGAACTGTTTGCCTTACACTGCTTACTCCGTTGGAACATTGATCCTGGTGTTCTCACCAGGTGCCGCCTTTTACGGCAACATTATAAAAGTAAGCAGAGAATAAAGTTTTTTGAAGGATGAAAAACTCAACTTTGCCCAGGTATTCTGGAATTGAGCGACTAGAAAACAAAGACGGTTTCGATGGACAATCCTAGAATGATAATGTGAAATGTGTCCCCACATAAACAAGAGCTTAGACTTGGTCAGCAATTAAGATTACATAATAGAAATCGTAGGACCAGAAGTCGCACAAGAGGCATGGGTCGACTATATACTCGTAAGCATATATCGGTCAGTGTTAATCACTACGACCCAATATTGCCTTCTTCCATTTCCCGATGTTTATTTTTGGAATCGATTCTCGACTATATCGGATACAATATTGTGTAAACAAAAGGAATTGTGATAGTTTGTCTGCTGTGTGGTCACGACAGCGTCGTATGCCTACGAATTCTGCACGATCGCGACTTTAACTATAAACAGTCATTTTCGTTCTAAATTTATACATATAGCCGCCAGTTGTTTATTGGAAGTCCAAGTGGCTATCTTAGGAGTATACGGTCCACATATGGCGCAACAATATTTCGATGACACTATCGACATTTTGTAATAAATGTTTGCTTAGTAGTATGCACTATGTAGTTGCCTCTACGAAATTAGGGCCTGAATATACGAATAAACGGATTGCCTTTTAGTGGAAATTTTATTTCTGGAGAGCTCTAACTGGCTCTTAAGTAGGACGAAACGAAAATAGCATATTTCCTCACTACACGACCTGAGGCTCATAGCCTGTTGTTAAACTACAACATTCACTGAAGTATTGGCGCAAACAGGCTATCAGTTTGCGTAAGGCACAGAAAACAGGAAAATGCACTTCACTCACTGGAGGCCTTTTTCGAAAATATTGTAAAATATCGGGGCGGTCATCAGAGCGCTCGCGACTCTCAAAGTGAAAGAACCGGTAGGAATTGATTGGACCACTCCTTTTGCCGATGCTGCCATCAGAACTATAAGTAATCGTATGACGCAGGTTGTACTTTGACCCATCTACTGATGAATTGCCGTAGCCAATATGTCGACCCTCTAACGCTGGATGGGAAACGGTATGATGAGGAAAAAAATTGCGACATTGATGACAGCTGTCACGAAAGATTGCACTTACTGGGATTCGGATGTGTCGTGGGAAAGCGGTTAAGCTGATTTTACAACATCAGCCTTATATGTGCACACGCCCATACCGAAGAGGCTGAAGACCCTATCAACAAGGACTTCTATGACCTCCTGGACAACGCCTACGGAGCTTGTCTGGAGTACGATGTTCAAATCGTACACGGAGACTTCAACGCCAAAATCGGTAAGAACACCCATACGGAGTGATCGGAAAGCACAGCCTCCACGATACAACAACAGATAACGGCTTCCGATTAATGGACTTTGCGATAGCTCGTAATGCGGTGATAAGTAGCACAAGATTCCCTGGTAAGCGAATCCACACAGCAACCTGGCGATCTCCGGACGGTTGAACATTGACGCAAGGCACTCGTCAAACATCCTGGATGTGTGAACATTCGAGGGGCAAATGTCGACCCTGACCACTCCCTCGTAGCAGCAAGATTCAGAGCTCGACTGTCAAACGTCAGAAAGCTGCACCAGCCTACCAGGAGGAGGTACGACATTAGGCGCCTGAGCACACCGGAGGTTGCCAGAATCTACAGGGAGCAGCTGAGCGAAAGACTCTACGGTATGCCTACGTCGAACACAAATGCCAATAATATGTGGCTGCATTGTCGCTCAGCCATTCAGGAAGTAGCCGAAACCACCTTAGGATACCTACCACCCCCGACAAGAAACCCGTGGTATGATGGCGAGTGTGAGCAGAAAAAGGCAGCAACCTCTCTGCGCAAGAAGAGTACCGAGCCAGAAGAAGGGAGCTGAAAAAACTACTGCGACAAACGAAAAGGATATCGATGAGTCTAGGGATAAACATAAAACACGAGGCTTTTACAAGAAAGCCAAAGGCCTTGCAGGAGTCTTCAAAAAGGGCACACAGGCTCTTCGAAACTGCGAGGGTAATCTTGTCACCGACAGCATTTCCAGCAGCTGCTTAACGAGCATGACCAAGAGAGAGTGGTAGGAACCGAGGAAATCCCAACTCCAGCCGCTTAAGTCATCCTCCCACCCAGCATCGAAGAAGTCGGCACAGCTATTCAGAAGCTGAAGAACAACAAGGCCGCAGGCTCAGATGGCTTGCCATCAGAGCTCTTCAAGGCTGGCGGCGATGTTCTGGTAGGGAGCATGCACCAAATCACCTGCAGAATTTGGGAAGATGAAAGCATGCCCGACTACTGGAATATCAGCTCTATATGCCCCATCCACAAAAAAGGCGATCCTACCTCTTGCAAGAACTATAGACGTATATCCCTACTCAATGTCGCATACAAGATCCTGTCCAGCGTATTGTGTGAACGTCTAAAGCCATTTTGCACCGCACTAATCGGCAGCTACCAGTGCGGCTTCCGACCCGGCAAATCGACTATAGACCAAATTTTCACACTTCGACAAATCCTGGAAAAGACCAACGAGTTTCGAATCGATAGACACCATCTTTTCATCGATTTCAAAGCCGCATACGACAGCATTCATCGTGAAGCACTGTTTGGGGCGATGGCCGAATTCGGGATCCCGGTAAAACTGATCCAGTTGTGTCGCGCCACGCTAAAAAACACGCGATGCACCGTGCAACTCGGTTCTAGGACCTCGGAACCATTCGAAACATGCACCGGATTTCGGCAAGGAGATGCGCTGTCATGTGACTTCTTCAACCTGGTGCTGGAGCAGATAGTGCGACGGTCAGGCGTCAACAGGGAAGGCACTATCTTCTACAAGTCCGTCCAGCTGCTAGGATACGCGGATGATATCGACATCATCGCGTGTTCTCGCCGTGGCATTGTGGAAGCATTCACGGCGATTGAAGAACAGGCGAAACGAGTTGGTCTTAAGGTCAATGACGACAAAACGAAGTACATGCTGTCAAGCAAAAACCAATCCGTCGCTCACCACCTGGGACAAAATATAACAATTGACAGCTACCATTTCGAGGTACTTAAGGCCTTTGTCTACCTCGGGGCAAACGTAAATTCCACAAATGACAACACAGTGGAGATCCGACATAGAATCGCCCTTGGCAACCGCTGCTACTTCGGCTTGTCGAAACAACTGGGCTCAAAACTCCTCACTCGAAAGACCAAAGTCATGCTTTACAAAACGCTCATTCTGCCAGTCTTGCTGTACGGAGCCGAAAGCTGGACGATAAGCAGGACAGCGGAGCTGATTTTGAGTTCTTTCGAAAGAAAAATTCTGCGCCGGATATTTGGTCCTGTCTGCGAGCAAGGTGGATGGAGAAGAAGACACAATCGCGAACTCTACGAGCTGTACAAATATGTGGATGTAGTCCGGAAGGCAAAGATCCGTCGACTACACTGGCTCGGCCACATCGAGCGCATGGACATCAACGCTCCAGCTAAGAGGGTCTTCGATTCCGAGCCTCCTGGTTCGTGAAGAAGAGGAAGACCGAACCTCCGGTATAAAGACCAAGTAATCGCAGATGACATTGACGTTATTGGACGAACAAAGCGAGACGTCAATGAGGCGTTCACAAGCATTGAAGCAGAAGCGGCGAAAGTGGATCTAAGGGTAAATGGGGACAAGACCAAATATATGCAGTCATCCAAGAAAGACGCACAACATCGACGTCTTGTGCTATATTTTGAAGTAGGTAGACTTCGTCTACCTTGGCTAGATAGTAACAAGCAGCAACGACACCAGCGCTGAGATAAAACGCAGAATAACTCTTGGACGTTATCAAAAGCGGATGAAGAGGCTCTTGGACGTTTCGAGAGGAAAATTCTGCGTGCAATCTTTGTTCCCGTTTGTGTAAACGGAGAATGGAGGAGATTCAACCAAGAACTGTACGGGCTGTACAGGGACATCGGCCTGGTTAGACGTCTTCGGATCCAACGTCTATGATGACTAGGCCATGTAGAGCGAATGGACATCAACGTTCCGGTCCGAAGAGTCTTCGACTCCAACCCCGAGGGACGACGCAGCAGAGGACGACCGCATTTAAGGTGGCGCGCACAGGTGGAAGGGGACCTCAACCAACTGGGCGTGCGGCACTGGAAGCGGCTGGGCGTGCGGCACTGGAAGCGGCTGGCCGAAGATCGGACCGGTTGGAGAGGCTTGTTGGTTGAGGCCCTGGTTCACCCCGAACTGTAGCGCTAAAGTAAGAAATCTTGGTCTTGATAACTGGAAGCAGCGTGCCCGGGACCGTCAAGGATGGAAGGCAGCTATAGCTCAGGCTCAGATCCTCCATGGATTGCTGGTCTGATAAGTAAGTAAGTAAGTTGTATGGGAGCCCCCCTTAACTCTTTCAGTCTTGGTGATTAGTGTTACTAACCACCTTTTTCCGAATTTGTAAATTAAAATCCATGCCATCTAGCGACAAATGGTTGAAATATTATGAAAGTTCGTACCATGCTTGACAAGATGCGGCCGATTAGCGGTATATTGAATGAATGACAGTTCATTTGTGTTGAATGGAATATTACCCTAACGTGCTTTTATTCGTGTGTTTGTTAAGAAAAACTGTGGAACGGGTAAGCAAGCCTTTCTGTTCAATGTTTTTTACTCAATGTATTCTCATATATCTATTTTATACCTGTTCCCATAAAAGTACTACTACTTTTGTGTTTTCGATGTTTATTCGCAACGAAAGTATAGTGGTTAGTAAACTAACCACCGTGACTGTTGCAGCTTTATGGTTATAATCTACATGAAACTTATGCATGTAACTGAGAGTGTCCTTTTCGTGTTTGTTACAGTATGTCGCGCACGCTAAAAGATAGAGAAATTGCGGACTGTTTGTTGGAAGACATTCCTTCAGGTAGCGAAAGTATTTGTAGCGATGAGGATGACGAAGACTATACAGAAGATCAGCAAAATCCGCTGGTGTTAGGCGATTTGATTGGTGGAGTTCAAGTAACCGACTATCACAACTTTGATCTCGATGACGACCTCCCTTTGTCTAGCTTAGTACACCGGAATCCTGATTCCACAGAGTCGGACACCGTAAATTTAAAACGACCGACTACACTAGCTCCAAAATGGAAGAAAAATTGTAAGATGGACATACCCGTTGTGTTTTCTGAAAGTGTGGGAATAACCGACGAAATTATAAGCATGGAGAATGTTACACCTCTTTCATTATTTCGCCTTTTTTGGACAGAGCATTTACTAGACATTTTATGGTTTCAAACCAACCTTTACGCCACTCAGTCTGGAAAGCCTTATACATCCACCACAACAGAAGAACTTGATGTTTTCATTGCTTTGAATTTGGTGATGGGTATAAAAAAATTGCCGAGCTACAGAGATTACTGGTCTTCAGCACCTGATTTGCATGATAGCTATGTTTCTAAGTTCATGAGCTTCAATAGATTCAGTTGGCTTTTAAATAACCTGCACGTAAATGACAATAGTGTAATGCCCGACAGAAATAGCCCAGATTTCGATAAACTTTATAAAATTAGGCCTCTGCTCGACATTCTGCGAACTAATTTTCAAAAAAACTACAAGCCATCAGAAAGAGTTGCGATTGACGAAAGCATGATCAAATTCAAAGGCAGGAACTATTTAAAACAATACATGCCAAAAAAACCGACCAAACGCGGTTACAAGGTTTGGATGATGTGTGCACAGTCAGGCTACTGCCTAGATTTTGATTTGTACACAGGCAAGCAGGGTACCAACGTTGAAACTGACTTAGGTGGTAAAGTTGTGAGGAATTTTTGCGAAAATTTGAAAGATAAAAATCATAAAGTCTATTTTGATAATTACTTCAACAGTTACCTTTTGCAAGTAAAATTACGAGAGGACAACATTTTCGCCTGTGGAACGGTAAATCCAAACAGAAAGTTTTTGCCAACGTTAAAAGAAGACAAGCATTTACAAAGAAGCGAACATGATTACCGGATAAGTGACACAAAAGTTAGTTTGCTAAAATGGAAAGACAAGAGATCAGTATTTATTTTATCAAACTATCATGATCCTAAGAATGTCGGAAAAGTTTATCGCAGAGAGCGCGATGGTACCAGTGTTGAAGTGTCCTGTCCAGAAGCTGTAAAAGACTATAACGCGTACATGAATTTTGTCGACAAATTTGATCAACTAAAAGGAAGTTATGCTGTTGACAGGAAATCCCACAAGTGGTGGCATAGGATTTTTTTCCATTTTCTGGATCGTTCTGTAGTTAATGCTTTTTTAATTTATAAAGAACTGCAGTCCTCATCACGCCCTGACCTAAGCAAATTGAGTCTGAAAGAATTCAGACGAAGCGTATACCAGGGTCTACTGGCACCAGCATACGTCAGAGACAAACAAAGGCTCAAATCAATAAACAGCAACAGTAGTTCCGCGGCCTCTTCTCCAGGACCTGCATTTATAAAACGCCACAAGCCTACAGTCCCTCAGGAAATTCGTCTAGAATACAGTGGCCATCAACCTGAGAGATGCACGTCGAGAAGATGCTGCAAATGTAGTACTAAAATATCTCCAGTACGTACTATATGGCAGTGCAATACGTGTAAAGTGCCCCTTTGCCTACGTAAAGGAAAAACATGTTTTTCCGATTTCCATAAAAAATGAACTGATTGTAACTGATAATATTAATAAATAATATACATAATACAACATAGTTTTCTTTGTATCAATAGTCATGGTGGTTAGTGTCACTAACCACCTCATTCCTCGAAAGCCTCAATACCTAGATTTTTTTTTTTTACTTTCTGTGATATTTTAGATGTAATTGGTGCTAAAACTAAAATATAAATGTTCAAAATATTCTTACTGTAAAAGCGTGACTGAAAGAGTTAAATATTTATTTTATTCTGTTTTTAGTATTTGTTATTATACCGGCAACAGAAATGCATCTGTGAAAATTTGAACTGTCTAACAATCACGGTTCATGAGTCATAGCCTGGTGACAGACGGGCGGACGGACAGCGAAGTCTTAATAATAGGGCCCCATTTTACATTTTGGTTATGGAATGTACGTGTTCAACTTAATGAGAGTTCACTGTATTTAGCAAAAAAGTACTAATGTATTCGGACTTTTGAATACCACCGTACCGTTGATAAAAAGAAAAAGACAATTCCTCTGGGGTGGTGTATGTAGATTTTTATCTTAAGGTGTAGATAGGTATATACATCTTTGAAACGCTTGACTGTAGTATTCAATTGTGATGACGCATGTATTTTTGTAAACACCAAATCGAGAAAAAGAAAACAAATAACGAGACACATGGCTTAAAGCGCAAGTAGTTGAATTCGTTCCCCTGAGGAGTATGTTCCTTTAAGCTATGACCTGTATACCATAGCGTTGCTAGGTGAATTCTCCAATTCCACTACTATGTAGGTCACATTCATATAGCCTGGTGTAATGTAACACAATAGAGCTATATATGTATGGACTTGTAACCAAGGAACAACATATACATATTCCCATTGTTCACTTATTGCAATTAAACATTCATTTTTTCGCCAGCGGTAGATATGTATCTTGAACGTTGCATGTTCATATGTTCGACTATGTATTTCTGTTGTTTTGCAATGTTATCAGTTTCTTCCAGATCATTGAGGACGGCGACAGAAATTGATAGGTACAGTTAATCAAAAAAGTAAGTATACACCCGGCAGACGTATAGTTATGTTTTGAAATTCGAAATATCTTAAGAAATATAATTGATTCACTGCACCCTGAGTGTTGATGAGCATTTGTACAGCTGCTGGAAATGAAATGTAACAGTAAATTTCCATGAATGAGATCATTTACAAGTTATTTCACGACACAACATCCAAATACACATCAAAAAAGTAAGTATACACTTCGCATATGCTGCATTCTAATTAGGCATTCCGAGTTGCAAGGAGTTAAGACAGTAAATTAATTCATTCTATTTACTATATTGTATATACTATACAATAATTTGTACAGTTTACGCAAGTTTTTGAAGATGGCACCACGGGGAAAGGAACTTTCACAAGAAATAAAAGATTTAATAATAAAATACTTTAAAGAAAAAAAATCTATTCGGGAAATTGCCAAAATTGTTGGAAAAAGCCATGCAACCATTCAAAAAATTATAGAAAAATATAAAATTCAAGGAAATACGCAAAACAAGGCCAGAACTGGGCGCCCGCGTATATTTACGGATCAAGAAGAACGGAGAATTGTAAGAAAAATTAAACAAAATCCTAAATTAAGCGCTCCTAAAATACGATCCGAAATTGTAAACGAGACTGGAAAGCTATGCAATACTCAGACAATTCGTTTCATTTTAAATGACGCCGGATACCATGGTCGAAACATCAGGAAAAAGCCGTTCGTGAGTAAGGTTAACCGGCAAAAACGACTCAATTTTGCAAAAGCTCACGTAAATTGTGATCCAGCTTTCTGGAATAAAATCATATTTTCAGATGAAAGCAAGTTTAACGTTCATGGATCCGATGGACGTGCTAAAGTGTGGCGTAAGACAAACACGGAGCTAGATCCCGCAAACATGGCCGGAACTGTAAAGCACGGTGGTGGCTCCTTAATGGTATGGGGGTGTATGGCGGCAAATGGCGTCGGTAATTTAGTCTTCATTGATGGCACTATGGACAAATATGCCTATTTGGACATATTGAAAACGAATTTACTTCAAAGCGTCAGAAAGTTGGGTCTAGAAGGGTCATTTATCTTTCAACAAGATAATGACCCAAAACACACCTCCCATATTGTTAAGGAATGGTTATTATATAATGTTCGTAATCAGCTAAGAACACCACCCCAATCGCCTGACATGAATGCAATAGAACATTTATGGGAACATTTGAAACGAGAAGTTCAGAAACACGGTGTCAAAACAAAAGAAGATTTGAAAAGAGTGCTCCAGGAAGAGTGGGCTAAAATAAGCCAAAGAGTAACATCAAAATTGGTTAAATCGATGCCAAATAGAATGCAAGCTATTATAAAAGCCAAAGGCTACCCAACGAAATATTGAGATGAAGACTTTAGAGCGGAGAAAAATTTCAGAAAGTATTAATTTTTGTTTGTATACTTACTTTTTTGATGTAACTTTTATATTCATATTATTTTAAGTTGAATTTTATTGTTTATGTTTTGTTATTTTGTTATGTTTGTTCTTTTTGGAAAATAATATTACATTAGTGAAAACAGGAAAAAAAGTGGTTGTTGTTTTTTGTATGATATATTTAGTTTTCTTTAGAAAAATATACTTCAGGAGGTAGTGTATACTTACTTTTTTGATTAACTGTAGTTCCCCCACATGTTGCTATTAATTTACCGCCACGACAACTGCAGCTGCGGCGCGGTCGAATGTCTGACTTTCTACCCACTACTTTGGTGGTTTTTAAAAGGCGGTATATGTACGTATGTGAATACATGCCAGTAAAACACTTTGACAATTCTACTGCGTCATTAGATACTATGTACCGACGAATGTGCCAAACAAAAAAATATAACGAGTTTTCAGAACAACTCAAGGATGGGTACATCTGAGAAGAACCGCGAGACTTTCGTCCAGTTCGAGTGCGAAATGGATAGATAAGCATCTCCGACATACTGACAAACACCCGTAGTATATAGTACTTACAACAACCCATACAATCAAACGTACATATATAGGTATGTCCAATCAAGATTTATCCGTTGCTTCCTTCGTGATGTTGAAGGTTAAGACCATTTACTGCGAGACGTACATAGAATTGGAGAGGTATACAGACCGAGACTACTGGATTTTTGAGAAGCTGTGTCAATGATCACAAAAGAATGACATCATCCATTGGAATCAATCGCCCTGGGGCTTCCGATTGAGCGGGCAAGAGGTACATACGTATGTATTTCTAATAATTTTTCAACCAAATAGAGACGTGTGAACACACACTCCTACATAAATGACTTACCGAACATAACGTGTTGAAGAAAAACAATATGTATTTCACCATAGATGTCCCGCAATCCATTTTCACTTGCAATTATACTTTCGATTTTACACACGGAATAAACCTAGAAATGCACAGAGAATAACAAACTCATTAAATGCCACGGACAACGACACGTATCACAACAACATCCGCTCTACGTGTAAATATATATTTTACAAAATGGACGAGTCACTGTTCAACATCAATCCAATCCACGTATAAAAGCAATGAGAGCAAACGAAGCGTAGATCCAACTCAAAGCATCTTTTACACTTTTATTCACAAAGGCAAACTTACAGGAAAACCAGTCGAAAGAACCTCCCACGGCAACCTTCTCAATCGAACTGACGATGACGAAGAAGACAATCTGTATCCGGAGCGGCGGAAGGGATTCTGGTTTTCTGCCACAACTTCAGCCAGAGTTACCGTGCTATCTAGTTTGTACTCAGAGTTGAGTATGTATTACACTTATGCACATAGTATCGTTTCCGTACTATCCATACATACGCAAGATGTAGTATACACACGCCGGGTGACGTAATGTCGCTGAGCACGACAAGCGACAAATTGATGTGTAAATACAGTTAAGGTTAGACCAATAGTCGACAATGGGAATCAACAGGAAAACGCCGTCGTGCATGCACTCACTCTCACAGATTCGTATATGCGAGTGTAAACACACGCAAAAAGCATAAGGTGACACACATACATACATCGGTGGTATTTGAGTGAAATTTTATATCTCAGCCGATGACTGCATTTGGAATTGGTTACACACATATATGTACGTTATACCTACACACTTGTGTTTATTACTTACTTACTTACTTAACGGGCGCTACAGTTCGGGGTGAACCTGGGCCTCAACCGTCCTCTATTTCTTCGTCCCTCGGGGTGGATTCAAAGACTCTACGGGCTGGAGCTGTGGTGTCCATTCGCTCTACATGGCCTAGCCATCTTAGGCGTTGGATCGGTAGACGCCTGACCAGACTCATGTCGCTGTACAACCCGTACAGTTCGTGATTGAATCTTCTCCTCCAACCCTCCTCTGTGTTTATGGGACCGAAAATCGAACGCAGAATCTTTCTCTCGAAACGACCAAGGATTTCCTCATCCGCTTTAGATAAAGTCCATGTTTCTGCGCCGTATAACAGGACCGGGATAATTAAGGTCTTATATAAGGTCAACTTGGTCGTACGAGAGAGGGCTCTACTTCTCAGTTGCCTCTTGAGCCCAAAGAAGCAGCGGTTGGCAAGAGTAATTCTGCGCTTGATTTCGAAACTGGTGTCGTTGTTCCAAGTCACCGCGGAGCCGAGGTATATGAAGTCCTTAACTACCTCGAACTTATATCTGCCAATATGCACGTTCTGTCCAAGACGTCGGTGGTAAATGTCCTTTTTCGATGACAGCAGATATTTAGTCTTGCCCTCATTAACTGCCAAACCAATTTTTGCCGCCTCCATCTCAATACTCGCAAACGCCTCACTGACATCTCGCTGCGATATACCTATTATGTCAATGTCGTCGGCGTACGCAAGGAGTTGCGAGGATTTGAAGTAGAGTGTGCCTCTTGTATTGGCCAGTGATTTTTGCACAATCATTTCCAATACGATGTTGAAGAAATCACACGACAGCGCATCGCCCTGCCTAAATCCTTTTTTGACATCAAAACTATCGATAAGGTGCTCACCGATTCGGATGGAGCAGCGAGCATTTTCCAAAGTCATCCTGCATAGTCTGACGAGCTTCGCAGGGATGTCAAAAGTAAACATGGCGTTATATAGCTCGTCTCTAATTACGCTGTCGTATGCGGCCTTGAAGTCGACGAATAGATGGTGCGTATCGACTTGAAACTCATTGGTTTTCTCCAGGATCTGCCGTAGTGTGAAGATTTGATCGATGGTGGACTTCCCTGGCCTGAATCCGCCCTGATAAGGACCAATCAGTTTATTAACAAAAGGCTTCAAGCGTTCACACAAAACGGCAGAGAAGATTTCGTAGGCGATGTTAATGAGACTTATTCCTCTATAATTGGCGCAATCAGAGGGGTCTCCTTTCTTGTGGATCGGGCATACGATGCTGAGACTCCATTCCTCGGGCATGCTTTCCTCTAACCATATCTTACGGATGAGCTGGTGCATGCTCCCAACCAGGTCATCCCTAGCTGCCTTGAAGAACTCAGCAGACAGTCCATCTGCGCCAGCAGCTTTATTCGACTTGAGTTTCGATATGGCAATCTCAACTTCGTCGAGGTCAGGGAGACGGAATTCTCTGTGATCTTCGTCGTTAAAATATGGATCATTCTGCCTGACGGCGGTATGTTGGCTGTCATCGCCGTTATACAGTCTGCAGAAGTGGTTTTTCCAAATTCTCAGCATCGACTGCGATTCTACTACTAGGTGTCCGTTCTCATCCTTACAGGCCTCCGTTCGGGCTTTATAGCCTTGAGACATTCGTTTTATCCGCTGATAAAATCTTCGAACGTCGTGCCTGCAATAGCACCTCTCCAAGTTTTCAATCGCCCGCTTCTTGTGCTCTTTCTTTTTTCTCTTGAGAAGCTTATGTTCCTCCCTTCTCTTAAGCTCGTAGAGCTCACGAGCCGCTCTTGGTTTTTTGTGTAGTGAGGCTTTGTATGCCTCCTGCTTTTCCGCATGAATCCTTCTACACTCGTCATCGAACCAGGTGTTTCGTCGTGGTGGAGCTTTAAGGCCCAGCACTTCCGTTGCTGTGCTCTTCAGGGCTTGTTTGCACAGGCTCCATTGTTGCTCTACTGACTGAGTGGAGGATTGAGGTGTATCGGAGAGCTTAAGGGAGACGCGGTTGGCAAAAGCGTGTTTATTATTAAAATAAAGTTTTATCAAATGATATCCAAGCAATTGCTTGTACTTATAAACCACACCCTGCTCACCCCGACCATACTTCCTGTAAAACTTCCGTGTACACACAAGTGTGGTGTCTGTGGGCTCTTTTAGGGACTCTTAGGAAGGTCACTGGAACGTAGGAAATATACTCTAGTCGCCTTTCTCGACATTGAGGGTGCCTTTAACAATGTTGAACCATGGGCCGTCACCAAAGCGCTAACTGATCTGGATGTTACGGCATCAGTGATAGAACTGGTACGACAACTGTTAACACAAAGAGTTGTCAAAGCCAACTTCGCTGGTGCCGTCTCAACCAGGGTGGTTAACAGAGGTACACCACAGGGTGGAGTACTCTCCCCTCTCCTGTGGAACGTGGTGGTCAACGAGCTACTGCTGTTGCTTGAACAGGAAGGATACGCTGTGACCGCCTATGCAGATGACATTGCTATTGCCGCCACAGGAAAATTTCCCAGCACCCTATGCGACCTTATACAGAGTGCATTACATACAGTAGAAACCTGGACGCAGTACTGTGGACTTGGGGTGAACCCTAAGAAGACCGATCTAGTACTGTTTACTAACAAATATAAAATTCCGCCCCTCAACCCACCGAGGTTGGGTGGAACCCAACTAATAATCAAAGAGCAGGCCAAATATCTAGGCCTAGTCCTTGACAAGAGGCTGAATTGGAAACCCAACATTCTTGACCGCGTCAAGAAAGCAACCGTTGCCCTCTACAGTTGCAAAAAAGTGGTGGCCAAGAAGTGGGGTCTCCAACCAAGCATTATGCACTGGCTCTACACGGTCATAAGGCCCATCCTCCTGTATGGCGTCGTAGTCTGGTGGACTGCTCTGGACAAGGCAGTCAATCGAAACCTTCTGGGGAAAGTACAAAGATCGGCCAGCTTATACATAAGCGGAGCGATTAGATCAACCCCCACGGAGGCCCTAAACATTCTGTTACACCTTACACCACTGAACCTTTTCAGCAAACAAATTGCTGCCTGCGCGGCGCTGAGGATGAGGAGCATAATAAAATGGCCCACATCACAAAAAGGACACACAACCATTCCAAAACACTTAGAAGTACCCATGGACAGAGACTATATCATTCCGCAAAACGTGTTCACTAGGAACTTCGAAGTTGTTTTTCCATCCAGGGAGGAATGGGCTGAAGGGAAAGTCATACCAAAGGACTCGATCTCCCTCTATACCGATGGCTCTAAGATGGAGTCGGGTGTAGGCAGTGGAGTCTTCTCCGAGGAGCTTAACCTCAGCCTATCCTTCAGACTCCCAAATTACTGCAGTGTGTATCAGGCTGAAATAACAGCGATAACGGAGGCCCTTGCATGGCTCAGGATCAATGTAATATCCGCCAAAGATATTATCATTTGCACGGATAGTCAATCTGCGATAAAATCCCTGGCAGCGGTAACGCACAAATCAAAGACATCTCTCAACTGTCGCCTATCTCTAGATGAGATGGCTGAGCAGTTCAACATTAAAGTATTGTGGGTTCCCGGGCATAGGGATATTCCAGGAAACTGCGCGGCCGACGAACTCGCAAAGTTAGGGTCTTGCACACTCAGCCTACCTACCCTCGGGTACCTAGGAACACCAATAAGTACGATAAAGCATATGATAAAACTCCAAACCACTAAGGCGACCAACCTCCAATGGAATGAGAGTAATATCGGCTTTATCACCAAACAATTGTGGCCTAAATTAAACCTAAGACGAACCAGGGACCTAATGGCAACCAAAAGTACAACCTTAAGTACTCTGGTGGGTGTCATTACAGGTCACTGCATCATTGGGAAACACGCCGCCAGACTGGGAATATCCTCCAACAACTTCTGTCGCGGCTGCATGGACGAGGAGGAGGAGGAGGAATCAATACATCACCTCCTCTGCTCATGCCCCTCTTTTGCGAATCGCCGAAGGATCTACCTCGGCGCGCCCTTCTATGATAATTTAAGTGAGCTAGCAGACCATAAGATAGCTCAACTTCATCGCTCCATCAGAAGCACCGGTTGGTTCTCTGGTAGCGGATCTGGGTAACACGATCCATGTGGTATCACGATGGGCCGACTTCGGCCTACGTATGGCTTATGCCGACCACAATAACCTAACCCAACCTAGGAAGTTTTTTTCGGGCTCCGTACCCAAAGGGTAGAACGGCACCCAATTACGAAGGCTTCGCTGTCCATCCGTCCGTCTGTCCGTCTGTCACCAAGCTGTATCTCATGAACCGTGATAGTTAGACAGTTGAAACCGCCGCCTTAACAACAAATACTAAGAACAGATTAAAATAAATATTTAACACATTGGTTGCCAAGCCAAATTTGAGAAAATTTCATGGCGTGCCAACACAAAAAATTTCGTTTATTATACTTTTGATCACAAAAAAACTACAAAAGATCGACATTACATATTTGGAACGCATCCTGAACGTCCAGGACGAATTTAGTCCTGGCTATCAAAAATGATAGCCATGGCACCACACGACCAGATAGTGCCATGGCTATCATGGCAAAGGACTAACAAAGGCATCGTAGGGGTAGCATCCATCCGACGGATGCTGGCCTGCTAAAAAGCGAGAAGAGCCATCGCAGTCGAACATCTTGCGGCACTATTAGTAAGTCCTATCCCCACCTCCTCGTGGTGCCATTTGGAGATTTCCTATTAAATTGCAGACGGGGAAGGGCGAATGGCGAGTCTCCTACGCCAATAAAAAAAAAAAACAGGAGTAGTCGGTTGGGCTACGGCCTAGTAAGCCGTAACCGTAAAAAAAAAAAAAGCACAAACTCCGAAACAACCACAAGCCTCGGATATGACGGACCGGGGTTATGTTGACGACCCTTGCAAAAAACGAAAAAGGGACAATGATCTTCGGCTTTGTACGTGGAATGTTAGGTCCCTAAACAGGCCACATGCAGCCGAACAACTTGCGGACGCCCTCGACCGCTATAAAGCGGACATCACTGCCATCCAGGAAATGCAATGGAATGGACCGCGTATAAAGCGGATGAGAAACTGCGACATTTACTACGGCGACTGCTATAGGGCAACGATTGTTTGGATGCGGAAATGCACAGAGAAAGGACAGAGACATACGAAAAACTGTCAGTAAATATTAATATAAACAATAACAAAATATCACTTATTGCAATCTACAGATCACCTCAAGAAAATGTCAATAACTTTATCAATGAACTAAGCACTCACATTGACCATTTCAACAAACGCAAAAATATGATAGTCATAGGAGACGTAAATATAAATGTTGAGCTTAATGAACAATATGTAAACAAATACTTAAATATGATAGCATCTAAAGGGCTCTTAAATGTAATTTCATCTTACACAAGAGTCGATGTTGCTCGAGACACAAAATCACTAATCGATCATTCGTCAAGCCAAGCTCCGATATTTTAAATTTCAATTTGAAAGGTTCAAAAGTAACCCAAAAGAAACTTGGAAACTAGTGAATAAAATTCTAGGGAGAGAGTCGCGTAATCTTGATGATACCCTGAAAGCAAATTTTGCAAATGAAAAGAACATAAGCTCTTTAGTCAACAAATTTGCTTATGTACTATCATCGGAAATCAAGGAGATTGTTCACGATTGCGACAAAAAAGTATTTTGTCGAGGATCAAGCCAAGTGGGAAGATCTATGTACCTTGAAGAAGTGACTGCAATAGAAATTGAAAACGCCCTTAGATCACTAAACGTTTGTAAAGCACCAGGCATTGACGGAATAAGACCTCGAGATTTCAAAGCAAATGCATTCACTCTAGCACCTATATTGAGAAATTTAATGAATCGGAGCTTTAACCAAACAACGGTCCCGAATCTATTAAAGACATCTATTGTACGGCCAATTTACAAAAGTGGAAAGAAAAATGAGATTACAAACTACAGACCGATTTCACTATTCTCAGTGGTGGATAAGGTACTGGAGGAGATGATGGCTAAAAGACTATACAACTATGTAGAAACATTTAGCATTCTACATCCAAGACAATTTGGATTTCGCAAAAACAAAAGCACAAGTCGATTGCTTGGTGACTTTGCAAACCAAATAAATAACAGCCTAAATAAAACCATAGTTCTATCGTCCTGTTCATCGATTTTAAAAAAGCTTTTGATACATTGTGCCATAGAAGGATTATAGAAAAACTACAAAATACTGGTGTCCGTGGAAATATTTTGCTTTGGTTTCAGAGCTACCTGAGCAATAGAAAGTTTAAAGTGCGAATTAGTGATGAATTCAGTGAAGACCAAGATATAAAATACGGAGTCCCGCAAGGGTCAAAACTGGGACCCCTTATTTTCATCATCTATATAAATGATATGCTTTCAGTGCTCCAAAAAAGTACTGGATATGCATACGCTGATGATACTGCTATACTTGTAAGTCACAAACATGCTGATCAAGCCGTAGAAATAGTGCAACAAGAGTTCAACGCAATAATTGCTTGGTGTCACGATAATGGTCTTGTTATCAACTCAAAGAAAACGAAAACTATGCATATGCGTCCTCCACATATTCCAAAAGTAAATATATCACTGAAAGTACATGATCGAATGTGCCTCCATATTTCAGGTAACTACCTGAAATTACAGGACACTGACGAATGCGACAAGATAGAAAGCGTATCAGTTTACAAATACCTTGGCGTTATTGTGGACTACAATTTTAAGTGGAGCTATCAAATAGAACATCTAATTAAGAAGTTACGCCAATCCGCATATGCTCTCTACCATCTGAGCAACTTTTGTCCACCATCCGTATTACACCAATGCTATTTTGGTCTTGTCGAATCTCATCTGAGGTATGGAGTGCTTGCATGGGGACAAGCCCCGCAAATGACAAACCTCCTCTCCTTAGTGAGAAGTATACAAAAGATTATACGAGGATCATACAACTATCAACAGACCCCAATGGATGAAGACATAAGAATGCTGAACATTGAAAATATCTACAAACTTGAGGTAATTTCAGCTTTCTTTAATGATAGTAGGTACAAGAAGCAATCTCAACCAGCCTTTAATACACGACGAAGACAACAAGGATGCTACGACATTCCAAGATCCTGGAACAAATATGGACAAAGAACCTACGAGGCTATGGTACCAAAGATATTCAATAAATTGCCAACGTCCTTTATCAACATGACAAGACACCAACTACTAAAGAGCGCCAAAAAATTGTATTTAAATTCAAAATGACTGTTAATTGTAGATATGTATATTTATTATATGTAATATTTCTAAAATGTTATCTATGTTACCTATATACGTGTAAACTTTAATTAGAGTTAATCATATATTTGTACCTAGTCTTCTGCAGACAAGCCTTTTAGGCTTCGCAGATAATTTAAATAAAAGAGAGAAAGAAATATATATGTATCTATGTATGTAGCTCTTATCTTCCGTAACGTTGATTTTAATTTTAAATTGTTAAATTGTACTAGATTTGAGCTGTCTAAGATAATATTGTAATTTGAAAATGAATAATAAATAAATGTAATGTAATGTAATGTGTGTGAAAAAAACAATTCAAATAAAAAATGAGAAATGAATGAAAATTTGTTGTTCGAGGTGGACTAAGGCAAAAAGTCCTAAGCTTTCGGCATGCGGGCGAACGCCTCATAACAATCCGTATTAAGGCTACATTTTTTAACATCAATCTGATCTGCGTCCACGCCCCCACGGAAGACAAGGATGACTCCGCCAAAGATGAGTTCTACGATCTCCTAGACAGAACGTATGCTCAATATCCCAGCTATGACATCAAAATTGTATTAAGAGACTTCAATGCTAAGCTGGGGGGTGAGGAAAGCATCTTTGAACGAGTCGTCAGCAAACATAGCCTACACGACACCACCTCCGATAACGGACACAGGCTGATTGATCTTGCTACGGGGCGAAATCTCCTTCTAGCCAGTACGCGCTTCCCGCACCTCGATATACACAAAGGCACCTGGCGGTCTTTTGATCAATCGACTACCAACCAGATTGATCACATCGTGATCGACGTCAGACACTCCTCCACTATTCTTGATGTCTGAACTTTCCGAGGGGCTAACATCGACGCGGACCACTATCTTGTAGTAGCCAAGATGCGCTTACAGATATCACGAACGCAGCGGAGTAGAGTAAGGCTAGGCGCAAATTGAGACACGTATAGCGTGTGTGAGGTGACATGACACGAGTGCCATGGCCTAAGAATATGAAGTTATGACGTCGGAAAGCTACTATCGCCAGAAAGGGGTTCTCTTCGCGGTGAAACTTAGGTGCGGCCGTCCTTTGTTTCTTCGTCCCTCGGGGTTCGATTCAAGGACTTTCCGGGCTGGAGCTGCGGTGTTCATTAGCTCTAAATGGCCTGGCCATCTTAGGTGTTGAATCTGTAGAGGTCTGACTAGATCCCATATCTCTGTACAACCCGTACATTTTGTGGTTGAGTTTTTTCCTCCATCCCCCGTCTGCGATTATAGGACCGAAAATCATACGCAAAATCTTTCTTTCAAAAGCGCTTATAGGACAGTGTCTATGCTTCTGCGCCGTACAGCAGGACCAGGATGATTAGGGTCTTGCATAGAGCCAACTTGGTTGTTCGGGATGGCCCTCTATATCGTTGTTCCAGGTCACTGTGGAGCCAAGGTCGACGAAGTCTTTAGCTACCTCAAACTTATATCTGCCAATACAAAGCTTCTGGCCTAGACGTCAGTGGTGATTGTCCTTTTTTGACATCACCATGTATTTAGTTTTGCCCTCATTTACTGCCAGGCCAATTTTCGCCGAGCCGAGCAGCGAGCATTGTCCAAAATCATTTTGACGAGCTTAGCAGAGACATCAAAGGTAGGCATAACGTTGTATAGCTCGTCTCTAATTACGCTGTCTTATGCGGTTGCGAATTCGACAAATAGGTGGTGAGTCGCGACCTGAAATTCATTGTTTTTTTCCAGGATCTGCCGCAGTGTGAAAATTTGGTCGATGGTTGACTTCCCTGGCCTGAAGCTACACTGATAAGGACCTATCCGCTTATTTACAAAGGGCTACAGGCGTTTACACAAAACGGCACAGTCAAAGGTGTCTCCTTCATTGTGGATCAGAAAAACGATGCTGAGACTTTATTCCTTGGGCACGCTATCCTCTGACCATATCTTATAGATGAGCTTTTGTATTACCCTAATCAGGTCACCTTCAGCTGTTTGAAGAGCTTAGCATACAGTCCGTCAGCGCCAGTAGCTTTATTCTACTTGATATTCGATATGGCGACCTTAACTTCGTCGAGGTCAGGGGGACGGAATTCTCTGCGATCTTAATGACGAAATAGGTGATTATGCCTGACAGCGGTATATTGGTTAACATTGCCGTTATACAGTCTGTAGAAGCGGTTTTTCCATATTCTCAGCTTCGACTGCGATTCTACTACTAGGTGTCCGTTCTTATCCCTCACAGGCTTCCGGTCGAGCTTTATAACCTTGGCATGTTCGCTTTATCTGTTGATAAAACCTTCGAACGTCATACCTGCAGTAACACTTCTCCAAGCCCTCAATCTGAGAAGCTGAGAAGCTTAAGCTCCTCCTTCCTTTTTAATTCTTAGAGCTCACAAGCTGCTCTTGTTCTTTTATGCAGCGAGGCTTTATATGCATCCTGCTTCGCTGTGTGAATCCTCCTGCATTCGTCACCGAACCAAGTGTTTCTTCGTGGTGGAGCCTTGAAGCCCAAAACTTAGGATGCAGAGCTTTTCAGGGCTTGTTTGCAAAGGTTCCAATGTTGTTCTATTGACTGTGTGGAGGGTTGAGTTATGATAGAGATTAAGGAAAACGCGATCGACAAAAGCAAGAGCGGTTTCTAGCGATAGTAGCTTTCCGACATGATAACTATGTGTTCTTGCTCTACTCCGCTGCTATACTACTATAAGATAGTGGTCTGAGTCGATGTTAGCTCCTCGGAAAGCTGGAACATCAAGAATAGTGGAGGGGTATCTGACGTCGATTTGGATGCAATCAACCTGGTTAGTGTTTGATTGATTTGACGACTGTCAGGTGCCTTTTGTGTATATTGAGGTGCAGGAAGCACGTACTGGCTAGAAGAAGATTCCGCCCCGTAGCAAGATCAATCAGCCTGTGTCCGTTATCGGATATGATGTCGTGTAGGCTGTGTTTGCCAATGACTCGTTCAAAGATGTTTTCCTTACCCAGCTTAGCATTGAAGTCTCTTAGTACAATTTTGATGTCATAGCTGGGACACTGGGCATACGTTCTGTCTGGAAGATTGTGTAACTCATCTTTGGTGGAATCATCATTGCCTTCCGTGGTTGCGTGGTAGCAGATCAGGCTGATGTTAGAAAACTTAGCTTTGATACGGATCGTTATGAGGTGTTCGCTCACATGCAAAAAGCTTAGGACTTTTTGCTTTAGTCTACCTCGAACAAGAAATCCGCATCTGAACGATCGTTAAACGTTGTCTTCTCACCCTATAGTAGTCGTCGTAGTAGATGTCGCAGATTTTCATCCGCCTTTTATCCGGTACTTTCCATCGTATTTGCTGGATGGCGGTTAAATCCGCTTTATAGCTGTCTAGGGCGTCCGGCAAGTTGTTTGGCTGCACTTACAGAGCCGAAGATCATTGTCCTTTTTTCGTTTCCGGCAAGGGTTGTCAACATTAATCCGGTCCGTTTTATCCGAGGCTTGTCGTTGGCTTTGTGGGGTCTTCCGTTTACGGTTTGCTAAACCATATCCATAGACATTTGTTCTCTTCCGTTAGTTATATCCATGGTCAGTAAATATCCAGGTGATACCACGAGGAGTTACAAGTAGGACCTTGCTGACAGAGTTGTAAAGTGTTCGGCTGCAGAGGCTCTTACTTGTTTTTTTTGCGGATCAGCACCCGTTGGCAGATACTACTCCGACGAGACCTTAGTTAGTCTTATTAGTCCAAAGAGAACCATAGCTAAGGTTCTCTCAATCAACTAGGTGGTTGCAATTTAATTGGATACTCGTGTAGTTGTTGTAGTTCCTTTAATCCTTTTTTGGCGTAGTATCTCAGCACCGAAAGGACAAGCATAAGTATTCCCCGACTTCTTTCTTTCCTTCTTTTGATGGCGCTACAGTTCGGGGTGAACCAGGGCCTCAACCAACAAGCCTCTCCAGCCGGCCCGATCTTCGGCCAGCCGCTTCCAGTGCCACACGCCCAGTTGGTTGAGGTCCCCTTCCACCTGTGCGCGCCACCTTAAATGCGGTCGTCCTCTGCTGCGTCGTCCCTCGGGGTTGGAGTCGAAGACTCTTCGGGCCGGAGCGTTGATGTCCATTCGCTCTACATAGCCTAGCCATCTTAGACGTCGGGTCCGAAGACGTTTAAACAGGCCGATGTCGCTGTACAGCCCGTACAGTTCTTGGTTTAATTTCCTCCTCCATTCTCCGTTTACTCAAACGGGACCAAAGATTGCACGCAGAATTTTTCTCTCGAAACGTCCAAGAGCCTGTTCATCCGCTTTTGATAACGTCCAAGCCTCAGCGCCGTAGAGGAGGACCGGGATGATTAAGGTGTTGTAGAGGGATACCTTCGTTTTTCGAGGGAGGGCTCTACTACTCAGTTGCCTATTAAGCCCAAAGAAGCAGCGATTGCCAAGAGTTATTCTGCGTTTTATCTCAGCACTGGTGTCGTTGCTACTTGTCACTATCGAGCCAAGGTAGACGAAGTCCTTGACTAATATAGCTGCCGAAGGTGACGTTCTGACCAATACATCGGTGTTGCGCGTCTGTCTTGGATGACAGCATATATTTGGTCTCGTCCCCATTTACCCTTAGACCCTTTAGCTGCTTCTGCTTCAATGCTTGCGAACATCTCGTTGGCGTCTCGCTTTGTCCGTCCAATAACGTCAATGTCATCTGTGTAGGCAAGCAATTGTGCGGGCTTGAAGTAGATCATACCTCTTGTATTGGCCGCAGAGTCCCGCACGATCTTTTCAAGAATGGTGTTAAAGAAATCACATGACAGTGCGTCACCCTGTCTAAAACCTTTTTTAACATCAAAGGGGTCGGTTAGTTCACCTCCGACCTTAATGGAGCAGCGAGAGTTCTCCATAGTCATCCTGCATAGTCTGACGAATTTGGCAGGAACGTTAAAACATGACATGGCTCTGAATAGCTCGTCTCTATAAACACTGTCATACGCGGCTTTAAAGTCGACGAAAAGATGGTGCGTGTCGACCTGGAATTCATGGGTCTTCTCCAAGATCTGCCGTAGTGTAAATATTTGGTCTATCGTGGATTTTCCTGGCCTGAATCCACACTGGTAGGAACCCATCAGATTGTCCACGAATGGTTTCAGGTACTTACACAGTACGGCAGAGAGGATCTTGTACGCGATGTTCAGGAGGCTTATCCCTCTGTAATTGGCGCAGTCATAGGGGTCTCCTTTCTTATGGACCGGGCAAACGATACTGAGATTCCATTCATCGGCCATGCGTTCTTCCGACCTTACCTTGCAGATGAGTTGGTGCATGTTCCTAACCAGCTCATCGCCAGCTGCTTTAAACAGCTCCGCGGGGAGTCCGTCTGCTCCAGCAGCTTTATAAGACTTAAGTTTCGATATCGCTATCTTAACATCGTCTAGGTCGGGTGGAAGGGATTCTCCTTTGTCTTCGTCCATTGCGAATGGTTCCCTCTGCCTGACGGCGGCATTTTGACTATGATCGCCGTTAAATAGTCTGCAGAAGTGGTCACTCCACAATCTCAGCATCGACTGTGACTCCACTATTAGTTGTCCGTGCTCATCCCTGCAGGCTTCTGCTCTGGCTTTATAGCCTTGGCATGTTCGTTTTACTTTCTGGTAAAATTTTCGAACGTCGTTCCTGCCGTAACATCTCTCCATCTCCTCGATCTCGCGCTTCTCGTGCTCCTTCTTTTTCCTTCTCAGAAGCGTATGCTCCTCCCTTCTTTTCTGTTCATAGAGCTCGCGGGCAGCTCTCGTCCGTCGTAGCAATGTGGCCATGTATGCATTCTGTTTCTCTACATGGGCCTGTCTGCACTCATCATCAAACCAGGGGTTTCTCGACGGTGGTGGCTCGAAACCGAGTATATCTGAGGCGGCCTCTCTAATGGCTTTCTGACAACGACTCCATTGCTGTTCTATAGTTTCTGCAGATTGCATCGGGACCTGGTAGAGCTTGAGGGAGACTTGATCGGCGAAGGTTCTGGCGGTCTCCTGCGATTGCAGCTTTCCGACGTTAAATTTTGGTGTTCTTACTCGACTCCGTTGGTTCCGAGAAATTCGCATCCGTACCTTGGCTGCAACAAGGTAATGATCCGAGTCGATGTTGGCTCCTCGAAAGGTTCGGACATATAGGATGCTGGAGGAGTGTCTGCCGTCGATCGCAATATGATCAATTTGGTTGGTTGTCGATTGATCGAAAGACCGCCAGGTCCCCTTATGGATGTTGAGGTGTGGGAATCGTGTACTTGCCACTACCAGATTATGTCCCGCCATAAACTCCACTAGCCTTAGTCCGTTCTGACGTGGTGTTGTGTAGGCTGTGCCTCCCAATGACCCGTTCAAAGATAGCTTCCTTACCCAGCTTCGCATTGAAATCTCCTAGAACGATTTTGGTGTCATAGCTGGGACATTGCGCATACGTTCTGCCTAGGAGATCATAGAAGTCGTCTTTATGTCGGTCATCTTTCTCCTCTGTGGGGGCGTGGACACATAGTAAGCTTATATTGCCAAGATTGGCCTTGATGCGGATAGTTATGAAGCGTTCGCTTACATACTGGAAGCTTAAGTCTTTTTTCCTGAGTCTGCCTCGAACAACAAATCCGCATCCGAATAAGCGTTGCTTATTCTCTCTGTAGCAGTTTCCGTAGTATATATCACAGTTTTTCATCCGCTTTTTACCTGGCCCATCCCATCGCACTTCTTGGTGCGCGGTAATGTCTGCCTTATAGCAGTCCAAAGAGTTGACCAGTTGTTCGGCTGCACTTGGTCTGTTGAGGGACCTAACGTTCCAGGTGCAGAACCGAAATTCGTTTCCTTTTTGACGTTTGCGGGGGTCGTCAACATGTAATCCGTCCGTATCCGAGGCTAATGGTTGTCTCTGAACAAAATTTTTGTTTTAAGCGATAGGGATGTTAGCCCTAAGTGCATTCCCCAACCTGGAGGGCCAGGTTCCTCTTTCCCCAGGAACAAGGGGTCGGGTCGCTGCCCACATTGGTTCACTACCTGGCGGTTGCCAGTATAGTTATCCAGGGGAGGCCTGGAGACTGTGTGTCAACTTGGATTGAGCAGGGACAGAGATCGAAGCTGGCGTTTGCCAAGTTAAACGCGATCAACTTCTTTGCTCTGTTGTTTGATTCGTTTCGTATAAGAAAGGACTCAATGATGAGCAATGCCATTCTTATAGTCAACGATGGTTCATGAATTAAAATTGATGGTAACAGTCGTTTTCAGTAGACAATTTCTCAACACGACACGAAAACAATTTTTTAATCATTTTTCTAATTTTATTAAATATATCTTTAATAGCACGGATGTGCGAAGACAAATTAGATTATTATTGAGGTTCTTCGACTATTTCTATCGCATGTGTTTCCTATATCCTTAGGGGCCATATCAGGTTTATGGAAACCATCTCTCGAACTCGACTTGTAAGTCAGAACTTAACTTAAACACTTAATTGAATACATCTACCAGTTCTTCCTTTAGTATGCAGCCCTTCTTCGGCCGTTTCTTATTTGATTGGCTATACAGCATCCAAATATAAAAGCCACCAACTGAAAGGATTTTTATTTCAAATAAGACTATATGTACTCGCATATGACCCGTTTTACTTACTTCAACGGCAGCCACTCCCAAGCCCGCGTATCTAGTTATATCGATGTTCTTTTCCCAGAATCCGACAAATGCCTTTGTGCAACCTTGAGTCTTTGCCGCCGAAAGAACAGAGCAAGATGTTGCCGATGGTCCACAGCATGAATTAGGAACACTGTCGCCAGCTATGATATAATCAGTGGCACCTGACTTTCCACAGCAGTTGAACTATTAAGGATTTTACAGTTTTAATACAGTCTGTAGGCTTTGAAAAATCCCTTTTGACTTACCCCTATCTGCAAGGCATCCATAAAACTATCTTTGGCATGTCGTTCTTGCCAAGCTTTGTCCACAATTGTGCCCATAGCTGTTAAGAATTTGGAACGTTCTATCCAGACATAGACGACCAAAATCAATTGTAGAATCAGTAGGACCAACATGAATAACGAATACTATAAATGGAAGAATAGGGTCTTGAGTTATGGTATATTGTAAACCGAATATTCGTTGACTTACGGTCATGGTCATGCATGTGTTCTCTCTGATAGCTCCGCAGCAGCCAACGAACGAGATGATGAAGATAATGCAACCCAATACAATGACTGCTATGGGTAGACTGGATGTGTGGACTGCATCTGAGAAATTCTTAAATTCGCCCATACTCGAAAGCACTATCGAGCCGAATACAATTAGTAAAATTCCGCATACCTAATAGAAAGATGCACAAGAGTTAATACAAAGGTAAAACAAGACTTGTCCTTGTCACAGGATTCGGGGCAAGACTAGGAAGATTAGGTTCGTTTTATCCAAAAGACTCGGTAATTTCGCTAACGACTTTTGCAGAAGATGAAGGAAACATACCATTACTTTCTACTTACTTACTTACTTATCAGGCCTGCGATCCATGGAGGATCTGAGCCTGAGCTATAGCTGCCTTCCATCCTTGACGGTCCCGGGCACGCTGCTTCCAGTTGTCAAGACCAAGATGTCCTACATCCGCGATTACTTGGTCTTTATACCGGAGGTTCGGTCTTCCTCTTCTTCTCGAACCAGGAGGCTCGGAGTCGTAGACCCTCTTAGCTGGAGCGTTGATGTCCATGCGCTCGATGTGGCCGAGCCAGTGTAGTCGACGGATCCTTGCCTTCCGGACTACATCCACATCTTGGTACAGCTCGTAGAGTTCGCGGTTGTGTCTTCTTCTCCATTCACCTTCCTCACAGACAGGACCAAATATTTCTTTCATTACTTTCTACACGCTATCTTAATTAAAGTGTCACCTTTGGAAAGACCACAGTGTCTAAACTGTCGGCGAAAACATTGCAGAAAAACAAGCGAAAACCCGTCCAGTCTCGGCTCGTCCGGTCCAAACTATCACAGACGCCAGTTTTTGGCGAAGAGCAGAGCGTTGTGACAACCAAACTCGATTGTTTTCATTTACTTGCTTAGGTGGCGCTACCGTTCGGGGTGAACCTGGGCCTCAACCAACAAGCCTTTCCAGGTAGCACGATCTTTTGCTAGCTGTTTCCAATGTCGCACGCCAAACTGACTAAGGTCCCTTTCCACCTGTGTGCGCAACCTTAAGGTACCCTTACACGATCAATCGAATGACATCAAATATTTGCGTGTGTTTGTTTGCCCGGTCCATGAGAAAGGAGACCCCTACGACTGCGCCAATTACAGAGGGATAAGCCTCCTGAACATCGCGTACAAGATCCTGAAACTGTTCGTGGACAATCTGATAGGTTCCTACCAGTGTGGTTTCAGGCCAGGAAATCCACGATAGACCAAATATTTACACTACGGTAGATCTTGGAGAAGACCCATGAATTCCAGGTCGACACGCACCATCTTTTCGTCGTCTTTAAAGCCGCGTATGACAGTGTTTATAGAGACGAGCTATACAGAGCCATGTCATGTTTTAACATTCCTGCCAAACTCGTCAGACTATGCAGGATGACTGTGGAGAACTCTCGCTGCTCCATTAAGGTCGGAGGTGAACTAACCGACCCCTTTGAAGTTAAAAAAGGTTTTAGACACTGTCATGTGATTTCTTCAACATTCTTCGTCTTTCCTCTTTGTGGGCGCTACAGTTCGGGGTGAACCTGGGCCTCAACCAACATGCCCCTCCATCTAGCACGATCTTTCGCTAGCCTTTTCCATTGCCGCACACCCAGTTGGCTGAGGTCCCCTTCCACCTGTGTGCGCCATCTTAAGGGCGGCCGTCCTCTGCTTCTTCGTCCTTCGGGGTTGGATTCAAAGACTCTCCGGGCTGGAGCTGTGGTGTCCATTCGCTCTACATGGCCCAGCCATCTTAGGCGTTGAATTCGTAGACGCCTGACTAGGCTCATATCACTGTACAGCCCGTAAAGTTCGTGGTTGAATCTTCTCCTCCATCCCCCGTCTGCGTTTATAGGCCCAAAAATCACACGCAAAATCTTTCTCTCGAACCGACCAAGGGCCTCCTCATCCGCTTTTGATAATGTCCATGCTTCTGCACCGTACAACAGGACCGGGATGATAAGGGTCTTATATAGAGTCAACTTTGTCGTTCGGGAGAGGGCTCTATTACTCAGTTGCCTTCTGAGCCCAAAGAAACAGCGATGGGCAAGAGTGATTCCGCGTTTGATTTCGGAACTGATGTCGTTGTTCCAGGTCACTGTGGAGCCAAGGTAGACGAAGTCCTTAACTACCTCGAACTTATATCTGCCAAGGAGTTGCGAGGATTTGAAATAGATTCTGCCTCTTGTATTGGCCAGTGATTTTTGCACAATCATTTCCAATATGATGTTGAAGAAATCACACGACAGCGCATCGTCCTGCCTAAAACCTGTTAAGGAGGCGATGTTAAGGAGACTTATTCCTCTATAGTTGGCGCAATCAGAGGGGTCTCCTTTCTTGTGGATCGGGCAACATTATTCTTGAAAATATCGTGCGGGACTGTGCGGCCAATACAAGAGGTACGATCTACTTCAAGTCCACACAATTGCTTGCCTACGCAGATGACATTGACGTTATTGGGCGAACAAAGCGAGACGTCAATGAGGCGTTCACAAGCATTGAAGCTGAAGCGGCGAAAGTGGGTCTAAGGATAAATGGGGACAAGACCAAATATATCCTGTCATCCAAGAAAGACGCACAACACCGACGTCTTGGTCAGAACGTCACCTTCGGCAGCTATATTTTTGAAGTAGTCAAGGACTTCGTCTACCTTGGCTCGATAGTGACAAGCAGCAACGACACCAGCGCTGAGATAAAACGCAGAATAACTCTTGCCTATTGCTGCTTCTTCGGGCTCAAGAAGTAATTGAGTAGTAGAGCCCTCTCTCGGAAAACCAAGGTGACACTATCCCAGTCCTCCTTTACGGCGCAGAGGCTTGGACCTTAACAAAAGCGGATAAAGATGCCCTTGGTTGTTTCGAGAGGAAAATTCTGCGCACTATCTACGGTCCCGTTTGTTTAAACGGTGCATGGAGGAGAAGATATAACGAAGAACTGTACGGGTTGTACTCCGACATCGGCCTGGTACGACGTCTACGGATACAGCGTCTAAGGTGGATTGGCCATGTAGAGCGCATGGAAAATACAGCTCCGACCTGAAGAGTCTTCGAATCCACTCCGGAAGGAAGGCGCGGCAGAGGACGGCCGCATCAACGGTGGTGCACGCAGGTGGAAGGGGACCTTAACCAACTGGGCATGTGGCGCTGGAAACAGCTGGCCAAAGACCGTGCCGGCTGGAGACGCTTGTTGGTTGAGGCCCAGGTTCACCACGGACTGTAGCGCCACCTAAGTAAGTAAGTACTAATAGAACATTTTTGTCCCTGATTCATCATTTTCGCTACTATCTACTATCGCTTTCCACTGGAATTTGGTTTAGCTGTAGATTAGTCCAAGTCTTGACTCCTATCATTACGAGTATGCGTTCCTCTTCAAACGTAAGCTGCAAATTGCGAGGTTTCATACTTTTGTCCACATAGTGAAAGGACTCATTTAGCTTGTAATGTTCACTTGTACGCAGGAGAAGTGCGAATAACTTACAAAATGCATCTAAGCATTCCACCTATGCACATGATCAGGGAAAGCAAGATAAGTTGGCAAAATATCTTATCATCTACTCGTACAATAGACAAATATACTTCAAACTCTGGCAATTAACATTCCGTTGGATTAGTTGAAAAGATTATTTGCAAAGTGCAAAAGGCGTCTCTAGGGATGCGTGTGTGGTTATCACCTGATGCGAGACTCTTGCTTGTCATTTGTGATTTACCTTCAGTATAAGCTTGGTCAAGGCGGTCGATGATCACCTAGTCAAGTTGTGATAAAACTAATCAAAGGCATCGAAAGGATTATGAAATTATTGATTGGTATGTTAGTCATGGAAAACAGTCATCCACTCAGTATTTGGAAAGGGTGGAACCGTTTGTTTTCTGGAGATTTATCTGTGGTACTGATAAGATACCAAAGATAAGATAACGATTCTATAATGGTAATCGCGAACTTGTATATGTACGTGCAGAACGCTTTACTAGTGCGCATATGACACACAATTGTTATCTATTTTTCGTTTTCAATCTAAGTAAAGCTAGGGAACACTAGCAACCGAAGACACACCACAAAAGGCGTGACACATTTGACTCAGTCAACAATCCATAGAATTTGGATGAGTCATCTTTGGCACAACGGCACATACGTATCTAATATTCTTAAACTTCACTATATCCATGTTTAGCATTACTTCTTACCACAAAAAGTATGTTGAATATAAAGAGAATATATTTGACTAATGTTGCACCGCAATCCATTTTGGAGACGTAACAGCTTCCACGTTTCACTTCACTTTCAAGATACAAATATTAGCCTTAGCCTTAGTAGGAAGTTTGTTTGATTGGAAATTCGAGGTATTCGAGGAACGCAGCTCGCTTTTCACTAAACTTGTTCAAGTGACTGTTGACTTATTTATGAGACATAGCGCGAGAGTTTGTTTTGCGTTATCAGTTTGCCTGACTCGGTGTGTTAAGCTCTAGATAAGGAAGAGATAGATAGCTTTTTCTATCGCCGCCGATATCGAATTCAATTTCAGAAAAAGAATACGCACAGGGAAACTAGTTGCATTTGTTTCTAGTGAACATGTATTGCCGATCTACATAGTGACGTACCAATCTATCCTGATGTCATAAGTTGCACATTGGCATTGTCAACTTTACTTACTTACTTACTTATCAGGCCAGCGATCCATGGAGGATCTGAGCCTGAGCTATAGCTGCCTTCCATCTTTGACGGTCTCGGGCACGCTGCTTCCAGTTGTCAAGACCGAGATGTCTTACGTCCTCGTTTACTTGGTCTTTATACCGGAGGTTCGGTCTTCCTCTTCTTCTCGAACCAGGAGGCTCGGAGTCGAAGACCCACTTAGCTGGAGCGTTGATGTCCATGCGCTCGATGTGGCCGAGCCAGTGTAGTCGACGGATCCTTGCCTTCCGGACTACATCACATCTTGGTACAGCTCGTAGAATTCGCGGTTGTGTCTTCTTCTCCATTCACCTTCCTCACAGACAGGACCAAATATCCGGCGCAGAATTTTTCTTTCGAAAGAACCCAAAATCAGCTCCGCTGTCCTGCTTATCGTCCAGCTTTCGGCTCCGTACAGTAAGAATGGCAGAATGAGCGTTTTGTAAAGCATGACTTTGGTCTTTCGAGTGAGGAGTTTTGACCCCAGTTGTTTGGAAAAGCCGAAGTAGCAGCGGTTGCCAAGGGCGATTCTATGCCGGATCTCCACTGTGGTGTCATTTGTGGAATTTACGTTTGCCCCGAAGTAGACAAACGCCTTAACTACCTCGAAATTGTAGCTGTCAATTGCTATGTTTTGTCCCAGGTGGTGAGCGACGGATTGGTTTTTGCTTGACAGCATGTACTTCGTCTTGTCTTCATTGACCTTAAGACCAACTCGTTTCGCCTGTTCTTCAATCGCCGTGAATACTTCCACAATGCCACGGCGAGAACACGCGATGATGTCGATATCATCCGCGTATCCTAGCAGCTGGATGGACTTGTAGAAGATAGTGCCTTGCCTGTTGACGCCTGCCCGTCGCACTATCTGCGCCAGCACCAGTTTGAAGAAATCACATGACAGCGCATCTCCTTGCCGAAATCCGCTGCATGTTTCAAATGGTTCCGAAGTCCTATAACCGAGTTGCACGGTGTATCGCGTACATTTTTAGCGTGGCGCGACACAACTGGATCAGTTTTCCCGGGATCCCGAATCCGGCCATCGCACCAAACGGTTCTTCACGATGAATGCTGTCGTATGCGGCTTTAAAATCGATGAAAAGATGGTGTGTATCGATTCGAAACTCATTGGTCTTTTCCAGGATGTGTCGAAGTGTGAACATTTGGTTTATAGTTGATTTGCCGGACCGGAAGCCGCACTGGTAGCTGCCGATTAGTGCGCTGCAAAACGGTTTTAGACGTTCACACAATACGCTGGACAGGATCTTGTATGCGACATTGCGCAGGGATATACCTCTATAGTTCTTGCAAGAGGTAGCATCGCCTCTTTTGTGGATGGGGCAAATAGAGCTGGTATTCCAGTCGTCGAGCATGCTTTCATCTTCCCAAATTCTGCAGATGATCTGGTGCATGCTCCCTACCAGAACATCACCGCCATCCTTGAAGAGCTCTGATGGCAAGCCATCTGAGCCTGCGGTCTTGTTATTCTTCAGCTTCTGAATAGCTGTGTCGACTTCTTCGATGCTGAGTGGGAGAATGTCTTCAGCAGCTGGAGTTGGGATTTCCTCGGTTCCTACCACTCTCTCTTGGTCATGCTCGTTAAGCAGCTGCTAGAAATGCTGCATAAATACATCCACTATTCCCTGCGGGTCGGTAACAAGATTACCCTCGCAGTTCGAAGAGCCTGGGTGCCCTTTTTGAAGCCTCCTACAAGGCCTTTGGCTTTCTTGTAAAAGGCTCGTGTTTTATGTTTATCCCTAGATTCATCGATATCCTTGAGCTGGGAGGCTGCGAGGATTCTTTTCTTTTGTCGCAGTAGTTTTTTCTCCTCCCTTCTTCTGGCTCGGTACTCTTCTTGCGCAGCCCTGGTTTTCCTCTGCAGCGCCTTTTGGTACGCCTCGTCGGTTACTGCCTTTTTCTGCTCACACTCGCCATCATACCACGGGTTTCTTGTCGGGGGTGGTAAGTATCCTAAGGTGGTTTCGGCTACTTCCTGAATGGCTGAGCGGCAATGCAGCCACATATTATTGCCATTTGTGTTCGACGTAGGCATACCGTAGAGTCTTTCGCTCAGCTGCTCCCTTTAGACTCTCGCAACCTCCGGTGTGCTCAGGCGCCCAATGTCGAACTTCCTTATGGTGGGCTGGTGCAGCTTTCTGACATTGGACAGTTGAGCTCTGAATCTTGCTGCTACGAGGAAATGGTCAGAGTCGACATTTGTCCCTCTGAATGTTCGCACATCCAGGATGTTTGACGAGTGCCTTGCGTCAATGAGCACATTGTCGATTTGGTTGGCGGTTCGACCGTCCGAGCACGATTTTTACACCGTACTCCGGACAAACTCCGTAGGCGTTGTCCAGGAGGTCATAGAAATCCTCCTTGATGGGGTCTTCAGCCTCGTCGGTAGGGGCGTGTACACATATAAGTCTGATACTATAAAATCTGCCTCTGATGCGGGTCGCAGCCAGGCGATCACTTATAGGTTTAAAGTCGATGACCTTCGACCTTAACCGCTTTCTCACGACAAATCCGCATCCCAGTAAGTGCAACCTTTTGTGACAGCTGTAATAAATGTCGCAATTTTTCTTCCTAATCATACCGTTTCCTATCCAGCGTATTTCCTGGACCGCAGTAATGTCCGCCTTGTACTGCGTGAGGATTCCTTCTAGTTTATGAGCAGCTCCGGGAGTGTACTGGGTTCTGACATTCCAGGAGCATACTCGCAAATCGTGTTCCTTTTTCGTGCGTTGTCGTCGTCGAGTATCCGTCCGTGTATCCTAGGCATCTTACTCATTCATAACTTTAAGTTTTTTTTTACGTGGGCGGGTTGTTAGCCCGCCGCACAACCGCCATTCTGGTCGGGGTTTTTTTCGCTGCATACGTTTGTTCACCTCCCAACGGTTGTTGAAGAGGCTATCAAGAGGGCGCCGCGAGGAGGCCGTATGTCAACTTGGCCCGGGCATTTAAACAGGGATCGTTGCTGGCATCTCGCCAGGTTGAGAGCGATCAACAACTTTACCCTGTATGTCCGAGCCCATGCCCTCCATGTCAACTTTACTTGTCGATTGTGTAGACTAGTTTCCAAATGTAGTAGTTTCCAAAATTTGATACCAATTTCCTTGTTTATCTTAAGTTTTTGGCGAAAATCCAAGACTATGGGTATTCAAATCCATTCAAATGAGAAGACTCCCTTCTTCTTCTTCCTTTTTGCCGCTACAGTTCATGGCGAACCTTGGCCTCCTTTAAAAAAACCACTCCAACTGGCACGGTCTTTCGCTAGCAGTCTCCAGTGCCGAACGCCTAGTTGGTTTGGGTTCTGTTCCACTTGGTTGCGCCACTTTAAATTTGGCCGTCCGTGGCCGCGTCGCCCCTCGAGGTTGGATTCAGAGACCTTCCGGGCCGGAGCTGTGATTTCCATGCGCCATCATCTTATGGAATTCACCTAGCCATCTTAGGCTTTCATGACGCTGTACAGCCCGTGCAATGCACTACAAAGTCTTTCCTCCACTCCCCATTTATGCAGGTCGGGCCGAAAATCGTACGCAGAATTTTTCTCTCAAAACGACTAATGGTCTCCTCATCCGCTTTCGATAAGGTCCATGTCTCTGCTCTATTAAGCAGGACCGGGATGATAAGGGTCCTGTATATGGTCACCTTGGTTTTTGCGAAAGAGGGCTCTGCTTCTCAATTGCCTCCCGATCCCAAAGAAACAGCGGTTGGCAAGACTGATGTCATGTCATTTCTGCATATCATTGTCCTTGACAACTTACTTACTTAGATGGCGCTGCAGTTCGGGGTGAACCAGGGCCTCAACCAACAAGCCTCTCCAGCCAGGCCGATGTTGCTGTACAGTCCGTACAGTTCTTGGTTGAATCTCCTCCTCCACTCTCCGTTTACACAAACGGGACCAAAGATTGCACGTAGAATTTTCCTCTCGAAACGCCCCTCTTCATCCGCTTTTGATAAAGTCCAAGCCTCAGCGCCCTAGAGGAGGACCGGGATGATTAAGGTGTTGTAGAGGGATACCTTCGTTTTTCGAGGGAGGGCTCTACTACTCAGTTACCTATTGAGCCCAAAGAAGCAGCGATTGCCAAGAGTTATTCTGCGCTTTATCTCAGCGCTGGTGTCGTTGCTACTTGTCACTATCGAGCCAAGGTAGACGAAGTCCTTGACTAATATAGCTGTCGAAGGTGACGTTCTGACCAATACGTCGGTGTTGCGCGTCTGTCTTGGATGACAGCATATATTTGGTCTCGTCCCCATTTACCCTTAGACCCTTTAGCTGCTTCTGCTTCAATGCTTGCGAACGCCTCGTTGGCGTCTCGCTTTGTCCGCCCAATAACATCAATGTCATCTGCGTAGGCAAGCAATTGTGTGGAAGTAGATAGTACCCCTTGTATTGGCCGCAGAGTCCCGCACGATCTTTTCATGAATGGTGTTAAAGAAATCACATGACATTGCGTCACCCTATCTAAAACCTTTTTTATCATCGAAGGCCTCGGTTAGTTCACCTCCGACCTTAATGGAGCAGCGAGAATTCTCCATAGTCATCCTGGAGAGTCTGATGAGCTCGTCTCTATAAACACTGTCATATGCGGCTTTAAAGTCGACAAGAAGATGTCTTCTCCAAGATCTGCCGTAGTGTAAAATTTGGTCTATCGTGGATTTTCCTGGCCTTGAACCACACTGCACTGGTAGGAACTTACCAGATTGTCCACGGACGGTTTCAGGCGCTTACACAGTACAGCAGGGAGGATCTTGTACGCAATTATCAGAAGACTTATCCCACGGTGGTGGCTCGAAACCGAGTACATCTGAGGCGGCCTCTCTAATGGCGTTCTGAAAACGACTCCATTGCTGTTCTATGGTTTCTGTAGATTGTATCGGGATTTGAGAGAGCTTGAGGGAGACTTGATCGGCGAAAGTCCTGGCGGTCTCCTGCAATTGCAGCTTTCCGACGTTTAATTTTGGTGTTCTTACTCGACTCCGTTGATACCGAGAAATTCGCATTTGTACCTTGGCTGCAACAAGCTAATGATCCGAGTCGATGTTGGATCCTCGAAGGTTTCGGACGTCTAGAATGCTGGAGGAGTGCCTGCCGTCGATGGCAATAATTTTGATTGGTTGTCGATTCATCGGGGGACCGCCGGATCCCCTTATGGATGTTGAGATGTGGGAATCGTGTACTTACTAGTACACGTACTAGTGTTGTGTAGGCCTTGCTTTCCTATGAATCGTTTAAAGATAGCTTCCTTACCCAGCTTCACATTGAAATCTCCTAGAACGATTTTGATGTCATGGCTGCGACATTGGGCCTATGTTCTGTCTAGTTGATCATAGACGTCGTCTTTATGTCGGTCGTCTTTCTCCCCTGTGGGGGTGTGGACACATATTAAGCTTATGTTGGCGAGATTGGCTTTAATGCGGATAGTTATGAGGCGTTCGCTTACGAGATTTGACCAGTTGTCCGGCCGCACCTGATCTGTTGAGGGACCTAACGTTCCAGGTCCATTGACAAATATCCCGACAGATCACGTTACTATTCCAAGGAATCAAAGGGAAAGAAAAGAAAAGCCCATAAACCGGTTGATTTAATCTAGTTTCCTATATTTGTGTTTCTTATATTGATACTATTCATCTAAGATGTCTAATAGATTGATCACTTGGCTTATGGATGCGTTTATTAGAGTAAACTAAAAAATACATTGCAAACAGCCTTTTCCGACGCTGCCTAATAAAACTGCACCGATCTGTATAGTCAGACGAGCACTGCTTCAGTTCTACACCGTTCGTACGACCTTTATACTGCTCACAAGGAACCAACTGAAGATTAAGGCCACAAGCTAAGAGGTTTCAAAGTACGATTAGAAGATTTCTTAGGACAATGATATTTATAAGGTTACCTCAACAGCTGCTATACCCAATCCAGCGTACTTGATAATATTAGTATTTGATGCCCAATAGTCAACAAACTTTGCTCGACAACCCTCTTTCGTTGCTGCTTCGATGATCGAGCAACTAGTAGTTAAAGACCCACAGCAAGAATTCGGCACAGGTCTTCCCAGTGTGGTATAATCCAGGGAACCATTTTGACCGCAGCACTTGAACTAAAGGCAATTAACGTTTACTTTAATGTTGATACACGAGAATATCAGGAGACTTACTTCAACTTGTAAGGCGTCCATGTAACTAGGCTGATCAGGTTGAATTCTCCACGCGCTATCTACAATATCTCCCATTGTGTCCAGAAACTTACTTCGTGCAACCCAAGTATAAATGATCAGGGCGATTTGTAATAGCAAGAGGATAAGAACACTAATGGAATACTATAAATGAAAGGGCATGCGGGGCTTACCAACTTGGAAACAATTTGTGATTAAAGGTTTTAGTTGGAGATATGTACTTACAGATGTGAGCAGACATTTGCTATCTTTGATAGCGCCACAGCATCCGAGGAACGAGATTAAGAATACTATACAGCCAAGCACCAGTATAACTATGGGCAAAGCATTTACGCTGGTAGCCTCGTCGAGATTAGTAAAATCGTCTAGTGTCGAGAGCGTAAGTGATCCAAAGACAATCAATAGGATGCCACACACCTGAAGACAAATCAAACCGGCCGGCGTTGAAATTAATAAATAAAAAATTAAATAATTTGAAATCTTAAAATCTAAATCACTGAGTACTATATTGTGTAGGCATAGAGCTAAACGAATGTAGGATGTGTCAACCCTACTGTCCCAGTTGCGTTGTCAAGGCGAAATCCCAGTGGCGATAAGCAATTGACGTACTCATCACCACTTACGTATTACACAAATATTATGAAAGCGTGATCAGTTATCAGTGAGATAAGAGCTTTAGAGTTTAGTCACTGGACAAGACTTTATAGGTACTTTACTTGGAGTTAAAGGCAAATTGTTGAGCTCGAAGATGGAGCGTTTAGCGTTTGCCTGCAAACAGGCAAACAGAGCAAAGAAGTTGATCGCGTTTAACATGGCACACGCCAGCTTAGAGCTCTGTTCATGTCCATGCTCAATCCAAGTTGACACCCAGCCTCCGCGTGGCCTCCCCTGGATAGCTGCCTGGCACCCACCAGGTAGTGGACCAATGTGTGCAGCGACCCAACCCCTTGCTCCTGGGGAAAGAGGAACCTGGCCCTGCAGGTTGGGGGTTGTGCTTAGGGGTAACATCCCTATCCCGTAAAAACCCACTTGTTCCGAAACAACCACAAGCCTCGGATACGGACGGATACAAAGCTGACGATCCCTGCAAACGACTAAAGGACTTGAGAGTCTGCACCTGGACTGTGAGGTCTCTTAACAGAACGGGTGCAGGCGATCAATTGAAGTAAACCCTCAGCTGCTATAAAGCAGATATAACCGCACTCAACGAAGTGCGATGAGATGGATCAGACAAAAGACGTATGAAAAACTGCGACATCTACTACGGGAACTGCTACAAAGAGAGCAAACTGCGCTTAATCGGGTGCGGATTGGTTATTCGAGGAAGACTCCGGCAAAAAGTATTAACCTTCATACCATACCAATCCGCATCAAAGCTAAATTTGGATATGCGCTCACGCCCCAACCGAAGAAAAGGGCGATCGGCTAAAAGATCGATCGATCTCCTAGACAGAATCCAAGCAAACTGGGCAACGAAGACATATTTGAGTCGATCACGGGAAAATATAGCCCACACCACACCACGTCCGAAAACGGACATCGGCTACTCGAATTCCTGGCGCAATCTCATTCTGTCTAGCACACGATCCCCGTATCTCAATATTCACAAAGGAACCTGGCGATCACCCGATCAGTCTACTACCAATCAGATTGATCAAGTTGCGATCGACGCCATACACTCCTCCAGCATCCTACATAGAAGTACGAACCTTCCGAGGAGCCAACATCAACTCGCATTACTACCTTGTTATAGCGGGCAAGCCCATGTAGTAAAGTAAAACGCCTACAAAACTGTCCTACGTAGACGGACGAGACCTGCTCGTGAACATTACGAGCAGAAACGAAGAGAGGAACACACGCTTTTAAGGAAGAAAAACGGACAGCAGGAAAAGCATGAGATCGAGGAGATGGAGATATGCGATCACAGGAATAATGCTCACAAGTTTTGCGAAAGATTAAAACGAACATGCCAGGGCTATAAAGCCAGAGCCGAAACCTGTAGGGATGAAGACGAACAATTAGTAGTAGAGTCATAGTCGAGGCTGGGAATATGGAAGGAGCACCGTCGCAACCGACGAAGATGCAAGAGGATTCCGTCCACCCGACCTAAGCTAGTAATTTCAAAGCTCAAGAACAATAAAGCCGCGGGCGCTGCCGAGCTATTTAAAGCGGTTGGAGATGATCTGGTAGGGCGCATGCACTAGCTCATCTGTAAAATATGGTCGGCGGAAAGCATGCCCGACGAATGGAATGGTTTTTTAGAGACTCGCGCAGGTTTTTGTATTCTCTTATGATGTGATACACACACAACCTGAACGAGGTTCAGTGGTTTGGGTCGTTGAGGTTCGTTCACTAGTCTCAGGGGTGGTTGTCCTTAATAGGACGAGAGTCGCCCAATTTCCGCGTTGGTTATAGTCCGTAGTAATTCGTTCGAGCACTGTATTGCATACGCAGAGGACGAATTCAAGTTGACCATATACTGCGAGCGTTATGCATGCAACAGTATGTGTGGTCACTTTACATTCACAACTGCGTTGCATACTTTTTGTCCGTATAGGAATTACTTTTTCTTGGCTATGAAGCGAATTTGAACTATAGACCTTCCGCTCGCCGGTCGATGATGTTAACCACTGCACCACGGCCACCCCGTTTGCGCTATAACTGCGTACTGTGTGAACGACTGAAACCCTTTGTGGAGAAGCTGAGATGTTCGTATCAGTGTGGTTTCAGGCCAGGTAAATCCACAATAGACCAAATATTCACGCTGCGGCAGATCTTGGGGAAGACCCAAGAAAACCAAATCGACACCCATCACCTTTTCGTCGATTTCAAGGCCGCGTATGACAGTGTGCAAGGAGACGACCTACACAGCGCCATGTCTTGTTTTTACATCCCTGCCAAGCTCGTCAGATTGTGCAGAATGATAATGGAGAACTCTCGCTGCTCCGTTAAGGTCGGTAGCGAAGTAACCGAAACCTTTGATGTTAAGAAGGGATTTAGACAAGGAGACGCACTGTCATGTAATTTCTTCTGGCCAACACAAGAGGTACGATGGGTTTCAAATCTGCGCAACTGCTTGCGCTTTAAGGCGGTCAAGGAATTCGTCTATCTTGGCTCACTGATGACCAGCGACAATAACACCAGCGCTGAGATAAAACGCAGAATTACTCTTGCCAACCGCTGTTTCTTTGGGCTCAAGAGGCAACTGAGAATTAGAGCCCTCTCTCGAAAGATCAAAGTTGCGCGTAAAAAACCTTAATCATCCCGGTCCTTCTGTATGCCGCAGAGGCCTGGACTTTGACGAAAGCGGATGAACAGGCCCTTGGTCGTTTCGAGAGGAAAATTCTGCGTTCAATCTAGAGAGTGGAGGAGAAAATACAACGACGAACTATACGGGGTGTAAAGCGACATCGGCCTAGTACGACGTCTACGGATCCAACGTCTAAGATGGATAACACAGCTCCGGCCCGAAGAGTCTTCGAGTCCAACGCCGAGGGACGACGCAGCAGAGGACGACCGAATCTAAGGTAGCGCACACAGGTGGAAGGGGACCTTAACGAATTGGGAGTACTTCACTGGAAACAGCTTGCAAAAAGACCATGCCAGCTGAAGAAGTTCGTTGGTTGAGGCCCAGGCGGGCTCTATTACTCAATTGCCTCCTGAGCCCAAAGACACAGCGATTGGCAAGAGCGATTCTGTTCCAGGTCACTGCGGAGCCAAGGTAGATGAAGTCCTTAACTACCTTGAACTTATATCTGCCAAGGAGCTGCGAGGATTTGAAATAGATTGTGCCTCTTGTATTGGCCAGTGATTTTTGCACAATCATTTCCAATATGATGTTGAAGAAATCACACGACAGCGCATCGCCCTGCCTAAGCCCTTTTTTGACACCAAAACTATCGGTAAGGTGTTCACCGATTCGGATGGAGCAGCGAGCATTCTCCAAAGTCATCCTGCATAGTCGGACGAGTTTAGTAGGAATGTCAAAGGTAGACATAGTGTTGTATAGCTCGTCTCTAATTACGCTGTCGTATGCGGCTTTGAAGTCGACAAATAGCTGGTGAGTGTTGACTTGAAATTCATTGGTTTTTTCCAGGATCTGCCGTAGTGTGAAGATTTGGTCGATGGTGGACTTCCCTGGCCTGAATCCGCACTGATAAGGGCCTGTCAGCTTATTTACAAAAGGCTTCAGGCGTTCACACAAAATGGCAGAGAAGGTTTTGTAGGCGATGTTTAGGAGGCTTATTCCTCTGTAGTTGGCGCAATCAGAGGGGTCTCCTTTCTTGTGGATCGGGCATACGATGCTGAGACTCCATTCCACGGGCATGCTTTCCTCTAACCATGCCTTACGGATGAGCTGGTGCATGCTCCCAACCAGGTCATTCCCAGCTGCCTTGAAGAACTCAGCAGACAGTCCGTCTGCGCCAGCAGCTTTATTCGACTTGAGCTTCGATATGGCAATCTTAACTTCGTCGAGGTCAGGGGGACAGAATTCTCTGCGGTCTCCGTCGATTAGAAATGGATCATTCTGCCTGGCAGCGGTGTATTGACTAACATCGCCGTTATACAGTCTGCAGAAGTGGTTTTTCCATATCCTCAGCATCGACTGCGGTTCTACTACTAGGTGTCCGTTCTCATCCCTGCAGGCTTCCGTTCTGGCTTCATAAACGAGAAGTGATTACAAAAAAAAAAAAAAAGAAAATCAGAATGCCGCGCGACATACTCGTACTCTTCTACAAGGCAGGTTCGTCCTAAATATGAAGGCTTCACTTTGGATAAATACTTTTTAGAATTTTTTGTAATTTTGGTTATTAAAGTGACTCAATGGGATTTGTTTACTTTTAGGTGACACTATACACTATATACGGGCACTACACACTTTTTTCAGAGCCATATGGAAGCTCTTGATTAATGGAGAGAGGTATCCTTTTATCCTGCTTCTTAACACTCACCAGGAATAACAAATTGAACGCAAAAAGGATGTATTTGATAATATGAGCTAAACAATTCATTTTTAATAGATTTGGTTAGTCGACAGGGCGGATGTGTGATGTTCGTTCGCAGTTCGTTCAATCCTTTCGAAGTAAGAACAGTGACTAGAGGTATCTCGCCCACGATACCATGTATAAATATGAATGAGCAATCAGTTGTTTGATAAGATCATGTGGCTGATTAGTTTGCCAAAATAATGACTTATCTTATCAACAGAAGGGAAGTGTGAATCAACAGAAGCATGAATGTATGAATGTTAGATTTTAACTGGTGACTCACATTGCCAGTATGATTCAGTTCAAGGTCTCTGTTGATTCATTCTTAAAGGCGAATTAAGAACAACAAGTCAATATGTCTCACAGTGGAGTTAATGTGCAATTTACTGGGATCGTGTCGGACTAAGGAGCCTCAGGAGCTATCGCTCCACACCAAATGTCCTCAAGTGTTTTTGGGACTTCAACTAAATTCAAGAAAAAATCAAGATACTTTATTCAACGAAAATTTACAAGTCGATGTTTGCTCGTCAGCGGTCGTTTAAGAAGAGCCCTAGACTCTCTTTTTCTTCTAATTTATGTACAAATGTAATGTGTTAACATACAGCCCGCCTTGAAGCGTCGTGCTGCTAAGTAAGATGCTTCAATCTCTAGGAAGAGGGGCCAATCGATGAATTGGTCGTCTTATAACACCACCTTTGGTACGAACATCAGCAACTCTGTTCTTCGAATCATTTCCGGGAATAACTCGTTCTATCCTTCCTAGGAGCCATTGTTGAGGAGAGAGATTGTCATCTGCTATCAGCACCATAGTCCCAATCTCGACGTTCGTTGAAGTATTTTTCCATTTTGTGCGTCTCTGAAGATCCAGCAGATATTCCTTGGACCACCTGGATGAGAAGTGTTGTTTGATTTGAGTGATCATCCTCCAACGATTAAGTAACGTGCTCTTATCTTGAACTGAGGGCTCTGGAATAGAATTCAAAGGCGAACCAAATAAAAAATGACCTGGTGTTAGAACGGCTTCATCATTTGGGTCACAACTCAAAAAGCATAACGGTCGGGAGTTCATAATATACTCAACTTCAGCTACAACAGTAGAGAATTCTTCATAGGTAAGGTAAGCGTGCTTGACGGTGTGGTACAAATGAGATTTCGCTGATTTAACAGCCGCTTCCCATAGTCCGCCGAAGTGCGGGGATCTTGGTGGTATATGTAGAAAACGAATACATTAAGCAGCGCACCAGGATGATATCTTTTCCTGCATTTGTTGCTCCATGAATGAATTCCGAAGCTCGTTCAATTCGTTCCGAGCTTCCACAAAGTTGGTGCCATTGTCACAGTGAATTTCCTCACACAAACCTCTCCGTGCAACAAACCGTTTTAAAGCTTCTGGGAAACCTTGGGCAAACAAATCGGATACGACTTTTAAATGCGACGCCTTTGTCGCAAAGCAAATAAAGACCGCAACATATGCCTTGTGAGCGCAATATCCTCGACGCTTCTGCGATATATAAAAGGGTCCACAAAAATCTACGCCAACTCTGGTAAAGGGCCTGGATATGGTCACTCCGCTCATCGGAAGATTACCCATTATCTGCTGCAGTAGTTTCGGCTTATACTTACTTCTCTCAATCACCCATGTTGTGTGTGATTTATATTTCACACAGGTGAAACGGACCTACAGTTTAATGCCAATTCCGAACGGCGTGAGTCAAGAAGCTTTTCAACGGCAAGAAGTCTACGGGGGGTTTTGCCAGTACCCCGCTGAGGAGGAACGCCGCGAAATTAACATTCGATGGCGTTGGTGATATCGGGATCCGAACTCGCTCATCATGCGTCAGAATCCAACACACTAAACACTGCGCCACGGCGTCCTATTTTCGAGTAATAGAGACCAAAAATTCCAAACGCACATGCGCACACACGTACATACAGAGCAGTCCACCAGACTACGATGCCGTACAGGAGGATGGGCCTTATGACTGCTATATAGAGCCAGTGCATGATGCTTGGTTGGAGACCCCACTTTTTGGCCACCACTTTCTTACAGCTGTAGAGGGCAGTGGTTGCTTCCTTACTTTCACCGGAACTGTGCAGAGATTGATTTCACTTTTCTGCAATATATTCCAGCAAATTACCAGTGGACATGTGGCTACGGAGACTATGCCGGTCCCATAAAAAGTATCCGTGTACCGCGATATTTCATGTGCTTTGAATGAACGGACGTAGGAGGAAGGGGTAGAATGTCCACCTTTTTTAGGGACGGCCTGGACAAAGGCTGTTTTTTATCTATTCGGGAAGATCCCTGAAGATTAGGATAAATAGAAAAGCAGTGCCAGTGTAGGAGGATACTTCTTGAGTAGTATCAGGGGATATATAAGTATATGGACCAGCGGATTTGTAAATGTTTGGATGTTGAAGACCTCTTTTCAGTCTACGAACGCAGAAGTGGACTTGTATGGTACAGCGGGGAGCAAGTTAGAATCTGGGGGTGTCGACCTGGCTGCGAAAGTGCCGCTAGCAGATTCGCCTTGTCTAAAGAGCTGATAGGTTGAGTGTTATTGAATCGACAACACGACCGAATTGCCTCGTTATAGCTCAAGTCGTACTATCCATTCTCCCTCGATTTGATACTTATTGCTCTATAAGGAAAAAAGTTTGTGATAGTATCCGTAGTGGCATCCAAGTCGCTATCGAGGAAACATAGCGACATGTTAAAGCTCCTGAAGAAGTTCTTAAGTACATCTCAAGTCTTAAGAACTTCTTCAGTCGTCTCTGCCGACGATGTTAATGATGAAATCTTAATAAATACAACCCCCACCTGATTACCTACCTTGACGTGGTATGGGGGCTTCCCACCAAAGGATAATCGACCCCGTCATTCCCCCTCACCAACCCAATTCCCATCCTTTTCCATCACTCCCACCCCACCTATCGACTCCCCATCCCTTGGGCTGGACATAAGGTGTCAACCAAACCGTGCCGAAATGTCGACCAGACTGAGAGCCCAGTTCAAAAATAGCTCAGTCGTAAACAGTGTATCCGGATACCTGGTGCCTTCCGGATCAGCTAGCCTTACCTGGGTATTGCGGATCTCTGCTCTTACTTACTTACTTAACGGGCGCTACAGTTCGGGGTGAACCTGGGCCTCAACCAACATGCCTCTCCACCTAGCACGATCTTTCGCTAGTGTTTTCCAATGCCGCACGCCCAATTGGTTGAGGTCCCCTTCCACCTGTGCGCGCCACCTCAGGTGCGGCCGTCCTCTATTTCTTCGTCCCTCGGGGTTGGATTCAAAGACTCTACGGGCTGGAGCTGTGGTGTCCATTCGCTCTACATGGCCTAGCCATCTTAGGCGTTGGATCCGTAGACGCCTGACCAGACTCATGTCGCTGTACAACCCATACAGTTCGTGATTGAATCTTCTCCTCCAACCCTCCTCTGTGTTTATGGGACCGAAAATCGAACGCAGAATCTTTCTCTCGAAACGACCAAGGATTTCCTCATCCGCTTTAGATAAAGGCCATGTTTCTGCGCCGTATAACAGGACCGGGATAATTAAGGTCTTATATAAGGTCAACTTGGTCGTACGAGAGAGGGCTCTACTTCTCAGTTGCCTCTTGAGCCCAAAGAAGCAGCGGTTGACAAGAGTAATTCTGCGCTTGATTTCGAAACTGGTGTCGTTGTTCCAAGTCACCGCGGAGCCGAGGTATATGAAGTCCTTAACTACCTCGAACTTATATCTGCCAATATGCACGTTCTGTCCAAGACGTCGGTGGTAAATGTCCTTTTTCGATGACAGCAGATATTTAGTCTTGCCTTCATTAACTACCAAACCAATTTTTGCCGCCTCCATCTCAATAATCGCAAACGCCTCATTGACATCTCGCTGCGATCTACCTATTATGTCAATGTCGTCGGCGTATGCAAGGAGTTGCGAGGATTTGAAGTAGATTGTGCCTCTTGTATTGGCCTGTGATTTTTGCACAATCATTTCCAATACGATGTTGAAGAAATCACACGACAGCGCATCGCCCTGCCTTAATCCTTTTTTGACATCAAAACTATCGGTAAGGTGTTCACCGATTCGGATGGAGCAGCGAGCATTCTCCAAAGTCGTCCTGCATAGTGTGACGAGTTTAGCAGGTATGTCAAAGGTAGACATAGCGTTGTATAGCTCGTCTCTAATTACGCTGTCGTATGCGGCCTTGAAGTCGACGAATAGATGGTGCGTATCGACTTGAAACTCATTGGTTTTCTCCAGGATCTGCCGTAGTGTGAAGATTTGATCGATGGTGGACTTCCCTGGCGTGAAGCCACACTGATAAGGACCTATCAGCTTGTTTACGAATGGCTTCAGGCGTTCACACAAAACGGCAGCGAAGATCTTGTATGCGACAATAAGGAGACTTATTCCTCTATAGTTGGCGCAGTCCAAGGGGTCTCCCTTTTTGTGGATCGGGCAAACAGTGCTGGGACTCCACTCCTCGGGCATGCTTTCCTCCGACCATATCTTACAGGTGAGCCGGTGCATGCTCCTAACCAGCTCACCGCCAGCCGCTTTGAAGAGCTCAGCAGACAGTCCATCTGCGCCAGCAGCTTTATTCGACTTGAGTTTCGACATGGCAATCTCAACTTCGTCGAGGTCAGGGAGACGGAATTCCCTGCGATCTTCGTCGTTAAAAAATGGATCATTCTGCCTGACGGCGGTATGTTGGCTGTCATCGCCGTTATACAGTCTGCAGAAGTGGTTTTTCCAAATTCTCAGCATCGACTGCGATTTTACTACTAGGTGTCCGTTCTCATCCTTACAGGCCTCCGTTCGGGCTTTATTGCCTTGAGACATTCGTTTTATCCGCTGATAAAATCTTCGAACGTCGTGCCTGCAATAGCACCTCTCCAAGTTTTCAATCGCCCGCTTCTCGTGCTCTTTCTTTTTTCTCTTGAGAAGCTTATGTTCCTCCCTTCTCTTAAGCTCGTAGAGCTCACGAGCCGCTCTTGGTTTTTTGTGTAGTGAGGCTTTGTATGCCTCCTGCTTTTCCGCATGAATCCTTCTACACTCGTCATCGAACCAGGTGTTTCGTCGTGGTGGAGCTTTAAGGCCCAGCACTTCCGTTGCTGTGCTCTTCAGGGCTTGTTTGCACAGGCTCCATTGTTGCTCTACTGACTGAGTGGAGGATTGAGGTGTATCGGAGAGCTTAAGGGAGACGCGGTTGGCAAAAGCACTGGCGATCTCCGGCGATAGTAGCTTTCCGACGTCATAGCTTGGTGTTCTAACTCTACTCCGCGGTATTCGTGTTATGCGCTGACGTATCTTGGCTACTACAAGATAGTGGTCTGAATCGATGTTTGCTCCTCGGAAAGTGCGAACATCAAGAATAGTGGAGGAGTGTCTGACGTCAATCGCGATGTGGTCAATCTGGTTGGTGACTGATTGATCTGGCGACCGCCAGGTGCCTTTGTGTATATCGAGGTGGGAAAATCGTGTGCTGGCTACAAGAAAATTTCGCCCCGTTGCAAGGTCGATCAGCCTATGTCCGTTATCGGATGTGGTGTCATGTAGGCTGTGTTTGCCGATGACCCGCTCAAAGATGCTTTCTTTACCCAGCTTAGCGTTAAAATCTCCTAGTATGATTTTGGTATCATAGCTGGGGCATTTGGTACATGTTCTGTCTAGGAGATCAAAGAAATCATCTTTGATTGAGTCATCCTTGTCTTCCGTGGGGGCATGGACGCATATGAGGCTGATGTTACAGAAATTTGCCTTGATGCGGATCGTTATGAGGCGTTCACTCACATACTGGAAACTTAGGACTTTATGTCTTAGTCCACCTCTAACAACAAATCCGCATCCAAATAGTCTCTGTCCTCTCTCCCTATAGCAGTCACCGTAGTAAATGTCGCAGTTTTTCATCCGCTTTTTACCCGGTCCATTCCATCGCATTTCCTGGATGGCGGTTATGTCCGCTTTATAGCGGTCTAGGGCGTCCGCAAGTTGTTCGGCCGCACGTGGTCTGCTTAGGGACCTAACATTCCACGTATAGAACCGAAGGTCCTTGTTTGTTTTTTGTTTTCTCATAGGGTCGTCAACATAGATCCGTTCCGTTTTATTATCCGAGGCTGTTTTGTGTTTCTGAGCAATTAGTGGTTTTACGGTTATGATTCGCTAGACCATAGCCCAACCGACACTAATCCTGTTTGGTGGCGCAGGATACTCTGCTCAGGTGGACATTTAATTCTCCGCATCTCGTGGGAACCCTATGAACAATTCAAACAAAACAAACAATGAGTCCGGATCTCATAAAAAAAATTCGAAGGGGATGAAATCTCCTCTACCTCTGCCGCTCCAAAAAGTGGTCAGAAGACAAAACCGACAACAAGAGGCAAAACCCATCGACCAAGGCCTACAAAGACCGAAAGGCGGCCTCGAGAATAATGAATCGATGGGGCCATATAACCGACTTAACGAAGAAGGCTGAAGAGTCGGTCGCCTGGGCGACAGGAATCCTGGCCCAGGATAATGAAAAACCAAGAGGCCTAGATTGTCCCCCGAGGAACCAAAGCGAGAGGCTTAAAAGGCTAGGCTGGGAGCACCGGCCAAGCTATTAAAGCCCTTCGGTGAGGTTGCGAGGGAGTGCCTGACGGTCGCAGTCATAGATGATAGCAACCCAAACGGCAAACTGACGACAGAAAAATGGAAGAAGGTCGACCAAGCGTTATCGGCTAACTTCCTACAAATTGCTAGGAAGAACCCTGGACCACCGCCCATCTGCGACGACGCTGGATGGTATCAAGGCAGGGTCAAACTATTAAGCTGTGCCGACGAAAGATCAGTTGATCTTCTGAAGGCTAGAGTTACTGAAATAGGGGAAATTTGGGAGGAAGCTAGGCTTAAGGTCGTAACCAGGAAACAAATCCCTAAACGACCGCGAGCTAGATGTTGGCTCCCACTGGTACCAGATAACCTCCTCGAAATAGTTAAGACAATCAACTACTGTAATCCCAATCTCCCAACAAAAGATTGGAGGGTCGCGAAGCTGGAGGAACCAAAAGGCCAATCAAGACAGGCAATCATTGTATTGCACTTGTGAAGCCCTGGAACCTCTGGCCCAATGCGACCACTATATTAGGTTTGGCTTCAAGAAAGTCGAAGCCAAATGTGCCACCATCTGGCACCGAAAACACGGCCAGAACACAGGTCGAAAACGAAAGCTCCATGGAGCAGGAACCCCAATCCCCTCGGGGAGCAAGGGCTCTGCGGCGGTCGATGCTGAAACCCCAGCAATATTCCTGGTGAATAAAGACCACGAGTCATTGCTCGACTCCGGAAGCGACACTAGCTCGCCGATGGAAGACGATCTTCTGGACTCAGATCTGGAAGACCTCAACACCACCGTGGTGGAGGTTAATTGAATTAATAACAGCCATGATGCTGAGATTAATTCAGATTAACCTCCATCACTCGAAAGCGGCAACCGCGAATATTCTTCTCAGGCTGACTAAAGGAGAAGAAGACATAGCCTTAATCCAAGAACCTTGGGTACATGAACACAAGACAACATACCTCAAGCAATTCGAGAAGATACAAAGGTTGGCGTGTATATGCATTACCGGGGCCCTCAAGTCCACCCCAACGGCTGCGCTTAACATGATACTCGACCTTACACCACTCGATATTTTCGGTAAGCAAATTGCCACACAAACGGCCATTAGACTTAAAGCCAACTCGAACTGGACGAGCTATGTCACTGGCCACTCTTCTATCCTGAATAACAGGTCAACTATGGCAAGAAACCTGAACCTCACAGAACCCACCACAGTCTTGGAAAAAAAAACTTTACAACGACCTACCCGGACAGACAAAACTGGACTCGCCAGACTCAACCTCGCAGAAACTGCGTAGATTTCTACACTGACGGGTCTAAAACCAAAGACGGGGTGGGTAGTGGAGTATTCTGCAAACAACTTAAGCTGAACAAAGCTCTAAAACTACCAAATCACTGCAGCGATTTCCAGGCGGAACTGTTGGCAATAAAAGAGGCCTTGTCTTGGCTGAAGTGGAACGTGATATCCACCACGGATATCCGCATTCTCACGGATAGCCAAGCAGCCTTAAAGTCGTTGGAGTCCTATGTGTACACATCAAAAACTAGTCTCGACTGTCGCCTATCTCTTAACGAGATGGCCGAACAGTTCAACATACAACTTATGTGGGTGCCGGGACACAGCGACATTCCAGGAAACGAAAGAGCCGACACACTCGCCAAACAAGGAACGACGCTATAATCTTATAAATCTTGCCAGGGCCGAGACGAACCGGAGATGGACTCAGGGACATACCTGCCTCATCACCAGGCAAATCTGGCTCTGGCTCAACAGTCGACGGACTAGGAGTATTATCTCCAAAAAGAACTGACATCCACAAAGTCATCGGTGTCATCACTGGACACTGCCTCAGTGGCAGTCACACGCAAAAACTAGGTATAACTCCGAATGATTTTTGCAGGAGCTGTCTGGACGAGGAGGAGGTCGAATCCATTCATCACCTTCTCTGCGCCTGCCCGGCATTCTGCACAATCAGGAAACGATACTTAGGATCTTACTTCCTTAACGATCTGACCGAAGTTCAGCAAGTAGGGAGTTTTACATAGGGCTAGTGCTACTATTGGCAATATGGCACTGCGACCTTTGCAGATCTATTGTGCCTGCTAGCCGATTAGCCAAGTAACCTCTCCACTTCTATAATGAAGTTGAGAATGCATCTCGTAGGAGCCAGGGTGATCCCCGTAGGAGTCATAACTTCACTGAGAAGGATACGCTTCCTAAGATGGCAGAGTGTCGGCCTTGAGACAGAGCCTAATTTTGTTTAAATGATATCTCAGACCGCAGTGTCCCGTTAGATAGCTGACTAGTCTTCTGATATCCACCCTATTGAGTTTGAGTATGTCGATAGGGTGTTTGGTCAGGGGTCATATAAGTCGATTGACGGAGTCCCCGAACGCTGTTCCCAAAGGACAGGTGTTGCAATTTTTCCCACTTGTCTAAAAAGTAATTTATCTTACACCCGGGAATGCCGCAGAATGGTTCCGGACCTATATATGTATTTGTTGCTGGAACCCTTCCTGGCAAGTTGGTCGGCAATTTCATTGCCCTTGATACCTTTATGTCCTGGCACCCACCAAAGTTTAACATTGTTTCTTTTGGCCAGGTCTTGTAGGGCGTTATGGCATTCCTTGACGGTTTTTGAGTTCGTGCTGTACGAACCCAGTGCTTTAAGCGCTGCTTGGCTATCAGAGAGTATGTTGATAGTTACTCCTCTGATGCCAGTCTCGAGATCTAGATTGACACATGTTAGGATGGCATGCAGCTCTACTTGGAAGACGCTGGGGCTTATTCCCATGGCCTTCGAGATCTTGCGTTTTGGTCCAAAGATGCCGGCGCCAACGCCAGAAGCCATCTTGGAGCCATCCGTGTACCACCTAAGGCCTTTGACATTCAGCAGGGGATCACTGTTTTCCCATGCTGAGCGATTTGGGATCAATATCTCAAATCTCTTGTCAAAGGTGAAGGTGTGTGTAATAATATCCAGCTCGGGAAAGTGTTGTAGTAGCAAGTAGGGATATCTGATCTTCTTAATTTCTTAAGAAGCACAAAATGGTTCCACGAATAGAGGGTTAAGCCCCCTCGTAGCTGCACAAAGGGCCTCCCTAGCCTATGTGTGTTCTTCTAATTTTTAATTTTTTTTTGGGGAGGCTACGGTCCTACCTACCTACCTTACTTACCTACTTAGGTGGCGCTACAGTCCGTGGTGAACCTGGGCCTCAACCAACAAGCGTCTCCAGCCGGCACGGTCTTTGGCCAGCTGTTTCCAGTGCCGCACGCCCAGTTGGTTGAGGTCCCTTTCCACCTGCGTGCACCACCGCTGAGGCGGCCGTCCTCTGCCGCGCCTTCCTTCCGGAGTGGATTCGAAGACTTTTCGGGTCGGAGCTGTATCTTCCATGCGCTCTACATGGCCTAGCCACCTTAGACGCTGTATCCATAGACGTCGTACCAGGCCGATGTCGCTGTACAACCCGTACAGTTCTTCGTTATATCTTCTCCTCCATACACCGTTTGAACAAACGGGACCGTAGATAGTGCGCAGAATTTTCCTCTCGAAACGACCAAGGGCATCTTCATCCGCTTTTGTTAAGGTCCAAGCCTCTGCGCCGTAAAGGAGGACTGGGATGATCAAGGTCTTATATAGTGTCACCTTGGTTTTCCGAGAGAGGGCTCTACTTCTCAATTGCCTCTTGAGCCCAAAGAAACAGCGGTTGGCAAGAGTGATTCTGCGTTTTATCTCAGCGCTGGTGTTGTTGTCGCTGGTAATCAGTGAGCCAAGGTAGACGAATTCCTTGACCACTTCAAAGTTATATCCGCCCAAGGTGACGTTCTGGCCAATACGTCGGTGTTGTCCGTCTCTTTTAGATGAGAGCAGATGTTTGGTTTTACCCTCATTAACCTTGAGACCCATCTTAGCCGCTTCTACCTCAATGCTCACGAAAGCCTCATTGACGTCTTGCTGTTTTCGTCCAATTACGTCAATATCGTCGGCGTACGCAAGCAATTGCATATGCAGCTTTGAAATCGACGAAGAGGTGGTGAGTGTCGATTTGGTATTCCTGGGTCTTCTCCAAGATCTGCCGTAGCGTAAATATTTGGTCTATTATGGACTTACCTAGCCTGAATCCACAAACGGTTTCAGGCGTTCACACAGAGAAGATCTTATATGCGATGTTAAGGAGACTTATTTCCCTATAGTTGGCGCAGTTATAGGGGTCTCCTTTCTTATGGACCGGGCAAACGATGCTGAGATTCCATTCGTCGGGCATGCTTTCCTCCGACCATACCTTGCAGATGAGATGGTGCATGCACCTTACCAGCTCATCTCCAGCCGCCTTAAAAAGCTCAGCAGACAGGCCGTCTGCGCCAGCGGCTTTATTAGACTTAAGTCTTGATATCGCTATTTTGACTTCGTCTAGGTCGGGTGGACTGAATTCTGTTACTTTGTGGTCCATTGCGAATGGCTCGTTCTGCCTGACAGCGGTATCTTGTCTATCATCGCCGTTATACAGTCTGCAGAAGTGGTCTTTCCAAATCCTCAGCATCGACTGCGACTCTACTACCAGTTCTCCATTTTCATCCCTGCAGGCCGCCACTCAGGCTTTGTAGCCATGGCATGTTCGTCTTACCTTGTTGTAAAATTTACGGGCGTCATTCCTGCGGAGGCATCTCTCCATCTCCTCGATCTCACGCTTTCCGTGCTCTCTCTTCTGAAAAGCGTGTGTTCCTCTCTTCTCTTCTGCTCATAGATTTCGCGAGCAGCTCTCGTCCGTCGATGCAGCACGGCCTTATATGCCTCTTGTTTTGCTGCATGGGCTTGTTCGCATTGTTCATCGAACCAGGGGTTTCTAGGTGGTGGCTGTTTGAAACCCAGTACCTCTGAGGCAGCATCTCTGACGGCGCTCTGGCAATGAGCCCATTCCTGCTCTATTGTTTGTGCTGCTCTGGGCGGATTTTGAGGGAGCTTTGAGGAGACACGATCGGCAAAGATTCTGGCAGTCTCTTGCGATTGTAGCTTTCCAACGTCAAACTTACGTTGTCCTACTCGACTCCTAAGCATTCTTGATATCCTCATTCGTACCTTGGCTACAACAACGTTGTGGTCCGAGTCGATGTTGGCCCCTCGGAAGGTTCGTACGTCGAGAATACAGGAGGAGTGTCTGGCGTCGATCGCAATATGATCAATCTGGTTGGTGGTCGATGGATCACAAGACCGCCAGGTACCCTTGTGGATGTTGAGATGGGGGAATCGCGTGCTTGCTACAAGGAGGTTACGCCCCGCTAGGAAATCGATTAGCCTTAATCCGTTGTCGGATGTGGTGTTATGGAGGCTATGCTTTCCTATGATCGACTCAAATATGTCCTCCTTGCCCAGTTTTGCATTACCTACCTACCTAATAAATAAAAATTTTTGATCAAGACCTCAGACCTCAAGACCTCAGAGAAGTTCCCATTTCACGCAGTATAGTATTCAAGTCTCTCTAAGTTCGTCGCATGTTGTTCTTGAGATTCAAGCCACTGGTTCGGAAAACTTTATGGGTTGCCGTTCTCTCAATACTCAACCTTTTGGATATTTCAACAAAAGTATTTCCTTGCAAGTTGGGAATGTCTTTCAAACCGCAAGTCGACAAATTGAATAATCAGTTCAAATAGAGAATTAGATTGGAATGACCGCCTTTACGAATGACACACGACTTTTATCTGATCCGATCCAAGATCGGATCAATTTGTTGGCGTTCTATTCATGGCAGGTGTTATTCACATTCATCACTGTCATTGCTCTGTGGGAATCCCCTGGATTACGAACTTGCACCTATCAAGCTGTATACAATAGTGTTACGTAAAAGCGATTACGAAGGCGATTGATAAGTACCACTCGTACAATGGCATATAGTATACGTCGTTTCATTGTTGCCAGGTCAAGAGAAACCCACAGACTTGGATAAGGAATAATTAAACTAATTCCAAGTACTTGCTCGGAATAAGTAATCGGCCTAACTACCTATTAGGTTTGCAGTGTTTCGTGCCGCCTTCAATGTTTCTATGACATTAGTGGTTCAATATGATTCACTAAGCTCTAACCAAACTTAGCACGAAACACTTAGTACAGAAGGACTGGGCTTACTTTTTTGGGGGGGAGATCCGCTCGTTGGCTTAATAGACAGTTCAAATATGTATAAGTTCTGTATGTCTGTATGTTCGTATGAGGAAGGCATTTTTAGAATGTCCACCAGAAAAGGATTATGCACCAGTATCCAGAAGCTAGATTTCATTGCTACTGGTGAAGCTGATACATAGTATGTACGTACGTACGTACGTAGATAAGCAATCTTATGGAACTCACATACAATACGTGTCAGTTTTTGTTGTCGGACCTTATGCAATCTCAAGTGTAAAAGTGGATAGTACAGTACGCGACATGGGGATAAATCCACAGAGGTCGTCCTCTGCTGCGTCGTCCCTCGGGGTTGGAGTCGAAGACTCTTCGGGCCGGAACGTTGATGTCCATTCGCTCTACATGACCTAGCCATCTTAGACGTTGGATCCGCCAGGCCGATGTCGCTGTACAGCCCGTACAGTCTTGGTTGAAACTTGTCCTCCACTCTCCGTTTACACAAACGGGACAGAGATTGCACGCAGAATTTTCCTCTCGAAACGTCCAAGGGCCTCTTCATCCGCTTTTGATAACGTCCAAGCCTCAGCGCCGTAGAGGGGGACCGGGATGATTAAGGTTTTGTAGAGGGATACCTTAGTTTTTCGAGAGAGGGCTCTACTACTCAGTTGCCTCTTGAGCCCAAAAAAGCAACGGTTGGCAAGAGTTATTCTGCGTTTTATATCAGCGCTGGTGTCATTGCTGCTTGTCACTATCGAGCCAAGGTAGACGAAGTCCTTGACTACTTTAAAAAATTTAGCTGCCGACATCGATGTTGCGCGTCTTTCTTGGATGAAAGCATATATTTGGTCTTATCCCCATTTACCCTTAGACCCACTTTAGCCGCTTCTGCTTCAATGCTTGTGAACGCCTCATTGAAGTCTCGTTTTGTCCGTTCAATAACATCAATGTCATCTGCGTAGGCAAGCAATTGTGTGGACTTGAAGTAGATCGTACCTCTTGTATTAGCCGCAGAGTCCCACACGATCTTTTCAAGAATAATGTTAAACAAATCACATGACAGTGCGTCACCCTGTCTAAAACCTTTTTTAACATCAAAGGGGTCGGTTAGTTCACCTCCGACCTTAATAGAGCAGCCAGAGTTCTCCATAGTCATCCTGCACATAGACTTCACCTTTATTGCAAGCTTTTAAACACTTTACACTTTATTGCTTGCTTTGCTTTGGTGGCGTTACAGCCCATGAAGGGCCAGAGCCAAGCTTCTCTCAATCACCCATGTTGTGTGTGACTTCTTTTTCACACAGGTGAAAGGGACCTACAGTTTAATGCCGATTCGGAACGGCGTGAGTCGAGAAGCTTTTTCATGGCAAGTTTACTACGGGGGGTTTTGCCAGTACCCCGCCGAGGAGAAATGTCGCGAAATAAACATTCGATGGCGTTGGTGTTATCGGCAACCGAACTCGCTCATCGTGCGCCAGAGTCCAACACACTAACCACTGCGCCACAGCGCCCTCTTGGACTCACTCCACTGCGCCTTTTTATGAAAAAGATGGCATTACGCAGAATCTTTCACTCGGGAATAAACCTGCCATGTAGACCCGAGGATCACATGTCCATCTTACAACACATTCCCGAGCTGGATATGATTACCACGGTCTCGGAAGCATTGCCACACACCTTCACTTATGACAAGAGATTTGAGATATTGATCCCACATCGCTCAGCATGGGAAACCAGTGATCCCTTGCTTAATGTCAAAGGCCTTAGGTGGTATACTGATGGCTCCAAGCTGGCTTCTGGCATTGGAGCCGGCATCTTTGGACCAAATCGTAAGATCTCGAGGGGAATGAGTCCTAGCATCTTTCAAGCAGAATTGCATGCCATTCTAACATGCGTCAATCTAAATCTGGAGATTGGCATAATTGGGCGACTAGAACGTTCGGCGTCACTTGTGCTTGGACGACCGCACTGAAATTGAGTAAACCAGCGGTGAATGGTCTTCCAATCGATGGTGAAGAGTCGCCATATTATTTGTCAAGCTTTTGTTTGGTTTGCGTGATAGTTTTTTGTCGCAAAAAATAGTGTTTGATGAGCACTCGAAATTCACTTTTTTGCATTTTAACGAAAATGCTCGTATCTTCTTCTTCTTAGTGGGCGCTACAGGTCGGGGTGAACCTGGGCCTCAACCAACATGCCCCTCCATCTAGCACGATCTTTCATTAGCCTTTTCCATTGCCGCACACCCAGTTGGCTGAGGTCCCCTTCCCCTGTGTGCGCCATCTTAAGTGCGGCCGTCCTCTGCTTCTTCGTCCCTCGGGGTTGGATTCAAAGCCTCTCCGGGCTGGAGTTGTGGTGTCCATTCGCTCTACATGGCCCAGCTATCATAGGCGTTGAATCCGCAGACGCCTGACTAGGCTCATGTCGCTGTACAGCCCGTAAAGTTCGTGGTTGAATCTTCTCCTCCATCCCCCGTCTGCGTTTATAGGCCCAAACCTCACGCGCAAAATCTTTCTCTCGAACCGACCAAGGGCCTCCTCATCCGCTTTTGATAGTGTCCATGCTTCTGCACCGTACAACAGGACCGGGATGATAAGGGTCTTATATAGAGTCAACTTTGTCGTTCGGGTGAGGGCTCTATTACTCAGTTGCCTCCTGAGCCCAAAGAAACAGCGATTGGCAAGAGTGATTCCGCGTTTGATTTCGGAACTGATGTCGTTGTTCCAGGTCACTGTGGAGCCAAGGTAGACGAAGTCCTTAACTACCTCGAACTTATATCTGCCAAGGAGTTGCGAGGATTTGAAATAGATTCTGCGTCTTGTATTGGCCAGTGATTTTTGCACAATCATTTCCAATATGATGTTGAAGAAATCACACGACAGCGCATCGCCCTACCTAAATCCTTTTTTGACATCAAAACTATCGGTAAGGTGTTCACCGATTCGGATGGAGCAGTGAGCATTCTCCAAAGTCATCCTGCATAGTCTGACGAGTTTGGTAGGTATGTCAAAGGTAGACATAGCGTTGTATAGCTCGTCTCTAATTACGCTGTCGTATGCGGCTTTGAAGTCGACAAATAGGTGGTGAGTGTCGACTTGATTCATTGGTTTTTTTCAGGATCTGCCGTAGTGCGAAGATTTGGTCGATGATGGACTTCCCTGGCCTGAAGCCACACTGATAAGGACCTATCAGCTTGTTTACGAATGGCTTCAGGCGTTCACACAAAACGGCAGCGAAGATCTTGTATGCGACATTAAGGAGACTTATTCCTCTATAGTTGGCGCAGTCCAAGGGATCTCCTTTTTTGTGGATCGGGCAAACAATGCTGAGACTCCATTCCTCGGGCATGCTTTCCTGTGACCATATCTTACAGATGAGCCGGTGCATGCTCCCAACCAGATCATCCCCAACTGCCTTGAAGAGCTCAGCAGACAGTCCGTCTGCGCCAGCTGCTTTATTCGACTTGAGCTTCGATATGGCAATCTTAACTTCGTCGAGTTCAGGGGGACAGAATTCTCTGCGGTCTTCGTCGATTAGAAATGGATCATTCTGCCTGACAGCGGTTATACAGTTATACAGTCTGCAGAAGTGGTTTTTCCATATTCTTAGCATCGACTGCGGTTCTACTACTAGGTGTCCGTTCTCATCCCTGCAGGCTTCCGTTCTGGCTTTATAACCTTGACATGTTCGCTTTATCTATTGATAAAATTTTCGAACGTCACGCCTGCAGTAGCACCTCTCCAAATCCTCAATCGCGCGCTTCTCGTGCTCTTTCTTCTTTCTTCTAAGAATCTTATGCTCCTCTCTTCTTTTTAACTCGTAGAGCTCACGAGCTGCTCCCATATGCGAGGCCTTATATGCATCCTGCTTCGCTGTATGAATCCTCCTGCACTCGTCATCGAACCAGGTGTTTCTTCGTGGTGGAGCCTTGAAACCCAAAACTTCGGATGCAGAGCTTTTCAGGGCTTGTTTGCAAAGGCTCCACCGCTGTTCAATTGATAGTATGGAGGATTCAGATGTATTGGCCTGAAAAGGTCTGAAGCCTTTTTGTAAGAGCTTAAGGGAGACGCGATCAGTAAAAGCACGAGCGGTTTCTGGCGATAGTAGCTTTCCGACGTCATAACTTTGTATTCTTGCTCTACTCCGTTGCGTTCGTGATATCCGTAAGCGCATCTTGGCTACTACAAGATAGTGGTCCGAGTCGATGTTAGCCCCTCGGAAAGTTCGAACATCAAGAATAGTGGAGGAGTGTCTGACGTCGATCGCGATGTGATCAATCTGGTTGGTAGTCGATTGATCAAAAGACCGCCAGGTGTCTTTGTGTATATCGAGGTGCGGGAAGCGCGTACTGGCTAGAAGGAGATTTCGCCCCGTAGCAAGGTCAATCAGCCTGTGTCCGTTATCGGAGGTGGTGTCGTGTAGGCTAGGTTTGCCGATGACTCGTTCAAAGATGATTTCCTTACCCAGCTTAGCATTGAGGTCTCCTAGTACAATTTAGATGTCTCTAGCTGGGACATTGGGCATACGTTCTGTCTAGGAGATCGTAGAACTCATCTTTGGTGGAGTCATCCTTGTCTTCCGCGGATGCGTGGACGGGGATCAGACTGATGTTAAAAAATGTAGCCTTAATACGGATTGTTATGAGGCGTTCGCTCACATGCCGAAAGCTTAGGACTTTTTGCCTTGTTCCTCTCTCCCTATAGCTGTCGCCGTAGTAAATGTCGCAGTTTTTATCGGCTTTACACCCGGTCCATTCCATCGCATTCCCTGCGTGGCGGTTATGTCCGCTTTATAGCGGTCTAGGGCGTCCACAAGTTGTTCGGCTGCACGTGGCCTGTTTAGGGACCTAACGTTCCACGTACAAAGCCGAAGATCATTGTCCTTTTTTCGTTTTTTGCAAGGGTCGTCAACATAAATCCGGTCCGTTAGATATATCCGAGGCTTGTGGTTGTTTCGGAGTTTGTGCTTTTTTTTACGGTTACGGCTTACTAGGCCGTAGCCCAACCGACTAATCCTGGTTTTTTGGCGCAGGAGGGTCGCCATTCGCCCTTCCCCGTCTGCAATTTCCATAGGAAATCTCCAGATGGCACCACGAGGAGGTGGGGATAGGACTTATTAACAGTGCTCTTCTCGCTTTTTAGCAGGCCAGCATTCGTCGGATGGATGCTACCCCTACGAGGCCTTTGTTAGTCCTTTGCCATCGTATGCTCGTCTATATAAGACGACTGTCACAACAAAACTGTTTGACAGATCTGTCTGAAGATGTGAAAATGTGTTCTTTTGAAAGATGATGTTTGACAAAAAAAATTACAAATTTAAGGTGGCAACACAATTTGTGTTAATTTTCAGGGACGTACTGACTCAACCTCCTAGCTTGTTGAATATATGTACATATGTATGCAAATATGTACTTAGTAGTACACCAGTAGATGATAAGAAAGTTCCCAAGCTCAAAGCCTTATACGATTTTTCCAGACCACATCATTGTTTCTTCTTGTGGGTAAGGAAGGTCAGAGGAAAATGTCAACATTCCTTATCAGTAAATTACCACATGTAAATAAGGAATTGCATGTATTACTTATCAGTTCACGGAGGTCAATAACCCTTCCTTCCGATTAAATACATATATACTTCCATCTCAAGTAATAGGGTGAAGAAGACAAGCAAGTCTACTTTTTTGTTTTAGTATGTAATTGATAGTGGAATGGACGAATGGAATCTCAGAATCGTTTGCCCGGTCCATATGAAAGGAGACCCCTATGACTGCGCCAATTACAGAGGGATGAGTCTCCTGAACATCGCGTACAAGATCCTCTCTGCCGTACTGTGTAAGCGAATGAAACCATCCGTGGACAATGTGGTAAACCATCCTATCAATGTGGTTTCAGGCCAGGAAAATCCACGATAGACCAAATATTTACACTTCCCGGTCGACACGCACCATCTTCTTGTCGACTTTAAAGCCGCATATGACAGTGTTTATAGAGATGAGCTATACAAAGCCATGTCTAGTTTTAACATCCCTGCCAAACTCGTCCGACTGTGCAGAATGACAATGGAGAATTCTCGCTACTCCATTAAGGTCGGTAATGAGCAAACCGAGACCTTTGATGTTAAAAAAGGACTTAGGCAAGGTGATGCGCTGTCATGCAACTTTTTCAACATCGTGCTTGAAAAGATCGAGCAAGAGTCACTGGCCAACACAATTGCTTGCGTACGCCGACGACAATGACGTGATTGGACGGACACAGCAAGACGTCAATGAGGCCTTTGTAAGCATTGAGGTAGAAGTGGCTAAGATGAGTCTCAAGGTTAATGAAGGTAAAACCAAATATCTGCTCTCGTCTAAAAGAGACGGACAACACTGACGTATTGGCCAGAACGTCACCATGGGCGGAGCCTACCTTGGTCAAGGAATTCGTCTACCTTGGCTCACTGATGGCCAGCGACAACAACACCAGCGCTGAGATAAAACGTAGAATCGATCTTGCCAACCGCTGTTTCTTTGTGCTCAAGAGGCAATTGAGTAGTAGAGCCCTCTGTCGAAAAGCTGAGGTATCCCTCTTCAAAACCTTTATCATCCCGGTCCTCCTCTGCGGCGATGAGTCTTGTACATTACCAAAAGCGGATGAAGAGGAAAATTCTGCGTGCGATCTTTGGTCGCATTTGTGTAAACGGAGAATGGAGGAGGAGTTTCAACCAAGAACTGTACGGGCTGTACAGCGACATCGGCCTAGTTAGACGTCTACGGATCCAACGGTTTAGATGGCTAGGCTTAGTAGAGCGAATGGACAGCACAGCTCCGGCCCGAAGAGTATTTGACTCAAACCGGGAAGGAAGGCATTGCAGAGGACAGCCGCATCTAAGGTTGCGCACACAGGTGGAAAGGGACCTCAACCAACTGGGCGTCCGGCACTGGAAGCGGCTGGCCAAAGATCGCGCCGGCTGGAGAGGCTTGTTGGTTGAGGCCCGGGTTCACCCCGAACTGTAGCGCCATCAAAGTAAACTTATACCGAAAATACCAAGACTTATTGTTAAAAAAATACTTTATTTCTATTGTCAATATCTACATATACAAAAAAACCCTTTTAAGCTTAGATTTGTTACTTGCTCAATTAGCTTACATATTCACTTTGAAAATACGTAGTAAATGGGCACCATGTAATAATTATAACTACAGAAAGGAGGGACAATTCCGATAGAGCACCTTCTGGACGGACGACCGGCTTCTTAGTATGCCGACCTTCGTTTGTAGTTTCGAATGTTATTAGCCAAGCAGCACGCGAAGATAAAGCCGACGAACTGGAAATATAAAACAATAATGAATGGACACTTTGTTTACTTTATTCTTTCAAGAAATAATATTGTTATTACTTAAAATCAAAAAAGGTACACAACATATATAGTGGCTGCAAATGACCGTAGATGCCTGTTATGTGTTGCTTTACGGTAATGGTGCGATTCTAATATTGTAACACCATAAGTGGAACAGTTGTTGAGAACCACAACCAATGTGAAAATTCGGTCCATTCCTCTCGAATGCTATCTAGGACAACCACCCCTGGAGAGTAGTAAATGAACATCTACGACCCAAACCACTGCACTCGGTTCAGCTGGTCAGGTTGTGTGATAACCATTACAAGAGTATAAAACTCTTGAACCTGCGCGAGCTTAAGAAAAAACAGAAAGTAGTGAACTATTTTCACACGTCCTAATATTATCTGCTTTGGAACAGTACCCAACAGCATGGGCTCGGACATACAGGGTAAAGTTGTTGATCGCTCTCAACATGGCGAGATGCCAGCAACGATCCCTGTTTAAATGCCCGGGTCAAGTTGACATACGGCCTCCTCGCGGCGCCCTCTGGATGGCCTCTTCAACAACCGTTGGGAGGTGAATAAACGTACGCAGCGACAAAACCCCGACCAAAATGGTGGTTGTGCGACGGGCTAACTATCCGGACGGACGGATACTCGACGACAACAACGCACGAAAAAGGAACACGATTTGCGAGTATGCTCCTGGAATGTCAGAACCCTGTACACTCCCGGAGCTGCTCATACTCTAGATGGAATCCTCACGCAGTACAAGGCGGACATTACTGCGGTCCAGGAAATACGCTGGATAGGAAACGGTATGATTAGGAAGAAAAATTGCGACATTTATTACAGCTGTCACAAAAGGTTGCACTTACCGGGATGCGGATTTGTCGTGGGAAAGCGGTTAAGGTCGAAGGTCATCGACTTTAAACCTATAAGTGATCGCCTGGCTGCGATCCGCATCAGAGGCAGATTTTATAGCATCAGCCTTATATGTGCACACGCCCCTACCAACGAGGCTGAAGACCCTATCAAGGAGGATTTCTATGACCTCCTGGACAACGCCTACGGATCTTGTCCGGAGTACGGTGTAAAAATCGTGCTCAGGGATTTCAACGCCGAAGTCGGTAATGAGAACACCCTTGGCGGAGTGATCGGAAAGCACAGCCTCCACGATACAAGAACAGTTAACGGCTTCCGACTCACGGACTTCGCGACAGCTCGTAATGCGGTGATAAGTAGCACAAGATTCCCTCGCAAGGGAATCCACACAGCAACCTGGCGATCTCCGGACGATCGAACCGCCAACCAAATCGACCATGTGCTCATTGACGCAAGGCACTCGTCAAACATCCTGGATGTGTGAACATTCAGAGGGGCAAATGTCGACTCTGATCACTTCCTCGTAGCAGCAAGATTCAGAGCTCGACTGTCCAATGTCAGAAAGCTGCACCAGCCCACCATAAGGAAGTTCGACATTGGGAGCCTGAGCACACCGGAGGTTGCCAGAGTCTACAGGGAGCAGCTGAGCGAAAGACTCTACGGTATGCCTACATCGAACACAAATGCCAATAATATGTGGCTGCATTGCCGCTCAGCCATTCAGGAAGTAGCCGAAACCACCTTAGGATACCTACCACCCCCGACAAGAAACCTGTGGTATGATAGCGAGTGTGAGCAGAAAAAGGCAGCAACCGACGAGGCGTACCAAAAGGCGCTGCAGAGGAAAACCAGGGCAGCGCGAGAAGAGCACCGAGCCAGAGGAAGGGAGGAGAAAAAACCTCTGTGACAAAAGAAAAGAATCCTCGCAGCCTCCCAGCTCATGGATATCGAGGAGTCTAGGGATAAACATAAAACACGAGCCTTTTACAAGAAAGCCAAAGGCCTTGCAGGAGGCTTCAAAAAGGGCACCCAGGCTCTTTGAACTTGCGAGGGTAATCTTGTCACCGACAGCATTTCCAGCAGCCGCTTAACGAGCATGACCACGAGAGAGTGGTAGGAACCGAGGAAATCCCAACTCCAGCCGCTTAAGTCATCCTCCCACCTAGCATCGAATAAGTCGGCACAGCTATTCAGAAGCTGAAGAACAACAAGGCCGCAGGCTCAGATGGCTTGCCATCAGAGCTCTTCAAGGCTGGCGGTGATGTTCTGGTAGGGAGCATGCACCAAATCATCTGCAGAATTTGGGAAGATGAATGCATGCCCGACGACTCGAATATCAGCTCTATATGCCCCATCCACAAAAAAGGCGATCCTACCTCTTGCAAGAACTATAGAGGTATATCCCTGCTCAATGTCGCATACAAGATCCTGTCCAGCATATTGTGTGAACGTCTAAAGCCATTTTGCACCGCAGTAATCGGCAGCTACCAGTGCGGCTTCCGGTCCGGCAAATCAACTATAAACCAAATGTTCACACTTCGACAAATCCTGGAAAAGACCAACGAGTTTCGAATCGATACACACCATCTTTTCAAAGCCGCATACGACAGCATTCATCGTGAGGAACTGTTTGGTGCGATGGCCGAATTCCGGGTCCCGGGAAAACTGATCCAGTCGCGCCACGCTAAAAAACACGCGATGCACCGTGCAACTCGGCTCGAGGACCTCGGAACCATTCGAAACATGCACCGGATGTCGGCAAGGAGATGCACTGTCATGTGACTTCTTCATCCTGGTGCTGGAGCAGATAGTGCGACGGGCAAGCGTCAACAGGGAAGGCACTATCTTTTACAAGTCCATCCAGCTGCTAGGATACGCGGATGATATCGACATCATCGCGTGTTCTCGCCGTGGCATTGTGGAAGCATTCACGGCGATTGAAGAACAGGCGAAACGAGTTGGTCTTAAGGTCAATGAAGACCAAACATGCTGTCAAGCAAAAACCAATCCGTCGCTCACCACCTGGGACTAAATATAACAATTGACAGCTACAATTTCAAGGTAGTTAAGGAGTTTGTCTACCTCGGGGCAAACATAAATTCCACAAATGACACCACAGTGGAGATCCGGCATAGAATCGCCCTTGGCAACCGCTGCTACTTCGGCTTGACCAAACAACTGGGGTCAAAACTCCTCACTCGAAAGACCAAAGTCATGCTTTACAAAACGCTCATTCTGCCAGTCTTGCTGTACGGAGCCGAAAGCTGGACGATAAGTAGGACAGCGGAGCTGATTTTGGGTTCTTTCGAAAGAAAAATTCTGCGCCAGATATTTGGTCCTGTCTGTGAGGAAGGTGAATGGAGAAGAAGACACAACCGCGAACTCTACGAGCTGTACCAAGATGTGGATGTTGTCCGGAAGGCAAGGATCCGTCAACTAAACTGGCTCGGCCACATCGAGCGCATGGACATCAACGCTCCAGCTAAGAGGGTCTTCGACTCCGAGCCTCCTGGTTCGAGAAGAAGAGGAAGACCGAATCTCGGGTATAAAGACCAAGTAATCGCGGATGTAAGACATCTTGGTCTGAACAACTGGAAGCAGCGTGCCCGGAACCGTCAAGGATGGAAGGCAGCTATAGCTCAGGCTCAGATCCTCCATGGATCGCTGGCCTATACCTATAAATTTGAATTACAAAGTCCGAACAGAATGTACATGCGTGGTAAAGCTCGGGAGTAGTGTTCCTAAAGTGGCATGGCAGCATAATAGTCAAGCCGATTTTTATTGACGCTTTTCCCTAAACGTGTTTTTATTTCGATGTAGAAAAGGTTAAGAAAAGATCAACGTGGGTGTGAACGAACCCAAAGGCACGAGGCAACCATCAAGGTATAACAGGAAGAACGCTATTGTCTGTATGAGATTTAGGCCCTTTAAGGCGGGAACGGATGGTTTGTGACGTTCGTGTGAGAGGAGCTGAACTGTCAACGGATCATCATCTTACTGATAGAATACCTCTTCTGCCAAGGCGGAAGCTATTAGTGGTTACACGCATACGGTGGGAGAAAATACAGAGCAGCAAGGCGCGGTAACGTTTTGCACGACACATAGCCGAAAGGTTTGAACTATTCAATCGCATGTAGAGGAAGAATGGCGGCTATTTTCAACAGCTGTCATCGCCTCTGCTCGAGATGAGAAAAGAACTGCATGGTTTAAAACACCTAGAGTTCAAGAAGCCATCAGGGAAAAGAAGAAGGCCTACAGCGACTGGATTCTCTTGGAACTCTGCTTCCCATGACTGGTACGCTGTGGCGCGAAGAACTTGCAAATTGGCTGTGCGAGCAGCTAAAGGGCAGTCCTGAAAGGAGACCACAGATCTGCGAAAAAGATGTTCTGGCAAACCATTCACCGGCAAAGATGGTATGTTGCTTTCCAATGAGATGGATATCTTACGCAGTTGGAGCGAGTACCTTTTCGGAGTTGCTCAATCCCGAACAGGGCACTGGGTGGGGCGGAGAATAGTCCAACGGTTGACGAAGTAATCTTAGCCAAGCTAAAGTTGGCAAATCCGGCGGTGTGGATGAAGTTCGGCCGGAAATGCTTAAGGCAATATGTAATGGCTCCCTCATGTCATTAAGGTGGCCTGGAAATGCGGTGAGACACCTTGCGATTGGCAGACTGGGGTGATTTTCCCTCTTTTCAAAAAGGGGAGTAAAAAAGAGTGCTCCAACTATAAGGGCATATCACTTTTAAGTGTCCCCGGGGTAAAGTCTACGCCAAGGTGTTGGAGGCGCATCCTTGAGCTATGGTCGAATCCAGGATAGGGGATGAACAGTGCGGTTTTCGTCAAGGCAGAAGTACAACCGACCAGCTTTTCACTCTAAGAATGGTACTTGAAAAGGCTTGCCATAACGCCACCGATCTATAGCTTCTTTGTAGATTTGGAAAAGGCGTATGACCGTTAAACTCTGGAGCGTAGCTCTGTTGAGGGCTATTCCATCTCTCTACACAAACTGTAGCAGCTGTGCTCGGGTTAACAGTAGTAAATCAACACCTTTCAACGTGGGCGTTGGACTTCGCCAAGGGTGCGTCTTGTCACCTTTCCTTTTCATTATATACATGGACTGGATGTTGCAGTGCAGTGGAGGCGAGGAATGTTTCACATTAGGAGAGTTGAGGGTAAGCCATCTTCTTTTTGTAGATGACTTAGTTATCCTCACATCCTCCCAGACGGAACTCCAGCGCGCGCAAGATAGGTTTGTGGCCGTATCTGCTGATGTTGGGACGAGGGTTAACGTGGACAAATCGAGGTTGTGGTTATTTCCAGAAAATCTGTGGAGTCCCATTGAAGCAGGTGGAGAAGTTTAAGTATCTCGGGGTCTTCTTCACGAGTGATGGGAGGGGTAATACTGAGCTTTCCTGCAGGATTGGCCAAGCTGGATCAATTTTGAAACAGCTTGGAAAATCTGTAATCAGGAAGACCGAGCTTGGTGTCAAAGTCAAGTTAGCGGTTTTTAACTCAGTATTTGTTCCAAATCTCACCTATGGTCATGAAATTCGGATATTGACCGAAAGAATAAGATCGCGAATACAAGCTCCCGAAATAAGATTTCTTCGTACTGTTGGGAGAGTTACACGCCGGGATAGGGTGAGAAACACGGCAGTGCGCGGGGAGCTCAATGTTGAGCCGCTGCTTCTCCGAACGGAAAGGGCTATACTTCGATGGTTTGGTCACGTGAGATGAATGTCGCCATCATCACGACTTCCGTAGCGTGCCTTGAATGCAATACCATCAGATAGGCGACCGCTTGGCAGATCTAGGACGAGGTGGTTGGACCAAGTCCAAAAACTCGCCTGGGCACGCTTGGGCGTAGCTCCTCATGAGTTAGAGTCGATGGTGGAGGATCGAGTGGCCTGGAAATTCCGCGTGCACAAATTGCCCCCGCGACTCCTTTAGTGGAACATGCGAGTTACTGAAAATGTATGTATGTGAGGAGTAGTAGCAACAAAATGTATAAGTAGGCAAGTAGGTAGGTTCGAAGCCTCCCCAGAGTGGGAAGAATACACCTAGGCCAGAGAGACCCGTTGTGTTGCAACGAGGGGGGTTACCCCCCTATTCATGGAACCACTTAGTGCATCATTAGAAGTTAAAAAGGTCAGTTATCCTTACTCGCTGAACGTCAGGCAGGTCGTTTAGGAAGTATGATCCTAAGTAGCGTTTCCTGATTGAGTAGAAAGCCGGACAGGCGCAGAGTAGGTGATGGATGGATTCGACCTCCTCTTCGTCTATGCAGCTTCTGCAGAAATCATTTAGAACTTGCCCTAGTTTTTGTGCATGACTGCCAATGAGACAGTTCCGGATGTCGATGACACCAATAGTTTTGTAGATGTCAGTTCGTTTTAGAGAGATTAGTCTCCTGGTCCGTTGACTATCGAGCCCAGGCCAGATGTGCCTGGTGATGAGGCAGGTGTGCCCCTGGACCCATCTCAAGTTCGTCTCAACCATGGCAAGGTTTAAATTTAATGGGTGCAAGGGTTATACCCACGCATGCCATGATTGATTGTTGCATCGTTCCTTGTCTGGCGAGTGTGTCGGCCCTTTCATTGCCTGAGATGTCGCTGTGTTCTGGTACCCATAGGAGTTGTAGGGATAGGCTACAGTCAAGGCTTGTTTTCGAAGCGTATACATAGGACTCCAGCGATTTCAAGGCTGCTTGACTGTCCGTGAGAATTCGAATATCCGTAGTAGATATTACGTTCCACTTAAGCCATGACAGAGCCAACAGCTCCGCCTGAAAGACGCTACAATGAGCTGGTAGTTTTAGAGCTTGGCTCAAGTTGTTTGCAGAATACTCCACTATCCACCCCATCTTTGGCCTTGAGTACAATTTGTAGTTTTTTTTTAAGGCTTCGAGCTTTTATTTTACTCATATTGGTCTGCAGGAATAATAGTCCTTTTAGGAGTTGATGTTTTAAAAGTTCGTTAGCCTTCACCTCTTATGGCTAGGCCTCAAGTACGATCGGACTACGTCTATAATAAGTGCGCAGTCTATGCGTGAAGCTTAATTTTCACTTGCAGGTTCGGTGATAGTTGTATCATTATTCAAAAAATCTCAAATAGTCACATTTCCGATGAAATGCGTACCACTGTCCGTTTTATCTCTCCCATACTATACAATATACATATACTATATACACTTACCTCAATTGCTGCTACTACCAATCCTGCATATTTGATTGCATCGCTGTTGTCATCCCAGAAATTAACGAAAGCCTGTCTGCAACCTGTCCGGTAAACGGTTTCGGCTGAACAATTATTGACATCATCGCAACAAGTTGTGGGGAAATATCCTTGATAGGTGTAATCCCTGTAGTCGTTCCTGCCGCAGCACTTGAACTGAAACATGCCATGCAGATTATATGAATTTATATAGAGATGACTACAGCTATGTGGTTTCTTACTCCAACTTGTAGAGCGTCCATATAATCAGCTTTCTGAGTGCGACGACTCCATGCCTTATCCACAACTTGACCCATGTTGACCAAGTAATCTTTCTTGTAGATCCACACGTAGACAACCAATGCCAGTTGGGCAACCATTAAGATGAACAGGAAACAGGAGTACTACGAGTAGTTCGTACATGTACATGTATTGATCAATAGACGTTAATAAGAGTTTGCTAGGTTTTAAGTTACTTACCGTCATTGACATGCAGTATGACTCCCGAATGGCTCCGCAGCATCCAAAGAACGCAATCAGGAATATTACTGAGCCCAATACAACCAGGGTAATCGGGATTTGTTGAACCTTCACTGCTTCAGAGAGGTCATCGATGCTGTTGATATTGCTGAAGATCATTGAGCCGGCTACTATCATGAGAATGCCACATATCTACAATAAGTAATTCAACGAAAAATGAATCTCATAGTTTGGAACAAGTTCGTCTGTTGTTGTTGTTTTTTAATTCAAAGGAAATGAATGCAAAGTCAAAAATGTGAGTTTTGGTTGAGTCACAACGAAGGGGATGTTGCTAAAATAACAATATCATCAGGAAAGTACGACTCATCCAGCTGCTAGGATACGCGGATGATATCGACATCATCGCGTGTTCTCGCCGTGGCATTGTGGAAGCATTCACGGCGATTGAAGAACAGGCGAAACGAGTTGGTCTTAAGATCAATGAGGACAAAAGGAAATACATGCTGTCAAGCAAAAACCAACACGTCGCTCACCACCTGGGACAAAATATAACAATTGAGAGCTACAATTTCGAGGTAGTTATGGAGTTTGTCTACCTCGGGGCAAACGTAAATTCCACAAATGACACCACAGTGGAGATCCGGCATAGAATCGCCCTTGGCAACCGCTGCTACTTCGGCTTGTCCAAACAACTGGGGTCAAAACCCCTCACTCGAAAGACCAAAGTCATGCTTTACAAAACGCTCATTCTGTCAGTCTTGCTGTACGGAGCCGAAAGCTGGACGATAAGCAGGACAGCGGAGCTGATTTTGGGTTCTTTCGAGAGAAAAATTCTACGCCGGATATTTGGTCCTGTCTGTGAGGAAGGTGAATGGAGAAGAAGACACAACCGCGAACTCTACGAGCTGTACCAGAGAGTTAGTTAGAGAGGGTACGGGGGGTGGGACAAGTCGCCTGATCACTGCGGCCACGAGTGGGCCTATTGTGATGTCCCCCACTTACAGTTCACTCAAGAATCCTGAGTTAGTGATAAGACTTAGTATGCTTTTGAGTGAGCTAGCAGCGATTTCTTCTGCTTCAAGATAGTACTTGCCTAGGTGGCGATGACGTGTACTGACCAGGCAGTTACAGTGGCATAGTATGTGCTCTGCTGTTTCTTCGTCTTCATTACACATTCGGCAAGTGTCGTCGTGTATGATGCCCATCGTTTTGAGGTGTTTGTTGACTGGGCAGTGTCCAGTAAGGAAACCTGTGATTAAGCGAATCTGACTCCTCGAGAGCATGAGGAGTTGTTTCGTTCTGTTGAGAGATGTAGTTGGGAGGAACAACTTGGCTTGTCTGTTACCTTTCGTTTGTAACCAGTAGTGATCCGTCGTGTTCCTTAACCAATTGTTTATGCAGCATTTGGTGGTGCTGATGAGTATGCCGCAGAAAGGCCGTGGCATCATGAATAGTGATGCAGAGCCTTTCCTAGCTAGTAGGTCCGCCTTTTCGTTGCCTGAATGGCCGCTGTGCCCAGGTATCCAAATGAGATGAACTCTGTTTGTGCTGGCCAGCTGGTGAAGTAAATGTAGGCAGTCCCATACCAGTTTGGAGGTGACTTCATAGCTCTTTAATGCTAGAAGTGCAGCCTTGCTGTCAGAGAGAATGTAAATGCTGTACCAAGATGTGGATGTAGTCCGGAAGCAAGGATCCGTCGACTACACTGGCTCGGCCACATCGAGCGCATGGACATCAACGCTTCAGCTAAGAGGGTATTCGACTCCGAGCCTCCTGGTTCGAGAAGAAGAGGAAGACCGAACCTCCGGTATAATGACCAAGTAATCGCGGATGTAAGACATCTTGGTATTGGCAACTGGAAGCAGCGTGCCCGGAACCGACAAGGATGGAAGGCAGCTATAGCTCAGGCTCAGATCCTCTATGGATCGCTGGCCTGATAAGTAAGTAAGTAAGTATGACTCAATACCTATATCAAGTTCAAATTCTGGCTTAATGACTTGGAATAGAAGGCTACGTGTTACGAATCAATGTTCACATCAGCGATTCTAGTGTTAAATAGTTTTTAAATAACCTCCCAATGAGTTCAAGCTCTTCAGGTAATCTAAATTAACATTTCTACAAGGTACGTTAGGACTTACTAAGACACCACGTATTTAAGGTCACTTTAAAGTCGTGGCGCAGTGGTTAGTGTGTTGGACTCTGGCGCACGATGAGCGAGTTCGGATCCCGATAACACCAACGCCATCGAATGTTTATTTCGCGGCCTCCCTCCTCGGCGGGGTACTGACAAAACCTCCCGTGGTATACTTGCCAAGAAAAAGCTTCTCGACTCAAGCTATTCGGAATTGGCATTAAACTGTAGGTCCGTTCCACCTGTGTGAAAAAGAAATCACACACAACATGGGTGATTGAGAGAAGCTCGGCTCTGGCCCTTCATGGGCTGTAACGCCACCAAAGCAAGCAGGGTGCGAACCGCAAGGCCCACACGACAAACTCCCATTTAATTTCATATGTTTAGGTGTTAAAAGTTTGAGGTGTCTGTGTGTCTGTATGTGGCATCGTAACTCCTGAACGAATAGACCGATAATGATGTCTGTTTTCTTTTTTGGAAGCTAATGTGATCGAAATGGTTCTTAGCTACAATTTGGAGAAAATCTGTGCAGGTGTTTCAATGTCATTAGCTCTTTTTGTTTGCTCCAGTAAGATTCTTAGACGAATAATGGGTAATGTATCGGTTCTCGTTCGATCACCGCAATTAACAAGCATCGGGTGCGGTCAGAACTTTCGATTTCGATTGTTGAAAGTTTCTAATTTAGACTTAGACAACTTATTTTAGCTCACGAACGCGAGTGTATGCATTAATGAAAACTCACCCTATGTGCGCACTCCACATGTGCGTTAAACAGAACCCACCCTACAGAGTGCACATAAGTGTGCGTTCTCTTTAAGGAACATATGAAGTGCGCACAGGGATGAGTGAGCGAAAATAGAAATGCTCACAGCCAATTACTCATCAGCGCGTGCTTTTAATAATTGCTCGTTGGGTAGTGCACACTCCCGACCAGCTCATGAGTGTGCGTTTCCTTACCCAACCACAAGACTGTCCGAGCAAGCTCATATGTATCGGTTCTCATCCGCACCGCAATCAACCAGCGTCGGGCGCGGTTAGTAGAGCACCGCGTGATGATTTCTTTTTTTTTTGTTTGCCTAATTTTCAAAAAGGGCCTTTAACAGATCGGGTGCAGGCGATCAATTGGAGCAGACCCTCAACTGCTATAAAGCAGATATAACCGCACTACAAAAAGTGCGATGGGGTGAACCAAGCAAAAGACGGATGAAAAATTGCGACATCTACTACGGGAACTGCTACAAGAGAACAAACAGCGCTTATTCGGGTGCGGGTTCGTTATTCGAGGAAGACTCTGACAAAAAGTCTTAAGCTTCCGGGATTTAAGCGAACGCCTCATAACAATTCGCATCAAAGCTATGTTTGGAAATATTAGTTTGATACGCGCTCATGCCCCAACGGAAGAAAAGGACTCGACTCAAAGAAGAATTCTACGATCTCCTAGATAGAACTTAAGTCCAAAGCCCCAGCTACGACAGATAAATAGTTCTAGGAGATTTTAATGCAAAACTGGGCAAGGAGGACAAATTTGAGTCGATCATAGGAAAGCATAGCCTCCATAACACCACATCCGACAACGTGTCCCCTCCAAGCTCTCTCAAAATCCGCCCACAGCAGCACAAACATAAGAGCAGGAATGAGCGCATTGCCAGAGCGCCGTCAAAGACGCTGCCTCAGAGGTGCTGGGTTTCAAACCGCCACCACCTAGAAACCCCTAGTTGGATGAACAATCCGAACAAGCCCATGCAGCAGAACAATAGGCATATAAAGCCATGCTGCAACGACGGATGAGAGCTGCTCGCGAAATCTATGAGCAGAAGAGAAGAGAGGAACACACGCTTTTCAGAAGAAAGAAGAGAGAGCACGGAAAGCGTGAGATCGAGGAGATGGAGAGATGCTTCCACAGGAATGACGCCCGGAAGTTTTACAATAAGGTAAAACGAACATGCTATTGCTACAAAGCCAGGGCGGCTGCCTGCAGGAAAAAATTGAAAATGGAGAACTGGTAGTAGAATCACAGTCGATGCTGAGGATATGGAAAGACCACTTCTGCAGACTGTATAATGGCGATGACAGACAAGATACCGCTGTCAGGCAGAACGATCCGTTCGTAATGGACGACGATGTAAGAGAATTCCGTCCAGCCGACCTAGACGAAGTCAAAAAAGCGACATCAGGACTTAAGTCTAATAAAACCGCGGGTGCAGACGGCCTGTCTGCTGAGCTTCTTCAGGCGGCTGGAGATGAGCTGGTAAGGTACATGCACCTCATCTCATTTGCAAGGTATGGTCGAAAGAAAGCATGCCCGACGAATGGAGTCTCAGCATCGTTTGCCCAGTCCATAAGAAAGGAGACCCTTATAACCGCGCCAACTATAGGGGAATAAGTCTCCTTATAAGATCTCCTCTGCGGTATTGTGTGAACGCCTGAAACCGTTTGTGGATAACCTGATCGGCTCTTATCAGTGTGGCTTCAGGCCAGGTAAATCCACCATAAACCAAATATTTACGCTACGGGAGATCTTGGAGAAGACCAAATCGACACTCACCACCTATTCGACGATTTCAAGGCTGCTTATGACAGCGTATATAGAGATGAGCTATACAAAGCCATGTCTAGTTTTAACATCCCCGCCAAACTCGTCCGACTGTGCAGGGTGATAATGGAGAATTCTCGCTGCTCCATTAAGGTCGTTAATGAGCAAACCGAGACCTTTGATGTTAAAAAAGGATTTAAGCAGGGCGACGCGCTGTCGTGCAACTTTTTCAACATCGTGCTTGAAAAGATCCTGCAAGAGTCACTGGCCAACACAAGAGGTGCGATTTATTTCAAGTCTACGCAATTGCTTGCGTACGCCGACGACATTGACGTGATTGGATGGACACAGCGAGACGTCAATGAGGCCCTTGTAGGCATTGAGGTAGAAGCGGCTAAGATGGCAACACCAGTGCTGAGATAAAACGGAGAATCACTCTTGCCAACCGCTGTTTCTTTGGGCTCAAGAGGAAATTGAGAAGTAAAGTCCTCTCTTTGAAAACCAAGGTGACACTATATAAGACCTTGATCATCCCAGTCCTCCTTTACGGTGCAGAGGCTTGGACCTTAACAAAAGCGGATGAAGATGCCATTGGTCGTTTCGAGAGGAAAATTCTGCGCACCATTTATGGTCAAGCGAAGTATAGAGAAGAAGATTTAATGAAGAACTGTAAGGGTTGTATAGCGACATAGGTCTGGTACAACGTCTACGGATACAGTGTCGAAGGTGGCTAGGCCATGTAGAGCGCATGGAAAATACAGCTTCGGCCCGAAGAGTCTTCGAATCCACCCCGGAAGGAAGGCTCGGCAGGGGACGGCCGCATCTACGATGGCACACGCAGGTGGAAGGGGACCTTAACCAACTGGGCGTGCGGCGCTGGATAAAGCTGGCCAAAGACCATGCTAGCTGGAGACGCTTGTCGGTTGAGGCCCGGGTTCACCACGGACAGTAGTGCCACCTAAGTAAGTAAGAAATCCATTACGTGCCTCTCTCTGAAATTAATCAACATTTCTACACGGTACGATGGGACTTACTAAGACAGCACTGGGGTCAAGCACAAAAGTCAAGATCACCGTTGTTGACGACGATTCAAAGGAAAAACAACGAAGCGAAAAGTGACGTATGAGGAAGATTACCAACCATCTGAGGGTTAGCTAAACTAGTATATTACCAGGCTAGTGCGCAATCTCAAGCATCGACTTAATAAGACAAAATGTTCTCATTAGAGATACGAGTTTCCCCAATCAATACGATCTTATAACCTTCTGTGTTGACTGGGAACTCTAGCTTTAGCTTTAGCTAATCGTGTTTATTGTTCTGTTTCGACTACATATGCCTGTACATGGAGATTTGTCGTTCTAATCCAGTTGTCTAAATCGTCTTTTATTAACCCGGAATCTAAACGAAGGTTATAGTCACGCTTGCCACGTACGATACTTAGTTTTCCTAGTCAAACATTATGAAAAGTGATAGTTATGTGCATGCTATGTACTCGACTGATCTGGCGACAATCTTAGTCCCATTTACAAAGAGGAGAAAGGTACAACCCTGCTCAATCCTACTAAATGGCACACGCATAGGATTTTCAGAGGAAGTAAAGTATCTAGGTGTTAATCTAGACCGTAGACTCAACTGGAATTCCAATATGAGAAGTAAACTCATGAAAGCGACTAAGACCATGTGGGCCTGTAGACGCACCTACGGTAAAACCTGGGGACTTAAACCTAAGGGAGTCCACTGGCTATACACCGCGATAGTAAGACCTATCGTCACCTAAGGGTCCACCGTATGGTGGACAAAAGTTGAGCAAAAAACTACAATTGTTACGCTTCAACGCCTTCAGAGACTAGCGTGTCTCGGCATCACAGACGCAGGTGGGCATACCTGCCCCACGGCAGCTCATGAAGCACTCATTGGACTCACTCCACTGCACCTTTTTATCAAAAAGGTGGCATTACGCGGTGCAATCAGAATTCTCTGCTCGGGAACAAATATGCCATGTAGACCAGCAGGCCACATGTCCATATTACAACACCTTCCCGAGCTAGATATGATTACTACAGTCTCGGACGCATTGCCACACACCCTTACCTTTGACAAGAGATTGAAATACTGATCCCAAACCGCTCAGCATGGGAAAACAGTGATCCCCTGCTAAATGTCAAAGGCCTTAGCTGGTACACGGATGGCTCCAAAATGGCTTCCGGCGTTGGCGCCGGCTTCTTTGGACCAAAACGCAAGATCTCGACGGCCCTGGGAATAAGCCCCAGCATCTTCCAAGCAGAGCTGCATGCCATCCTAACATGCGTTAATCTAAACCTCGAGACTGGCATCAGAGGAGTGATCATCAACATTCTCTCTGATAGCCAAGCAGCGCTTAAAGCGCTTGGTTCGTACAGCACGAACTCAAACACCGTCAAGGAATGCCATGACGCCCTACAAGACCTCGCCAAAAGAAACAATGTTAAACTTTGGTGGGTGCCAGGACATAAAGGTATCAAGGGCAATGAAATTGCCGACCAACTTGCCAGGAAGGGTTCCAGCAACAAATACATATATAGGTCCGGAACCATTCTGCGGCATTCCCGGGTGTAAGATAAATTACTTCTTAGACAAGTGGGAAAAATTGCAACACCTGTCCTTTGGGAACAGCGTTCGGGGACTCCGTCATTCTAAACGACTTATATGACCCCTGAACAAACACCCTATCGACATACTCAAACTCAATAGGGTGGATATCAGAAGACTAGTCAGCTATCTAATGGGACACTGCGGTCTGAGATATCATTTAAACAAAATTAGCCTCTCGTCTGAAACTGAGTGTCGGCTCTGTCTTGAGGCCGACACTCTGCCATCTTAGGAAGCGTATCCTTCTCAGTGAAGTTATGACTCCTAAGGGGATCACCCTGGCTCCTACGAGAAGCATTCTCAACTTCATTATAGAAGTGGAGAGGTTACTCGGCTAATCGGCTAGCAGGCACAATAGATCTGCAAAGGTCGCAGTGCCGTATTGCTAATGGTAGCACTAGCCACTAGTACTAGTACTCGTATATATGTATCACAATATGAATAAAAGTATCTCAATCTATGTAGTACGTCATGAAAAGCACACTCAGCGACGACGGTTTTTGATTGAAAGCTCTGCTGATTAACAGAGAAAATCACCGTGAGTGTAAGTGTTATGACGACATTCATTAGATCACATGATGCGAAAGCGTTTTTTAGTCATCTCATGATCTCAGACTCCAATTTCGTCTCTAGAAATGGGAAATCGTTTGATGTTAATTCGAAGTATGACAAAGATGGAATCTTCGAGGTCAGGTTCTACCATATAGTAATTACTTCAATAGCACTCCACGCGTTCTGATATCATGTAATATGTACGCAGATGGAATGGGGAATGTCTGCTATGGGAGACAAATGCTTTTGACATCCTACCTAGACAATATTGACTTTAATACTGTGACTTACTTTAACAGCAAGCCCTACGACGTCAACAATACGTAAGATCTGCCTAAAAAATCGTCGCTGTCGTGAGAATGTCCAGGACAGTAAATTTCACGCGAAATTGGTAAGTTTTGCATTGGGAATGGAATCTACATCCTTACAAATGACCAATGATCCAGCCACCCAGGGGTGGCCGTGGTAAACATCACCGACCGTCGAGCGGAAGGTCTGTAGTTAAAAGTCGTTCCATAGCCAAGAAAAAACAATTACTGTTCGGAAAAAATTAAGCAACACAGCTGTTGTGAATGAGAAGTGATCAAACATACTGATTAAGGCATAACACTCACAGTATATGATCACTTTAAACTCATACTCTGCTTGTGCAATTCTTATATAACACCATAAGTGCATGAAAAATTTGCTGGGAACTACAACCAACGTAAAAATTCAGTCGGTTCTTCTCGAATCCTATCTAAGACAACTACCACTGAAGAGAAGTGAACGAGCATCTACGACCCAAGCCACTACACTCCTTTCAGGTTGTGTGGCAAACATCATAAGAATATAACTCTTGAACCTGCCTGAACCAAGTGCGAATCAGACTCGCGCAGGGTTCCGTACCATCTGTATATATAAAAATGAAAAAGACGTTGTATGTTACCTCATCACATTAAAACGGCTGATCCGTTTGAAACGATTTTTTGCATGATGACAGATCTTGGTTACAGGCAGGTTATAGGTATATTACTTTGATGATCGAACATCTCCATAATGAGATAGTTGATCACCAAAGTGTTCATAGAATTCAAATCAATTATCTTACTTGACAGCAAGGAGAAAAGGTGAAAAGGTGAATAACAAGTATTATAGAAAAAAGGTTTGCAGCTGAGATTAATACAACAAAGACACAATAGGGATCGAAGCTTGGAAGTTTGCTACTGGTTGTGGGATATTGTCGACTAACCTTAGGTCAGTATGCGACCAAGGGGATTTTTTGGATGAAAATCATGTCTGTTGTATGGGAGCCCCCCTTAAATATTCATTTTATGTTTTTAGTATTTGTTGCTATAGCGGCAACAGAAATACATCATCTGTGAACATTTCAACTGTCTAACTACCACGGTTCATGAGATAGAGCCTGGTGACAGACGGACGGACAGCGAAGTCTTAGTAATAGGGTCCCGTTTTACCCTTTGGGTACAGAACCGTAAAAAACGATTGACCATAGAATTTACGGGACGGTGTTCTAGGTTTTTGGTGACGAAGCAGCTTTTTGGATGACCACAAGCAAAATTATCAGATTTGGAACGATGCACACGACGCTGGCCATGCATCCGCGTAGATGATCGTTAGTGATACTCTTGGCCAGAATTCGATGGTGGGGACATGACTGAGGCCGTAATTGACATTCTTCTCGACCTTCGTTATCCCACACAGAGATGACCTTAACAGATGACTGAGATCGTGTGACATTTTTCGGGAATCGCCTTTAGTCTCAAATCTACACCAATAAGCCACAAACGACTGGTGCCCTTGACGTCAACAACCCATGCCAACGGTCAAATTCGGCGGCAGAGTCAGCCAATATTAGACTTTGTGGATGTGCGTCACAGAGTGAAGTCTCTGCGGCTATTTGAATGATGCCATGTTTCACACATATTGTCACTGATAAGCCTTTCAAATAACATGAATGACGTCTCACACGTGGTTATTCAATTAAACCTCTACCCGCTCCTATTGGATAGTCGATGTTCAATATTTACTGCTCCTATCAAGAGAATATTATTAGGGAATTCATATAACAATAGACACGTGTTCATAAAAACACAGCCATAGATAAGCAAATAGGACCTAGTTCAGGCCAAACCTACAATTTGATGTGAAAAATTCATTTAACTCGGAACTTTGCTGCGAGCCAAGGACAGTCAGCTCTAAAGCTGAAATTTGACACCATGATCATGGTGCTCATAGTAAGAAGACTTTTAAAATACAAAAACTCCTTGCTGTTAATAGATCGAAACATTTTTAGGCTAAATCTCATTGAAGATCTCATTTGCGATAGTAGCAACCTGGCATAGTGAGTCGAGTATTGCTCACTAATGCTGATGAAAGCGGTACCCCACACCGGAAACAGGAATGCCATTATGTGGTTAGTAGTAAGATCGTTTCGAAATACACTGTTCGGAGTCGGCAATTAACAATAAAGTCTCTAAGTGATTAGGAGATGTTATCTGTATCTCAACTTAACTAATAAGATTCTCTCATATCGTAGTGCCAACCTCACCTTTCTCGAAGGCTTAGTCTTCTTTAGAAAATACACATGTCTTCTTCTTCTTAGTGGGCGCTACAGTTCGGGGTGAACCTGGGCCTCAACCAACATGCCCCTCCAACTAGCACGATCTTTTGCTAGCCTTTTCCATTGCCGCGCACTCAGTTGGCTGAGGTCCCCTTCCACCTGTGTGCGCCATCTTAAGTGCGGCCATCCTCTGCTTCTTCGTCCCTCGGGGTTGGATTCAAAGAGTCTCCGGGCTGGAGCTGTGGTGTCCATTCGCTTTACATGGCCCAGCCATCTTAGGCGTTGAATCCGTAGACGCCTGACTAGGCTCATGTCGCTGTACAGCCCGTAAAGTTCGTGGTTGAATCTTCTCCTCCATCCCCCGTCTGCGTTTATAGGCCCGAAAATCACGCGCAAAATCTTTCTCTCGAACCGACCAAGGGCCTCCTCATCCACTTTTGATAGTGTCCATGCTTCTGCGCCGTACAACAGGACCGGGATGATAAGGGTCTTATATAGAGTCAACTTTGTCGTTCGGGAGAGGGCTCTATTACTCAGATGCCTCCTGAGCCCAAAGAAACAGCGATGGGCAAGAGTGATTCTGCGTTTGATTTCGGAACTGATGTCGTTGTTCCAGGTCACTGCGGAGCCAAGGTAGACGAAGTCCTTAACTACCTCTAACTTATATCTGCCTATACAAACGTTCTGGCCAAGACGTCGGTGTTGAGCGTCCTTTTTTGATGACAGCATATATTTAGTTTTGTCCTCGTTTACCGCCAAACCAATTTTTGCCGCCTCCATCTCAATACTCGCAAACGCCTCATTGACATCTCGCTGTGATCTACCTATTATGTCAATATCGTCGGCGTATGCAAGGAGTTGCGAGGATTTGAAATAAATTGTGCCTCTTGTATTGGCCAGTGATTTTTGCACAATCATTTCCAATATGATGTTAAAGAAATCACACGACAGCGCATCGCCCTGCCTAAATCCTTTTTTGACATCAAAACTATCGGTAAGGTGTTCACCGATTCGGATGGAGCAGCGAGCATTCTCCAAAGTCATCCTGCATAGTCGGACGAGTTTAGTAGGTATGTCAAAGGTGGACATAGCGTTGTATAGCTCGTCTCTAATTACGCTGTCGTATGCGGCTTTGAAGTCGACAAATAGGTGGTGAGTGTCGACTTGAAATTCATTGGTTTTTTCCAGGATCTGCCGTAGTGTGAAGATTTGGTCCATGGTGGACTTCCCTGGCCTGAATCCGCACTAATAAGGACCTATCAGCTTATTTACAAAAGGCTTCAGGTGTTCACACAAAACGGCAGAGAAGATTTTGTAGGCGATGTTAAGGAGGCTTTTTCCTCTGTAGTTGGCGCAATCAGAGGGGTCTCCTTTCTTGTGAATCGGGCATACGATGCTGAGACTCCATTCCACGGGCATGCTTTCCTCTGACCATATCTTACAGATGAGCTGGTGCATGCTCCCATCCCCAGCTGCCTTGAAGAGCTCAGCAGACAGTCCGCTTTATTCGACTTGAGCTTCGATAGGGCAATCTTAACTTCGTCGAGGTCAGGGGGACAGAATTCTCTGCGGTCTCCGTCGATTAGAAATGGATCATTCTGCCTGACAGCGGTATATTGACTAACATCGCCGTTACACAGTCTGCAGAAGTGATTTTTCCATATTCTCAGCATCAACTGCGGTTCTACTACTAGGTGTTCGTTCTCATCCCTGCAGGCTTCCGTTTTGGCTTTATAACCTTGGCATGTTCGCTTTATCTGTTGATAAAACTTTCGAACATCACGCCTGCAGTAACACCTCTCCAAATCCTCAATCGCGCGTTTCTCGTGTTCTTTCGTCTTTCTTCTAAGAAGCTTTTGCTCCTCCCTTCTTTTTAACTCGTAGAGCTTACGACCTGTTCTTGTTCTTTTATGCAGCGAGGCCTTATATGTAAGCATCCTGCTTCGTTGTATGATTCCTCCTGCACTCGTCATCGAACCAGGTGTTTCTTCGTGGTGGAGCCTTGAAACCCAAAACTTCGGATGCAGAGCTTTTCAGGGCTTGCAAAGGCTCCACTGCTGTTCTATTGATAGTGTGGAGGATTCAGGTGTATTGGAGAGCGTGTGCATTGCTATCGGCTATATTTCGAAGTTGGCTACTTAGAAATCCACGACAATCTGCTTTACTTCCCTATCTTAGATAGCTTCGAATGACCGGCGTTTAGGTAAGCCTTGAGGTCGTTGGAGCCCAACTTCACTCTCCTCTTTAACATCAGACAAATGTATGCCGCTCAGGCAAGCTGATGCCTAAAGCTGAGGTCATTCAATTAAAATAAAATTGTTAAAGTGACACATGCTACTTTAAGTGCAGCAGTAAGTGCTTGTATTGTATCTCACATTGAACGTGAAATTTTGCATTTACCTTATGGCGTAGTACCGTAGGTTACATGACTAGGCGGCACGAACGTGACTTGCTGTTGAAGCTTTACTCATACTGCCTTTCCCAACAGTTTAGTCAATCAGACTATCACAACAACCAGTACATGGTGACCGCTTACAGGGAGACAACTGAACGTGATTAGCATATGGAGGTGGATCGCAGTGATATTGTAAGCTGGAAATCATATTGGTTGGATAACGACGTTCATTATTCGCTCTTCAGTGCTTTCAACAGGCAAAAATTCAAGAATACCATTTCAAACGAGTATTGTTGTGTAACTACTTACATATTTCATACAGATTTAGTACTACAGGGTGGCCCACTTAAAGTGCTAGCATTCGTTTTATAAATAACTCGAAGATGACATCATGTAAATGGTCGCCTTTACAGCGGATGGCGCAATGAGCTCGGTTTTGAGCATTTTCCATCATTTTGCAAGGTGTTACGGGCTCTATAGCGGCTATTTTGCGTCGAATATTGGCCTTGAGCTCTTCCACAGTCCGTGGCTTGTTGACATCGTCGTCTTCAAAAAAGAACGGTCCAATCACCCTATCCGCACAAATCCCGGCCCAAACGCGTTGGTCGTGGAGAGGTTCTTCGTGGATTAATTGAGCATTTTTAGTAGCGCAAAACCGACAATTTTGTTTGTTGACCCTTGCAACCATTAAACATAATCTCATAAATTTTGCCAGGGCTGAGACGAACATTGGATGTACCCAGGGACACACCTGCCTCATCACCAGGCAAATCCGGCTCCGGCTCGATACTCAAGGAGAATAATTTCCCTTCAAAAGAACTGACATCTATAAGATCATTGGTGTTATCACCGGTCACTGCCTCATTGGCAGTCACGCGCAAGAACTAGGACAAGTTCTGCAGAAGCTGCCTAAACGAAGAGGAGATCGAATCCATCCACCATCTTCTCTGCGCCTGCCCGGCATTCTGCACAATCAGGAAACGATACCTAGGATCCTACTTCCTTAACGACCTGACAGATGTTCAGCAAGTAAGGATAACTGATCTTAACTTTTTAGGAAACACTAAGTGGTTCCATAAATAGGGGAATAAACACTCCTTGTAGCCGCACAATAGGTCTCTGGCCTATGTGTGTGCCAAGTGGCCTACAGATTTGAAATCGTTTAGATGACTGTCAAAAGCCAGGCGAAAACATCCTTGGATGTAGCACCAATCGCTGTAGGAAAACCTACAAGCAGCGGTATGGTGGATGCACCTACTGCCGCAATAGGAAAACCTACAACCAGCAGTATGGTGGTTGCACCTGCTACTGTAGTAGGAATCCTACAGCCAGCAAGGTGGTTGCACCTATTGCCATAGTAGACACGCCCAGATGTGACGAGCCAAAACCCGCTGCCACGTCTGAGCCGGCGACCACTAAGGGTCGCCCAAACAAAAGAAAGAAACGTCCCCCAACGAAACAAAGGGAATCTTCGATGGGAAGTAGAGCAGAGGATCACTCCCATCGGGTCGGAAACTTCAGGCGAGGCAACAACAAGCCTTACAGAACGATGGATCCGGCCTACCGTCGCAAGTAATGGGTGGGCTGCGTGTGCTGCAGGGCAACCTGCACCATGCCAAAGGTGCCTCGGACACCTTTAGCCTGCGACTGTACCGCGACAGGATCAGCATTGGGCTAATCCAAGAACCATGGGTCCATAAAGGTAAGATTATAGGCCTGCAAAACAGGTGGCGTAAATTAATTTACGCCACAGGAGATTTTTCTCCTAGGGCCGCATGTGTGATCGGCACTAACCTAAATTTTCTCCCCATTCCAGAATTCATCACAAGGGACCTGGCAGCCGTCATTGTGGAAGTCTCCACCGATGGAGGAGTAAGGGAGGTTGTATGCGCCTCCGCTTACTTTCCTGGAGACGGTCAACAAATCCCTCCCACAGAAGTCCAGGATCTGGTTAGGTATTGCAACCAGAAGAAACACCACCTGGTAATTGGATGCGACGCATGCCATCCTAACATGCGTAAATCTAAGTCTTGAGACTGGCATCCGAGGAGTAACCATCAACATACTCTCTGATAGCCAAGCAGCGCTTAAAGCGCTGGGTTTGTACAGCACGAACTCAAAAACCGTCAAGGAATGCCATGACGCCCTACAAGACCTCGCCAAAAGAAACAATGTTAAACTTTGGTGGGTGCCAGGCCATAAAGGTATCAAGGGCAATAAAATTGCCGACAAACTTGCCAGGAAGGGCTCCAGTGACAAGTATATAGGTCCGGAACCATTCTGCGGCATTCCCGCGTCTAAGATAAATTACTTCTTAGACAAGTGGGAAAAATTACAACACCTGTCCTTTTGGAACAGCGTTCGGGGACTCCGTCAATCTAAACGACTTATATGACCCCTGAACAAACACCCTATCGACATACTCAAACTCAATAGGGTGGATATCAGAAGACTAGTCAGCTATCTAACGGGACACTGCGGTCTGAGATATCATTTAAACAAAATTAGCCTCTCGTCTGAAACTGAGTGTCGGCTCTGTCTTGAGGACGAAGAGACGGCAGAACACATACTGTGTGAGTGTGCTGCTCTCTGCCATCTTAGGAAGCGTATCCTTCTCAGTGAAGTTATGACTCCTGAGGGGATCACCCTGGCTCCTACAAGAAGCATTCTCAACTTCATTGTGGAGGTGGAGAGGCTACTCGGCACAATAGATCTGCAAAGGTCGCAGTGCCGCATTGCTATTGATAGCACTAGCCCTATATATAAAAAAAAAAAAAAAAAGAAAAAATGTGTATTCTTCTCCATTCTGGGAAGGCTACGAACCTACCTACCTACCTTGTTGACCGTTCTATTTAACGAAAAATGAGTCTCGTGTCTCATGATGATTTTTTCCCAAAAATCAGTATCGGTATCCAAGCAGCGTGACTTAACGGTTGGCAATAATCGATGAGTAAGTTGAATTTTGTAAGGAAAGACAGAACGTCAAATCAAACCGAATTATGCGTTGCAGAGAGCTGCGACTGATACCCAACTGAGCGGAACGGCGGCGGCTCGATGTTCGTGGTGAGGTCTCAACTGAGGTCCGTACAGCCTCAATATTCTCATCGGACCGTCTCGTACGCTCTTTCCTTTGATGACTGGCATTGCCAAGATTATGAACAGGAGAGGGCCAAGCTTAGAATCTTGCGGTACTCCACATAGGATCTATGTTCATCACTACAGAGATTCTTGATTTTTACGCGATATATTCTGTCGTATAGCCTGCCCCTTATTCCTACTTTATGTAAAGCGTTGATTAGCTTGTTATGGTCAAGCTTATTGAATGGTTTACTAAAATCCAAAAACAGTAAAAGGGCTTGTGACGCTTGCTGAATGCTGTGTTGATGACATTTGCTAAGCCTCCAAGAAGTGCATTAATGCTCTTTCCTTTATGAAAGCCGTACTGGATCTTGGAGATTAAATTGTGTCATTTTACCAAGGCCCAAATACTATCTGAGACGATTTACTCCAAAATTTTGTCAAAGGCCGGCCTGTAGTTAGTGGTTTGGTTTTTGATCCCTCCTTTATAAATTGGGATTGTTAGCTCATCGAAGCTTAGATTACTTGTCTGGTTATGATGAGAACAAAGATGTCTGCGTTCGATTTAATGTCAATAATCCTTGTACCGTCAGCCCTAGGTGCCGAACGGGTAAATTTAAGTTTTTCGAATAGGTATGGTGGCGACCTTTTCGGTATTATTTTGTGCAAGAAGACACAGCACCTAATGTGCAGGCAGGAACTGCTGCAATGTACACCCAAGGATATTTTTGTTGTAATTAGATATGTGGTCCCTACGCCGGAGCCCATATATGTGAGCATATCATTGAAGGCAACAGCTAATTTATACTGAAATAAGGAATCAAGTTTGCAGTACACAACTGATGCATAATCAATATAAGGAATGAGTAAGGTCTTGACAACCTTTTCAGCAAGCAAGTTGCTGCATGCGTGGCCCTAAAGATGAGGAGCATAAGAAAATGGCCCACATCTCAAAAAGGCCACACCTCTATTCTAAAACACTTCAAAGTACCCATGGACACTGACTACATCAACCCGCAGAATGTGTTCACCAGGAACTTCGAAGTTGTCTTTCCATCCAGGGAGGAATGGGCTGAAGGGAAAGTCATACCAAAGGACTCGATCTCCCTCTATACCGATGGTTCTAAGGTGAAGTCGGGTGTAGGCAGTGGGGTCTACTCCAAGGAAGTTAATTTCAACCTATCATTTAGACTCCCAAATTACTGTAGTGTGTTTCAGGCAGAAATAACTGCGATAACGGAGGCCCTGGCATAGCTCAGGATCAATGTAATATCCACAAAGGACATTATCATTTGCACGGATAGCCAATCTGCGATAAAATCCCTGGCAGCGGTAATCCACAAATCAAAAACATCCATTAACTGTCGCCTATCTCTAGATGAGATGGCTGAACGGTTCAACATTAAAATGCTGTGGGTTCCCGGGCATAGGGATATTCCAGGAAACTGCGCGGCCGACGAACTCGCAAAGTTAGGGTCAATCACACTCAGCCTACCTACCCTCGGGTACCTAGAAACACCAATAACTACGGTAAAGCACATGATAAAGCTTCAAACCATAGAGGGAGACCAATCTCCAATGGAATCAGAGCAATATCGGCTTTATCACCAATCAATTGTGGCCTAAGTTAAACTTAGGACGAACCAGGGACCTGGTGGCAACCAAAAGGGCAACCTTAAGCACTCTAGTGGGTGTCATTACAGGTCACTGCACCATTGGAAAACACGCCGCCAGACTGGGGCTACCCTACAATGACTTCTGTCGCGGCCGCATGGACGAGGAGGAGGAGAAATCAATACACCACCTCCTCTGCTCATGTCCCTCTTTTGCGAATCGCAGGAGGATTTACCTCAGCGTGCCCTTCTTCGACAATCTGAGTGAGCTAGCACCGCTTTATTAGAAGCACCAGTTGGTTCCCAGGTAGCGGATCAGGGTAACCTGATCCAGGTGTCATCACAATGGGTTGGTTTCGGCCTAAGTTTGGCTTACGCCTACCACGTCAACCTAACCTAACCTAAGGTCATGACAAGTCTCAGCCTCGTAGTTTCAGGATGTGACAAAAGTTCTGCATTACACATTTTTTTAAGAAATGAATATCAGTTGAGATTTTGTTGGGTTGAGAGTTAAGTAATTGCGGAGCGACCTTTGGTAGATTGCAGATAGATCCTGGTTCAGCCTGCAGACAAGATCCTGAGCTAGGTTTATACGTCTAGATAACTATAATTGCGCATCATCCGCATAAAAGCGAATGCTAGAATTTGAACAAACTTCAGGCAGGTCATTAATGAATATGCAAAACAAAGTAGGACCCAAAATCGAGCCCTGAGGTACTCCTGCGAGAATATTTCTAACATGAGAGGATTTATTACCAGCCACATTCTCAAGAAGGATTGAGTGGTTGACAGTATCAAAAGCTTTTGAAAAGTCAAGGAGGCAGAGCATTGTCAGGTAGTCCAAGTCGTAGTTGATCCCAATGTCATCGAGAATTTTAACCATAGCTGTAGAGCAACTATGGTTGGCTCGAAAACCAGACTGCTTAAATCTGCTTAGCCATGAGTTTTTCAATGACTTTTGACTGGCAAGGTAAGACACTAATGGGGCGAAAATCAGTAGCCAAGAAGGGTAAAGGTTTTTCTTTGGAACTGGAATAACTTTAACCAGCTTCCAGCTAGACGGAAATGAGGATGAAGTTATGCAAAAATTAATTACATCTGTAATTGCGCTAAGTAGGTGGATCAAGATCGTTTTAATAAGACGAATGGGAACTCCATCCTCACCAATAGCGTCAGACTTGAGAGACCGATTGATGTTAATGATGTCAGTTTCCGGTACAACTTCAAAGCCCTAAACAGGCCACGTGCAGCGGACATAACAGCCATCCAGGAAATGCGATGGAATGGACCGGGTATAAAGCGGATGAAAAACTGCGATATTTACTAAGGCGACTGCTTTAGGGAGAAAGGGCAACGATTGTTTGGATGCGGATTTGTTGTTCGAGGTGGACTAAGGCAAAAAGTCCTAAGCTTTCGGCATGTGAGCGAACGCCTCATAACAATCTGTATCAAGGCTACATTTTTTAAGATCAGCCTGATCTGCGTCCACGCCCCCACGGTAGACAGAGATGACTCCGCCAAAGATGAGATGATCGAAGCTCAAGTCGAATAAAGGTGCTGGCGCAGACGGATTGTCTGCTGAGCTCTTCAAGGCAGCTGGGGATGACCTGGTTATGAGCATGCACCAGCTCATCTGTAAGATATGGCCAGAGGAAAGCATGCCCGTGGAATGGAGTCTCAGCATCGTATGCCCGATCCACAAAAAAGGAAACCCCTCTGATTGCGCCAACTACAGAGGAATAAGCCTCCTTAACATCGCCTACAAAATCTTCTCTGCCATTTTGTGTGAACACCTGAAGCCTTTTGTAAATAAGCTGATAGGTCCTTATTAGTGCGGATTCAGGCCAGGGAAGTCCACCATCGACCAAATCTTCACCTTACGGCAGATCCTGGAAATAACCAACGAATTTCAAGTCGACACTCACCACCTATTTGTCGATTTGTCAAAGCCGCATACGACAGCGTAATTAGAGAAGAGCTATACAACGTTATGTCTACCTTTGACATACCTAATAAACTCGTCAGACTATGCAGGATGACTTTGGAGAATGCTCGCTGCTCCATCCGAATCGGTGAACACCTTACCGATAGTTTTGATGTCAAAAAAGGATTTTGACAGGGCGAAGCGCTGTAGTGTGATTTCTTCAACATCATATTGGAAATGATTGTGCAAAAATCACTGGCCAATACAAGAGGCACAATCTATTTCAAATCCTCGCAACTCCTTGCATACGCCGACGATATTGACATAATAGGTAGATCACAGCGAGATGTCAACGAGGCATTTGCGAGTATTGAGTTCGAGGCGGCGAAAGTTGGTCTGGCGGTAAACGAGGGCAAAACTAAATATATGCTGTCATCAAAAAAGGACGCTCACCACCGACGTCTTGGCCAGAACGTTTGTATTGGCAGATATACATAAGTTCGAGGTAGTTAAGGACTTCGTCTACCTTGGCTCCGCAGTGACCTGGAACAACGACATCAGTTCCGAAATCAAACGCAGAATCACTCTTGCCAATCACTGTTTCTTTGGGCTCAGGAGGCAACTGAGTAATAGAGCCCTCTCCCGAACGACAAAGTTGACTCTATATAAGACCCTTATCATTCCGGGCGCAGAAGCATGGACACTATCAAAAGCGGATGAGGAGGCCCTTGGTCGGTTCGAGAGAAAGATTTTGCGCGTGATTTTTGGGCCTATAAACGCAGACGGGGGATGGAGGAGAAGATTCAACCACGAACTTTACGGGCTGTACAGCGACATGAGCCTAGTCAGGCGTCTACGGATTCAACGCCTAAGATGGCTGGGCCATGTAAAGCGAATGGACACCACAGCTCCAGCCCGGAGAGTCTTTGAATCCAACCCCGAGGGACGAAGAAGCAGAGGATGGCCGCATTTAAGATGGCGCACACAGGTGGAAGGGGACCTCAGCCAACTGGGTGTGCGGCAATGGAAAAGGCTGGCAAAAAATCGTGCTAGTTGGAGGGGCATGTTGGTTAAGGCCAGGGTTCACCCCGATCTGTAGCGGCCATTAAGAAGAAGATATGGCGATACCTCCACCTAAGTGTAAATGTGCATTTTCTTCTGCTTTTATTTTTATTTCGACTAAGACGATGAGAGCACCGTGGCGCAGTGGGTAGTGTGTTGGTCTCTGACGCCGATGACACGGGCTCGAATCCCGACACAGCCATGTCATCGAACGTGTTTTTCACGGTGTTTCTCCTCAGCGGGGTTCTGAAAAAACCCCCTGTAGTAAAATTGTCATGAAAAGTTTCTCGAAATTCGCCGTCCGGAACCGGAAATAAAGTGTAGGTCCCTTTCACCTATGGGAAAATTAAATCACACACAACATGGGTGATTGAGAGAAGCTCGGCTCAGGTCCTTCATGGGCTGTAACGCCAACATACGTACATACAAGACGATTATTTCAACATGATTCAGAATTGGACAAACACGAGCACAGAAAACACCCAGATTTTCTCTTAGTGATCTAGCGTCTCATGAGCTGAAACTCGCCGTAAACCTGAACATCCCTGGTGTAACCGAGTGTAACCTAGACAACGGAGGACTAACACAAAAAGCCATCGGTTTTTGGATTGTTCCAAACAATTAGTGCTAATTTGGTAGTGCGGACTGTTGAATAAAATAAAACCGGCCAAGTACGAGTCGGACTCGCGCACGAAGGGTTCGTACCATCTGTATATATAAATATGAAAGAGACTATGTATGTTACCTCATCAGTCATCACATTAAAACACATTTTTTGTATGATGACAGATCTTGGTTGCAGGCAGGTTACCGGCATATTACTTTGATAATCAAAAATCTTCATGTGATCATCAAAGTGTCCATTGAACTCAAATCAATTATCTTACTTGACAGCAACGATGTGAAAAGGTGAATAAGAATAATGGGAAATATGGGAAAAAGGTTTGCAGCTAGGATTAATTCATCAAAGACATAAAAGAGATCAAAACTGGGAAGTTTGTTACTGGTTGTGGGATATTGTCGACAAACCTTGGCTTAGTATGTGACCAAGGGGATTTTTTGGATGAAAATCATGTCTGTTGTATGGGAGCCCCCTTAAATATTCATTTTGTTCTGTTTTTAGTATTTGTCGTGGTAGCGGCAACAGAAATACATCATCTGTGAAAATTTCAACTGTCTAACTATCACGGTTCATGAGATACAGCCTGGTGACAGACGGACGGACGGACGGACAGACGCACGGACAGCGAAGTCTTAGTAATACGGTTCCGTTTTACCTTTGGGTACGGAACCCTAAAAATCAGACGCACTGATCATACAACTGAAATATGACCGATACACGTCGAAAGACAAACATTTTTAGATATTTTTCCCATTCTAATAGCCTTGAGGCATGTCCTTATGCTATTGACACAAGTACGGCCTTATTCAACGATGTAAGACATCTATCAACCTACAAAGTTAACAATAGAACTATAGAGTAAGGTAAGCAAGATGTGAAAAAATGTGTGTGTGGAAAAACGAGTTTTTATTGAAGACGAAAAAGCAAAGTAAAACATGGAAATAGCGATGCTCGTTCAAGGACTCGATTCTGACTCAACCCAATGACTTACTTTAGAACAACACAGCCAATAAGCACACAAACAATATGGCGTTAAGGCGTAGATCCATAAATACCCATGAGGTAATTCAGAATCAAAGCTTTCGAATGGGAAGCTTTAAATTTAAATGCAAACGACGTTCAAAACAAGTTTGTTTGTTTTTTATCTCTTTACTTTGGTGTTGCCTTCCGATGGGGCTGTATTAGAGGCGCGAGAAAATTCAAATTAAAAATAAACGCAACATTGGCAACTGTGTCATGTTGGCCGATGACGTCATGTGAACGAGTAGGGAACAACTCTGAAAACAATTGATGTAGTCATTGGGCAGTGTATGTACGAGTACTCCTCTGATATGTGTATACAGTGGTGTCCAGATAAATAGCACACCCGTGAGTTCTCATACATTATGCTGTGCCAAGAGTCTGGGAATTATTGCGACATTACTTTGAAAATCATGGTAATGTTGCAGAATGTGTGCGAAAGTTGCGTACGGATTTTGGAAGAACAGAAGCACCGTCAGCTCCGTATGTTCGTTATCTTGTGAAAAAGTGAAAGAAACTGGCATAAACCAAAGCGTGAAAAGCCAGTCGTACCGTTTATATATGGGAGGGAGGGAGCGAGCAAACAGAGCAAAGAAGTTGATCGCGTTTAACATGGCGAACGCCAGCTTCGGTCTCTGTCCCTGCTCAATCCAAGTTGACACACAGCCTCCGCGTGGCCCCCCCTGGATAGCTACCCTGGCACCCGCCAGGTAGTGAACCAATGTGTGCAGCGACCCAACCCTTGTTCCTGGGGAAAAAGGAACCTGGCCCCCCAGGTTGGGGGTTGTGCTTAGGGGTAACATCCCTATCACGTAAAAACCTACTTGTTCCGAAACAACAACAAGCCTCGGATACGGACGGATACAAAGCTCACGACCCCTGCAAACGACTAACGGACTTGAGAGTCTGCACCTGGAATGTGAGGGCCCTTAACAGATCGGGTGCAGGCGATCAATTGGAGCAAACCCTCAACTGCTATAAAGCAGATATAACCGCACTCCAAGAAGTGCGATGGGGTGGACCAGGCAAAAAACGGATGAAAAACTGCGACATCTACTACGGGAACTGCTACAAGGAGAACAAACAGCGCCTATTCGGGTGAGGATTCGTTATTAAAGGAAGACTCCGACAAAAAGTCTTAAGCTTCCGAGATGTAAGCGAACGCCTCATAACAATCCGCATCAAAGCTAAATTTGGAAACATTAGCTTAATATGCGCTCACGCCCCAACGGAAGAAAAGGACGATCGACTCAAAGAAGAATTCTACGATCTCCTAGACAGAACATATGCCCAATGCCCCACCCACGACACAAAAATAGTCCTAGGAGATTTTAATGCAAAACTGGGCAAGGAGGACATATTTGAGACGATCATAGGAAAGCATAGCCTCCATAACACCACATCCGACAACGGATTAAGGTTAATCGATTTCCTAGCGGGGCGTAACCTCCTTGTAGCAAGCACGCGATTCCCCCATCTCAACATCCACAAGGGTACCTGGCGGTCTTGTGATCAATCGACCACCGACCAGATTGATCACATTGCGATCGACGTCAGACACTCCTCCTGCATTCTCGACGTACGAACCTTCCGAGGGGCCAACATCGACTCGGACCACTACCTTGTTGTAGCCAAGGTACGAATGAGGATATCAAGAATGCTTAGGAGTCGAGTAGGACAACGTAAGTTTGACGTTAGAAAGCTACAATCGCAAGAGACTGCCAGAATCTTTGCCGATCGTGTCTCCTCAAAACTCTCTCAAAATCCGCCCAGAGCAGCACAAACAATAGAGCAGGAATGGGCGCATTGCCAGAGCGCCGTCAAAGACGCTGCCTCAGAGGTGCTGGGTTTCAAACCGCCACCACCTAGAAACGTCTAGTTCGATGAACAATGCGAACAAGCCCATGCAGCAGAACAATAGGCATATAAAGCCATGCTGCAACGACGGATGAGAGCTGCTCGCGAAATCTATGAGCAGAAGAGAAGAGAGGAACACACGCTTTTCAGGAGAAAGAAGAGAGAGCACGGAAAGCGTGAGATCGAGGAGATGGAGAGATGCTTCCGCAGGAATGACGCCCGGAAGTTTTACAATAAGGTAAAACGAACATGCTATTGCTACAAAGCCAGGGCGGCTGCCTGCGGGAAAAAAATGAAAATGGAGAACTGGTAGTAGAATCACAGTCGATGCTAAGGATTTGGAAAGACCACTTCTGCAGACTGTATAATGGCGATGACAGACAAGATACCGCTGTCAGGTAGAACGATCCGTTCGTAATGGACGACGATGTAAGAGAATTCCGTCCAGCCGACCTAGACGAAGTCAAAAAAGCGATATCAAGACTTAAGTCTAATAAAACCGCGGGTGCAGACGGCCTGTCTGCTGAGCTTCTTCAGGCGGCTGGAGATGAGCTGGTAAGGTACATGCACCATCTCATTTGCAAGGTATGGTCGAAAGAAAGTATGCCCGACGAATGGAGTCTCAGCATCGTTTGCCCAGTCCATAAGAAAGAAGACCCCTATAATAGCGCCAACTATAGGGGAATAAGTCTCCTTACAAGATCTCCTCTGCGGTATTGTGTGAACGCCTGAAACCGTTTGTGGATAACCTGATCGGCTCTTATCAGTGTGGTTTCAGGCCAGGTAAATCCACCATAGACCAAATATTTACGCTACGGCAGATCTTGGAGAAGACCTCTTCGTCGATTTCAAGGCCGCGTATGACAGCGTATATAGAGACGAGCTGTACAAAGCCATGTCTAGTTTTAACATCCCTGTCAAACTCGTCCGACTGTGCAGGATGTCAATGGAGAATTCTCGCTGCTCCATTAAGGTCGGTAATGAACAAACCGAGACCTTTGATGTTAAAAAAGGATTTAGGCAGGGCGACGCGCTGTCGTGCAACTTCTTCAACATCGTGCTTGAAAAGATCGTGCAAGAATCACTGGCCAACACAAGAGGTACGATTTATTTCAAGTCTTCGCAACTGCTTGCGTACGCCGACGATATTGACGTAATTGGACGAAAACAGCAAGACGTCAATGAGGCTTTCGTGAGCATTGAGGTAGAAGCGGCTAAGATGGGTCTCAAGGTTAATGAGGGTAAAACCAAATATCTGCTTTCATCTAAAAGAGACGGACAACACCGACGCATTGGCCAGAACGTCACCATGGACGGATATAACTTTGAAGTGGTCAAAGAATTCGTCTACCGTGGCTCACTGATGACCAGCGACAACAACACCAGCGCTGAGATAAAACGCAGATTCACTCTTGCCAACCGCTGTTTCTTTGGGCTCAAGAGGCAATTGAGAAGTAGAGCCCTCTCTCGGAAAACCAAGGTGACACTATATAAGACCTTGATCATCCCAGTCCTCCTTTACGGCGCAGAGGCTTGGACCTTAACAAAAGCGGATGAAGATGCCCTTAGTCGTTTCGAGAGGAAAATTCTGCGCACTATCTACGGTCCCGTTTGTTCAAACGGTGTATGGAGGAGAAGATATAACGAAGAACTGTACGGGTTGTACAGCGACATCGGCCTGGTACGACGTCTACGGATACAGCGTCTAGGGTGGCTAGGCCATGTAGAGCGCATGGAAGATACAGCTCCGACCCGAAAAGTCTTCGAATCCACTCCGGAAGGAAGGCGCGGCAGAGGACGGCCGCCTCAGCGGTGGCGCACGCAGGTGGAAGGGGACCTCAACCAACTGGGCGTGCGGCACTGGAAACAGCTGGCCAAAGACCGCGCCGGCTGGAGACGCTTGTTGGTTGAGGCCCAGGTTCACCACGGACTGTAGCGCCACCTAAGTAAGTAAGTACCGTTTATACATAAAACAAAAATGGAATTCGGGGAAAAGCGTACGGCGTTTAAATGAACAAATGAGGGGGCGTTCAAGTATTACGTAACGCAATTTGGGGGGAGGGGGGGGGGGTCTTGTGAAACGTTACGATGCGTTACAAGGGCGGGAGGGGGGGTTCAAGCAACGCGTTATGTAACATCGTTTTCTTTATTTAAATAAAAAAGTAGCGAATTATGTAAATTGGCAATACTTTTCATGTATGTGTTACGGGGAATCCCCCGACGGTTTTATGCATCATTTCTATGTTGTTTTCGTTGTTGTTGTTGTGTTGTTCATGGCAGCGCTGTTGATGAATGCCGACGTACAGAGATGAGTAGGAGTTGTCTCACTCTCTCCGACCTTCATGAGAGGCTGTTGTTGATGGGATTCCAAATTTCTCGAAGCGGTGCATATCTTCATCTATTCCCACGCGTTTCTAACACACAAGAGGGAAGGAGGCACGTACATACCGTACCCGTGAAGTTAGTAAGACCACAGACCGAGATGCACAAAAAGCACTAGGATGGAGAATTCCGCACTGCTACAATTAGGTCCTTGGAATCTCTCGCGTCGCTTCTGGGACCGCAGTAAGTATTTGTTCTCTCTCAAGACGATAAGGCCCGTGTACCAATATTTCTACCGGAAGTGAAAAGACATAGCCCTATTTTAATCCATATTGACCATGACTGACCATGACTGGATCATAGCAGAGCAGCACAAACTTATTCCTTCTGTATACGCCGGTGTCAATGTGAATCCTGACGGTTTCGGTAAGGAAGAAGCTGTTGGTTACAGCTGTCCGACACATATGTATATCCATTAGGAGTGGGAAACACGCATCCTCCACAGCGAACACCCATGCGTATGATTTCGAATCACTTTTGTCTGTGCCTGCATTCAAACCATTAATGATGACAGAATCGAACACTGTGAAGCCAGTGATCATCATTTTCGTAGATGGTGGGCAAGACGAAAACCCGCGTTATCAGAAAGTCAAGAACTTTGCCATCCAATATTTTAAAAAATACAACCTGGACGCTCTGTTCATAGGGACGAATACTCCTGGACGGAGCGCATACAACCGAGTTGAGCGACGCATGGCTCCCCTCAGCAAACGACCGTCAGGCGTCATCCTGCCGCATGACCAGTTTGGTTCTCATCTCGACAAAGGAATCACTTTTGATGACAATTTGGAAAAACGCAATTTTCAGCACGCTGGGGAGACACTTGCTAAGGTCAGGAGTGAAATGAAAATTGACGACTACGATGTTTCGTCGGAATACAGAAAGCCTGAAAATAGCTTGCAGGATCCAGCAGAACCTAATCTGGCTTGGTATAGTGTTCACGTCCATGAGTCGCAATATTTCTTGCAAGTGATTAAACGTGCGGACGAATCCTGCTGTTCCCGCTCGAGGAGTGTATTGCAATCCGTCTTTCTGGGTATTTTCCTGCCGCCACCCTGCCCAATCCTTAAGAACCCCAAGCAAGTTCGTGCTACCTAGTCAGCTAGACAAAGGATCATCCAAGTTTTCACCACTTCTTGTGATATTGTCCGTTTCTTTTGCCGATCAGTACAATCCGATCTTAAGACCAGAATATGTGCAACCTGTGGAATCTATTTCATATCCCGGAACAGTGTGCAAATGCACAGTCGTTACGTGCATGGCAAGACTGCCCAAGACTGTTGTGACTTTTAGGTAGAAATGGTCACTTGGGTGTTACGTAACGTTTTAGGGAGGGGGGAGGGGGGTAAAGAGAAACGTTACGGTGCGTTACATGGGGTTTTTGAAAATCTTCAAAAATTGCGTTACGTAATACTTGAACGCCCCCTGACTGTGATAATAAAATACAAAAATGTTGTCCCTATTATTTTTTCCATCACTGTATTTGAATAATGGTGTGCTATTTATGAGAACACCACTGTACGAGAAGACGGCAATTCGGAGGGTTAGAAATTCAAAACAAGGCGCACAAGTTGAAAACAATACTCGTATATACACATCTATCTTATGTACATAAGTAGATGCAAATTGAGTCTTTTGGATATGACGCGTATTTGGAAAGCAAATTCAGAAGCACATAGTACATAGTACGGCTAGTTGCTAAGACAACATACTTTCCATAAATTACAGACTAACATAGAACGAGCCTTCCGAGGGGGAAACCCAAGGGATTGAATTATTTTCCGTCTGAGTGTATTCAAAAATGAAATCATCATTTGCCTCATCGTTCATCATCATCATCATCGCCCACGTATGGGTCGGACGAACAATAAATTTTCAATGTTGCAATACGTAGATGAAATGGATGTTCTGTGATTCATATTAAATATACGTATCTATTGTACTTACCGCACATAAAAGGTTAAAGAGGAATAAAATATATTTAACCATTGTGGTTCCACACCCCATCTTGGAAGATATGTATCTAAAAGAAAAAACAACAAAATCGAATAGAAACAAAAACACTAAGCCACGGTTTCACTTTTCCACTCTGAAGAAAGTTCTCAAACGATCCTCATGCAATATACACGTTCTAATTATATACTTCCACAATTTTTCGTCTATTTTTAATAATTCTTCTCGTACGTGGAGAAAATATCGAAAGAGCCTAGGTACATACGTACATCGAACTGGTTTCGGGTGGATTTATTGAGAAAGTATAGACAAACCTATTGAACTCCAAAGATGTTTAAGAAAAAAAAAACAAAAAAACTACGCTATGGCGGACGGATGTAAGTTTGTTTATAAAATGCAAGAACTAGCAAACAATCGGTCTGAATATGCGTACTAAGGAGCGTTGCGCAGCGCTGGCACAGGCGAATGAAACTGAGATCAACGAAATGTACGTTCATGGGCGTAACGTATAGCCAGAGTTGGTCGGAGCCGATCGCCTATGCCCCCCCATACATATACACCGATGCCATAGTCCCAGTAGTCAATAGATTCGAATCACAAAAATGTACCAGTATACCAGTACCACCTGATGAATGTGTGGAGAAAAAGCTCCACACTGACCGTGGTGCTTGGCGCTGGCAATGTGAATAAATTAAAATCTAATTAATCCGGATGCCGAGCTTTTTGAGCGTTCATCTGTAACCGACATCCAACAGATTGTGTACAATGGGATTACGAAAACAGAAACTCGTGCTCGTGCTCTCGAAAGTGATTCATGGAACAGAGTCAGCTTATTGCTACATGAATTGTTCACACTGCGTGAGGGAATTTACTCCGCATTATGGTATTTATGATCGTTTGGGTGTTCTAGAACTGACCATCGATCGCTTCGGTTTAATTAACCTTCACATACGACTACATAGTACGTTGAGTATATGCTCCCTTTTCCGGTCTACTGGAAATCAAGCACTCAGCTCATTATGTTTGTTTTTTCTGGTCAGCAGTCTTGGGATCGTTATTTGGTTTATTATTTCAGTTGTAATTCACGAGTATTTGACTAACACAAATTCTTTTGAAATGAATCCACATTTGTAAAAACAAGCTCAACGGTTCGGACAGCGACATCTGCCAACAAGGGAACCCATTAGCTCATGGTGGATGCGCTAACTAAATTCATTTCGCCCGGATACCAGCTACCTATTGCCACAATCATTATGGTAAGCTTTCGGCAAGGCGGTTTAGTTGCAATTCCTATAAACAGAGAATTCCATTTAAACAATTAACGAACGATGAGAATTGGTTGGCCATTCAATTGAAGTTGAGACACCATAGCGAAATGCTAAGGCGTCCGTCAAGGCTTTGCATGCTGTACTGATGGGGGAATCCTGTATACAGTTCTGCAATTTCTTTGCCACGTATGACCATGTCTCTCCACAAACCGGCTGATTTGACACTTTGTGAAACACTTACTTACTTATGTATTAAGGTGGTGCTACAGTCCGTGTTAAGCCTCAGGCTCAACCAACAAGCATCTCCAGCTGGCACGATCTTTGGCCAGCTGTTTCCAGCGCCGCACGCCTAGTTGGTTAAGGTCTCCTTCCACTTGTGTGCGCCACCTCTGCCGCGCCTTCCTTCCGGGGTGGATTCGAAGATTCTTCGGGTCGGAGCTGTATTTTCCATGCGCTTTACATGGCCTAGCCACCTTAGGCGCTGTATCCGCAGACGTCATACCACGCCGATGTCGCTGTTCAACCCGTACAGTTCTTCGTTAAATCTTCTCCTCCATGCACCGTTTGAACAAACGGTACCGTAGATAGTGTGCAGAATTATCCTCTCGAAACGACCAATGGCATCTTCATCCGCTTTTGTTAAGGTCCAAGCCTCTGCGCTGTAAAGGAAGACTGGGATGATTAAGGTCTTATATAGTGTCACCTTGGTTTTCCGAGAGAGGGCTCTACTTCTCAACTGCCTCTTGAGCCCAAAGCAACAGCGCTTGGCAAGGGTGATTCTGCGTTTTATCTCAGCGCTGGTGTTGTTGTCGCCGTTCATCAGTGAGCCAAGGTAAACGAATTCCTTCACCACTTCAAAGTTATACGTCGCTGTTGCCCATCTCTTTTTTTTTTTTTTTTTTTTTTTTTTTTTAGAGACTCGCGCAGGTTCAAGAGTTTTTATATTCTCTTATGATGTGTTGACACACACAACCTGAACGGAGTACAGTGGTTGGGGTCGTTGATGTTCGTTCACTACTCTCAGGGGTGGTTGTCCTAGACCTAGATAGGACGAGAGCCGACCAAATTCCGCGTTGGTTATAGTCCGTAGTAATTCGTTCAAGCACTTTTAGTATTGCATACGCAGAGGATGAATTTCGTTTGACCATATACTGTGAGTGTTATGCCTGCAGCAGTACGTCTGGTCACTTTCCATTCTCCGGCAGCGCGTCAGCTTACCAGGCCACCGTAGGTGGCCGGCAGCACAACAACTTTCCAGATTACCTCGTGTGGCCGGCAGCTCTGCAGTTTACCAGGGCAACATAGTTGGTCGGCAGCTCGACAGCTCACTAGGCCGTCATATATGACCGCAGCTCGACAGCTTACCAGGCCACCAGTAGTGGCCGGCAGCTCGATAACTTTCCAGATTACCTTAAGTGGCCGGGAGCTCGGCAGTTCACCAGGCCACCGTAGGTGGCCGACAGTTGGCAACATAGGTGGCCGACAGCTCGACAGCTTACCAGGCCACCATAGGTGGCCGGCAGCACACCAGCTTTCCAGATTACCTTATGTGGCCGGCAGTTCGGCAGTATACCAGGCCACCATAGGTGGCCGACAGTCGGACAGCTTACCAGGCAACATAGTTGGTCGGCAGCTCGACAGTTTACCAGGCCGCCATAAGTGGCCGACAGCACGACAGCTTACCAGGCCACCAGTAGTGGCCGGCAGCTCGATAACTTTCCAGATTACCTTGTGTGGCCGGCAGCTCTGCAGTTTACCAGGGCAACATAGTTGGTCGGCTGCTCGACAGTTTACCAGGCCGCCATAGGTGGCCGACAGCACGACAGCTTACCAGGCCGCCATAGGTGGCCGACAGCACGACAGCTTACCAGGCCACCATAGGTGGCCGTCAGAACAACAGCTTTCCAGATTACCTTATGTGGCCGGCAGCTCGGCAGTATACCAGGCCACCATAGGTGGCCGACAGTCGGACAGCTTACCAGGCAACATAGTTGGTCGGCAGCTCGACAGTTTACCAGGCCGCCATAGGTGACCGGCAGCTCGACAGTTTAGCAGGCCACCATAGGTTGCCGGCAGCGCAACAACTTTCCAGATTACCTTATGTGGCCGGCAGCTCGGCAGCTAACCAGGCCATCGTATGTGGCCGGCAGCTCGACGGTTTACCAGGCCACCATAGAAGACCGGCAGCTGGACAGCTTACCAGGCCACCATAGGTGGCCGGCAGCACAACAACTTTCCAGATTACCTTATGTGGCCGCCAGCTCGGCCGTTTACCAGGCCACCGTAGGTGACCGACAGTTGAACAGCTTACCAGGCAACATAGGTGGCCGACAGCTCGACAGTTTACCAGGCCGCCATAGGTGACCGGCAGCTCGAAAGCTTAGCAGGCCACCGTAGGTTGCCGGCAGCGCAACAACTTTCCAGATTACCTTATGTGGCCTGCAGCTCGGTCGTTTACCAGGCCACCGTTGGTGGCCGACAGCTCGACAGTTTACCAGGCCGCCATAGGTGACCGGCAGCTCGACAGCTTAGCAGGCCACCATAGGTTGCCGGCAGCGCAACAACTTTCCAGATTACCTTATGTGGCCGGCAGCTCGGCAGCTTACCAGGCCATCGTATGTGGCCGGCAGCTCGACGGTTTACCAGGCCGCCATAGGAGACCGGCAGCTGGACAGCTTACCAGGCCACCATAGGTGGGCGGCAGCACAACAACTTTCCAGATTACCTTATGTGGCCGGCAGCTCGACAGCTTACAAGGCCACCGTAGGTGGCCGACAGCTCGACGGTTTACCAGGCCGCCATAGGAGACCGGCAGCTGGACAGCTTACCAGGCCACCATAGGTGGCCGGCAGCATAACAACTTTCCAGATTACCTTATGTGGCCGCCAGCTCGGCCGTTTGCCTGGCCACCGTAGGTGGCCGACAGTTGAACAGCTTACCAGGCAACATAGGTGGCCGACAGCTCGACAGTTTACCAGGCCGCAATAGGTGACCGGCAGCTCGACAGTTTAGCAGGCCGCCATAAGTTGCCGGCAGCGCAACAACTTTCCAGATTACCTTATGTGGCCGGCAGCTCGGCAGCTTACCAGGCCATCGCATGTGGCCGGCAGCTCGACGGTTTACCGGGCCGCCATAGGAGACCGGCAGCTGGACAGCTTACCAGGCCGCCATAGGCGACCGGCAGCCGCGACAGCTTACCAGGCAACCATAAGTGGCCGGCAGCACAACAACTTTCCAGATTACCTTATGTGGCCGGCAGCTCGGCAGTTTACCAGGCCACCATAGGTAGCCGACAGTCGGACAGCTTACCAGGCAACATAGTTGGTCGGCAGCTCGACAGTTTACCAGGCCGCCATAGTTGGCCGACAGCACGACAACTTTCCAGATTACCTTGTGTGGCCGGCAGTTCGGCAGCTTACCAGGCCACCGTAGGTGGTCGACGGTTGGACAGCTTACCAGGCAACATAGGTGGCCGGAAGCTCGACAGCTTACTAGGCCGCCATAGGTGACCGGCAGCTCGACAGCTTACCAGGCCACCATATGTGGCCGGCAGCACAACAACTCTCCAGATTACCTTGTGTGGCCGGCAGCTCTGTTTACCAGGCCACCATAGTTGGTCGGCAGCACAACAACTTTCCAGATGACCTTATGTGGCCGGCAGTTCGGCAGCTTACCAGGCCACCGTAGGTGGTCGACGGTTGGACAGCTTACCAGGCAACATAGATTCCCGGAAGCTCGACAGCTTACTAGGCCGCCATAGGTGACCGGCAGCTCGACAGCTTACCAGGCCACCATAGGTGGCCGGCAGCACAACAGCTTTCCAGATTACCTTATGTGGCGGCAGATCGGCAGTTTACCAGGAAACCATAGGTGGCCGACAGTCGTACAGATTACCAGGCAACATAGGTGTCCGACAGCTCGACAGCGTACCAGGCCGCCATAGGTGACCGGCCACGCGTCAGCTTACCAGGCGACCGTAGGTGGCCGGCAGCACAACAACATTCCAGATTACCTTGTGTGGCCGGCAGCTCTGCAGTTTACCAGGGCAATATAGTTGGTCGGCAGCTCGACAGCTTACTAGGCCGTCATATGTGACCGCAGCTCGACAGCTTACCAGGCCACCAGTAGTGGCCGGCAGCTCGATAACTTTCCAGATTACCTTAAGTGGCCGGGAGCTCGGCAGTTTACCAGGCCACCGTAGGTGGCCGACAGTTGGCAACATAGGTGGCCGACAGCTCGTCAGCTTACCAGGCCACCATAGGTGGCCGGCAGCACACCAGCTTTCCAGATTACCTTATGTGGCCGGCAGTTCGGCAGTATACCAGGCCACCATAGGTGGCCGACAGTCGGACAGCTTACCAGGCAACATAGTTGGTCGGCAGCTCGACAGTTTACCAGGCCGCCATAAGTGGCCGACAGCACGACAGCTTACCAGGCCACCAGTAGTGGCCGGCAGCGCGATAACTTTCCAGATTACCTTGTGTGGCCGGCAGCTCTGCAGTTTACCAGGGCAACATAGTTGGTCGGCTGCTCGACAGTTTACCATGCCGCCATAGGTGGCCGACAGCACGACAGCTTACCAGGCCGCCATAGGTGGCCGACAGCACGACAGCTTACCAGGCCACCATAGGTGGCCGTCAGCACAACAGCTTTCCAGATTACCTTATGTGGCCGGCAGCTCGGCAGTATACCAGGCCACCATAGGTGGCCGACAGTCGGACAGCTTACCAGGCAACATAGTTGGTCGGCAGCTCGACAGTTTACCAGGCCGCCATAGGTGACAGGCAGCTCGACAGCTTAGCAGGCCACCATAGGTGGCCGGCTGCACAACAGCTTTCCAGATTACCTTATGTGGCCGGCAGCTCGGCAGTATACCAGGCCACCATAGGTGGCCGACAGTCGGACAGCTTACCAGGCAACATAGTTGGTCGGCAGCTCGACAGTTTACCAGGCCGCCATAGGTGACCGGCAGCTCGACAGTTTAGCAGGCCACCATAGGTTGCCGGCAGCGCAACAACTTTCCAGATTACCTTATGTGGCCGGCAGCTCGGCAGCTAACCAGGCCATCATATGTGGCCGGCAGCTCGACGGTTTACCAGGCCACCATAGGAGACCGGCAGCTGGACAGCTTACCAGGCCACCATAGGTGGCCGGCAGCACAACAACTTTCCAGATTACCTTATGTGGCCGCCAGCTCGGCCGCTTACCAGGCCGCCATAAGTGACCGGCAGCTCGACAGCTTAGCAGGCCACCATAGGTTGCCGGCAGCGCAACAACTTTCCAGATTACCTTATGTGGCCGGCAGCTCGGCAGCTTACCAGGCCATCGTATGTGGCCGGCAGCTCGACGGTTTACCAGGCCGCCATAGGAGACCGGTAGCTGGACAGCTTACCAGGCCACCATAGGTGGCCGGCAGCACAACAACTTTACAGATTACCTTATGTGGCCGCCAGCTCGGCCGTTTACCAGGCCACCGTAGGTGGCCGACAGTTGAACAGCTTACCAGGCAACATAGGTGGCCGACAGCTCGACAGTTTACCACGCCGCCATAGGAGACCGGCAGCTGGACAGCTTACCAGGCCACCATAGGTGGCCGGCTGCACAACAGCTTTCCAGATTACCTTATGTGGCCGGCAGCTCGGCAGTATACCAGGCCACCATAGGTGGCCGACAGTCGGACAGCTTACCAGGCAACATAGTTGGTCGGCAGCTCGACAGTTTACCAGGCCGCCATAGGTGACCGGCAGCACGACAGCTTACCAGGCCACCATAGGTGGCCGTCAGCACAACAGCTTTCCAGATTGCCTTATGTGGCCGGCAGCTCGGCAGTATACCAGGCCACCATAGGTGGCCGACAGTCGGACAGCTTACCAGGCAACATAGTTGGTCGGCAGCTCGACAGTTTACCAGGCCGCCATAGGTGACCGGCAGCTCGACAGCTTAGCAGGCCACCATAGGTGGCCGTCAGCACAACAGCTTTCCAGATTACCTTATGTGGCCGGCAGCTCGGCAGTTTACCAGGCCACCATAGGTAGCCGACAGTCGGACAGCTTACCAGGCAACATAGTTGGTCGGCAGCTCGACAGTTTACCAGGTGGCTGACAGCACGACAACCTTCCAGATTACCATTTGTGACCGGCAGCTCCACAGCTGACAGTCATACGTGACCGACAGCTCGACAGCTTACCAGGCCGCCATAGGTGACCGGCAGCTCGACAGCTTACCAGGCCACCATAGGTGGCCGGCAGCTCAACAGCTTTCCAGATTACCTTATGTGGCGGCATCTCGGCAGTTTACCAGGAAACCATAGGTGGCCGACAGTCGTACAGATTACCAGGCAACATAGTTGGTCGGCAGCTCGACAGTTTACCAGGCCGCCATAGTTGGCCGACAGCACGACAACTTTCCAGATTACCTTGTGTGGCCGGCAGTTCGGCAGCTTACCAGGCCACCGTAGGTGGTCGACGGTTGGACAGCTTACCAGGCAACATAGGTGGCCGGAAGCTCGACAGCTTACTAGGCCGCCATAGGTGACCGGCAGCTCGACAGCTTACCAGGCCACCATACGTGGCCGGCAGCACAACAACTCTCCAGATTACCTTGTGTGGCCGGCAGCTCTGTTTACCAGGCCACCATAGTTGGTCGGCAGCACAACAACTTTCCAGATGACCTTATGTGGCCGGCAGTTCGGCAGCTTACCAGGCCACCGTAGGTGGTCGACGGTTGGACAGCTTACCAGGCAACATAGATTCCCGGAAGCTCGACAGCTTACTAGGCCGCCATAGGTGACCGGCAGCTCGACAGCTTACCAGGCCACCATAGGTGGCCGGCAGCACAACAGCTTTCCAGATTACCTTATGTGGCGGCAGATCGGCAGTTTACCAGGAAACCATAGGTGGCCGACAGTCGTACAGATTACCAGGCAACATAGGTGTCCGACAGCTCGACAGCGTACCAGGCCGACATAGGTGACCGGCCACGCGTCAGCTTACCAGGCGACCGTAGGTGGCCGGCAGCACAACAACATTCCAGATTACCTTGTGTGGCCGGCAGCTCTGCAGTTTACCAGGGCAATATAGTTGGTCGGCAGCTCGACAGCTTACTAGGCCGTCATATGTGACCGCAGCTCGACAGCTTACCAGGCCACCAGTAGTGGCCGGCAGCTCGATAACTTTCCAGATTACCTTAAGTGGCCGGGAGCTCGGCAGTTTACCAGGCAACATAGTTGGTCGGCAGCTCGACAGTTTACCAGGCCGCCATAAGTGGCCGACAGCACGACAGCTTACCAGGCCACCAGTAGTGGCCGGCAGCGCGATAACTTTCCAGATTACCTTGTGTGGCCGGCAGCTCTGCAGTTTACCAGGGCAACATAGGTGGCCGACAGCTCGTCAGCTTACCAGGCCACCATAGGTGGCCGGCAGCACACCAGCTTTCCAGATTACCTTATGTGGCCGGCAGTTCGGCAGTATACCAGGCCACCATAGGTGGCCGACAGTCGGACAGCTTACCAGGCAACATAGTTGGTCGGCAGCTCGACAGTTTACCAGGCCGCCATAAGTGGCCGACAGCACGACAGCTTACCAGGCCACCAGTAGTGGCCGGCAGCGCGATAACTTTCCAGATTACCTTGTGTGGCCGGCAGCTCTGCAGTTTACCAGGGCAACATAGTTGGTCGGCTGCTCGACAGTTTACCATGCCGCCATAGGTGGCCGACAGCACGACAGCTTACCAGGCCGCCATAGGTGGCCGACAGCACGACAGCTTACCAGGCCACCATAGGTGGCCGTCAGCACAACAGCTTTCCAGATTACCTTATGTGGCCGGCAGCTCGGCAGTATACCAGGCCACCATAGGTGGCCGACAGTCGGACAGCTTACCAGGCAACATAGTTGGTCGGCAGCTCGACAGTTTACCAGGCCGCCATAGGTGACAGGCAGCTCGACAGCTTAGCAGGCCACCATAGGTGGCCGGCTGCACAACAGCTTTCCAGATTACCTTATGTGGCCGGCAGCTCGGCAGTATACCAGGCCACCATAGGTGGCCGACAGTCGGACAGCTTACCAGGCAACATAGTTGGTCGGCAGCTCGACAGTTTACCAGGCCGCCATAGGTGACCGGCAGCTCGACAGTTTAGCAGGCCACCATAGGTTGCCGGCAGCGCAACAACTTTCCAGATTACCTTATGTGGCCGGCAGCTCGGCAGCTAACCAGGCCATCATATGTGGCCGGCAGCTCGACGGTTTACCAGGCCACCATAGGAGACCGGCAGCTGGACAGCTTACCAGGCCACCATAGGTGGCCGGCAGCACAACAACTTTCCAGATTACCTTATGTGGCCGCCAGCTCGGCCGCTTACCAGGCCGCCATAAGTGACCGGCAGCTCGACAGCTTAGCAGGCCACCATAGGTTGCCGGCAGCGCAACAACTTTCCAGATTACCTTATGTGGCCGGCAGCTCGGCAGCTTACCAGGCCATCGTATGTGGCCGGCAGCTCGACGGTTTACCAGGCCGCCATAGGAGACCGGTAGCTGGACAGCTTACCAGGCCACCATAGGTGGCCGGCAGCACAACAACTTTCCAGATTACCTTATGTGGCCGCCAGCTCGGCCGTTTACCAGGCCACCGTAGGTGGCCGACAGTTGAACAGCTTACCAGGCAACATAGGTGGCCGACAGCTCGACAGTTTACCACGCCGCCATAGGAGACCGGCAGCTGGACAGCTTACCAGGCCACCATGGGTGGCCGGCTGCACAACAGCTTTCCAGATTACCTTATGTGGCCGGCAGCTCGGCAGTATACCAGGCCACCATAGGTGGCCGACAGTCGGACAGCTTACCAGGCAACATAGTTGGTCGGCAGCTCGACAGTTTACCAGGCCGCCATAGGTGACCGGCAGCTCGACAGCTTAGCAGGCCACCATAGGTTGCCGGCAGCGCAACAACTTTCCAGAATACCTTATGTGGCCGGCAGCTCGGCCGTTTACCAGGCCACCATAGGGGGCCGGCAGCTCGTCTGCTTACCAGGCCACCATAGGTGGCCATCAGCACAACAGCTTTCCAGATTACCTTATGTGGCCGACAGCTCGGCAATATACCAGGCCACCATAGGTGGCCGACAGTCGGACAGCTTACCAGGCAACATAGTTGGTCGGCAGCTCGACAGTTTACCAGGCCGCCATAGGTGACCGGCAGCACGACAGCTTACCAGGCCACCATAGGTGGCCGTCAGCACAACAGCTTTCCAGATTGCCTTATGTGGCCGGCAGCTCGGCAGTATACCAGGCCACCATAGGTGGCCGACAGTCGGACAGCTTACCAGGCAATATAGTTGGTCGGCAGCTCGACAGTTTACCAGGCCGCCATAGGTGACCGGCAGCTCGACAGCTTAGCAGGCCACCATAGGTGGCCGTCAGCACAACAGCTTTCCAGATTACCTTATGTGGCCGGCAGCTCGGCAGTTTACCAGGCCACCATAGGTAGACGACAGTCGGACAGCTTACCAGGCAACATAGTTGGTCGGCAGCTCGACAGTTTACCAGGTGGCTGACAGCACGACAACCTTCCAGATTACCATTTGTGACCGGCAGCTCCACAGCTGACAGTCATACGTGACCGACAGCTCGACAGCTTACCAGGCCGCCATAGGTGACCGGCAGCTCGACAGCTTACCAGGCCACCATAGGTGGCCGGCAGCTCAACAGCTTTCCAGATTACCTTATGTGGCGGCATCTCGGCAGTTTACCAGGAAACCATAGGTGGCCGACAGTCGTACAGATTACCAGGCAACATAGGTGTCCGACAGCTCGACAGCGTACAAGGCCGCCATAGGTGACCGGCAGCTCGACAGCTTACCAGGCCACCGTAGGTGGCCGGCAGCACAACAACATTCCAGATTACCTTGTGTGGCCGGCAGCTCTGCAGGTTACCAGGGCAACATAGTTAGTCGGCAGCTTGACAGTTTACCAGGCCGCCATAGGTGACCGGCAGCACGACAGCTTACCAGGCCACCATAGGTGACCGGCAGCTCGGCAGTTTACCAGGCCACCAGGTAATCTGGAAAGCTGGTCGTGCTGTCGGCCACTTATGGCGGCCTGGTAAAATGTTGAGCTGCCGACCAACTATGTTGCCTGGTAAGCTGTTCGACTGTCGGCCACCTATGGTGGCCTGGTATGCTGCCGAACTGCCGGCCACATAAGGTAATCTGGAAAGCTGGTGTGCCTATGGTGGCCGGCAGCTCAACAGCTTTCCAGATTACCTTATGTGGCGGCATCTCGGCAGTTTACCAGGAAACCATAGGTGGCCGACAGTCGCACAAATTACCAGGCAACATAGGTGTCCGATAGCTCGACAGCGTACAAGGCCGCCATAGGTGACCGGCAGCTCGACATCTTACCAGGCCACCGTAGGTGGCCGGCAGCACAACAACATTCCAGATTACCTTGTGTGGCCGGCAGCTCTGCAGGTTACCAGGGCAACATAGTTGGTCGGCAGCTCGACAGCTTACTAGGCCGTCATATGTGACCGCAGCTCGACAGCTTACCAGGCCACCAGTAGTGGCAGGCAGCTCGATAACTTTCCAGATTACCTTAAGTGGCCGGGAGCTCGGCAGTTTACCAGGCCACCGTAGGTGGCCGACAGTTGGCAACATAGGTGGCCGACAGCTCAACAGCTTACCAGGCCACCATAGGTGGCCGGCAGGACACCAGCTTTCCAGATTACCTTATGTGGCCGGCAGTTCGGCAGTATACCAGGCCAGCATAGGTGGCCGACAGTCGGACAGCTTACCAGGCAACATAGTTAGTCGGCAGCTTGACAGTTTACCAGGCCGCCATAGGTGACCGGCAGCACGACAGCTTACCAGGCCACCATAGGTGACCGGCAGCTCGGCAGTTTACCAGGCCACCGTAGGTCGCCGGAAGTTGGACCGGAAGTTGCTTACCAGGCAACATAGTTAGTCGGCAGCTTGACAGTATACCAGGCCACCATAGGTGGCCGACAGTCGGACAGCTTACCAGGCAACATAGTTGGTCGGCAGCTCGACAGTTTACCAGGCCGCCATAAGTGGCCGACAGCACGACAGCTTACCAGGCCACCAGTAGTGGCCGGCAGCGCGATAACTTTCCAGATTACCTTGTGTGGCCGGCAGCTCTGCAGTTTACCAGGGCAACATAGTTGGTCGGCTGCTCGACAGTTTACCATGCCGCCATAGGTGGCCGACAGCACGACAGCTTACCAGGCCACCATAGGTGGCCGTCAGCACAACAGCTTTCCAGATTACCTTATGTGGCCGGCAGCTCGGCAGTATACCAGGCCACCATAGGTGGCCGACAGTCGGACAGCTTACCAGGCAACATAGTTGGTCGGCAGCTCGACAGTTTACCAGGCCGCCATAGGTGACAGGCAGCTCGACAGCTTAGCAGGCCACCATAGGTGGCCGGCTGCACAACAGCTTTCCAGATTACCTTATGTGGCCGGCAGCTCGGCAGTATACCAGGCCACCATAGGTGGCCGACAGTCGGACAGCTTACCAGGCAACATAGTTGGTCGGCAGCTCGACAGTTTACCAGGCCGCCATAGGTGACCGGCAGCTCGACAGTTTAGCAGGCCACCATAGGTTGCCGGCAGCGCAACAACTTTCCAGATTACCTTATGTGGCCGGCAGCTCGGCAGCTAACCAGGCCATCATATGTGGCCGGCAGCTCGACGGTTTACCAGGCCACCATAGGAGACCGGCAGCTGGACAGCTTACCAGGCCACCATAGGTGGCCGGCAGCACAACAACTTTCCACATTACCTTATGTGGCCGCCAGCTCGGCCGCTTACCAGGCCGCCATAAGTGACCGGCAGCTCGACAGCTTAGCAGGCCACCATAGGTTGCCGGCAGCGCAACAACTTTCCAGATTACCTTATGTGGCCGGCAGCTCGGCAGCTTACCAGGCCATCGTATGTGGCCGGCAGCTCGACGGTTTACCAGGCCGCCATAGGAGACCGGTAGCTGGACAGCTTACCAGGCCACCATAGGTGGCCGGCAGCACAACAACTTTCCAGATTACCTTATGTGGCCGCCAGCTCGGCCGTTTACCAGGCCACCGTAGGTGGCCGACAGTTGAACAGCTTACCAGGCAACATAGGTGGCCGACAGCTCGACAGTTTACCACGCCGCCATAGGAGACCGGCAGCTGGACAGCTTACCAGGCCACCATAGGTGGCCGGCTGCACAACAGCTTTCCAGATTACCTTATGTGGCCGGCAGCTCGGCAGTATACCAGGCCACCATAGGTGGCCGACAGTCGGACAGCTTACCAGGCAACATAGTTGGTCGGCAGCTCGACAGTTTACCAGGCCGCCATAGGTGACCGGCAGCTCGACAGCTTAGCAGGCCACCATAGGTTGCCGGCAGCGCAACAACTTTCCGGAATACCTTATGTGGCCGGCAGCTCGGCCGTTTACCAGGCCACCATAGGGGGCCGGCAGCTCGTCTGCTTACCAGGCCACCATAGGTGGCCATCAGCACAACAGCTTTCCAGATTACCTTATGTGGCCGACAGCTCGGCAATATACCAGGCCACCATAGGTGGCCGACAGTCGGACAGCTTACCAGGCAACATAGTTGGTCGGCAGCTCGACAGTTTACCAGGCCGCCATAGGTGACCGGCAGCACGACAGCTTACCAGGCCACCATAGGTGGCCGTCAGCACAACAGCTTTCCAGATTGCCTTATGTGGCCGGCAGCTCGGCAGTATACCAGGCCACCATAGGTGGCCGACAGTCGGACAGCTTACCAGGCAACATAGTTGGTCGGCAGCTCGACAGTTTACCAGGCCGCCATAGGTGACCGGCAGCTCGACAGCTTAGCAGGCCACCATAGGTGGCCGTCAGCACAACAGCTTTCCAGATTACCTTATGTGGCCGGCAGCTCGGCAGTTTACCAGGCCACCATAGGTAGACGACAGTCGGACAGCTTACCAGGCAACATAGTTGGTCGGCAGCTCGACAGTTTACCAGGTGGCTGACAGCACGACAACCTTCCAGATTACCATTTGTGACCGGCAGCTCCACAGCTGACAGTCATACGTGACCGACAGCTCGACAGCTTACCAGGCCGCCATAGGTGACCGGCAGCTCGACAGCTTACCAGGCCACCATAGGTGGCCGGCAGCTCAACAGCTTTCCAGATTACCTTATGTGGCGGCATCTCGGCAGTTTACCAGGAAACCATAGGTGGCCGACAGTCGTACAGATTACCAGGCAACATAGGTGTCCGACAGCTCGACAGCGTACAAGGCCGCCATAGGTGACCGGCAGCTCGACAGCTTACCAGGCCACCGTAGGTGGCCGGCAGCACAACAACATTCCAGATTACCTTGTGTGGCCGGCAGCTCTGCAGGTTACCAGGGCAACATAGTTGGTCGGCAGCTCGACAGCTTACTAGGCCGTCATATGTGACCGCAGCTCGACAGCTTACCAGGCCACCAGTAGTGGCAGGCAGCTCGATAACTTTCCAGATTACCTTAAGTGGCCGGGAGCTCGGCAGTTTACCAGGCCACCGTAGGTGGCCGACAGTTGGCAACATAGGTGGCCGACAGCTCAACAGCTTACCAGGCCACCATAGGTGGCCGGCAGGACACCAGCTTTCCAGATTACCTTATGTGGCCGGCAGTTCGGCAGTATACCAGGCCAGCATAGGTGGCCGACAGTCGGACAGCTTACCAGGCAACATAGTTAGTCGGCAGCTTGACAGTTTACCAGGCCGCCATAGGTGACCGGCAGCACGACAGCTTACCAGGCCACCATAGGTGACCGGCAGCTCGGCAGTTTACCAGGCCACCGTAGGTCGCCGGAAGTTGGACAGCTTACCAGGCAACATAGGTGGCCGACAGTCGTACAGATTACCAGGCAGCATAGGTGGCCGGCAGCTCGACAGTTTACCAGGCCGCCATAGGTGACCGGCAGCTCGACAGCTTACCAGGCCACCATTGGTGGCCGGCAGCACAACAACTTCCCAGATTACCTTATGTGGCCGGCAGCTCGGCAGCTTACCAGGCCATCGTATGTGGCCGGCAGCTCGACGGTTTACCAGGCCGCCATAGGAGACCGGCAGCTGTACAGCTTACCAGGCCACCATAGGTGGCCGGCAGCACAACAACTTTCCAGATTACCTTATGTGGCCGCCAGCTCGGCCGTTTACCTGCCCACCGTAGGTGGCCGACAGTTGAACAGCTTACCAGGCAACATAGGTGGCCGACAGCTTGACAGTTTACATGGCCGCCATAGGTGACCGGCAGCTCGAAAGCTTAGCAGGCCACCATAGGTTGCCGGCAGCGCAACAACTTTCCAGATTAACTTATGTGGCCGGCAGCTCGTCAGCTTACCAGGCCATCGTATGTGGCCGGCAGCTCGACAGTTTACCAGGCCGCCATAGGTGACCGGCAGCTCGACAGCTAACCAGGCCACCATTGGTGGCCGGCAGCACAACAACTTTCCAGATTACCTTATGTGGCCGCTAGCTCGGCAGTTTACCAGGCCACCGTTGGTCGCCGGAAGTTGGACAGCTTACCAGGCAACATAGGTGGCCGGCAGCTCGGCAGCATACCAGGCCATCGTATGTGGCCGGCAGCTCGACTGTTTACCAGGCCGCCATAGGTGACCGGCAGCTCGACAGCTTACCAGGCCACAATTAGTGGCCGGCAGCACAACAACTTCCCAGATTACCTTATGTGGCCGGCAGCTCTGCAGTTTACCAGGGCAACATAGTTGGTCGGCAGCTCGACAGCTTACTAGGCCGTCATAAGTGGCCGACAGCACGACAACTTTCCAGATTACCATTTGTGACTGGCAGGTCGACAGCTGACAGTCATACGTGACCGGCAGCTCAACAGCTTACTAGGCCGCCATATGTGACCGCAGCTCGACAGCATAAAAGGCCGCCAGTAGTGGCCGGCAGCTCGATAACTTTCCAGATTACCTTGTGTGGCCGGCAGCTCTGCAGTTTACCAGGGCAACATAGTTGGTCGGCAGCTCGACAGTTTACCCGGCCGCCATAGGTGGCCGACAGCACGACAGCTTACCAGGCCGCCATAGGTGGCCGACAGCACGACAGCTTACCAGGCCACCATAGGTGGCCGTCAGCACAACAGCTTTCCAGATTACCTTATGTGGCCGGCAGCCCGGCAGCTAACCAGGCCATCGTATGTGGCCGGCAGCTCGACGGTTTACCAGGCCACCATAGGAGACCGGCAGCTCGGCAGTTTACCAGGCCACCAGGTAATCTGGAAAGCTGGTCGTGCTGTCGGCCACTTATGGCGGCCTGGTAAAATGTTGAGCTGCCGACCAACTATGTTGCCTGGTAAGCTGTTCGACTGTCGGCCACCTATGGTGGCCTGGTATGCTGCCGAACTGCCGGCCACATAAGGTAATCTGGAAAGCTGGTGTGCCTATGGTGGCCGGCAGCTCAACAGCTTTCCAGATTACCTTATGTGGCGGCATCTCGGCAGTTTACCAGGAAACCATAGGTGGCCGACAGTCGTACAAATTACCAGGCAACATAGGTGTCCGACAGCTCGACAGCGTACAAGGCCGCCATAGGTGACCGGCAGCTCGACAGCTTACCAGGCCACCGTAGGTGGCCGGCAGCACAACAACATTCCAGATTACCTTGTGTGGCCGGCAGCTCTGCAGGTTACCAGGGCAACATAGTTGGTCGGCAGCTCGACAGCTTACTAGGCCGTCATATGTGACCGCAGCTCGACAGCTTACCAGGCCACCAGTAGTGGCAGGCAGCTCGATAACTTTCCAGATTACCTTAAGTGGCCGGGAGCTCGGCAGTTTACCAGGCCACCGTAGGTGGCCGACAGTTGGCAACATAGGTGGCCGACAGCTCAACAGCTTACCAGGCCACCATAGGTGGCCGGCAGGACACCAGCTTTCCAGATTACCTTATGTGGCCGGCAGTTCGGCAGTATACCAGGCCAGCATAGGTGGCCGACAGTCGGACAGCTTACCAGGCAACATAGTTAGTCGGCAGCTTGACAGTTTACCAGGCCGCCATAGGTGACCGGCAGCACGACAGCTTACCAGGCCACCATAGGTGACCGGCAGCTCGGCAGTTTACCAGGCCACCGTAGGTCGCCGGAAGTTGGACCGGAAGTTGCTTACCAGGCAACATAGTTAGTCGGCAGCTTGACAGTATACCAGGCCACCATAGGTGGCCGACAGTCGGACAGCTTACCAGGCAACATAGTTGGTCGGCAGCTCGACAGTTTACCAGGCCGCCATAAGTGGCCGACAGCACGACAGCTTACCAGGCCACCAGTAGTGGCCGGCAGCGCGATAACTTTCCAGATTACCTTGTGTGGCCGGCAGCTCAGCAATTTACCAGGGCAACATAGTTGGTCGGCTGCTCGACAGTTTACCATGCCGCCATAGGTGGCCGACAGCACGACAGCTTACCAGGCCGCCATAGGTGGCCGACAGCACGACGGTTTACCAGGCCACCATAGGAGACCGGCAGCTGGACAGCTTACCAGGCCACCATAGGTGGCCGGCAGCACAACAACTTTCCAGATTACCTTATGTGGCCGCCAGCTCGGCCGCCAGCTCGGCCGTTTACCAGGCCACCGTAGGTGACCGACAGTTGAACAGCTTACCAGGCAACATAGGTGGCCGACAGCTCGACAGTTTACCAGGCCGCCATAGGTGACCGGGAGCTCGACAGCTTAGCAGGCCACCATTGGTTGCCGGCAGCGCAACTACTTTCCAGATTGCCTTATGTGGCCTGCAGCTCGGCAGCTTACCAGGCCATTGTATGTGGCCGGCAGCTCGACAGTTTACCAGGCCGCCATAGGTGACCGGCAGCTCGACAGCTTACCAGGCCACCATTGATGGCCGGCAGCACAACAACTTTCCAGATTACCTTATGTGGCCGCCAGCTCGGCAGTTTACCAGGCCACCGTAGGTCGCCGGAAGTTGGACAGCTTACCAGGCAACATAGGTGGCCGACAGCTCGACAGCTCACCAGGCCGCCGTAGGTGACCGGCAGCTCGACGGCTTACCAGGCCGCCATAGGAGACCGGCAGCTCGACAGCTTACCAGGCCACCATAGGTGGCCGGCAGCACAACAGCTTTCCATATTACCTTATGTGGCCGCCAGCTCGGCAGTTTACCAGGTCGCCGGAAGTTGGACAGCTTACCAGGCAACATAGGTGGCCGACAGCTCGACAGCTCACCAGGCCGCCGTAGGTGACCGGCAGCTCGACGGTTTACCAGGCCGCCATAGGAGACCGGCAGCTGGACAGCTTACCAGGCCACCATAGGTGGCCGGCAGCACACCAGCTTTCCAGATTACCTTATGTGGCCGGCAGTTCGGCAGTATACCAGGCCACCATAGGTGGCCGACAGTCGGACAGCTTACCAGGCAACATAGTTGGTCGGCAGCTCAACATTTTACCAGGCCGCCATAAGTGGCCGACGGCACGACAGCTTACCAGGCCACCAGTAGTGGCCGGCAGCTCGATAACTTTCCAGATTACCTTGTGTGGCCGGCAGCTCTGCAGTTTACCAGGGCAACATAGTTGGTCGGCTGTTCGACAGTTTACCAGGCCGCCATAGGTGGCCGACAGCACGACAGCTTACCAGGCCGCCATAGGTGGCCGACAGCACGACAGCTTACCAGGCCACCATAGGTGGCCGTCAGCACAACAGCTTTCCAGATTACCTTATGTGCGGCAGCTCGGCAGTATACCAGGCCACCATAGGTGGCCGACAGTCGGACAGCTTACCAGGCAACATAGTTGGTCGGCAGCTCGACAGTTTACCAGGCCGCCATAGGTGACCGGCAGCTCGACAGCTTAGCAGGCCACCATAGGTGGCCGGCAGCACACCAGCTTTCCAGATTACCTTATGTGGCCGGCAGTTCGGCAGCATACCAGGCCACCATAGGTGGCCGACAGTCGAACAGCTTACCAGGCAACATAGTTGGTCGGCAGCTCAACATTTTACCAGGCCGCCATAAGTGGCCGACAGCACGACAGCTTACCAGGCCACCAGTAGTGGCCGGCAGCTCGATAACTTTCCAGATTACCTTGTGTGGCCGGCAGCTCTGCAGTTTACCAGGGCAACATAGTTGGTCGGCTGCTCGACAGTTTTCCAGGCCGCCATAGGTGGCCGACAGCACGACAGCTTACCAGGCCGCCATAGGTGGCCGACAGCACGACAGCTTACCAGGCCACCATAAGTGGCCGTCAGCACAACAGCTTTCCAGATTACCTTATGTGCGGCAGCTCGGCAGTATACCAGGCCACCATAGGTGGCCGACAGTCGGACAGCTTACCAGGCAACATAGTTGGTCGGCAGCTCGACAGTTTACCAGGCCGCCATAGGTGACCGGCAGCTCGACAGCTTAGCGGGCCACCATAGGTGGCCGGCTGCACAACAGCTTCCCAGATTACCTTATGTGGCCGGCAGCTCGGCAGTATACCAGGCCACAATAGGTGGCCGACAGTCGGACAGCATACCAGGCAACTTAGTTGGTCGGCAGCTCGACAGTTTACCAGGCCGCCATAGGTGACCGGCAGCTCGACAGCTTAGCAGGCCACCATAGGTTGCCGGCAGCGCAACAACTTTCCAGATTACTTTATGTGGCCGGCAGCTCGGCAGCTAACCAGGCCATCGTATGTGGCCGGCAGCTCGACGGTTTACCAGGCCACCATAGGAGACCGGCAGCTGGACAGCTTACCAGGTCACCATAGGTGGCCGGCAGCGCAACAACTTTCCAGATTACCTTATGTGGCCGCCAGCTCGGCCGTTTACCAGGCCACCGTAGGTGACCGACAGTTGAACAGCTTACCAGGCAACATAGGTGACCGGCAGCTCGACAGCTTAGCAGGCCACCATAGGTGGCCGGCTGCACAACAGCTTTCCAGATTACCTTATGTGGCCGGCAGCTCGGCAGTATACCAGGCCTCAATAGGTGGCCGACAGCTCGACAGCTCACCAGGCCGCCGTAGGTGACCGGCAGCTCGACGGCTTACCAGGCCGCCATAGGAGACCGGCAGCGCGACAGCTTACCAGGCCACCATAGGTGGCCGGCAGCACAACAGCTTTCCATATTACCTTATGTGGCCGCCAGCTCGGCAGTTTACCAGGCCACCGTAGGTCGCCGGAAGTTGGACAGCTTACCAGGCAACATAGGTGGCCGACAGCTCGACAGCTCACCAGGCCGCCGTAAGTGACCGGCAGCTCGACGGTTTACCAGGCCGCCAAAGGAGACCGGCAGCTGGACAGCTTACCAGGCCACCATAGGTGGCCGGCAGCACACCAGCTTTTCAGATTACCTTATGTGGCCGGCAGTTCGGCAGTATACCAGGCCACCATAGGTGGCCGACAGTCGGACAGCTTACCAGGCCACCATAGGTGGCCGACAGTCGGATAGCTTACCAGGCAACACACTTGGTCGGCAGCTCGACAGTTTACCAGACCGCCATAGGTGACCGGCAGCTCGACAGCTTAGCAGGCCGCCATAGGTGGCCGGCTGCACAACAGCTTTCCAGGTTACCTTATGTGGCCGGCAGCTCGGCAGTATACCAGGCCACCATAGGTGGCCGACAGTCGGATAACTTACGAGGCCACCATTGGTGGCCGGCAGCACAACAACTTTCCAGATTACCTTATGTGGCCGCCAGCTCGGCAGTTTACCAGGCCACCGTAGGTCGCCGGAAGTTGGACAGCTTACCAGGCAACATAGGTGGCCGACAGCTCGACAGCTCACCAGGCCGCCGTAGGTGACCGGCAGCTCGACGGTTTACCAGGCCGCCATAGGAGACCGACAGCTGGACAGCTTACCAGGCCACCGTAGGTGGCCGGCAGCACATCGGCTTTCCAGATTACCTTATGTGGCCGGCAGCTCGGCAGTTTACCAGGCCACCATAGGTAGCCGACAGTCGGACAGCTTACCAGGCAACATAGTTGGTCGGCAGCTCGACAGTTTACCAGGCCGCCGTAGGTGGCTGACAGCACGACAACTTACCAGATTACCATTTGTGACCGGCAGCTCCACAGCTGACAGTCATACGTGACCGACAGCTCGACAGCTTACCAGGCCGCCATAGGTGACCGGCAGCTCGACAGCTTACCAGGCCACAATAGGTGGCCGGCAGCACAACAGCTTTCCAGATTACCTTATGTGGCCGGCAGCTCGGCAGTTTACCAGGGCAACATAGTTGGTCGGCTGCTCGACAGTTTACCAGGCCACCGTAGGTCGCCGGATGTTGGACAGCTTACCAGGCAACATAGGTGGCCGACAGCTCGACAGCTCACCAGGCCGCCGTGACCGGCAGCTCGACGGTTTACCAGGCCGCCATAGGAGACCGGCAGCTCGACAGCTTAGCAGGCCACCATTGGTGGCCGACAGCACGACAGATTACCAGGCCACCATAGGTGACCGGGAGCTCGACAGCTTAGCAGGCCACCATTGGTTGCCGGCAGCGCAACTACTTTCCAGATTGCCTTATGTGGCCTGCAGCTCGGCAGCTTACCAGGCCATTGTATGTGGCCGGCAGCTCGACAGTTTACCAGGCCGCCATAGGTGACCGGCAGCTCGACAGCTTAGCAGGCCACCATAGGTGGCCGGCTGCACAACAGCTTTCCAGATTACCTTATGTGGCCGGCAGCTCGGCAGTATACCAGGCCACAATAGGTGGCCGACAGTCGGACAGCATACCAGGCAACTTAGTTGGTCGGCAGCTCGACAGTTTACCAGGCCGCCATAGGTGACCGGCAGCTCGACAGCTTAGCAGGCCACCATAGGTTGCCGGCAGCGCAACAACTTTCCAGATTACTTTATGTGGCCGGCAGCTCGGCAGCTAACCAGGCCACCGTAGGTGACCGACAGTTGAACAGCTTACCAGGCAACATAGGTGGCCGACAGCTCGACAGTTTACCAGGCCGCCATAGGTGACCGGGAGCTCGACAGCTTAGCAGGCCACCATTGGTTGCCGGCAGCGCAACTACTTTCCAGATTGCCTTATGTGGCCTGCAGCTCGGCAGCTTACCAGGCCATTGTATGTGGCCGGCAGCTCGACAGTTTACCAGGCCGCCATAGGTGACCGGCAGCTCGACAGCTTACCAGGCCACCATTGATGGCCGGCAGCACAACAACTTTCCAGATTACCTTATGTGGCCGCCAGCTCGGCAGTTTACCAGGCCACCGTAGGTCGCCGGAAGTTGGACAGCTTACCAGGCAACATAGGTGGCCGACAGCTCGACAGCTCACCAGGCCGCCGTAGGTGACCGGCAGCTCGACGGCTTACCAGGCCGCCATAGGAGACCGGCAGCTCGACAGCTTACCAGGCCACCATAGGTGGCCGGCAGCACAACAGCTTTCCATATTACCTTATGTGGCCGCCAGCTCGGCAGTTTACCAGGTCGCCGGAAGTTGGACAGCTTACCAGGAAACCATAGGTGGCCGACAGTCGTACAGATTACCAGGCAACATAGGTGTCCGACAGCTCGACAGCGTACCAGGCCGCCATAGGTGACCGGCCACGCGTCAGCTTACCAGGCCACCGTAGGTGGCCTGCAGCACAACAACATTCCAGATTACCTTGTGTGGCCGGCAGCTCTGCAGTTTACCAGGGCAACATAGTTGGTCGGCTGCTCGACAGTTTACCAGGCCACCGTAGGTCGCCGGAAGTTGGACAGCTTACCAGGCAACATAGGTGGCCGACAGCTCGACAGCTCACCAGGCCGCCGTGACCGGCAGCTCGACGGTTTACCAGGCCGCCATAGGAGACCGGCAGCTCGACAGCTTAGCAGGCCACCATTGGTGGCCGACAGCACGACAGATTACCAGGCCACCATAGGTGACCGGGAGCTCGACAGCTTAGCAGGCCACCATTGGTTGCCGGCAGCGCAACTACTTTCCAGATTGCCTTATGTGGCCTGCAGCTCGGCAGCTTACCAGGCCATTGTATGTGGCCGGCAGCTCGACAGTTTACCAGGCCGCCATAGGTGACCGGCAGCTCGACAGCTTACCAGGCCACCATTGATGGCCGGCAGCACAACAACTTTCCAGATTACCTTATGTGGCCGCCAGCTCGGCAGTTTACCAGGCCACCATAGGTGGCCGACAGTCGGATAGCTTACCAGGCCACCATTGGTGGCCGGCAGCACAACAACTTTCCAGATTACCTTATGTGGCCGCCAGCTCGGCAGTTTACCAGGCCACCGTAGGTCGCCGGAAGTTGGACAGCTTACCAGGCAACATAGGTGGCCGACAGCTCGACAGCTCACCAGGCCGCCGTAGGTGACCGGCAGCTCGACGGTTTACCAGGCCGCCATAGGAGACCGACAGCTGGACAGCTTACCAGGCCGCCATAGGTGGCCGGCAGCACAACAACTTCCCAGATTACCTTATGTGGCCGGCAGGTCGGCAGCTTACCAGGCCATCGTATGTGGCCGGCAGCTCGACGGTTTACCAGGCCGCCATAGGAGACCGGCAGCTGGACAGCTTACCAGGCCACCATAGGTGGCCGGCAGCACAACAACTTTCCAGATTACCTTATGTGGCCGCCAGCTCGGCCGTTTACCAGGCCACCGTAGGTGGCCGACAGTGTAACAGCTTACCAGGCAACATAGGTGGCCGACAGCTCGACAGTTTACCAGGCCGCCATAGGTGAACGGCAGCTCGACAGCTTAGCAGGCCACCATAAGTTGCCGGCAGCGCAACAACTTTCCAGATTACCATATGTGGCCGCCAGCTCGGCCGTTTACCAGACCACCGTAGGTGGCCGACAGTTGAACAGCTTACCAGGCAACATAGGTGGCCGACAGCTCGACAGTTTACCAGGCCGCCATAGATGACCGGCAGCTCGACAGCTTACCAGGCCACCATAGGTGGCCGGCAGCACAACAACTTTCCAGATTACCTTATGTGGCCGCCAGCTCGGCCGTTTACCAGGCCACCGTAGGTGGCCGACAGTTGAACAGCTTACCAGGCAACATAGGTGGCCGACAGCTCGACAGTTTACCAGGCCGCCATAGATGACCGGCAGCTCGACAGCTTAGCAGGCCACCATAGGTTGCCGGCAGCGCAACAACTTTCCAGATTACCTTATGTGGCCGGCAGCTCGGCAGCTTACCAGGCCATCGTATGTGGCCGGCAGCTCGACGGTTTACCAGGCCGCCATAGGAGACCGGCAGCTGGACAGCTTACCAGGCCACCATAGGTGGGCGGCAGCACAACAACTTTCCAGATTACCTTATGTGGCCGGCAGCTCGACAGCTTACAAGGCCACCGTATGTGGCCGACAGCTCGACGGTTTACCAGGCCGCCATAGGAGACCGGCAGGTGGACAGCTTACCAGGCCACTATAGGTGGCCGGCAGCACAACAACTTTCCAGATTACCTTATGTGGCCGCCAGCTCGGCCGTTTGCCTGGCCACCGTAGGTGGCCGACAGTTGAACAGCTTACTAGGCAACATAGGTGACCGACAGCTCGACAGTTTACCAGGCCGCAATATGTGACCGGCAGCTCGACAGTTTAGCAGGCCGCCATAAGTTGCCGGCAGCGCAACAACTTTCCAGATTACCTTATGTGGCCGGCAGCTCGGCAGCTTACCAGGCCATCGCATGTGGCCGGCAGCTCGTAAGTTTCCAGATTACCTTAAGTGGCCGGGAGCTCGGCAGTTTACCAGGCCACCGTAGGTTGCCGACAGTTGGCAACATAGTTGGTCGGCAGCACAACAACTTTCCAGATGACCTTATGTGGCCGCCAGCTCGGCAGTTTACCAGGCCACCGTAGGTCGCCGGAAGTTGGACAGCCTACCAGGCAACATAGGTGGCCGACAGCTCGGCAGCTAACCAGGCCATCGTATGTGGCCGGCAGCTCGACGGTTTACCAGGCCACCATAGGAGACCGGCAGCTGGACAGCTTACCAGGCCACCATAGGTGGCCGGCAGCACAACAACTTTCCAGATTACCTTATGTGGCCGCCAGCTCGACAGCTTACCAGGCCACCATTGATGGCCGGCAGCACAACAACTTTCCAGATTACCTTATGTGGCCGCCAGCTCGGCAGTTTACCAGGCCACCATAGGTGGCCGACAGTCGGATAGCTTACCAGGCCACCATTGGTGGCCGGCAGCACAACAACTTTCCAGATTACCTTATGTGGCCGCCAGCTCGGCAGTTTACCAGACCACCGTAGGTCGCCGGAAGTTGGACAGCTTACCAGGCAACATAGGTGGCCGACAGCTCGGCAGCTAACCAGGCCATCGTATGTGGCCGGCAGCTCGACGGTTTACCAGGCCACCATAGGAGACCGGCAGCTGGACAGCTTACCAGGCCACCATAGGTGGCCGGCAGCACAACAACTTTCCAGATTACCTTATGTGGCCGCCAGCTCGGCCGCCAGCTCGGCCGTTTACCAGGCCACCGTAGGTGACCGACAGTTGAACAGCTTACCAGGCAACATAGGTGGCCGACAGCTCGACAGTTTACCAGGCCGCCATAGGTGACCGGGAGCTCGACAGCTTAGCAGGCCACCATTGGTTGCCGGCAGCGCAACTACTTTCCAGATTGCCTTATGTGGCCTGCAGCTCGGCAGCTTACCAGGCCATTGTATGTGGCCGGCAGCTCGACAGTTTACCAGGCCGCCATAGGTGACCGGCAGCTCGACAGCTTACCAGGCCACCATTGATGGCCGGCAGCACAACAACTTTCCAGATTACCTTATGTGGCCGCCAGCTCGGCAGTTTACCAGGCCACCGTAGGTCGCCGGAAGTTGGACAGCTTACCAGGCAACATAGGTGGCCGACAGCTCGACAGCTCACCAGGCCGCCGTAGGTGACCGGCAGCTCGACGGCTTACCAGGCCGCCATAGGAGACCGGCAGCTCGACAGCTTACCAGGCCACCATAGGTGGCCGGCAGCACAACAGCTTTCCATATTACCTTATGTGGCCGCCAGCTCGGCAGTTTACCAGGTCGCCGGAAGTTGGACAGCTTACCAGGCAACATAGGTGGCCGACAGCTCGACAGCTCACCAGGCCGCCGTAGGTGACCGGCAGCTCGACGGTTTACCAGGCCGCCATAGGAGACCGGCAGCTGGACAGCTTACCAGGCCACCATAGGTGGCCGGCAGCACACCAGCTTTCCAGATTACCTTATGTGGCCGGCAGTTCGGCAGTATACCAGGCCACCATAGGTGGCCGACAGTCGGACAGCTTACCAGGCAACATAGTTGGTCGGCAGCTCAACATTTTACCAGGCCGCCATAAGTGGCCGACGGCACGACAGCTTACCAGGCCACCAGTAGTGGCCGGCAGCTCGATAACTTTCCAGATTACCTTGTGTGGCCGGCAGCTCTGCAGTTTACCAGGGCAACATAGTTGGTCGGCTGCTCGACAGTTTACCAGGCCGCCATAGGTGGCCGACAGCACGACAGCTTACCAGGCCGCCATAGGTGGCCGACAGCACGACAGCTTACCAGGCCACCATAGGTGGCCGTCAGCACAACAGCTTTCCAGATTACCTTATGTGCGGCAGCTCGGCAGTATACCAGGCCACCATAGGTGGCCGACAGTCGGACAGCTTACCAGGCAACATAGTTGGTCGGCAGCTCGACAGTTTACCAGGCCGCCATAGGTGACCGGCAGCTCGACAGCTTAGCAGGCCACCATAGGTGGCCGGCAGCACACCAGCTTTCCAGATTACCTTATGTGGCCGGCAGTTCGGCAGCATACCAGGCCACCATAGGTGGCCGACAGTCGAACAGCTTACCAGGCAACATAGTTGGTCGGCAGCTCAACATTTTACCAGGCCGCCATAAGTGGCCGACAGCACGACAGCTTACCAGGCCACCAGTAGTGGCCGGCAGCTCGATAACTTTCCAGATTACCTTGTGTGGCCGGCAGCTCTGCAGTTTACCAGGGCAACATAGTTGGTCGGCTGCTCGACAGTTTTCCAGGCCGCCATAGGTGGCCGACAGCACGACAGCTTACCAGGCCGCCATAGGTGGCCGACAGCACGACAGCTTACCAGGCCACCATAAGTGGCCGTCAGCACAACAGCTTTCCAGATTACCTTATGTGCGGCAGCTCGGCAGTATACCAGGCCACCATAGGTGGCCGACAGTCGGACAGCTTACCAGGCAACATAGTTGGTCGGCAGCTCGACAGTTTACCAGGCCGCCATAGGTGACCGGCAGCTCGACAGCTTAGCAGGCCACCATAGGTGGCCGGCTGCACAACAGCTTTCCAGATTACCTTATGTGGCCGGCAGCTCGGCAGTATACCAGGCCACAATAGGTGGCCGACAGTCGGACAGCATACCAGGCAACTTAGTTGGTCGGCAGCTCGACAGTTTACCAGGCCGCCATAGGTGACCGGCAGCTCGACAGCTTAGCAGGCCACCATAGGTTGCCGGCAGCGCAACAACTTTCCAGATTACTTTATGTGGCCGGCAGCTCGGCAGCTAACCAGGCCATCGTATGTGGCCGGCAGCTCGACGGTTTACCAGGCCACCATAGGAGACCGGCAGCTGGACAGCTTACCAGGTCACCATAGGTGGCCGGCAGCGCAACAACTTTCCAGATTACCTTATGTGGCCGCCAGCTCGGCCGTTTACCAGGCCACCGTAGGTGACCGACAGTTGAACAGCTTACCAGGCAACATAGGTGACCGGCAGCTCGACAGCTTAGCAGGCCACCATAGGTGGCCGGCTGCACAACAGCTTTCCAGATTACCTTATGTGGCCGGCAGCTCGGCAGTATACCAGGCCTCAATAGGTGGCCGACAGCTCGACAGCTCACCAGGCCGCCGTAGGTGACCGGCAGCTCGACGGCTTACCAGGCCGCCATAGGAGACCGGCAGCGCGACAGCTTACCAGGCCACCATAGGTGGCCGGCAGCACAACAGCTTTCCATATTACCTTATGTGGCCGCCAGCTCGGCAGTTTACCAGGCCACCGTAGGTCGCCGGAAGTTGGACAGCTTACCAGGCAACATAGGTGGCCGACAGCTCGACAGCTCACCAGGCCGCCGTAAGTGACCGGCAGCTCGACGGTTTACCAGGCCGCCAAAGGAGACCGGCAGCTGGACAGCTTACCAGGCCACCATAGGTGGCCGGCAGCACACCAGCTTTTCAGATTACCTTATGTGGCCGGCAGTTCGGCAGTATACCAGGCCACCATAGGTGGCCGACAGTCGGACAGCTTACCAGGCCACCATAGGTGGCCGACAGTCGGATAGCTTACCAGGCAACACACTTGGTCGGCAGCTCGACAGTTTACCAGACCGCCATAGGTGACCGGCAGCTCGACAGCTTAGCAGGCCACCATAGGTGGCCGGCTGCACAACAGCTTTCCAGGTTACCTTATGTGGCCGGCAGCTCGGCAGTATACCAGGCCACCATAGGTGGCCGACAGTCGGATAGCTTACCAGGCCACCATTGGTGGCCGGCAGCACAACAACTTTCCAGATTACCTTATGTGGCCGCCAGCTCGGCAGTTTACCAGGCCACCGTAGGTCGCCGGAAGTTGGACAGCTTACCAGGCAACATAGGTGGCCGACAGCTCGACAGCTCACCAGGCCGCCGTAGGTGACCGGCAGCTCGACGGTTTACCAGGCCGCCATAGGAGACCGACAGCTGGACAGCTTACCAGGCCACCGTAGGTGGCCGGCAGCACATCGGCTTTCCAGATTACCTTATGTGGCCGGCAGCTCGGCAGTTTACCAGGCCACCATAGGTAGCCGACAGTCGGACAGCATACCAGGCAACATAGTTGGTCGGCAGCTCGACAGTTTACCAGGCCGCCGTAGGTGGCTGACAGCACGACAACTTACCAGATTACCATTTGTGACCGGCAGCTCCACAGCTGACAGTCATACGTGACCGACAGCTCGACAGCTTACCAGGCCGCCATAGGTGACCGGCAGCTCGACAGCTTACCAGGCCACAATAGGTGGCCGGCAGCACAACAGCTTTCCAGATTACCTTATGTGGCCGGCAGCTCGGCAGTTTACAATTCAATTCAATTCAATTCAATCTTTATTCAATTATTTACTTCAATAGCTACTACAATTGTTTATCTGCAAAGCCGGAAAGGCTTGTCTGCAGAAGACTGGTTACAAAGATATTACATATATTGTGTTGTTGAGAATCCATAAATAGTAATTGAAAAATCATTTAAAAATCAAAAACTAAAATTTACTACATTTTAAAAATTTGGAATTAAAACGGGGAAAGGTAAAATAAGATAAGCGGTTGTACAGATTTAGTTCAAACAATTTATATACATTTCCTTAACTTTTTTTATCATCTCATGTTTAGGCAGGTTGCGATACTCCAGTGGGATTTCATTGAGTATTCTCGGGACAGATACTTCCAGTGTCCTTCGACCATATTCATTCCAAAATCTTGGAATTTCATATAGTTGCATCTGACGTCTTCTGGTGTTGATCATCTGCTGGGTTTGGATTCTGTAGGTGTTGTCATCTCCGTAATTAACCAGGATTTCCAGATTGTGTAGTTGTTGCATTTTGAGCAGTCCTGCTGTTTCGTTTCTATGTTGTCGCCCTTCTCTCCTATTTTGTACTTTTTGTATAAGTTTCTGCACTCTGGAATGTATTTTTTGAAGCGGTTTAATTTGAGATGCTCTTCCCCATGCCAATATTCCGTATCTCAAATGCGATTCTACCAAACCAAAGTAGCACTGTTTAAGTACTTCAGGTGTGCATAGGTTTCTTAGGTGGAAAAGTGCATATGTTGATTGGTATAGTTTTTTCTTCAAGGTGTCTATATGGTAGTTCCACTTAAAGTTGTAATCAACTGTCAGCCCAAGGTATTTATACGTTGACACGTAATCGATAGATTTGGTGCAGTCATCATTTCCTGTTGTTACTCTATGTCCATTTCTATGTAAGCAATCTACGTCATGTATTTTAATCTTAAGTTTTGTTCTGGGAATATGCGGCGGGCGAATGTGCATTACCTTAGTCTTAAGTGCGTTGATAATTAATCCATGGTCGTGGCACCAAGCTGCGACTCTGTTGAAGTCTATTTGCATAAGCTTTACGGCTTCGTCAACGCTCCTATGGCTAATTACTATCGCTGTGTCGTCCGCATAGGCATAGCCCGTACTATACTTTAACACTGACAATAAATCATTGACATATATAATGAACAAGAGCGGACCTAGTTTTGATCCCTGTGGGACACCGTATTCTACTTTTTCTTCTTGACTGATCTCCTCGCCAATTTTTACTCTGAAAGATCTGTTGCTTAGGTAGTTTTCAAACCATGCTAATATTGGACCTCGTACTCCAATTTTATTCAGCTGTCTTAAGATTTGTCGGTGGCTCAAAGTGTCGAAAGCTTTCTTGAAGTCGATGAAGACAACAATTGTGCTCTGATTTTTGTCAAGGCTTTTGTAAATTTTGTTCGCGAAATTCCCAAGCAGTCTATTTATATTTTTGCCTTTACGAAAACCATATTGGTTATTATTCAGTAGCTTGTACTTTTCAACGAATTCATAGAGCCTTCTTGTTAATATTTCTTCCAACACTTTGTCGACAGCTGGTAAGATTGAAATAGGTCTGTAGTTCAAGATATCACTTTTTTTGCCGCTTTTGTGAATCGGTCGAACAATTGATGTTTTAAGCATGTTTGGGATCGATGTTTGATCTAAACTCATGTTGATCATCTTCGTTATCACCGGCGAGAGTTTAGTTGCATTGTTTTTTAAGTCTCTCGGTCTTATTCCATCAATCCCTGCCGATTTATTTTCTTTCATTGCCCTAAGTATATTGCATACCTCTGCAACGGAGGCATGTTCGGCATAGATTGAGTTCTGCACACTGTTTGTGTCGCCTAAGTAGGTTTGGTAACTACAATCATGAACAAGGTTTTTTACTTCTGACGTTAACGTTTTTGCAAATTTGTTGGTAAGTTCCTTCACATTTGCTTCATTTGCGAAATTCTTTGTTAAAATGTCATCCAAATTACTCTTATTTTTCCCTAATATCGAGTTAACCGTCTTCCAGGTCTCCCTTGGGTCATTTTTACTGTTTTGAAACTTCAGTTTGTAGAAACTGGCTTTGGTTTTCGCTATTTTTTTATTTAGTTCATTTCTAAACATTTTGTATTCTTTTTGATAATCTTCATTGTTCCGATTGTTTTTGTATCGTCTGTATAGTCTATCACGCTCTCTGCAGTCGTTTTTTAATTCAGCGGTTATCCAACTATGCTCTGTACTCCGTTTCTTTTTCATCACTGTAGAAGCTGAGTATAATGTACTCATTATTTCTTTAAAATTGTGATACATCTCATTTATGTCTGTGTATACGCTCAGATTATCCCAGTTGAAATCTTGAATTTTTTGTGATATGAGATGAGTTAGTATTACACTTTCTTTATTTCTTTTCATTTTGCTTGTATTATTTGTTTTTATACCGCAGTACAGAGCATAATGGTCTGATATGCACATTTCGATCACCGCTGAGTAGATATTTGCATTACAGACTCTCACGAAGTTGTGATCGATTAGGGTTTTGGTGTTTTTGCCCATATCTATACGAGTGTGCGTATGCACGCAATTATGCAGACCTTTTGAAGCTACCATCGACATATAATCGCAGACATCTTCATTGCGTTTGTCTTTTATGTTTATGTTAACATCACCCATTAGTATGATGTTGCTCCTCGTTCCAACTCTGTCGACCTGTTCGCTGAGTTCACGAATAAAACATTTGACATTTGTTTTTGGTGGCCTGTATATAGATAGGATTGAAGCCTCAAAGTTACCACGTTTGACATTGATGTAGACATTTTCGTATGTGTAAGTTCTTTCCTCGAGTTTCTCATATATAACATTATTTTTAACATATACTGCTACTCCTCCTCCCTTTGAATTATTTCTATTAAAGAATTCGCTTCTGTATCCATTTATTTGATACAGTTGATTTTCCTCTTTTTTAATATTCGTTTCACATAACATAATGACATCAATATTACATAAAAAGTCAGCTACATATACCATAAGTGCATTCCAGTTTGTTCTCAAGGACCTTATATTTAACGCTATGTATGAGAATTGTGTTTCATTGCTTTTAATGTATTCGCTTGCATCTTCTTGGGATTTTAATTTTTTAAATTTTATATTAATTAATTCATTCTCGGTGTTATTCATAACTAGGGGATTTTTTTGTACGCGAGGGTAGTTACGATCATGTCTCGATCTTTTATATCATTTTGTCGAGATCACTGATCGCTCTTATCTCTATTGTTCGCTCCCCCTCTGTTTTTCTTGCTAGCACTTTGTTGTTTCTAAACCAGACGAACTTCCAGTTTGCTGCTGTCGCTTTATTTTTCGCTAGCCAAAGAATCTTTTTAAAGTGCGGTGTCATGTGTTCATTTATGTATATTTTCTGATTTGTGTACGCCGGGTATGGCTCTTTTCCTAATTTTGAGCACACTTCACCATACTTCAATGTTTTCTTCTGTTTTGACAGTTCTAGAAATGTAGTTTTGGTGCTTTTTCTTGTGAAACTTAGAACAATGTTTTTCATTTGTTTGTTTTTTCTGTCAGTGAACGTATAAACCTCTTCAATATCAGTTTCAGTGATTTGTGTATTAAGTGTTTCACCTATCGCTTTAATCATATCCAATGCATTTTCATTGCCGAGCATTGGAATGTTTTTTATTTCTACGTTCCTGTCAATTTGTTTTTGTTCCAGTACGTTGACTTGCGTCTGTAGATATGTTATTTGTTCGTCTTTGGTTTCGATTAGTTTTTTATAATCCTCAAGTTCTTTCATTAGCTTTTGTAGTAATGTGTTGTTTTTCGTAAGTTCGTTATTTATGTCCTCGTACTTGTTTGTTGTAAATTCTACTGCCTTTACATATTCTTTCAGTAATGCCTTTATCTCTCTTAGTTCTTTATTTACAGAACTGATATTAGCTGGCCCATTGTTTGAAGCACTTGCCTTGGGGGACTCTGCGGTCCGAGACCTTTTTGCGTTTTGGATGTTTTCTTCTTGCGGCTCTTTATCTTTCACCCTGCATGCAGTACATTGCCAGTTCCTTTTCACTTGTTGTGACATTTTCCGGTAAGAATTCTGGGATACAGAGCTGCACTCAAAATGTAAGTTTCCTTTGCAGGATGAACAGTTGATATATTCACCGTCAAGTGGTAACGGATCCCCACAACGATTACACGAATTCATCTTACCAGTCTTTTGATTGTATTCCTTTGTTTTTATTATAACTTAACTTTTAATATGTTTTTTAATATAGTCAATAAATATATTATTATTTGGTTTTGTTCTGTATTGCTTTTAATTAATTAACAACGATTTGGTATACACTTAGAGAGAAAAAAAGAAAAACACGACTGATCACTTCAGAATTCTCAACTTTACCTTACCAGGGCAACATAGTTGGTCGGCTGCTCGACAGTTTACCAGGCCACCGTAGGTCGCCGGATGTTGGACAGCTTACCAGGCAACATAGGTGGCCGACAGCTCGACAGCTCACCAGGCCGCCGTGACCGGCAGCTCGACGGTTTACCAGGCCGCCATAGGAGACCGGCAGCTCGACAGCTTAGCAGGCCACCATTGGTGGCCGACAGCACGACAGATTACCAGGCCACCATAGGTGACCGGGAGCTCGACAGCTTAGCAGGCCACCATTGGTTGCCGGCAGCGCAACTACTTTCCAGATTGCCTTATGTGGCCTGCAGCTCGGCAGCTTACCAGGCCATTGTATGTGGCCGGCAGCTCGACAGTTTACCAGGCCGCCATAGGTGACCGGCAGCTCGACAGCTTAGCAGGCCACCATAGGTGGCCGGCTGCACAACAGCTTTCCAGATTACCTTATGTGGCCGGCAGCTCGGCAGTATACCAGGCCACAATAGGTGGCCGACAGTCGGACAGCATACCAGGCAACTTAGTTGGTCGGCAGCTCGACAGTTTACCAGGCCGCCATAGGTGACCGGCAGCTCGACAGCTTAGCAGGCCACCATAGGTTGCCGGCAGCGCAACAACTTTCCAGATTACTTTATGTGGCCGGCAGCTCGGCAGCTAACCAGGCCACCGTAGGTGACCGACAGTTGAACAGCTTACCAGGCAACATAGGTGGCCGACAGCTCGACAGTTTACCAGGCCGCCATAGGTGACCGGGAGCTCGACAGCTTAGCAGGCCACCATTGGTTGCCGGCAGCGCAACTACTTTCCAGATTGCCTTATGTGGCCTGCAGCTCGGCAGCTTACCAGGCCATTGTATGTGGCCGGCAGCTCGACAGTTTACCAGGCCGCCATAGGTGACCGGCAGCTCGACAGCTTACCAGGCCACCATTGATGGCCGGCAGCACAACAACTTTCCAGATTACCTTATGTGGCCGCCAGCTCGGCAGTTTACCAGGCCACCGTAGGTCGCCGGAAGTTGGACAGCTTACCAGGCAACATAGGTGGCCGACAGCTCGACAGCTCACCAGGCCGCCGTAGGTGACCGGCAGCTCGACGGCTTACCAGGCCGCCATAGGAGACCGGCAGCTCGACAGCTTACCAGGCCACCATAGGTGGCCGGCAGCACAACAGCTTTCCATATTACCTTATGTGGCCGCCAGCTCGGCAGTTTACCAGGTCGCCGGAAGTTGGACAGCTTACCAGGAAACCATAGGTGGCCGACAGTCGTACAGATTACCAGGCAACATAGGTGTCCGACAGCTCGACAGCGTACCAGGCCGCCATAGGTGACCGGCCACGCGTCAGCTTACCAGGCCACCGTAGGTGGCCTGCAGCACAACAACATTCCAGATTACCTTGTGTGGCCGGCAGCTCTGCAGTTTACCAGGGCAACATAGTTGGTCGGCTGCTCGACAGTTTACCAGGCCACCGTAGGTCGCCGGAAGTTGGACAGCTTACCAGGCAACATAGGTGGCCGACAGCTCGACAGCTCACCAGGCCGCCGTGACCGGCAGCTCGACGGTTTACCAGGCCGCCATAGGAGACCGGCAGCTCGACAGCTTAGCAGGCCACCATTGGTGGCCGACAGCACGACAGATTACCAGGCCACCATAGGTGACCGGGAGCTCGACAGCTTAGCAGGCCACCATTGGTTGCCGGCAGCGCAACTACTTTCCAGATTGCCTTATGTGGCCTGCAGCTCGGCAGCTTACCAGGCCATTGTATGTGGCCGGCAGCTCGACAGTTTACCAGGCCGCCATAGGTGACCGGCAGCTCGACAGCTTACCAGGCCACCATTGATGGCCGGCAGCACAACAACTTTCCAGATTACCTTATGTGGCCGCCAGCTCGGCAGTTTACCAGGCCACCATAGGTGGCCGACAGTCGGATAGCTTACCAGGCCACCATTGGTGGCCGGCAGCACAACAACTTTCCAGATTACCTTATGTGGCCGCCAGCTCGGCAGTTTACCAGGCCACCGTAGGTCGCCGGAAGTTGGACAGCTTACCAGGCAACATAGGTGGCCGACAGCTCGACAGCTCACCAGGCCGCCGTAGGTGACCGGCAGCTCGACGGTTTACCAGGCCGCCATAGGAGACCGACAGCTGGACAGCTTACCAGGCCGCCATAGGTGGCCGGCAGCACAACAACTTCCCAGATTACCTTATGTGGCCGGCAGGTCGGCAGCTTACCAGGCCATCGTATGTGGCCGGCAGCTCGACGGTTTACCAGGCCGCCATAGGAGACCGGCAGCTGGACAGCTTACCAGGCCACCATAGGTGGCCGGCAGCACAACAACTTTCCAGATTACCTTATGTGGCCGCCAGCTCGGCCGTTTACCAGGCCACCGTAGGTGGCCGACAGTTGAACAGCTTACCAGGCAACATAGGTGGCCGACAGCTCGACAGTTTACCAGGCCGCCATAGGTGAACGGCAGCTCGACAGCTTAGCAGGCCACCATAAGTTGCCGGCAGCGCAACAACTTTCCAGATTACCATATGTGGCCGCCAGCTCGGCCGTTTACCAGGCCACCGTAGGTGGCCGACAGTTGAACAGCTTACCAGGCAACATAGGTGGCCGACAGCTCGACAGGTTACCAGGCCGCCATAGATGACCGGCAGCTCGACAGCTTACCAGGCCACCATAGGTGGCCGGCAGCACAACAACTTTCCAGATTACCTTATGTGGCCGCCAGCTCGGCCGTTTACCAGGCCACCGTAGGTGGCCGACAGTTGAACAGCTTACCAGGCAACATAGGTGGCCGACAGCTCGACAGTTTACCAGGCCGCCATAGATGACCGGCAGCTCGACAGCTTAGCAGGCCACCATAGGTTGCCGGCAGCGCAACAACTTTCCAGATTACCTTATGTGGCCGGCAGCTCGGCAGCTTACCAGGCCATCGTATGTGGCCGGCAGCTCGACGGTTTACCAGGCCGCCATAGGAGACCGGCAGCTGGACAGCTTACCAGGCCACCATAGGTGGGCGGCAGCACAACAACTTTCCAGATTACCTTATGTGGCCGGCAGCTCGACAGCTTACAAGGCCACCGTATGTGGCCGACAGCTCGACGGTTTACCAGGCCGCCATAGGAGACCGGCAGGTGGACAGCTTACCAGGCCACTATAGGTGGCCGGCAGCACAACAACTTTCCAGATTACCTTATGTGGCCGCCAGCTCGGCCGTTTGCCTGGCCACCGTAGGTGGCCGACAGTTGAACAGCTTACTAGGCAACATAGGTGACCGACAGCTCGACAGTTTACCAGGCCGCAATATGTGACCGGCAGCTCGACAGTTTAGCAGGCCGCCATAAGTTGCCGGCAGCGCAACAACTTTCCAGATTACCTTATGTGGCCGGCAGCTCGGCAGCTTACCAGGCCATCGCATGTGGCCGGCAGCTCGTAAGTTTCCAGATTACCTTAAGTGGCCGGGAGCTCGGCAGTTTACCAGGCCACCGTAGGTGGCCGACAGTTGGCAACATAGTTGGTCGGCAGCACAACAACTTTCCAGATGACCTTATGTGGCCGGCAGTTCGGCAGCTTACCAGGCCACCGTAGGTGGTCGACGGTTGGACAGCTTACCAGGCAACATAGATGGCCGGAAGCTCGACAGCTTACTAGGTCGCCATAGGTGACCGGCAGCTCGACAGCTTACCAGGCCACCATAGGTGGCCGGCAGCACAACAGCTTTCCGGATTACCTTATGTGGCGGCAGCTCGGCAGTTTACCAGGAAACCATAGGTGGCCGACAGTCGTACAGCATACCAGGCAACATAGGTGGCCGACAGCTCGACAGCGTACCAGGCCGCCATAGGTGACCGGCAGCGCAACATAGTTGGTCGGCAGCTCAACAGCTTACTAGGCCGTCATATGTGACCGCAGCTCGACAGCTCACCAGGCCACCAGTAGTGGCCGGCAGCTCGATAAGTTTCCAGATTACCTTAAGTGGCCGGGAGCTCGGCAGTTTACCAGGCCACCGTAGGTGGCCGACAGTTGGCAACATAGGTGGCCGACAGCTCGACAGCTTACCAGACCGCCATAGGTGACCGGCCGCTCGACAGCTTATCAGGCCACCATTGGTGGCCGGCAGCACAACAACTTTCCAGATTACCTTAGGTGGCCGGCAGCTCTGCAGTTTACCAGGGCAACATAGTTGGTCGGCAGCTCGACAGCTCACTAGGCCGTCATATATGACCGCAGCTCGACAGCTTACCAGGCCACCAGTAGTGGCCGGCAGCTCGATAACTTTCCAGATTACCTTAAGTGGCCGGGAGCTCGGCAGTTTACCAGGCCACCGTAGGTGGCCGACAGTTGGCAACATAGTTGGTCGGCAGCACAACAACTTTCCAGATGACCTTATGTGGCCGGCAGTTCGGCAGCTTACCAGGCCACCGTAGGTGGTCGACGGTTGGACAGCTTACCAGGCAACATAGATGGCCGGAAGCTCGACAGCTTACTAGGTCGCCATAGGTGACCGGCAGCTCGACAGCTTACCAGGCCACCATAGGTGGCCGGCAGCACAACAGCTTTCCAGATTACCTTATGTGGCGGCAGCTCGGCAGTTTACCAGGAAACCATAGGTGGCCGACAGTCGTACAGCATACCAGGCAACATAGGTGGCCGACAGCTCGACAGCGTACCAGGCCGCCATAGGTGACCGGCAGCGCGTCAGCTTACCAGGCCACCGTAGGTGGCCGGCAGCACAACAACTTTCCAGATTACCTCGTGTGGCCGGCAGCTCTGCAGTTTACCAGGGCAACATAGTTGGTCGGCAGCTCGACAGCTCACTAGGCCGTCATATATGACCGCAGCTCGACAGCTTACCAGGCCACCAGTAGTGGCCGGCAGCTCGATAACTTTCCAGATTACCTTAAGTGGCCGGGAGCTCGGCAGTTCACCAGGCCACCGTAGGTGGCCGACAGTTGGCAACATAGGTGGCCGACAGCTCGACAGCTTACCAGGCCACCATAGGTGGCCGACAGCACACCAGCTTTCCAGATTACCTTATGTGGCCGGCAGTTCGGCAGTATACCAGGCCACCATAGGTGGCCGACAGTCGGACAGCTTACCAGGCAACATAGTTGGTCGGCAGCTCGACAGTTTACCAGGCCGCCATAAGTGGCCGACAGCACGACAGCTTACCAGGCCACCAGTAGTGGCCGGCAGCTCGATAACTTTCCAGATTACCTTGTGTGGCCGGCAGCTCTGCAGTTTACCAGGGCAACATAGTTGGTCGGCTGCTCGACAGTTTACCAGGCCGCCATAGGTGGCCGACAGCACGACAGCTTACCAGGCCGCCATAGGTGGCCGACAGCACGACAGCTTACCAGGCCACCATAGGTGGCCGTCAGAACAACAGCTTTCCAGATTACCTTATGTGGCCGGCAGCTCGGCAGTATACCAGGCCACCATAAGTGGCCGACAGTCGGACAGCTTACCAGGCAACATAGTTGGTCGGCAGCTCGACAGTTTACCAGGCTGGCATAGGTGACCGGCAGCTCGACAGCCTAGCAGGCCACCATAGGTGGCCGGCTGCACAACAGCTTTCCAGATTACCTTATGTGGCCGGCAGCTCGGCAGTATACCAGGCCACCATAGGTGGCCGACAGTCGGACAGCTTACCAGGCAACATAGTTGGTCGGCAGCTCGACAGTTTACCAGGCCACCATAGAAGACCGGCAGCTGGACAGCTTACCAGGCCACCATAGGTGGCCGGCAGCACAACAACTTTCCAGATTACCTTATGTGGCCGCCAGCTCGGCCGTTTACCAGGCCACCGTAGGTGACCGACAGTTGAACAGCTTACCAGGCAACATAGGTGGCCGACAGCTCGACAGTTTACCAGGCCGCCATAGGTGACCGGCAGCTCGAAAGCTTAGCAGGCCACCGTAGGTTGCCGGCAGCGCAACAACTTTCCAGATTACCTTATGTGGCCTGCAGCTCGGTCGTTTACCAGGCCACCGTTGGTGGCCGACAGCTCGACAGTTTACCAGGCCGCCATAGGTGACCGGCAGCTCGACAGCTTAGCAGGCCACCATAGGTTGCCGGCAGCGCAACAACTTTCCAGATTACCTTATGTGGCCGGCAGCTCGGCAGCTTACCAGGCCATCGTATGTGGCCGGCAGCTCGACGGTTTACCAAGCCGCCATAGGAGACCGGCAGCTGGACAGCTTACCAGGCCACCATAGGTGGGCGGCAGCACAACAACTTTCCAGATTACCTTATGTGGCCGGCAGCTCGACAGCTTACAAGGCCACCGTAGGTGGCCGACAGCTCGACGGTTTACCAGGCCGCCATAGGAGACCGGCAGCTGGACAGCTTACCAGGCCACCATAGGTGGCCGGCAGCATAACAACTTTCCAGATTACCTTATGTGGCCGCCAGCTCGGCCGTTTGCCTGGCCACCGTAGGTGGCCGACAGTTGAACAGCTTACCAGGCAACATAGGTGGCCGACAGCTCGACAGTTTACCAGGCCGCAATAGGTGACCGGCAGCTCGACAGTTTAGCAGGCCGCCATAAGTTGCCGGCAGCGCAACAACTTTCCAGATTCCCTTATGTGGCCGGCAGCTCGGCAGCTTACCAGGCCATCGCATGTGGCCGGCAGCTCGACGGTTTACCGGGCCGCCATAGGAGACCGGCAGCTGGACAGCTTACCAGGCCGCCATAGGCGACCGGCAGCCGCGACAGCTTACCAGGCAACCATAAGTGGCCGGCAGCACAACAACTTTCCAGATTACCTTATGTGGCCGGCAGCTCGGCAGTTTACCAGGCCACCATAGGTAGCCGACAGTCGGACAGCTTACCAGGCAACATAGTTGGTCGGCAGCCCGACAGTTTACCAGGCCGCCATAGTTGGCCGACAGCACGACAACTTTCCAGATTACCTTGTGTGGCCGGCAGTTCGGCAGCTTACCAGGCCACCGTAGGTGGTCGACGGTTGGACAGCTTACCAGGCAACATAGGTGGCCGGAAGCTCGACAGCTTACTAGGCCGCCATAGGTGACCGGCAGCTCGACAGCTTACCAGGCCACCATACGTGGCCGGCAGCACAACAACTCTCCAGATTACCTTGTGTGGCCGGCAGCTCTGTTTACCAGGCCACCATAGTTGGTCGGCAGCACAACAACTTTCCAGATGACCTTATGTGGCCGGCAGTTCGGCAGCTTACCAGGCCACCGTAGGTGGTCGACGGTTGGACAGCTTACCAGGCAACATAGATTCCCGGAAGCTCGACAGCTTACTAGGCCGCCATAGGTGACCGGCAGCTCGACAGCTTACCAGGCCACCATAGGTGGCCGGCAGCACAACAGCTTTCCAGATTACCTTATGTGGCGGCAGATCGGCAGTTTACCAGGAAACCATAGGTGGCCGACAGTCGTACAGATTACCAGGCAACATAGGTGTCCGACAGCTCGACAGCGTCCCAGGCCGCCATAGGTGACCGGCCACGCGTCAGCTTACCAGGCGACCGTAGGTGGCCGGCAGCACAACAACATTCCAGATTACCTTGTGTGGCCGGCAGCTCTGCAGTTTACCAGGGCAACATAGTTGGTCGGCAGCTCGACAGCTTACTAGGCCGTCATATGTGACCGCAGCTCGACAGCTTACCAGGCCACCAGTAGTGGCCGGCAGCTCGATAACTTTCCAGATTACCTTAAGTGGCCGGGAGCTCGGCAGTTTACCAGGCCACCGTAGGTGGCCGACAGTTGGCAACATAGGTGGCCGACAGCTCGTCAGCTTACCAGGCCACCATAGGTGGCCGGCAGCACACCAGCTTTCCAGGTTACCTTATGTGGCCGGCAGTTCGGCAGTATACCAGGCCACCATAGGTGGCCGACAGTCGGACAGCTTACCAGGCAACATAGTTGGTCGGCAGCTCGACAGTTTACCAGGCCGCCATAAGTGGCCGACAGCACGACAGCTTACCAGGCCACCAGTAGTGGCCGGCAGCGCGATAACTTTCCAGATTACCTTGTGTGGCCGGCAGCTCTGCAGTTTACCAGGGCAACATAGTTGGTCGGCTGCTCGACAGTTTACCATGCCGCCATAGGTGGCCGACAGCACGACAGCTTACCAGGCCGCCATAGGTGGCCGACAGCACGACAGCTTACCAGGCCACCATAGGTGGCCGTCAGCACAACAGCTTTCCAGATTACCTTATGTGGCCGGCAGCTCGGCAGTATACCAGGCCACCATAGGTGGCCGACAGTCGGACAGCTTACCAGGCAACATAGTTGGTCGGCAGCTCGACAGTTTACCAGGCCGCCATAGGTGACAAGCAGCTCGACAGCTTAGCAGGCCACCATAGGTGGCCGGCTGCACAACAGCTTTCCAGATTACCTTATGTGGCCGGCAGCTCGGCAGTATACCAGGCCACCATAGGTGGCCGACAGTCGGACAGCTTACCAGGCAACATAGTTGGTCGGCAGCTCGACAGTTTACCAGGCCGCCATAGGTGACCGGCAGCTCGACAGTTTAGCAGGCCACCATAGGTTGCCGGCAGCGCAACAACTTTCCAGATTACCTTATGTGGCCGGCAGCTCGGCAGCTAACCAGGCCATCATATGTGGCCGGCAGCTCGACGGTTTACCAGGCCACCATAGGAGACCGGCAGCTGGACAGCTTACCAGGCCACCATAGGTGGCCGGCAGCACAACAACTTTCCAGATTACCTTATGTGGCCGCCAGCTCGGCCGCTTACCAGGCCGCCATAAGTGACCGGCAGCTCGACAGCTTAGCAGGCCACCATAGGTTGCCGGCAGCGCAACAACTTTCCAGATTACCTTATGTGGCCGGCAGCTCGGCAGCTTACCAGGCCATCGTATGTGGCCGGCAGCTCGACGGTTTACCAGGCCGCCATAGGAGACCGGTAGCTGGACAGCTTACCAGGCCACCATAGGTGGCCGGCAGCACAACAACTTTCCAGATTACCTTATGTGGCCGCCAGCTCGGCCGTTTACCAGGCCACCGTAGGTGGCCGACAGTTGAACAGCTTACCAGGCAACATAGGTGGCCGACAGCTCGACAGTTTACCACGCCGCCATAGGAGACCGGCAGCTGGACAGCTTACCAGGCCACCATAGGTGGCCGGCTGCACAACAGCTTTCCAGATTACCTTATGTGGCCGGCAGCTCGGCAGTATACCAGGCCACCATAGGTGGCCGACAGTCGGACAGCTTACCAGGCAACATAGTTGGTCGGCAGCTCGACAGTTTACCAGGCCGCCATAGGTGACCGGCAGCTCGACAGCTTAGCAGGCCACCATAGGTTGCCGGCAGCGCAACAACTTTCCAGATTACCTTATGTGGCCGGCAGCTCGGCCGTTTACCAGGCCACCATAGGGGGCCGGCAGCTCGTCTGCTTACCAGGCCACCATAGGTGGCCATCAGCACAACAGCTTTCCAGATTACCTTATGTGGCCGACAGCTCGGCAATATACCAGGCCACCATAGGTGGCCGACAGTCGGACAGCTTACCAGGCAACATAGTTGGTCGGCAGCTCGACAGCTTACCAGGCCGCCATAGGTGACCGGCAGCACGACAGCTTACCAGGCCACCATAGGTGGCCGTCAGCACAACAGCTTTCCAGATTGCCTTATGTGGCCGGCAGCTCGGCAGTATACCAGGCCACCATAGGTGGCCGACAGTCGGACAGCTTACCAGGCAACATAGTTGGTCGGCAGCTCGACAGTTTACCAGGCCGCCATAGGTGACCGGCAGCTCGACAGCTTAGCAGGCCACCATAGGTGGCCGTCAGCACAACAGCTTTCCAGATTACCTTATGTGGCCGGCAGCTCGGCAGTTTACCAGGCCACCATAGGTAGCCGACAGTCGGACAGCTTACCAGGCAACACAGTTGGTCGGCAGCTCGACAGTTTACCAGGTGGCTGACAGCACGACAACCTTCCAGATTACCATTTGTGACCGGCAGCTCCACAGCTGACAGTCATACGTGACCGGCAGCTCCACAGCTTACCAGGCCGCCATAGGTGACCAGCAGCTCGACAGCTTACCAGGCCACCATAGGTGGCCGGCAGCTCAACAGCTTTCCAGATTACCTTATGTGGCGGCATCTCGGCAGTTTACCAGGAAACCATAGGTGGCCGACAGTCGTACAGATTACCAGGCAACATAGGTGTCCGACAGCTCGACAGCGTACAAGGCCGCCATAGGTGACCGGCAGCTCGACAGCTTACCAGGCCACCGTAGGTGACCGGCAGCACAACAACATTCCAGATTACCTTGTGTGGCCGGCAGCTCTGCAGGTTACCAGGGCAACATAGTTGGTCGGCAGCTCGACAGCTTACTAGGCCGTCATATGTGACCGCAGCTCGACAGCTTACCAGGCCACCAGTAGTGGCAGGCAGCTCGATAACTTTCCAGATTACCTTAAGTGGCCGGGAGCTCGGCAGTTTACCAGGCCACCGTAGGTGGCCGACAGTTGGCAACATAGGTGGCCGACAGCTCAACAGCTTACCAGGCCACCATAGGTGGCCGGCAGGACACCAGCTTTCCAGATTACCTTATGTGGCCGGCAGTTCGGCAGTATACCAGGCCACCATAGGTGGCCGACAGTCGGACAGCTTACCAGGCAACATAGTTAGTCGGCAGCTTGACAGTTTACCAGGCCGCCATAGGTGACCGGCAGCACGACAGCTTACCAGGCCACCATAGGTGACCGGCAGCTCGGCAGTTTACCAGGCCACCGTAGGTCGCCGGAAGTTGGACAGCTTACCAGGCAACATAGGTGGCCGACAGTCGTACAGATTACCAGGCAGCATAGGTGGCCGGCAGCTCGACAGTTTACCAGGCCGCCATAGGTGACCGGCAGCTCGACAGCTTACCAGGCCACCATTGGTGGCCGGCAGCACAACAACTTCCCAGATTACCTTATGTGGCCGGCAGCTCGGCAGCTTACCAGGCCATCGTATGTGGCCGGCAGCTCGACGGTTTACCAGGCCGCCATAGATGACCGGCAGCTGTACAGCTTACCAGGCCACCATAGGTGGCCGGCAGCACAACAACTTTCCAGATTACCTTATGTGGCCGCCAGCTCGGCCGTTTACCTGCCCACCGTAGGTGGCCGACAGTTGAACAGCTTACCAGGCAACATAGGTGGCCGACAGCTTGACAGTTTACATGGCCGCCATAGGTGACCGGCAGCTCGATAGCTTAGCAGGCCACCATAGGTTGCCGGCAGCGCAACAACTTTCCAGATTAACTTATGTGGCCGGCAGCTCGGCAGCTTACCAGGCCATCGTATGTGGCCGGCAGCTCGACAGTTTACCAGGCCGCCATAGGTGACCGGCAGCTCGACAGCTAACCAGGCCACCATTGGTGGCCGGCAGCACAACAACTTTCCAGATTACCTTATGTGGCCGCTAGCTCGGCAGTTTACCAGGCCACCGTTGGTCGCCGGAAGTTGGACAGCTTACCAGGCAACATAGGTGGCCGGCAGCTCGGCAGCATACCAGGCCATCGTATGTGGCCGGCAGCTCGACTGTTTACCAGGCCGCCATAGGTGACCGGCAGCTCGACAGCTTACCAGGCCACAATTAGTGGCCGGCAGCACAACAACTTCCCAGATTACCTTATGTGGCCGGCAGCTCTGCAGTTTACCAGGGCAACATAGTTGGTCGGCAGCTCGACAGCTTACTAGGCCGTCATAAGTGGCCGACAGCACGACTACTTTCCAGATTACCATTTGTGACTGGCAGGTCGACAGCTGACAGTCATACGTGACCGGCAGCTCAACAGCTTACTAGGCCGCCATATGTGACCGCAGCTCGACAGCATAAAAGGCCACCAGTAGTGGCCGGCAGCTCGATAACTTTCCAGATTACCTTGTGTGGCCGGCAGCTCTGCAGTTTACCAGGGCAACATAGTTGGTCGGCAGCTCGACAGTTTACCAGGCCGCCATAGGTGGCCGACAGCACGACAGCTTACCAGGCCGCCATAGGTGGCCGACAGCACGACAGCTTACCAGGCCACCATAGGTGGCCGTCAGCACAACAGCTTTCCAGATTACCTTATGTGGCCGGCAGCCCGGCATTTTACCAGGCCACCATAGGTAGCCGACAGTCGGACAGCTTACCAGGCAACATAGTTGGTCGGCAGCTCGACAGTTTACCAGGCCGCCATAGGTGACCGGCAGCTCGACAGCTTAGCAGGCCACCATAGGTTGCCGGCAGCGCAACAACTTTCCAGATTACCTTATGTGGCCAGCAGCTCGGCAGTATACCAGGCCACAATAGGTGGCCGACAGTCGGACAGCATACCAGGCAACTTAGTTGGTCGGCAGCTCGACAGCTTACCAGGCCGCCATAGGTGACCGGCAGCTCGACAGCTTAGCAGGCCACCATAGGTTGCCGGCAGCGCAACAACTTTCCAGATTACCTTATGTGGCCAGCAGCTCGGCAGCTAACCAGGCCATCGTATGTGGCCGGCAGCTCGACGGTTTACCAGGCCACCATAGGAGACCGGCAGCTGGACAGCTTACCAGGCCACCATAGGTGGCCGGCAGCACAACAACTTTCCAGATTACCTTATGTGGCCGCCAGCTCGGCCGTTTACCAGGCCACCGTAGGTGACCGACAGTTGAACAGCTTACCAGGCAACATAGGTGGCCGACAGCTCGACAGTTTACCAGGCCGCCATAGGTGACCGGGAGCTCGACAGCTTAGCAGGCCACCATTGGTTGCCGGCAGCGCAACTACTTTCCAGATTGCCTTATGTGGCCTGCAGCTCGGCAGCTTACCAGGCCATTGTATGTGGCCGGCAGCTCGACAGTTTACCAGGCCGCCATAGGTGACCGGCAGCTCGACAGCTTACCAGGCCACCATTGATGGCCGGCAGCACAACAACTTTCCAGATTACCTTATGTGGCCGCCAGCTCGGCAGTTTACCAGGCCACCGTAGGTCGCCGGAAGTTGGACAGCTTACCAGGCAACATAGGTGGCCGACAGCTCGACAGCTCACCAGGCCGCCGTAGGTGACCGGCAGCTCGACGGCTTACCAGGCCGCCATAGGAGACCGGCAGCTCGACAGCTTACCAGGCCACCATAGGTGGCCGGCAGCACAACAGCTTTCCATATTACCTTATGTGGCCGCCAGCTCGGCAGTTTACCAGGTCGCCGGAAGTTGGACAGCTTACCAGGCAACATAGGTGGCCGACAGCTCGACAGCTCACCAGGCCGCCGTAGGTGACCGGCAGCTCAACGGTTTACCAGGCCGCCATAGGAGACCGGCAGCTGGACAGCTTACCAGGCCACCATAGGTGGCCGGCAGCACACCAGCTCTCCAGATTACCTTATGTGGCCGGCAGTTCGGCAGTATACCAGGCCACCATAGGTGGCCGACAGTCGGACAGCTTACCAGGCAACATAGTTGGTCGGCAGCTCAACATTTTACCAGGCCGCCATAAGTGGCCGACGGCACGACAGCTTACCAGGCCACCAGTAGTGGCCGGCAGCTCGATAACTTTCCAGATTACCTTGTGTGGCCGGCAGCTCTGCAGTTTACCAGGGCAACATAGTTGGTCGGCTGCTCGACAGTTTACCAGGCCGCCATAGGTGGCCGACAGCACGACAGCTTACCAGGCCGCCATAGGTGGCCGACAGCACGACAGCTTACCAGGCCACCATAGGTGGCCGTCAGCACAACAGCTTTCCAGATTACCTTATGTGCGGCAGCTCGGCAGTATACCAGGCCACCATAGGTGGCCGACAGTCGGACAGCTTACCAGGCAACATAGTTGGTCGGCAGCTCGACAGTTTACCAGGCCGCCATAGGTGACCGGCAGCTCGACAGCTTAGCAGGCCACCATAGGTGGCCGGCAGCACACCAGCTTTCCAGATTACCTTATGTGGCCGGCAGTTCGGCAGCATACCAGGCCACCATAGGTGGCCGACAGTCGAACAGCTTACCAGGCAACATAGTCGGTCGGCAGCTCAACATTTTACCAGGCCGCCATAAGTGGCCGACAGCACGACAGCTTACCAGGCCACCAGTAGTGGCCGGCAGCTCGATAACTTTCCAGATTACCATGTGTGGCCGGCAGCTCTGCAGTTTACCAGGGCAACATAGTTGGTCGGCTGCTCGACAGTTTTCCAGGCCGCCATAGGTGGCCGACAGCACGACAGCTTACCAGGCCGCCATAGGTGGCCGACAGCACGACAGCTTACCAGGCCACCATAAGTGGCCGTCAGCACAACAGCTTTCCAGATTACCTTATGTGCGGCAGCTCGGCAGTATACCAGGCCACCATAGGTGGCCGACAGTCGGACAGCTTACCAGGCAACATAGTTGGTCGGCAGCTCGACAGTTTACCAGGCCGCCATAGGTGACCGGCAGCTCGACAGCTTAGCAGGCCACCATAGGTGGCCGGCTGCACAACAGCTTTCCAGATTACCTTATGTGGCCGGCAGCTCGGCAGTATACCAGGCCACAATAGGTGGCCGACAGTCGGACAGCTTACCAGGCAACATAGTCGGTCGGCAGCTCAACATTTTACCAGGCCGCCATAAGTGGCCGACAGCACGACAGCTTACCAGGCCACCAGTAGTGGCCGGCAGCTCGATAACTTTCCAGATTACCATGTGTGGCCGGCAGCTCTGCAGTTTACCAGGGCAACATAGTTGGTCGGCTGCTCGACAGTTTTCCAGGCCGCCATAGGTGGCCGACAGCACGACAGCTTACCAGGCCGCCATAGGTGGCCGACAGCACGACAGCTTACCAGGCCACCATAAGTGGCCGTCAGCACAACAGCTTTCCAGATTACCTTATGTGCGGCAGCTCGGCAGTATACCAGGCCACCATAGGTGGCCGACAGTCGGACAGCTTACCAGGCAACATAGTTGGTCGGCAGCTCGACAGTTTACCAGGCCGCCATAGGTGACCGGCAGCTCGACAGCTTAGCAGGCCACCATAGGTTGCCGGCAGCGCAACAACTTTCCAGATTACTTTATGTGGCCGGCAGCTCGGCAGCTAACCAGGCCATCGTATGTGGCCGGCAGCTCGACGGTTTACCAGGCCACCATAGGAGACCGGCAGCTGGACAGCTTACCAGGTCACCATAGGTGGCCGGCAGCGCAACAACTTTCCAGATTACCTTATGTGGCCGCCAGCTCGGCCGTTTACCAGGCCACCGTAGGTGACCGACAGTTGAACAGCTTACCAGGCAACATAGGTGACCGGCAGCTCGACAGCTTAGCAGGCCACCATAGGTGGCCGGCAGCACAACAGCTTTCCATATTACCTTATGTGGCCGCCAGCTCGGCAGTTTACCAGGTCGCCGGAAGTTGGACAGCTTACCAGGCAACATAGGTGGCCGACAGCTCGACAGCTCACCAGGCCGCCGTAGGTGACCGGCAGCTCGACGGCTTACCAGGCCGCCATAGGAGACCGGCAGCTGGACAGCTTTCCAGGCCACCATAGGTGGCCGGCAGCACACCAGCTTTCCAGATTACCTTATGTGGCCGGCAGTTCGGCAGTATACCAAGCCACCATAGGTGGCCGACAGTCGGACAGCTTACCAGGCAACATACTTGGTCGGCAGCTCAACATTTTACCAGGCCGCCATAAGTGGCCGACGGCACGACAGCTTACCAGGCCACCAGTAGTGGCCGGCAGCTCGATAACTTTCCAGATTACCTTGTGTGGCCGGCAGCTCTGCAGTTTACCAGGGCAACATAGTTGGTCGGCTGCTCGACAGTTTACCAGGCCGCCATAGGTGGCCGACAGCACGACAGCTTACCAGGCCGCCATAGGTGGCCGACAGCACGACAGCTTACCAGGCCACCATAGGTGGCCGTCAGCACAACAGCTTTCCAGATTACCTTATGTGCGGCAGCTCGGCAGTATACCAGGCCACAATAGGTGGCCGACAGTCGTACAGCATACCAGGCAACATAGGTGGCCGACAGCTCGACAGCGTACCCGGCCGCCATAGGTGACCGGCAGCGCGTCAGCTTACCAGGCCACCGTAGGTGGCCGGCAGCACAACAACTTTCCAGATTACCTCGTGTGGCCGGCAGCTCTGCAGTTTACCAGGGCAACATAGTTGGTCGGCAGCTCAACAGCTTACTAGGCCGTCATATGTGACCGCAGCTCGACAGCTCACCAGGCCTCCAGTAGTGGCCGGCAGCTCGATAAGTTTCCAGATTACCTTAAGTGGCCGGGAGCTCGGCAGTTTACCAGGCCACCGTAGGTGGCCGACAGTTGGCAACATAGGTGGCCGACAGCTCGACAGCTTACCAGACCGCCATAGGTGACCGGCCGCTCGACAGCTTATCAGGCCACCATTGGTGGCCGGCAGCACAACAACTTTCCAGATTACCTTATGTGGCCGGCAGCTCTGCAGTTTACCAGGGCAACATAGTTGGTCGGCAGCTCGACAGCTCACTAGGCCGTCATATATGACCGCAGCTCGACAGCTTACCAGGCCACCAGTAGTGGCCGGCAGCTCGATAACTTTCCAGATTACCTTAAGTGGCCGGGAGCTCGGCAGTTTACCAGGCCACCGTAGGTGGCCGACAGTTGGCAACATAGTTGGTCGGCAGCACAACAACTTTCCAGATGACCTTATGTGGCCGGCAGTTCGGCAGCTTACCAGGCCACCGTAGGTGGTCGACGGTTGGACAGCTTACCAGGCAACATAGATGGCCGGAAGCTCGACAGCTTACTAGGTCGCCATAGGTGACCGGCAGCTCGACAGCTTACCAGGCCACCATAGGTGGCCGGCAGCACAACAGCTTTCCAGATTACCTTATGTGGCGGTAGCTCGGCAGATTACCAGGAAACCATAGGTGGCCGACAGTCGTACAGCATACCAGGCAACATAGGTGGCCGACAGCTCGACAGCGTACCAGGCCGCCATAGGTGACCGGCAGCGCGTCAGCTTACCAGGCCACCGTAGGTGGCCGGCAGCACAACAACTTTCCAGATTACCTCGTGTGGCCGGCAGCTCTGCAGTTTACCAGGGCAACATAGTTGGTCGGCAGCTCGACAGCTCACTAGGCCGTCATATATGACCGCAGCTCGACAGCTTACCAGGCCACCAGTAGTGGCCGGCAGCTCGATAACTTTCCAGATTACCTTAAGTGGCCGGGAGCTCGGCAGTTCACCAGGCCACCGTAGGTGGCCGACAGTTGGCAACATAGGTGGCCGACAGCTCGACAGCTTACCAGGCCACCATAGGTGGCCGACAGCACACCAGCTTTCCAGATTACCTTATGTGGCCGGCAGTTCGGCAGTATACCAGGCCACCATAGGTGGCCGACAGTCGGACAGCTTACCAGGCAACATAGTTGGTCGGCAGCTCGACAGTTTACCAGGCCGCCATAAGTGGCCGACAGCACGACAGCTTACCAGGCCACCAGTAGTGGCCGGCAGCTCGATAACTTTCCAGATTACCTTGTGTGGCCGGCAGCTCTGCAGTTTACCAGGGCAACATAGTTGGTCGGCTGCTCGACAGTTTACCAGGCCGCCATAGGTGGCCGACAGCACGACAGCTTACCAGGCCGCCATAGGTGGCCGACAGCACGACAGCTTACCAGGCCACCATAGGTGGCCGTCAGAACAACAGCTTTCCAGATTACCTTATGTGGCCGGCAGCTCGGCAGTATACCAGGCCACCATAAGTGGCCGACAGTCGGACAGCTTACCAGGCAACATAGTTGGTCGGCAGCTCGACAGTTTACCAGGCTGGCATAGGTGACCGGCAGCTCGACAGCCTAGCAGGCCACCATAGGTGGCCGGCTGCACAACAGCTTTCCAGATTACCTTATGTGGCCGGCAGCTCGGCAGTATACCAGGCCACCATAGGTGGCCGACAGTCGGACAGCTTACCAGGCAACATAGTTGGTCGGCAGTTCGACAGTTTACCAGGCTGCCATAGGTGACCGGCAGCTCGACAGTTTAGCAGGCCACCATAGGTTGCCGGCAGCGCAACAACTTTCCAGATTACCTTATGTGGCCGGCAGCTCGGCAGCTAACCAGGCCATCGTATGTGGCCGGCAGCTCGACGGTTTACCAGGCCACCATAGAAGACCGGCAGCTGGACAGCTTACCAGGCCACCATAGGTGGCCGGCAGCACAACAACTTTCCAGATTACCTTATGTGGCCGCCAGCTCGGCCGTTTACCAGGCCACCGTAGGTGACCGACAGTTGAACAGCTTACCAGGCAACATAGGTGGCCGACAGCTCGACAGTTTACCAGGCCGCCATAGGTGACCGGCAGCTCGAAAGCTTAGCAGGCCACCGTAGGTTGCCGGCAGCGCAACAACTTTCCAGATTACCTTATGTGGCCTGCAGCTCGGTCGTTTACCAGGCCACCGTTGGTGGCCGACAGCTCGACAGTTTACCAGGCCGCCATAGGTGACCGGCAGCTCGACAGCTTAGCAGGCCACCATAGGTTGCCGGCAGCGCAACAACTTTCCAGATTACCTTATGTGGCCGGCAGCTCGGCAGCTTACCAGGCCATCGTATGTGGCCGGCAGCTCGACGGTTTACCAGGCCGCCATAGGAGACCGGCAGCTGGACAGCTTACCAGGCCACCATAGGTGGGCGGCAGCACAACAACTTTCCAGATTACCTTATGTGGCCGGCAGCTCGACAGCTTACAAGGCCACCGTAGGTGGCCGACAGCTCGACGGTTTACCAGGCCGCCATAGGAGACCGGCAGCTGGACAGCTTACCAAGCCACCATAGGTGGCCGGCAGCATAACAACTTTCCAGATTACCTTATGTGGCCGCCAGCTCGGCCGTTTGCCTGGCCACCGTAGGTGGCCGACAGTTGAACAGCTTACCAGGCAACATAGGTGGCCGACAGCTCGACAGTTTACCAGGCCGCAATAGGTGACCGGCAGCTCGACAGTTTAGCAGGCCGCCATAAGTTGCCGGCAGCGCAACAACTTTCCAGATTACCTTATGTGGCCGGCAGCTCGGCAGCTAACCAGGCCATCATATGTGGCCGGCAGCTCGACGGTTTACCAGGCCACCATAGGAGACCGGCAGCTGGACAGCTTACCAGGCCACCATAGGTGGCCGGCAGCACAACAACTTTCCAGATTACCTTATGTGGCCGCCAGCTCGGCCGCTTACCAGGCCGCCATAAGTGACCGGCAGCTCGACAGCTTAGCAGGCCACCATAGGTTGCCGGCAGCGCAACAACTTTCCAGATTACCTTATGTGGCCGGCAGCTCGGCAGCTTACCAGGCCATCGTATGTGGCCGGCAGCTCGACGGTTTACCAGGCCGCCATAGGAGACCGGTAGCTGGACAGCTTACCAGGCCACCATAGGTGGCCGGCAGCACAACAACTTTCCAGATTACCTTATGTGGCCGCCAGCTCGGCCGTTTACCAGGCCACCGACCAGGCCGACAGTCGGACAGCTTACCAGGCAACATAGTTGGTCGGCAGCTCGACAGTTTACCAGGCCGCCATAGGTGACCGGCAGCTCGACAGCTTAGCAGGCCACCATAGGTTGCCAGCAGCGCAACAATTTTCCAGATTACCTTATGTGGCCGGCAGCTCGGCCGTTTACCAGGCCACCATAGGGGGCCGGCAGCTCGTCTGCTTACCAGGCCACCATAGGTGGCCATCAGCACAACAGCTTTCCAGATTACCTTATGTGGCCGACAGCTCGGCAATATACCAGGCCACCATAGGTGGCCGACAGTCGGACAGCTTACCAGGCAACATAGTTGGTCGGCAGCTCGACAGTTTACCAGGCCGCCATAGGTGACCGGCAGCACGACAGCTTACCAGGCCACCATAGGTGGCCGTCAGCACAACAGCTTTCCAGATTGCCTTATGTGGCCGGCAGCTCGGCAGTATACCAGGCCACCATAGGTGGCCGACAGTCGGACAGCTTACCAGGCAACATAGTTGGTCGGCAGCTCGACAGTTTACCAGGCCGCCATAGGTGACCGGCAGCTCGACAGCTTAGCAGGCCACCATAGGTGGCCGTCAGCACAACAGCTTTCCAGATTACCTTATGTGGCCGGCAGCTCGGCAGTTTACCAGGCCACCATAGGTAGCCGACAGTCGGACAGCTTACCAGGCAACATAGTTGGTCGGCAGCTCGACAGTTTACCAGGTGGCTGACAGCACGACAACCTTCCAGATTACCATTTGTGACCGGCAGCTCCACAGCTGACAGTCATACGTGACCGGCAGCTCCACAGCTTACCAGGCCGCCATAGGTGACCGGCAGCTCGACAGCTTACCAGGCCACCATAGGTGGCCGGCAGCTCAACAGCTTTCCAGATTACCTTATGTGGCGGCATCTCGGCAGTTTACCAGGAAACCATAGGTGGCCGACAGTCGTACAGATTACCAGGCAACATAGGTGTCCGACAGCTCGACAGCGTACAAGGCCGTCATATGTGACCGCAGCTCGACAGCTTACCAGGCCACCAGTAGTGGCAGGCAGCTCGATAACTTTCCAGATTACCTTAAGTGGCCGGGAGCTCGGCAGTTTACCAGGCCACCGTAGGTGGCCGACAGTTGGCAACATAGGTGGCCGACAGCTCAACAGCTTACCAGGCCACCATAGGTGGCCGGCAGGACACCAGCTTTCCAGATTACCTTATGTGGCCGGCAGTTCGGCAGTATACCAGGCCACCATAGGTGGCCGACAGTCGGACAGCTTACCAGGCAACATAGTTAGTCGGCAGCTTGTCAGTTTACCAGGCCGCCATAGGTGACCGGCAGCACGACAGCTTACCAGGCCACCATAGGTGACCGGCAGCTCGGCAGTTTACCAGGCCACCGTAGGTCGCCGGAAGTTGGACAGCTTACCAGGCAACATAGGTGGCCGACAGTCGTACAGATTACCAGGCAGCATAGGTGGCCGGCAGCTCGACAGTTTACCAGGCCGCCATAGGTGACCGGCAGCTCGACAGCTTACCAGGCCACCATTGGTGGCCGGCAGCACAACAACTTCCCAGATTACCTTATGTGGCCGGCAGCTCGGCAGCTTACCAGGCCATCGTATGTGGCCGGCAGCTCGACGGTTTACCAGGCCGCCATAGGAGACCGGCAGCTGTACAGCTTACCAGGCCACCATAGGTGGCCGGCAGCACAACAACTTTCCAGATTACCTTATGTGGCCGCCAGCTCGGCCGTTTACCTGCCCACCGTAGGTGGCCGACAGTTGAACAGCTTACCAGGCAACATAGGTGGCCGACAGCTTGACAGTTTACATGGCCGCCATAGGTGACCGGCAGCTCGAAAGCTTAGCAGGCCACCATAGGTTGCCGGCAGCGCAACAACTTTCCAGATTAACTTATGTGGCCGGCAGCTCGGCAGCTTACCAGGCCATCGTATGTGGCCGGCAGCTCGACAGTTTACCAGGCCGCCATAGGTGACCGGCAGCTCGACAGCTAACCAGGCCACCATTGGTGGCCGGCAGCACAACAACTTTCCAGATTACCTTATGTGGCCGCTAGCTCGGCAGTTTACCAGGCCACCGTTGGTCGCCGGAAGTTGGACAGCTTACCAGGCAACATAGGTGGCCGGCAGCTCGGCAGCATACCAGGCCATCGTATGTGGCCGGCAGCTCGACTGTTTACCAGGCCGCCATAGGTGACCGGCAGCTCGACAGCTTACCAGGCCACAATTAGTGGCCGGCAGCACAACAACTTCCCAGATTACCTTATGTGGCCGGCAGCTCTGCAGTTTACCAGGGCAACATAGTTGGTCGGCAGCTCGACAGCTTACTAGGCCGTCATAAGTGGCCGACAGCACGACAACTTTCCAGATTACCATTTGTGACTGGCAGGTCGACAGCTGACAGTCATACGTGACCGGCAGCTCAACAGCTTACTAGGCCGCCATATGTGACCGCAGCTCGACAGCATAAAAGGCCACCAGTAGTGGCCGGCAGCTCGATAACTTTCCAGATTACCTTGTGTGGCCGGCAGCTCTGCAGTTTACCAGGGCAACATAGTTGGTCGGCAGCTCGACAGTTTACCAGGCCGCCATAGGTGGCCCACAGCACGACAGCTTACCAGGCCGCCATAGGTGGCCGACAGCACGACAGCTTACCAGGCCACCATAGGTGGCCGTCAGCACAACAGCTTTCCAGATTACCTTATGTGGCCGGCAGCCCGGCATTTTACCAGGCCACCATAGGTAGCCGACAGTCGGACAGCTTACCAGGCAACATAGTTGGTCGGCAGCTCGACAGTTTACCAGGCCGCCATAGGTGACCGGCAGCTCGACAGCTTAGCAGGCCACCATAGGTTGCCGGCAGCGCAACAACTTTCCAGATTACCTTATGTGGCCAGCAGCTCGGCAGTATACCAGGCCACAATAGGTGGCCGACAGTCGGACAGCATACCAGGCAACTTAGTTGGTCGGCAGCTCGACAGTTTACCAGGCCGCCATAGGTGACCGGCAGCTCGACAGCTTAGCAGGCCACCATAGGTTGCCGGCAGCGCAACAACTTTCCAGATTACCTTATGTGGCCAGCAGCTCGGCAGCTAACCAGGCCATCGTATGTGGCCGGCAGCTCGACGGTTTACCAGGCCACCATAGGAGACCGGCAGCTGGACAGCTTACCAGGCCACCATAGGTGGCCGGCAGCACAACAACTTTCCAGATTACCTTATGTGGCCGCCAGCTCGGCCGTTTACCAGGCCACCGTAGGTGACCGACAGTTGAACAGCTTACCAGGCAACATAGGTGGCCGACAGCTCGACAGTTTACCAGGCCGCGACCGGGAGCTCGACAGCTTAGCAGGCCACCATTGGTTGCCGGCAGCGCAACTACTTTCCAGATTGCCTTATGTGGCCTGCAGCTCGGCAGCTTACCAGGCCATTGTATGTGGCCGGCAGCTCGACAGTTTACCAGGCCGCCATAGGTGACCGGCAGCTCGACAGCTTACCAGGCCACCATTGATGGCCGGCAGCACAACAACTTTCCAGATTACCTTATGTGGCCGCCAGCTCGGCAGTTTACCAGGCCACCGTAGGTCGCCGGAAGTTGGACAGCTTACCAGGCAACATAGGTGGCCGACAGCTCGACAGCTCACCAGGCCGCCGTAGGTGACCGGCAGCTCGACGGCTTACCAGGCCGCCATAGGAGACCGGCAGCTCGACAGCTTACCAGGCCACCATAGGTGGCCGGCAGCACAACAGCTTTCCATATTACCTTATGTGGCCGCCAGCTCGGCAGTTTACCAGGTCGCCGGAAGTTGGACAGCTTACCAGGCAACATAGGTGGCCGACAGCTCGACAGCTCACCAGGCCGCCGTAGGTGACCGGCAGCTCGACGGTTTACCAGGCCGCCATAGGAGACCGGCAGCTGGACAGCTTACCAGGCCACCATAGGTGGCCGGCAGCACACCAGCTTTCCAGATCACCTTATGTGGCCGGCAGTTCGGCAGCATACCAGGCCACCATAGGTGGCCGACAGTCGAACAGCTTACCAGGCAACATAGTCGGTCGGCAGCTCAACATTTTACCAGGCCGCCATAAGTGGCCGACAGCACGACAGCTTACCAGGCCACCAGTAGTGGCCGGCAGCTCGATAACTTTCCAGATTACCTTGTGTGGCCGGCAGCTCTGCAGTTGACCAGGGCAACATAGTTGGTCGGCTGCTCGACAGTTTACCAGGCCGCCATAGGTGGCCGACAGCACGACAGCTTACCAGGCCGCCATAGGTGGCCGACAGCACGACAGCTTACCAGGCCACCATAGGTGGCCGTCAGCACAACAGCTTTCCAGATTACCTTATGTGCGGCAGCTCGGCAGTATACCAGGCCACCATAGGTGGCCGACAGTCGGACAGCTTACCAGGCAACATAGTTGGTCGGCAGCTCGACAGTTTACCAGGCCGCCATAGGTGACCGGCAGCTCGACAGCTTAGCAGGCCACCATAGGTGGCCGGCAGCACACCAGCTTTCCAGATTACCTTATGTGGCCGGCAGTTCGGCAGCATACCAGGCCACCATAGGTGGCCGACAGTCGAACAGCTTACCAGGCAACATAGTCGGTCGGCAGCTCAACATTTTACCAGGCCGCCATTAGTGGCCGACAGCACGACAGCTTACCAGGCCACCAGTAGTGGCCGGCAGCTCGATAACTTTCCAGATTACCTTGTGTGGCCGGCAGCTCTGCAGTTTACCAGGGCAACATAGTTGGTCGGCTGCTCGACAGTTTTCCAGGCCGCCATAGGTGGCCGACAGCACGACAGCTTACCAGGCCGCCATAGGTGGCCGACAGCACGACAGCTTACCAGGCCACCATAAGTGGCCGTCAGCACAACAGCTTTCCAGATTACCTTATGTGCGGCAGCTCGGCAGTATACCAGGCCACCATAGGTGGCCGACAGTCGGACAGCTTACCAGGCAAAATAGTTGGTCGGCAGCTCGACAGTTTACCAGGCCGCCATAGGTGACCGGCAGCTCGACAGCTTAGCAGGCCACCATAGGTGGCCGGCTGCACAACAGCTTTCCAGATTACCTTATGTGGCCGGCAGTTCGGCAGTATACCAGGCCACCATAGGTGGCCGACAGTCGGACAGCTTACCAGGCCACCATAGGTGGCCGACAGTCGGATAGCTTACCAGGCAACACACTTGGTCGGCAGCTCGACGGTTTACCAGGCCACCATAGGAGACCGGCAGCTGGACAGCTTACCAGGTCACCATAGGTGGCCGGCAGCGCAACAACTTTCCAGATTACCTTATGTGGCCGCCAGCTCGGCCGTTTACCAGGCCACCGTAGGTGACCGACAGTTGAACAGCTTACCAGGCAACATAGGTGACCGGCAGCTCGACAGCTTAGCAGGCCACCATAGGTGGCCGGCAGCACAACAGCTTTCCATATTACCTTATGTGGCCGCCAGCTCGGCAGTTTACCAGGTCGCCGGAAGTTGGACAGCTTACCAGGCAACATAGGTGGCCGACAGCTCGACAGCTCACCAGGCCGCCGTAGGTGACCGGCAGCTCGACGGTTTACCAGGCCGCCATAGGAGACCGGCAGCTGGACAGCTTACCAGGCCACCATAGGTGGCCGGCAGCACACCAGCTTTCCAGATTACCTTATGTGGCCGGCAGTTCGGCAGTATACCAGGCCACCATAGGTGGCCGACAGTCGGACAGCTTACCAGGCAACATAGTTGGTCGGCAGCTCAACATTTTACCAGGCCGCCATAAGTGGCCGACGGCACGACAGCTTACCAGGCCACCAGTAGTGGCCGGCAGCTCGATAACTTTCCAGATTACCTTGTGTGGCCGGCAGCTCTGCAGTTTACCAGGGCAACATAGTTGGTCGGCTGCTCGACAGTTTACCAGGCCGCCATATGTGGCCGACAGCACGACAGCTTACCAGGCCGCCATAGGTGGCCGACAGCACGACAGCTTACCAGGCCACCATAGGTGGCCGTCAGCACAACAGCTTTCCAGATTACCTTATGTGCGGCAGCTCGGCAGTATACCAGGCCACCATAGGTGGCCGACAGTCGGACAGCTTACCAGGCAACATAGTTGGTCGGCAGCTCGACAGTTTACCAGGCCGCCATAGGTGACCGGCAGCTCGACAGCTTAGCAGGCCACCATAGGTGGCCGGCAGCACACCAGCTTTCCAGATTACCTTATGTGGCCGGCAGTTCGGCAGCATACCAGGCCACCATAGGTGGCCGACAGTCGAACAGCTTACCAGGCCACCATAGGTGGCCGACAGTCGGATAGCTTACCAGGCAACACACTTGGTCGGCAGCTCGACGGTTTACCAGGCCGCCAAAGGAGACCGGCAGCTGGACAGCTTACCAGGCCACCATAGGTGGCCGGCAGCACACCAGCTTTTCAGATTACCTTATGTGGCCGGCAGTTCTACAGTATACCAGGCCACCATAGCTGGCCGACAGTCGGACAGCTTACCAGGCCACCATAGGTGGCCGACAGTCGGATAGCTTACCAGGCAACACACTTGGTCGGCAGCTCGACAGTTTACCAGACCGCCATAGGTGACCGGCAGCTCGACAGCTTAGCAGGCCACCATAGGTGGCCGGCTGCACAACAGCTTTCCAGGTTACCTTATGTGGCCGGCAGCTCGGCAGTTTACCAGGCCACCGTAGGTCGCCGGAAGTTGGACAGCTTACCAGGCAACATAGGTGGCCGACAGCTCGACAGCTCACCAGGCCGCCGTAGGTGACCGGCAGCTCGACGGTTTACCAGGCCGCCATAGGAGACCGACAGCTGGACAGCTTACCAGGCCACCGTAGGTGGCCGGCAGCACATCGGCTTTCCAGATTGCCTTATGTGGCCGGCAGCTCGGCAGTTTACCAGGCCACCATAGGTAGCCGACAGTCGGACAACTTACCAGGCAACATAGTTGGTCGGCAGCTCGACAGTTTACCAGGCCGCCGTAGGTGACCGACAGCTCGACAGCTTACCAGGCCGCCATAGGTGACCGGCAGCTCGACAGCTTACCAGGCCACAATAGGTGGCCGGCAGCACAACAGCTTTCCAGATTACCTTATGTGGCGGCAGCTCTGCAGTTTACCAGGAAACCATAGGTGGCCGACAGTCGTACAGATTACTAGGCAACATAGGTGTCCGACAGCTCGACAGCGTACCAGGCCGCCATAGGTGACCGGCCACGCGTCAGCTTAACAGGCCCCCGTAGGTGGCCTGCAGCACAACAACATTCCAGATTACCTTGTGTGGCCGGCAGCTCTGCAGTTTACCAGGGCAACATAGTTGGTCGGCTGCTCGACAGTTTACCAGGCCACCGTAGGTCGCCGGAAGTTGGACAGCTTACCAGGCAACATAGGTGGCCGACAGCTCGACAGCTCACCAGGCCGCCGTGACCGGCAGCTCGACGGTTTACCAGGCCGCCATAGGAGACCGGCAGCTCGACAGCTTAGCAGGCCACCATTGGTGGCCGACAGCACGACAGATTACCAGGCCACCATAGGTGACCGGGAGCTCGACAGCTTAGCAGGCCACCATTGGTTGCCGGCAGCGCAACTACTTTCCAGATTGCCTTATGTGGCCTGCAGCTCGGCAGCTTACCAGGCCATTGTATGTGGCCGGCAGCTCGACAGTTTACCAGGCCGCCATAGGTGACCGGCAGCTCGACAGCTTACCAGGCCACCATTGATGGCCTGCAGCACAACAACTTTCCAGATTACCTTATGTGGCCGCCAGCTCGGCAGTTTACCAGGCCACCATAGGTGGCCGACAGTCGGATAGCTTACCAGGCCACCATTGGTGGCCGGCAGCACAACAACTTTCCAGATTACCTTATGTGGCCGCCAGCTCGGCAGTTTACCAGGCCACCGTAGGTCGCCGGAAGTTGGACAGCTTACCAGGCAACATAGGTGGCCGACAGCTCGACAGCTCACCAGGCCGCCGTAGGTGACCGGCAGCTCGACGGTTTACCAGGCCGCCATAGGAGACCGACAGCTGGACAGCTTACCAGGCCACCGTAGGTGGCCGGCAGCACATCGGCTTTCCAGATTACCTTATGTGGCCGGCAGCTCGGCAGTTTACCAGGCCACCATAGGTAGCCGACAGTCGGACAGCTTACCAGGCAACATAGTTGGTCGGCAGCTCGACAGTTTACCAGGCCGCCGTAGGTGGCTGACAGCACGACAACTTACCAGATTACCATTTGTGACCGGCAGCTCCACAGCTGACAGTCATACGTGACCGACAGCTCGACAGCTTACCAGGCCGCCATAGGTGACCGGCAGCTCGACAGCTTACCAGGCCACAATAGGTGGCCGGCAGCACAACAGCTTTCCAGATTACCTTATGTGGCCGCCAGCTCGGCAGTTTACCACGCCACCGTAGGTCGCCGGAAGTTGGACAGCTTACCAGGCAACATAGGTGGCCGACAGCTCGACAGCTCACCAGGCCGCCGTGACCGGCAGCTCGACGGTTTACCAGCCCGCCATAGGAGACCGGCAGCTCGACAGCTTACCAGGCCACCATAGGTGGCCGGCAGCACACCAGCTTTCCAGATTACCTTATGTGGCCGGCAGTTCGGCAGTATACCAGGCCACCATAGGTGGCCGACAGTCGGACAGCTTACCAGGCAACATAGTTGGTCGGCAGCTCAACATTTTACCAGGCCGCCATAAGTGGCCGACGGCACGACAGCTTACCAGGCCACCAGTAGTGGCCGGCAGCTCGATAACTTTCCAGATTACCTTGTGTGGCCGGCAGCTCTGCAGTTTACCAGGGCAACATAGTTGGTCGGCTGCTCGACAGTTTACCAGGCCGCCATAGGTGGCCGACAGCACGACAGCTTACCAGGCCGCCATAGGTGGCCGACAGCACGACAGCTTACCAGGCCACCATAGGTGGCCGTCAGCACAACAGCTTTCCAGATTACCTTATGTGCGGCAGCTCGGCAGTATACCAGGCCACCATAGGTGGCCGACAGTCGGACAGCTTACCAGGCAACATAGTTGGTCGGCAGCTCGACAGTTTACCAGGCCGCCATAGGTGACCGGCAGCTCGACAACTTAGCAGGCCACCATAGGTGGCCGGCAGCACACCAGCTTTCCAGATTACCTTATGTGGCTGGCAGTTCGGCAGCATACCAGGCCACCATAGGTGGCCGACAGTCGAACAGCTTACCAGGCAACATAGTTGGTCGGCAGCTCAACATTTTACCAGGCCGCCATAAGTGGCCGACAGCACGACAGCTTACCAGGCCACCAGTAGTGGCCGGCAGCTCGATAACTTTCCAGATTACCTTGTGTGGCCGGCAGCTCTGCAGTTTACCAGGGCAACATAGTTGGTCGGCTGCTCGACAGTTTTCCAGGCCGCCATAGGTGGCCGACAGCACGACAGCTTACCAGGCCGCCATAGGTGGCCGACAGCACGATAGCTTACCAGGCCACCATAAGTGGCCGTCAGCACAACAGCTTTCCAGATTACCTTATGTGCGGCAGCTCGGCAGTATACCAGGCCACCATAGGTGGCCGACAGTCGGACAGCTTACCAGGCAACATAGTTGGTCGGCAGCTCGACAGTTTACCAGGCCGCCATAGGTGACCGGCAGCTCGACAGCTTAGCAGGCCACCATAGGTGGCCGGCTGCACAACAGCTTTCCAGATTACCTTATGTGGCCGGCAGCTCGGCAGTATACCAGGCCACAATAGGTGGCCGACAGTCGGACAGCATACCAGGCAACTTAGTTGGTCGGCAGCTCGACAGTTTACCAGGCCACCATAGGTGGCCGGCAGCACACCAGCTTTTCAGATTACCTTATGTGGCCGGCAGTTCGGCAGTATACCAGGCCACCATAGGTGGCCGACAGTCGGACAGCTTACCAGGCCACCATAGGTGGCCGACAGTCGGATAGCTTACCAGGCAACACAGTTGGTCGGCAGCTCGACAGTTTACCAGACCGCCATAGGTGACCGGCAGCTCGACAGCTTAGCAGGCCACCATAGGTGGCCGGCTGCACAACAGCTTTCCAGGTTACCTTATGTGGCCGGCAGCTCGGCAGTATACCAGGCCACCATAGGTGGCCGACAGTCGGATAGCTTACCAGGCAACATAGTTGGTCGGCAGCTCAACATTTTACCAGGCCGCCATAAGTGGCCGACAGCACGACAGCTTACCAGGCCACCAGTAGTGGCCGGCAGCTCGATAACTTTCCAGATTACCTTGTGTGGCCGGCAGCTCTGCAGTTTACCAGGGCAACATAGGTGGCCGACAGCACGACAGCTTGCCAGGCCGCCATAGGTGGCCGACAGTCGGACAGCTTACCAGGCCACCATAGGTGGCCGACAGTCGGATAGCTTACCAGGCAACACAGTTGGTCGGCAGCTCGACAGTATACCAGGCCACCATAGGTGGCCGACAGTCGGACAGCTTACCAGGCCACCATAGGTGGCCGACAGTCGGATAGCTTACCAGGCAACACAGTTGGTCGGCAGCTTGACAGTTTACCAGACCGCCATAGGTGACCGGCAGCTCGACAGCTTAGCAGGCCACCATAGGTGGCCGGCTGCACAACAGCTTTCCAGATTATCTTATGTGGCCGGCAGCTCGGCAGTTTACCAGGCCACCGTAGGTCGCCGGAAGTTGGACAGCTTACCAGGCCACCATAGGTGGCCGACAGTCGGACAGCTTACCAGGCCACCATAGGTGGCCGACAGTCGGATAGCTTACCAGGCAACACAGTTGGTCGGCAGCTCGACAGTATACCAGGCCACCATAGGTGGCCGACAGTCGGACAGCTTACCAGGCCACCATAGGTGGCCGACAGTCGGATAGCTTACCAGGCAACACAGTTGGTCGGCAGCTCGACAGTTTACCAGACCGCCATAGGTGACCGGCAGCTCGACAGCTTAGCAGGCCACCATAGGTGGCCGGCAGCACAACAACTTTCCAGATTACCTTATGTGGCCGCCAGCTCGGCAGTTTACCAGGCCACCGTAGGTCGCCGGAAGTTGGACAGCTTACCAGGCAACATAGGTGGCCGACAGCTCGACAGCTCACCAGGCCGCCGTAGGTGACCGGCAGCTCGACGGTTTACCAGGCCGCCATAGGAGACCGACAGCTGGACAGCTTACCAGGCCACCGTAGGTGGCCGGCTGCACATCGGCTTTCCAGATTACCTTATGTGGCCGGCAGCTCGGCAGTTTACCAGGCCACCATAGGTAGCCGACAGTCGGACAGCTTACCAGGCAACATAGTTGGCCGGCAGCTCGACAGTTTACCAGGCCGCCGTAGGTGGCTGACAGCACGACAACTTACCAGATTACCATTTGTGACCGGCAGCTCCACAGCTGACAGTCATACGTGACCGACAGCTCGACAGCTTACCAGGCCGCCATAGGTGACCGGCAGCTCGACAGCTTACCAGGCCACAATAGGTGGCCGGCAGCACAACAGCTTTCCAGATTACCTTATGTGGCGGCAGCTCTGCAGTTTACCAGGAAACCATAGGTGGCCGACAGTCGTACAGATTACCAGGCAACATAGGTGTCCGACAGCTCGACAGCGTACCAGGCCGCCATAGGTGACCGGCCACGCGTCAGCTTACCAGGCCACCGTAGGTGGCCTGCAGCACAACAACATTCCAGATTACCTTGTGTGGCCGGCAGCTCTGCAGTTTACCAGGGCAACATAGTTGGTCGGCTGCTCGACAGTTTACCAGGCCACCGTAGGTCGCCGGAAGTTGGACAGCTTACCAGGCAACATAGGTGGCCGACAGCTCGACAGCTCACCAGGCCGCCGTGACCGGCAGCTCGACGGTTTACCAGGCCGCCATAGGAGACCGGCAGCTCGACAGCTTAGCAGGCTACCATAGGTGGCCGGCAGCACACCAGCTTTCCAGATTACCTTATGTGGCCGGCAGTTCGGCAGTATACCAGGCCACCATAGGTGGCCGACAGTCGGACAGCTTACCAGGCAACATAGTTGGTCGGCAGCTCAACATTTTACCAGGCCGCCATAAGTGGCCGACAGCACGACAGCTTACCAGGCCACCAGTAGTGGCCGGCAGCTCGATAACTTTCCAGATTACCTTGTGTGGCCGGCAGCTCTGCAGTTTACCAGGGCAACATAGGTGGCCGACAGCACGACAGCTTACCAGGCCGCCATAGGTGGCCGACAGCACGACAGATTACCAGGCCACCATAGGTGGCCGTCAGCAAAACAGCTTTCCAGATTACCTTGTGTGGCCGGCAGCTCTGCAGTTTACCAGGGCAACAAAGTTGGTCGGCAGCTCGACAGCTTACTAGGCCGTCATATGTGACCGCAGCTCGACAGCTTACCAGGCCACCAGTAGTGGCAGGCAGCTCGATAACTTTCCAGATTACCTTAAGTGGCCGGGAGCTCGGCAGTTTACCAGGCCACTGTAGGTGGCCGACAGTTGGCAACATAGGTGGCCGACAGCTCGACAGCTTACGAGGCCACCATAGGTGGCCGGCAGCACACCAGCTTTCCAGATTACCTTATGTGGCCGGCAGTTCGGCAGTATACCAGGCCACCGTAGGTGGCCGACAGTCGGACAGCTTACCAGGCAACATAGTTGGTCGGCAGCTCAACATTTTACCAGGCCGCCATAAGTGGCCGACAGCACGACAGCTTACCAGGCCACCAGTAGTGGCCGGCAGCTCGATAACTTTCCAGATTACCTTGTGTGGCCGGCAGCTCTGCAGTTTACCAGGGCAACATAGGTGGCCGACAGCACGACAGCTTACCAGGCCGCCATAGGTGGCCGACAGCACGACAGATTACCAGGCCACCATAGGTGGCCGTCAGCAAAACAGCTTTCCAGATTACCTTGTGTGGCCGGCAGCTCTGCAGTATACCAGGCCACCATAGGTGGCCGACAGTCGGACAGCTTACCAGGCAACATAGTTGGTCGGCAGCTCGATAGTTTACCAGGCCGCCATAGGTGACCGGCAGCTCGACAGCTTAGCAGGCCACCATAGGTGGCCGGCTGCACAACAGCTTTCCAGATTATCTTATGTGGCCGGCAGCTCGGCAGTATACCAGGCCACCATAGGTGGCCGACAGTCGGACAGCTTACCAGGCAACATAGTTGGTCGGCAGCTCGACAGTTTACCAGGCCGCCATAGGTGACCGGCAGCTCGACAGCTTAGCAGGCCACCATAGGTTGCCGGCAGCGCAACAACTTTCCAAATTACCTTATGTGGCCGCCAGCTCGGCAGTTTAACAGGCCACCGTAGGTCGCCGGAAGTTGGACAGCTTACCAGGCAACATAGGTGACCGACGGCTCGACAGCTTAGCAGGCCACCATAGGTTGCCGGCAGCGCAACAACTTTCCAGATTATCTTGTGTGGCCGGCAGCTCTGCAGTTTACCAGGGCAACATAGTTGGTCGGCTGCTCGACAGTTTACCAGGCCGCCATAGGTGACCGGCAGCTCGACAGCTTAGCAGGCCACCATAGGTTGCCGGCAGTGTGAACAGCAAGGTTATGTGTAGACGAATCGGATGTTTTTATTGGGCTTAGAGTATATTACATTTCATATACTAAGGTAATAGATTAAGTTATAAGTTAACGTAATAGAATAGTGTAGTGCTGGCATGTTCTCATCTCCCTTCTTGCAAGACAGAGACAGATACATTGAACGAATATCTGTTTGTTAAAGTGTCAATCGGTTGGGCGGTTTGACATTTCTTGATGATCGTCTGAGTCCTGATTGTGTAGGTGTACCCGGTGGATTTTCTGGAACATGTTTGATCTCTGCTGGTTGTGTTAATGGAGTGTTTGCAGCTGGTGGTTTTGATGGGGAGCTTGGAGTCGGTGTTGCCGATTGTGTGCTTGGAGTCTGTGTCAACAAAGGTTGACTGTCCGGGTGTTCTTTAAAGTTTGCTTCAGTTGGCCGAATGTTTGTGAGATTTCTGCGATAGAGATTTCCATCAACATCACGGATAATGAATGACCTTGGATGGACTTGGCTTTCAACGACTGCGGGCTTCCATTGTTCCTTGTTGATTCTAGATACTACTGAATCACCTGGTTCGAGCAGTTTAAGACTTTTTGCTCCTCTGTTGGCATATGTGGACTGTTTTTCCCTTTCCCTGCGTAGCGAGTTTGTTACATGTGCATTTGATTCGATCTGCAAAGATTCAGATGTTACTGGAAGAAGACTTCTTATACTGTGACCAAATAAACGTTCCGCTGGGGATCCAAGGTTTCCTCGTGGTGTGTTCATGTAATTGAGGATACCGTGGTGAACGTCCGTATTATCGTAATGTGATTTCTTTAGCATGTTTTTTGCAATCTGAACCGCACGCTCTGCCAGACCATTGCCTCTTGGATGATACGGTGAACTCGTGGAGTGATTGAACTTCCAGTCCTCTGCAAATTTTTTAAAGTTTGCACAGGCGAATTGTGGCCCATTGTCCGTTTCCAAAGTTAGAGGAGTGCCAAAGACAGAAAATATCTCCTTTAGAAAGTGAATGACCTGATTAGCCCCAGCGGGACTATCCACCTTGCCGTGGTGCTGGGGCTTACACTGGCCAGGGAAGCCTTGTCAACGACATGGGTTCCGGGCCGGGAACCAAGAGATAGTCAACCCTACTCCAGTGGTGGTGTGAGCTTCTTAAAACCGTGCCGAAGGATGAAAGGTTGGAGGGTTTATTTCCAACCGCTAACGAGCTCCCTTAGGTGCACAGGCGAGGCCTAAGGTATTCAAATGCCTTACTCCGATATTCGGCGGCTCTGTCGGAGTGGACCCATATTTCCGGCCGTACTCGTGGGTACAAAATTTCAAATTTAAACAAAACAAAAACACAAAAAGAAAGTAAAGAGGAAGAGCTCTCTCTCGAGTCGGTGGCAGACGCACTACTTGCTGTGGTCAGTGACAGAGAGGAAGAAGCCAAACCTAGGGGATCCAGCGTGTTAGACGAGGTCATCTCCAAGGAATTAGAGGAGGAATTACTCGCTGATTCTGAAGAGACAGCCCAAGAAGGTTTAACACGGAGAAAGGATGCCAAGAAACCTAAGAAATTAACCCAAGGAAAGCTGAGGCTTAAGGAGTACAAAAAAGCTGTACACCTTAAGCGCTTGCTTGAGGAAAAGGGCAGACCCCTGCTCTCCGATATGGAGAAGGAGAAGCTCGCTTGGGCAGAAGAGGTGATTGCCAAGGATGTCCTAACGAGACCAAGGGCTGACAAGGGCACATCCGGCAAAAAAGCCAGAGAAGGCAAGGGGGATAAAAAGACCATAAATCCCCCCAAGAAAAGGGAGCGGAGGGCTGGGCCAGGTGGAACCGAAGCCGATAAGGCGGGTTCTAGCTGCACCCAGATCCTAGGCGAAGGTGAGAACCTGAAAACCAAGGGCACGGGAAGGACTGTAGCCGCTAAGGCAGGTTCTACTAAGGTGGCCCCTAACGCGGTCGATAAGACTGGTAAGGGCAAACCAGAAAACGTGCCAGCTCCCAAGAAAAGAGAGGATTTCAAGGCGAAGAGGGTAAGATCCCAAGAGGAAGCCGGAAATCCATCAAAAAGAGTGAAGGTCAACACGGCAGTGCAGTTCGGAGGGGCTGCTCGGAATGCTTTACAGCTAGCTGTGATAGATTCCGGCAGGCCGAGTGGCCAGTATACCTTCGAACAGGGGAAGATGATCGAGAAGGCTTTGGCTAGAGCGATCTTCGACCACATTCGAGGGAATGCTGGGAAAACTGCGCCAACGTTTGGTCTCACTAACTGGAGGCGAGGTGTGAGTAGGCTGGACTGCAAGGACCAGCTATCACATGACTTTGCGAAGAAGGTTGTACCCACCTTCAAACTGTGGGAGGGGGCTGCACTAAAGGCAGTCCCCTTGGACGAGGTACCAGAGAGGCCTAAAGCCAAGATGAGCGTACCGGAAATGGAATTTGAGAAAAGCGAGATCCTCGGCTTTCTAAAGGCACAAAACCCAGCGGTCCCTATGGATGACTGGGAAGTAGTAGCAATTGAGAGCAACGAAGACGGCACAAAAAGCATAATCTTTGTTATCGAGGATCCGCCGGAAGCGATGAAAAAAGAGAGGCATATGCGCCTATTCTTCGGGGCTGGTGAGTTTCCTGTGAGACTCATGAAGAAGGCGCAGCCTGGCGGTACGGCAGCTGTGGTGAAGGAAAGTGCTACTAAAAATGAAAGTAGTGCAAATAAACCTGCATCACAGTAAGGCCGCATCAGCCAATCTTATGCTGCTCATGAACAAGGAGCAGCTTGATGTGGCCCTGATCCAAGAACCATGGATCCTCCATAATCGGGTTAAGGGATTAGGGTCATCGAAATACAGCCTCTTTTATAACAGCAGCGAAGGCAAGGTTAGAACTTGTATCGTTGCTAGCAAAGATCTCCACGTACTAATGTTAACTAATTTCAGCTCGGGTGACCAGACGGTGGTGGAGGTTACGGGAAAGGAGGGTGAACTAACGATGGCTTCGGTTTACCTACCGTACGACGAAGGCACGGACGTCCCCTCTAGAGAAACAAGGTCATTGATCGCAATGGCCGAACAAGGTAAGAAGAACTTAGTCGTAGGGTGTGATGCTAACGCCCATCACACTACTTGGGGTAGCTCTAATACCAATAGTAGGGGTGAGGCTTTGTTCAGTTTTGTCCTTAGTACTAACCTAGTTATATGTAATAGGGGTGATTCACCAACATTTATTACTAGTAACAGAAGGGAAGTCTTAGACATAACGCTTATAAATGATAATGGTACTGCGGAGATCTCGAACTGGAGAGTATCTGACAAAGCATCACTTTCTGATCACTGTTGGATCCTCTTCGACTTGAATGTCCGTAGGCCGGATAGGAAAGTGTTTCGGAATCCCCGGAAGGCGAACTGGCAGAGGTTTAACGCGGAGCTGGGTGGGGCCCTCAACCGGTTTCCGGATGGGAACCCCGACTCCACGGAAGACATCGATGAGATGGTACTGAACCTTACCAGCAAGCTAAATCGGTCATTTGAGAAGGCATGTCCTACCAGACGACCCAGTAAAAGAAACCACCCACCATGGTGGAATGCTAAAATAGCAGAGCGGCTTCGTATCTCTAGGCTCAGTTGGAACCTGGCAAAGGAGGGGGCCATTGAATGGTCAACCTATAGAGATAATGTTAAGCGACTCAAAAAAGAAATTAGATTCGCCAAGAAGGACTCTTGGAGAAGCTTCTGCGGCTCTATTGAATCATGTACGGGTGCAGCTCGTCTGAGGAAGGTCCTTGCAAAAGCTCCCACACAGATGTCCTCTATAAAGAGATCTGATGGTAGCTGGACAGACTCAAACGAGAGCGTGCTTGATTCACTATTGAAAGGACATTTCCCTGGCTGCGAGGATGCAGGAATCTTCAATTCAGCGGACACGTTGCCAAGGGAATGTATTGAGCATGAGACAGTCGATAAGATTGTTACGGGGAATAAGATCCTGTGGGCAATCAAATCTTTTGACCCCTACAAGGCACCGGGAATGGATGGGATCTTTCCGATCATGTTGCAGGAGTCATGCGAAGTCATTCTTCCATGGCTGGAGCGCATCTACTCCTGGTGCCTCAGGATGGGATATGTTCCTCAAGCGTGGAGGGAAGTTAGGGTGGTTTTCATACCCAAATCGGGTAAAGTCAGCCACACTACTGCAAAGGACTTCAGGCCTATTAGTCTGTCGTCCTTCCTGATGAAAACGCTGGAGCGAATAATAGATTTGTACGTAAGAGAAGAGATTGGGGACGGTTATCTGTCACAATCACATAATGCGTACATAAGGGGAAAGTCGGTGGATACTGCTCTGCATAGGGTAGTCTCTGCGATAGAAAAATCGCTCAGTATCAAGGAATTCACTCTAGGTGCTTTCCTGGACATTGAGGGTGCCTTTAACAACGTGAGTACCGAGGCAATAGTGTCCAGCCTTCATATGGCCCAAATAAACCCGGGTGTATGCAGGTGGATTGGGCAAATGCTGGGTACTCGTATAGTAAATTCGACGATAGGGGGAGCATGCGGAAGGGTGAGGGTAAATAAAGGCACACCACAAGGTGGCGTTCTGTCACCCCTCCTATGGCTCCTTGTGGTCGACGGAATGGTCAAGATTCTGGAGACGGAGGGTTTTAATGTTACGGCCTACGCCGATGACATTGCCATTTTAGTCTCTGGAAAATTTACGCAGGTCCTCAGCGATAGACTAAGCTATGCACTGATGTTAGTGGATAGCTGGGTCAAGGGGCGAGGCCTGGGAGTAAATCCGGCGAAAACAGAGGTAGTACTCTTTACAAGGAGAAGATCTGTACCAAGATACACCTACCCCCGTATGAATGGTATAGATCTGATCCCTGGACAATCTGCGAAATATCTGGGCACAATCCTGGACTCCAAACTTAGTTGGAGAGAAAATATTGAGGAAAGAATCAAAAAGGCCTATGTGGCACTATATTCGTGCAAGGTAGCCTTTGGAAAGACATGGGGCCTCAAACCGAGGTTAGTACATTGGTTATACACTGCGGTAGTAAGACCTATCCTAGTCTATGGCTCGGTTGTCTGGTGGAAAGCGCTTGAGAAAAAGTGTCATCTTCAGAGTGTGTCAAAGGTTCAAAGGGCGGGCTGTCTGGCGGTGACGGGATCTATGAAGTCCACACCAACGGCGGCCCTTGAAGTCATGCTGAGCCTCCCACCCCTGGACTTGTACTGCGAGAGCGTCGCAACCAGAACTGCGCTAAGATTACAGGAATTAGGTCTCTGGAAAAAGAGTCCTCATGGACATGCATCAGTCTTGGATCGATGGGCCGTCTCGAGATTCAGAACCGTAACGGACTATGTCACCCGACTTCCTTCCTGGGAGAGGAGATTCTCTATTAGAATTCCCTCCAGGGAGGAATGGACCGGTGACATGGTACGCACGGAAAGTGAACTGGCACTCTACACCGACGGATCCAAAATGGATGTTGGCACAGGTGCCGGAGTCTACTTTGAGTCTCGGGATATGCATCGCTCCTACAGGCTCGATGATGGATGCAGTGTCTTCCAAGCTGAGGTCTTCGCTATCAAGCAAGCGGCGGACCTGATCAGCAAAGAGAATATCACAGGAAAAAGGATCAGCATCTATGTTGACAGCCAGGCAGCCATTAAGGCTCTGCAGGCAGCATGGATAAGATCCAAACTAGTCAAAATCTGTAAGGAGAAGTTAGAAGAGATATCCAATGTAAATGAGGTGACCCTTTGCTGGGTACCTGGTCATATGAATATCTCCGGAAACGAGAGGGCGGACGAGTTGGCTAGGGTGGGATCAGGTGCTAATATTGCGCAGATCTCAGCTGATGCCAAAACACCACTCAGTGCGCTCTACAGGGAGATACAGACGGAGCTATTGGCGAAAGCCAATAAGCGATGGTGTCGCTTAGATACATGCGCAACGGCGAAATTGACCTGGCCCGTCTATGATAAGAAAAGAACGGAAAATCTGCTGAAGTTCAATCGTGGGAACATTCGACTGGCAGTCGGTGCCCTCACCGGGCATTGCATGCTATCTTATCATGCAGCTCGACTAGGCCAGCCCTACAATGACTTCTGTAGAAGCTGCAGGGACGAAGAGGAAATTGAGTCCGTTCGTCACCTGCTGTGCGAATGCCCGGCGCTAGCCCAAAAAAGGAATATTTTCCTGGGAAGATACTTCCTTTCGGGACTAGAAGAGGTAGGTAATATCGGGCTGAACAGAATACTAGGTTTTTTATCCTCGTCTGGCTGGTTCAGCTCGACAGTAAATGTATAGGTATCAACGGGTTAAACAAAACAGGTGGGCACAATGGACTCAACGTAGTCTACGTGAGCCTTGACTTTACGTCAATAGGGCACCCATATACCTAACCTAACCTTAATTCATGAAACTTCAGAAAGCCTGAGAAGCTGTCGATGAAAACAATGTAGTCTTTGCCGTGAAAATTGAAAAGATCTGAGGCTCCTATGTCAAATACGTGGTTTGGAATTTCCTTCATGCCTATTTTAAGTTTTACGTTGTTACGATGATGGACTTGACATGCTGCGCATCTCTTAACGGCGTTAGATATGTCTTGATTCATTCTGGGCCAGAAAATTGACTGCCTTGCCATACTTACGCATTTAGCATAACCAAAGTGTCCTTTGTGAATGTTTTTTAGCGTTTCTGGTCTCAGGATGGATGGTATTACAACTTTGGATGATTTGTATAATATCCCATCCGAATCAACTGACAGTTCATCTCGAAAATTCCAATATTCTCTAATGGCTTTGGGTAATGCTTCTATAGAAGTGGGCCATCCTCCCCTGATTACTTTGATTAGCTCTTGAGATGTGGTGTCTTCGCTGGTGGCTTTTTTCATTTTTTCTAACTCCTTGTTGGAAATTGACAGTATTGATAAGATTTCGAGCGAATGGTCTTGGTCTAAGGCTTTCTCGTTTTGGTTGGATTTGTTTATGAAGTCCCGACTGAGGGGGTCTGCCAGCAGCATTTTATTTCCTGGTATGTATACAACCACTGGGTTAAACGTTAAAAGCGCTAGCCGTATTCTTCGAAGTCGTAGTGGCGAAGAGTGAATCGGTTTCTGAAAAATAGACTCTAATGGTTTGTGGTCAGATTCAACAATTACCTTCTTTCCCCAAACGTACTGTTGAAATTTTTCACATCCGAACTGGACTGCCAGTGCTTCCTTTTCAAGTTGTGAGTACCTTGTTTGTGCATCTGTTAGGGCTTTTGAGGCGTACGCAACTGGATGATCTTCTTGTAGGAGTACGGCACCCATTGCGAATGAGCTGGCATCAACTTGAAGTTTGACATCTTTTGTCACATCATATAGTTTTAGTACCGGTGGATTGGTAATTATTGACTTTAACTTTTTGAACGCCTCTTGTTGACTTTTATCCCAATAGAACGAGGTTGCCTTTTCCAATAAAGCTCGCATTGGTGCGGTGACAGCTGAATAATTCCTTATAAATTTGCTGAGATACGTAAATTTTCCTAGTATTCTCTGAAGTTCTTTTTTATTCTTTGGAGGCTTTAATCTATTTACAGCGTCGATCTTTTCAGGGTCCGGATGTACTCCCTTATTGCTGATGATATGTCCAAGAAATTTAACTGATGTCCGCTCAAACTGGCATTTGCTTTTGTTGAGCCTCAATCCTTTGTCTCCGATTATTCTGAGGACCTTTCTTGTTGTACTTCGAAGACCGTCTAAAGTGCTCGAATGAATGAGGATGTCATCCATTGAGACTTTCACATTTGGTACCTCCGAGAAAAGTGTTTGCATAACACTCTGGAAGACTTCAGGAGCTGAAGAAATTCCGAATGGAAGTCTTTTGCAGGAGTACCGTCCCCATGGTGTGGAAAAGGTCAATATTTTTTTCGTTCGCTCGGAGACTCGAATTTGCCAGAATCCTCTCGCGCAATCTAGGAGTGTGAAGTATTTGGCACCACGCAATTGTGCTGCAATTTCGTCGAAGGTATTCATCGGGTGGTGACGTCTGATGATATTTTTGTTCACTACTGTTGGGTCGATGCAGATTCGGATTTTATTGTTTTTTCGAACTATGACCATCGGTGAAACGGCTGGTGTGGGTTCGTGGACTGGTTCTATTACATCCAGTTTGACCATCTTATCCAGTTCCTGTTTGACGTCATCTCGGATTTGAAAAGGCATTTTACGTGGTGGGAAAATCTCAAACTTAGGGTTGTCGACGAGGTCAATGTCATACACGAAGTCTTTCAAGCAGCCTAGTCCCCCGAAGATGTTGCTGTCGACGTCAAGACTGTTCACTCTTTTTATTAAATTTAATTTCTCACAAGCATTTGCGCCGAGAATTGGCTTAACGTGCCCTGCCACGACTTTGAACGCGACTTTGCAAGTGGTATTTGCTATTTCGCATCGAACGATTGATTCTCCGAGAACATCAATTTTTTGATTCCCAAATGTAACTAGGTGTTTTACTTCACATGGGTGGATTGCAATGCGATATTTGTTCACTATTTGTTTCGGAAGTACGTTGCATTGCGCTCCCGTGTCCAGCTTAATTTCATATATTTCTCCTCCAATGTTTATTTTTTTTGTGAATTTGTCACAGACAGAGGTAGCAATACTTTTGAGACAGCCTACGAAGACTTCGCTCTCATCTGCCGATTTGGCTTCACAACTGTCTACAGCTTTGTATGGCTTATTTATTTTAGCCTTCTTACACATTTTTTCAAAATGGTTCTTCTTATTGCACCTTTTACATGTGTGTTGATAGGCCGGGCAGTTGCGGATGGTATGCTTGTTGCCACAGTTTCGGCAGTTAAAGACTTTGTTTGTCTGTTCCTTTTGCACGAGACTAATATTAGCACTTGTGTTTTGGTGAATTTCTGCGCTTTGTTTCTGTGCTAGCTCAGTGGCTTGACAAATACTTAATGCTTTCTCTAACGACACGTCGTCAGACAGTAGCTTTGTGCGTAGAGCTTCACTCCTGATTCCTAGAATTAGCTGATCTCTTAACAGACTGTTAGTGAGTTCCTTAAACTCACAATTTTGTGCTTGGAGCCTTAATCGTGATATAAGCTCGTCAATTGATTCGTCTTCCTGCTGTATTATTTTATTAAATTTGTATCGCTCGAATGTAACGTTAAGCCTAGGAGAGAAATACGCCTCGAATTTGTCTTTTACCTGTTCCACTGTTGTTTCTGGCGTGTCAGATGTGGAAGATGGCAGAGAATTATATACAAGTATAGCTGCATGCCCAATCGAGGACATGAAGGTGGCCACTTGAATATTTTGAGGTTTTGAGGAAAGCCCGACAGCTATTTCGAAATATTCATATTGTTGTCTCCAAAGCTTCCACTCTCGCGCCATATCTCTGTCGTGTTCTATGATTAGTGGTTTCGGTGGACGAAGAAAATTACAACTTTCCGCCATTTTCAAGAAAATTTTATTTTATTTTTGTTTCGAATAGGGTTTCGGCACCATGTGAACAGCAAGGTTATGTGTAGACGAATCGGATGTTTTTATTGGGTTTAGAGTATATTACATTTCATATACTAAGGTAATAGATTAAGTTATAAGTTAACGTAATAGAATACTGTAGTGCTGGCATGTTCTCAGGCAGCACAACAACTTTCCAGATTACCTTATGTGGCCGCCAGCTCGGCCGTTTACCAGGCCGCCATAGGTGACCGGCAGCTCGACAGCTTAGCAGGCCACCATAGGTAGCCGACAGCACGACAGCTTACCAGGCCGCCATAGGTGGCCGGCAGCACATCAGCTTTCCAGATTACCTTATGTGGCCGGCAGCTCGACAGTTTACCAGGCCGCCATAGGTGACCGGCAGCTCGACAGCTTAGCAGGCCACCATAGGTGGCCGGCTGCACAACAGCTTTCCAGATTATCTTATGTGGCCGGCAGCTCGGCAGTATACCAGGCCACCATAGGTGGCCGACAGTCGGACAGCTTACCAGGCAACATAGTTGGTCGGCAGCTCGACAGTTTACCAGGCCGCCATAGGTGACCGGCAGCTCGACAGCTTAGCAGGCCACCATAGGTTGCCGGCAGCGCAACAACTTTCCAAATTACCTTATGTGGCCGCCAGCTCGGCAGTTTAACAGGCCACCGTAGGTCGCCGGAAGTTGGACAGCTTACCAGGCAACATAGGTGACCGACAGCTCGACAGCTTAGCAGGCCACCATAGGTAGCCGACAGCACGACAGCTTACCAGGCCGCCATAGGTGGCCGGCAGCACATCAGCTTTCCAGATTACCTTATGTGGCCGGCAGCTCGGCAGTTTACCAGGCCACCATAGGTAGCCGACAGCACGACAGCTTACCAGGCCGCCATAGGTGGCCGACAGCACGACAGCTTACCAGGCCACCATAGGTGGCCGTCAGCACAACAGCTTTCCAGATTACCTTATGTGCGGCAGCTCGGCAGTATACCAGGCCACCATAGGTGGCCGACAGTCGGACAGTTTACCAGGCCGCCATAGGTGACCGGCAGCTCGACAGCTTAGCATGCCACCACAGGTGGCCGGCTGCACAACAGCTTTCCAGATTACCTTATGTGGCCGGCAGCTCGGCAGTATACCAGGCCACAAGAGGTGGCCGACAGTCGGACAGCATACCAGGCAACTTAGTTGGTCGGCAGCTCGACAGTTTACCAGGCCGCCATAGGTGACCGGCAGCTCGACAGCTTACCAGGCCACCATAGGTGGCCGGCAGCACAACAGCTTTCCATATTACCTTATGTGGCCGGCAGTTCGGCAGCATACCAGGCCACAATAGGTGGCCGACAGTCGGACAGCATACCAGGCAACTTAGTTGGTCGGCAGCTCGACAGTTTACCAGGCCGCCATAGGTGACCGACAGTTGAACAGCTTACCAGGCAACATAGGTGACCGGCAGCACACCAGCTTTCCAGATTACCTTATGTGGCCGGCAGTTCGGCAGCATACCAGGCCACCATAGGTGGCCGACAGTCGAACAGCTTACCAGGCAACATAGTTGGTCGGCAGCTCAACATTTTACCAGGCCGCCATAAGTGGCCGACGGCACGACAGCTTACCAGGCCACCAGTAGTGGCCGGCAGCTCGATAACTTTCCAGATTACCTTGTGTGGCCGGCAGCTCTGCAGTTTACCAGGGCAACATAGTTGGTCGGCTGCTCGACAGTTTACCAGGCCGCCATAGGTGGCCGACAGCACGACAGCTTACCAGGCCGCCATAGGTGGCCGACAGCACGACAGCTTACCAGGCCACCATAGGTGGCCGTCAGCACAACAGCTTTCCAGATTACCTTATGTGCGGCAGCTCGGCAGTATACCAGGCCACCATAGGTGGCCGACAGTCGGACAGCTTACCAGGCAACATAGTTGGTCGGCAGCTCGACAGTTTACCAGGCCGCCATAGGTGACCGGCAGCTCGACAGCTTAGCAGGCCACCATAGGTGGCCGGCAGCACACCAGCTTTCCAGATTACCTTATGTGGCCGGCAGTTCGGCAGCATACCAGGCCACCATAGGTGGCCGACCGTCGAACAGCTTACCAGGCAACATAGTTGGTCGGCAGCTCAACATTTTACCAGGCCGCCATAAGTGGCCGACAGCACGACAGCTTACCAGGCCACCATTAGTGGCCGGCAGCTCGATAACTTTCCAGATTACCTTGTGTGGCCGGCAGCTCTGCAGTTTACCAGGGCAACATAGTTGGTCGGCTGCTCGACAGTTTTCCAGGCCGCCGTAGGTGGCCAACAGCACGACAGCTTACCAGGCCGCCATAGGTGGCCGACAGCACGACAGCTTACCAGGCCACCATAAGTGGCCGTCAGCACAACAGCTTTCCTGATTACCTTATGTGCGGCAGCTCGGCAGTATACCAGGCCACCATAGGTGGCCGACAGTCGGACAGCTTACCAGGCAACATAGTTGGTCGGCAGCTCGACAGTTTACCAGGCCGCCATAGGTGACCGGCAGCTCGACAGCTTAGCAGGCCACCATAGGTGGCCGGCTGCACAACAGCTTTCCAGATTACCTTATGTGGCCGGCAGCTCGGCAGTATACCAGGCCACAATAGGTGGCCGACAGTCGGACAGCATACCAGGCAACTTAGTTGGTCGGCAGCTCGACAGTTTACCAGGCCGCCATAGGTGACCGGCAGCTCGACAGCTTAGCAGGCCACCATAGGTTGCCGGCAGCGCAACAACTTTCCAGATTACTTTATGTGGCCGGCAGCTCGGCAGCTAACCAGGTCATCGTATGTGGCCGGCAGCTCGACGGTTTACCAGGCCACCATAGGAGACCGGCAGCTGGACAGCTTACCAGGTCACCATAAGTGGCCGGCAGCGCAACATCTTTCCAGATTACCTTATGTGGCCGCCAGCTCGGCCGTTTACCAGGCCACCGTAGGTGACCGACAGTTGAACAGCTTACCAGGCAACATAGGTGACCGGCAGCTCGACAGCTTAGCAGGCCACCATAGGTGACCGGCTGCACAACATCTTTCCAGATTACCTTATGTGGCCGCCAGCTCGGCCGTTTACCAGGCCACCGTAGGTGACCGACAGTTGAACAGCTTACCAGGCAACATAGCTGACCGGCAGCTCGACAGCTTAGCAGGCCACAATAGGTGGCCGACAGTCGGACAGCATACCAGGCAACTTAGTTGGTCGGCAGCTCGACAGTTTACCAGGCCGCCATAGGTGACCGGCAGCTCGACAGCTTAGCAGGCCACCATAGGTTGCCGGCAGCGCAACAACTTTCCAGATTACTTTATGTGGCCGGCAGCTCGGCAGCTAACCAGGTCATCGTATGTGGCCGGCAGCTCGGCAGTATACCAGGCCTCAATAGGTGGCCGACAGCTCGACAGCTCACCAGGCCGCCGTAGGTGACCGGCAGCTCGACGGCTTACCAGGCCGCCATAGGAGACCGGCAGCGCGACAGCTTACCAGGCCACCATAGGTGGCCGGCAGCACAACAGCTTTCCATATTACCTTATGTGGCCGCCAGCTCGGCAGTTTACCAGGCCACCGTAGGTCGCCGGAAGTTGGACAGCTTACCAGGCAACATAGGTGGCCGACAGCTCGACAGCTCACCAGGCCGCCGTAAGTGACCGGCAGCTCGACGGTTTACCAGGCCGCCAAAGGAGACCGGCAGCTGGACAGCTTACCAGGCCACCATAGGTGGCCGGCAGCACACCAGCTTTTCAGATTACCTTATGTGGCCGGCAGTTCGGCAGTATACCAGGCCACCATAGGTGGCCGACAGTCGGACAGCTTACCAGGCCACCATAGGTGGCCGACAGTCGGATAGCTTACCAGGCAACACAGTTGGTCGGCAGCTCGACAGTTTACCAGACCGCCATAGGTGACCGGCAGCTCGACAGCTTAGCAGGCCACCATAGGTGGCCGGCTGCACAACAGCTTTCCAGGTTACCTTATGTGGCCGGCAGCTCGGCAGTATACCAGGCCACCATAGGTGGCCGACAGTCGGATAGCTTACCAGGCCACCATTGGTGGCCGGCAGCACAACAACTTTCCAGATTACCTTATGTGGCCGCCAGCTCGGCAGTTTACCAGGCCACCGTAGGTCGCCGGAAGTTGGACAGCTTACCAGGCAACATAGGTGGCCGACAGCTCGACAGCTCACCAGGCCGCCGTAGGTGACCGGCAGCTCGACGGTTTACCAGGCCGCCATAGGAGACCGACAGCTGGACAGCTTACCAGGCCACCGTAGGTGGCCGGCAGCACATCAGCTTTCCAGATTACCTTATGTGGCCGGCAGCTCGGCAGTTTACCAGGCCACCATAGGTAGCCGACAGTCGGACAGCTTACCAGGCAACATAGTTGGTCGGCAGCTCGACAGTTTACCAGGCCGCCGTAGGTGGCTGACAGCACGACAACTTACCAGATTACCATTTGTGACCGGCAGCTCCACAGCTGACAGTCATACGTGACCGACAGCTCGACAGCTTACCAGGCCGCCATAGGTGACGGGCAGCTCGACAGCTTACCAGGCCACAATAGGTGGCCGGCAGCACAACAGCTTTCCAGATTACCTTATGTGGCGGCAGCTCTGCAGTTTACCAGGAAACCATAGGTGGCCGACAGTCGTACAGATTACCAGGCAACATAGGTGTCCGACAGCTCGACAGCGTACCAGGCCGCCATAGGTGACCGGCCACGCGTCAGCTTACCAGGCCACCGTAGGTGGCCTGCAGCACAACAACATTCCAGATTACCTTGTGTGGCCGGCAGCTCTGCAGTTTACCAGGGCAACATAGTTGGTCGGCTGCTCGACAGTTTACCAGGCCACCGTAGGTCGCCGGAAGTTGGACAGCTTACCAGGCAACATAGGTGGCCGACAGCTCGACAGCTCACCAGGCCGCCGTGACCGGCAGCTCGACGGTTTACCAGGCCGCCATAGGAGACCGGCAGCTCGACAGCTTAGCAGGCCACCATTGGTGGCCGACAGCACGACAGATTACCAGGCCACCATAGGTGGCCGTCAGCAAAACAGCTTTCCAGATTACCTTATGTGGCCGGCAGCTCGGCAGTATACCAGGCCACAATAGGTGGCCGACAGTCGGACAGCATACCAGGCAACTTAGTTGGTCGGCAGCTCGACAGTTTACCAGGCCGCCATAGGTGACCGGCAGCTCGACAGCTTAGCAGGCCACCATAGGTTGCCGGCAGCGCAACAACTTTCCAGATTACTTTATGTGGCCGGCAGCTCGGCAGCTAACCAGGTCATCGTATGTGGCCGGCAGCTCGACGGTTTACCAGGCCACCATAGGAGACCGGCAGCTGGACAGCTTACCAGGTCACCATAGGTGGCCGGCAGCGCAACATCTTTCCAGATTACCTTATGTGGCCGCCAGCTCGGCCGTTTACCAGGCCACCGTAGGTGACCGACAGTTGAACAGCTTACCAGGCAACATAGGTGACCGGCAGCTCGACAGCTTAGCAGGCCACCATAGGTGGCCGGCTGCACAACAGCTTTCCAGATTACCTTATGTGGCCGGCAGCTCGGCAGTATACCAGGCCTCAATAGGTGGCCGACAGCTCGACAGCTCACCAGGCCGCCGTAGGTGACCGGCAGCTCGACAGTTTACCAGGCCGCCATAGGGGACCGGCAGCTCGACAGCTTAGCAGGCCACCATAGGTGGCCGGCTGCACAACAGCTTTCCAGATTACCTTATGTGGCCGGCAGCTCGGCAGTATACCAGGCCACCATAGGTGGCCGACAGTCGGACAGCTTACCAGGCAACATAGTTGGTCGGCAGCTCGACAGTTTACCAGGCCGCCATAGGTGACCGGCAGCTCGACAGCTTAGCAGGCTACCATAGGTGGCCGGCAGCACACCAGCTTTCCAGATTACCTTATGTGGCCGGCAGTTCGGCAGTATACCAGGCCACCATAGGTGGCCGACAGTCGGACAGCTTACCAGGCAACATAGTTGGTCGGCAGCTCAACATTTTACCAGGCCGCCATAAGTGGCCGACAGCACGACAGCTTACCAGGCCACCAGTAGTGGCCGGCAGCTCGATAACTTTCCAGATTACCTTGTGTGGCCGGCAGCTCTGCAGTTTACCAGGGCAACATAGGTGGCCGACAGCACGACAGCTTACCAGGCCGCCATAGGTGGCCGACAGCACGACAGATTACCAGGCCACCATAGGTGGCCGTCAGCAAAACAGCTTTCCAGATTACCTTGTGTGGCCGGCAGCTCTGCAGTTTACCAGGGCAACAAAGTTGGTCGGCAGCTCGACAGCTTACTAGGCCGTCATATGTGACCGCAGCTCGACAGCTTACCAGGCCACCAGTAGTGGCAGGCAGCTCGATAACTTTCCAGATTACCTTAAGTGGCCGGGAGCTCGGCAGTTTACCAGGCCACTGTAGGTGGCCGACAGTTGGCAACATAGGTGGCCGACAGCTCGACAGCTTACGAGGCCACCATAGGTGGCCGGCAGCACACCAGCTTTCCAGATTACCTTATGTGGCCGGCAGTTCGGCAGTATACCAGGCCACCGTAGGTGGCCGACAGTCGGACAGCTTACCAGGCAACATAGTTGGTCGGCAGCTCAACATTTTACCAGGCCGCCATAAGTGGCCGACAGCACGACAGCTTACCAGGCCACCAGTAGTGGCCGGCAGCTCGATAACTTTCCAGATTACCTTGTGTGGCCGGCAGCTCTGCAGTTTACCAGGGCAACATAGGTGGCCGACAGCACGACAGCTTACCAGGCCGCCATAGGTGGCCGACAGCACGACAGATTACCAGGCCACCATAGGTGGCCGTCAGCAAAACAGCTTTCCAGATTACCTTGTGTGGCCGGCAGCTCTGCAGTTTACCAGGCCACCATAGGTGGCCGACAGTCGGACAGCTTAAAAGGCAACATAGTTGGTCGGCAGCTCGACAGTATACCAGGCCACCATAGGTGGCCGACAGTCGGACAGCTTAAAAGGCAACATAGTTGGTCGGCAGCTCGACAGTTTACCAGGCCGCCATAGGTGACCGGCAGCTCGACAGCTTAGCAGGCCACCATAGGTGGCCGGCTGCACAACAGCTTTCCAGATTATCTTATGTGGCCGGCAGCTCGGCAGTATACCAGGCCACCATAGGTGGCCGACAGTCGGACAGCTTACCAGGCAACATAGTTGGTCGGCAACTCGACAGTTTACCAGGCCGCCATAGGTGACCGGCAGCTCGACAGCTTAGCAGGCCACCATAGGTTGCCGGCAGCGCAACAACTTTCCAAATTACCTTATGTGGCCGCCAGCTCGGCAGTTTAACAGGCCACCGTAGGTCGCCGGAAGTTGGACAGCTTACCAGGCAACATAGGTGACCGACGGCTCGACAGCTTAGCAGGCCACCATAGGTTGCCGGCAGCGCAACAACTTTCCAGATTATCTTGTGTGGCCGGCAGCTCTGCAGTTTACCAGGGCAACATAGTTGGTCGGCTGCTCGACAGTTTACCAGGCCGCCATAGGTGACCGGCAGCTCGACAGCTTAGCAGGCCACCATAGGTTGCCGGCAGTGTGAACAGCAAGGTTATGTGTAGACGAATCGGATGTTTTTATTGGGCTTAGAGTATATTACATTTCATATACTAAGGTAATAGATTAAGTTATAAGTTAACGTAATAGAATAGTGTAGTGCTGGCATGTTCTCATCTCCCTTCTTGCAAGACAGAGACAGATACATTGAACGAATATCTGTTTGTTAAAGTGTCAATCGGTTGGGCGGTTTGACATTTCTTGATGATCGTCTGAGTCCTGATTGTGTAGGTGTACCCGGTGGATTTTCTGGAACATGTTTGATCTCTGCTGGTTGTGTTAATGGAGTGTTTGCAGCTAGTGGTTTTGATGGGGAGCTTGGAGTCGGTGTTGCCGATTGTGTGCTTGGAGTCTGTGTCAACAAAGGTTGACTGTCCGGGTGTTCTTTAAAGTTTGCTTCAGTTGGCCGAATGTTTGTGAGATTTCTGCGATAGAGATTTCCATCAACATCACGGATAATGAATGACCTTGGATGGACTTGGCTTTCAACGACTGCGGGCTTCCATTGTTCCTTGTTGATTCTAGATACTACTGAATCACCTGGTTCGAGCAGTTTAAGACTTTTTGCTCCTCTGTTGGCATATGTGGACTGTTTTTCCCTTTCCCTGCGTAGCGAGTTTGTTACATGTGCATTTGATTCGATCTGCAAAGATTCAGATGTTACTGGAAGAAGACTTCTTATACTGTGACCAAATAAACGTTCCGCTGGGGATCCAAGGTTTCCTCGTGGTGTGTTCATGTAATTGAGGATACCGTGGTGAACGTCCGTATTATCGTAATGTGATTTCTTTAGCATGTTTTTTGCAATCTGAACCGCACGCTCTGCCAGACCATTGCCTCTTGGATGATACGGTGAACTCGTGGAGTGATTGAACTTCCAGTCCTCTGCAAATTTTTTAAAGTTTGCACAGGCGAATTGTGGCCCATTGTCCGTTTCCAAAGTTAGAGGAGTGCCAAAGACAGAAAATATCTCCTTTAGAAAGTGAATGACCTGATTTGCTGTTGGTTGGTTTAATTCATGAAACTTCAGAAAGCCTGAGAAGCTGTCGATGAAAACAATGTAGTCTTTGCCGTGAAAATTGAAAAGATCTGAGGCTCCTATGTCAAATACGTGGTTTGGAATTTCCTTCATGCCTATTTTAAGTTTTACGTTGTTACGATGATGGACTTGACATGCTGCGCATCTCTTAACGGCGTTAGATATGTCTTGATTCATTCTGGGCCAGAAAATTGACTGCCTTGCCATACTTACGCATTTAGCATAACCAAAGTGTCCTTTGTGAATGTTTTTTAGCGTTTCTGGTCTCAGGATGGATGGTATTACAACTTTGGATGATTTGTATAATATCCCATCCGAATCAACTGACAGTTCATCTCGAAAATTCCAATATTCTCTAATGGCTTTGGGTAATGCTTCTATAGAAGTGGGCCATCCTCCCCTGATTACTTTGATTAGCTCTTGAGATGTGGTGTCTTCGCTGGTGGCTTTTTTCATTTTTTCTAACTCCTTGTTGGAAATTGACAGTATTGATAAGATTTCGAGCGAATGGTCTTGGTCTAAGGCTTTCTCGTTTTGGTTGGATTTGTTTATGAAGTCCCGACTGAGGGGGTCTGCCAGCAGCATTTTATTTCCTGGTATGTATACAACCACTGGGTTAAACGTTAAAAGCGCTAGCCGTATTCTTCGAAGTCGTAGTGGCGAAGAGTGAATCGGTTTCTGAAAAATAGACTCTAATGGTTTGTGGTCAGATTCAACAATTACCTTCTTTCCCCAAACGTACTGTTGAAATTTTTCACATCCGAACTGGACTGCCAGTGCTTCCTTTTCAAGTTGTGAGTACCTTGTTTGTGCATCTGTTAGGGCTTTTGAGGCGTACGCAACTGGATGATCTTCTTGTAGGAGTACGGCACCCATTGCGAATGAGCTGGCATCAACTTGAAGTTTGACATCTTTTGTCACATCATATAGTTTTAGTACCGGTGGATTGGTAATTATTGACTTTAACTTTTTGAACGCCTCTTGTTGACTTTTATCCCAATAGAACGAGGTTGCCTTTTCCAATAAAGCTCGCATTGGTGCGGTGACAGCTGAATAATTCCTTATAAATTTGCTGAGATACGTAAATTTTCCTAGTATTCTCTGAAGTTCTTTTTTATTCTTTGGAGGCTTTAATCTATTTACAGCGTCGATCTTTTCAGGGTCCGGATGTACTCCCTTATTGCTGATGATATGTCCAAGAAATTTAACTGATGTCCGCTCAAACTGGCATTTGCTTTTGTTGAGCCTCAATCCTTTGTCTCCGATTATTCTGAGGACCTTTCTTGTTGTACTTCGAAGACCGTCTAAAGTGCTCGAATGAATGAGGATGTCATCCATTGAGACTTTCACATTTGGTACCTCCGAGAAAAGTGTTTGCATAACACTCTGGAAGACTTCAGGAGCTGAAGAAATTCCGAATGGAAGTCTTTTGCAGGAGTACCGTCCCCATGGTGTGGAAAAGGTCAATATTTTTTTCGTTCGCTCGGAGACTCGAATTTGCCAGAATCCTCTCGCGCAATCTAGGAGTGTGAAGTATTTGGCACCACGCAATTGTGCTGCAATTTCGTCGAAGGTATTCATCGGGTGGTGACGTCTGATGATATTTTTGTTCACTACTGTTGGGTCGATGCAGATTCGGATTTTATTGTTTTTTCGAACTATGACCATCGGTGAAACGGCTGGTGTGGGTTCGTGGACTGGTTCTATTACATCCAGTTTGACCATCTTATCCAGTTCCTGTTTGACGTCATCTCGGATTTGAAAAGGCATTTTACGTGGTGGGAAAATCTCAAACTTAGGGTTGTCGACGAGGTCAATGTCATACACGAAGTCTTTCAAGCAGCCTAGTCCCCCGAAGATGTTGCTGTCGACGTCAAGACTGTTCACTCTTTTTATTAAATTTAATTTCTCACAAGCATTTGCGCCGAGAATTGGCTTAACGTGCCCTGCCACGACTTTGAACGCGACTTTGCAAGTGGTATTTGCTATTTCGCATCGAACGATTGATTCTCCGAGAACATCAATTTTTTGATTCCCAAATGTAACTAGGTGTTTTACTTCACATGGGTGGATTGCAATGCGATATTTGTTCACTATTTGTTTCGGAAGTACGTTGCATTGCGCTCCCGTGTCCAGCTTAATTTCATATATTTCTCCTCCAATGTTTATTTTTTTTGTGAATTTGTCACAGACAGAGGTAGCAATACTTTTGAGACAGCCTACGAAGACTTCGCTCTCATCTGCCGATTTGGCTTCACAACTGTCTACAGCTTTGTATGGCTTATTTATTTTAGCCTTCTTACACATTTTTTCAAAATGGTTCTTCTTATTGCACCTTTTACATGTGTGTTGATAGGCCGGGCAGTTGCGGATGGTATGCTTGTTGCCACAGTTTCGGCAGTTAAAGACTTTGTTTGTCTGTTCCTTTTGCACGAGACTAATATTAGCACTTGTGTTTTGGTGAATTTCTGCGCTTTGTTTCTGTGCTAGCTCAGTGGCTTGACAAATACTTAATGCTTTCTCTAACGACACGTCGTCAGACAGTAGCTTTGTGCGTAGAGCTTCACTCCTGATTCCTAGAATTAGCTGATCTCTTAACAGACTGTTAGTGAGTTCCTTAAACTCACAATTTTGTGCTTGGAGCCTTAATCGTGATATAAGCTCGTCAATTGATTCGTCTTCCTGCTGTATTATTTTATTAAATTTGTATCGCTCGAATGTAACGTTAAGCCTAGGAGAGAAATACGCCTCGAATTTGTCTTTTACCTGTTCCACTGTTGTTTCTGGCGTGTCAGATGTGGCAGATGGCAGAGAATTATATACAAGTATAGCTGCATGCCCAATCGAGGACATGAAGGTGGCCACTTGAATATTTTGAGGTTTTGAGGAAAGCCCGACAGCTATTTCGAAATATTCATATTGTTGTCTCCAAAGCTTCCACTCTCGCGCCATATCTCTGTCGTGTTCTATGATTAGTGGTTTCGGTGGACGAAGAAAATTACAACTTTCCGCCATTTTCAAGAAAATTTTATTTTATTTTTGTTTCGAATAGGGTTTCGGCACCATGTGAACAGCAAGGTTATGTGTAGACGAATCGGAAGTTTTTATTGGGTTTAGAGTATATTACATTTCATATACTAAGGTAATAGATTAAGTTATAAGTTAACGTAATAGAATACTGTAGTGCTGGCATGTTCTCAGGCAGCACAACAACTTTCCAGATTACCTTATGTGGCCGCCAGCTCGGCCGTTTACCAGGCCGCCATAGGTGACCGGCAGCTCGACAGCTTAGCAGGCCACCATAGGTAGCCGACAGCACGACAGCTTACCAGGCCGCCATAGGTGGCCGGCAGCACATCAGCTTTCCAGATTACCTTATGTGGCCGGCAGCTCGACAGTTTACCAGGCCGCCATAGGTGACCGGCAGCTCGACAGCTTAGCAGGCCACCATAGGTGGCCGGCTGCACAACAGCTTTCCAGATTATCTTATGTGGCCGGCAGCTCGGCAGTATACCAGGCCACCATAGGTGGCCGACAGTCGGACAGCTTACCAGGCAACATAGTTGGTCGGCAGCTCGACAGTTTACCAGGCCGCCATAGGTGACCGGCAGCTCGACAGCTTAGCAGGCCACCATAGGTTGCCGGCAGCGCAACAACTTTCCAAATTACCTTATGTGGCCGCCAGCTCGGAAGTTTAACAGGCCACCGTAGGTCGCCGGAAGTTGGACAGCTTACCAGGCAACATAGGTGACCGACAGCTCGACAGCTTAGCAGGCCACCATAGGTAGCCGACAGCACGACAGCTTACCAGGCCGCCATAGGTGGCCGGCAGCACATCAGCTTTCCAGATTACCTTATGTGGCCGGCAGCTCGGCAGTTTACCAGGCCACCATAGGTAGCCGACAGCACGACAGCTTACCAGGCCGCCATAGGTGGCCGACAGCACGACAGCTTACCAGGCCACCATAGGTGGCCGTCAGCACAACAGCTTTCCAGATTACCTTATGTGCGGCAGCTCGGCAGTATACCAGGCCACCATAGGTGGCCGACAGTCGGACAGTTTACCAGGCCGCCATAGGTGACCGGCAGCTCGACAGCTTAGCATGCCACCACAGGTGGCCGGCTGCACAACAGCTTTCCAGATTACCTTATGTGGCCGGCAGCTCGGCAGTATACCAGGCCACAAGAGGTGGCCGACAGTCGGACAGCATACCAGGCAACTTAGTTGGTCGGCAGCTCGACAGTTTACCAGGCCGCCATAGGTGACCGGCAGCTCGACAGCTTACCAGGCCACCATAGGTGGCCGGCAGCACAACAGCTTTCCATATTACCTTATGTGGCCGGCAGTTCGGCAGCATACCAGGCCACAATAGGTGGCCGACAGTCGGACAGCATACCAGGCAACTTAGTTGGTCGGCAGCTCGACAGTTTACCAGGCCGCCATAGGTGACCGACAGTTGAACAGCTTACCAGGCAACATAGGTGACCGGCAGCACACCAGCTTTCCAGATTACCTTATGTGGCCGGCAGTTCGGCAGCATACCAGGCCACCATAGGTGGCCGACAGTCGAACAGCTTACCAGGCAACATAGTTGGTCGGCAGCTCAACATTTTACCAGGCCGCCATAAGTGGCCGACGGCACGACAGCTTACCAGGCCACCAGTAGTGGCCGGCAGCTCGATAACTTTCCAGATTACCTTGTGTGGCCGGCAGCTCTGCAGTTTACCAGGGCAACATAGTTGGTCGGCTGCTCGACAGTTTACCAGGCCGCCATAGGTGGCCGACAGCACGACAGCTTACCAGGCCGCCATAGGTGGCCGACAGCACGACAGCTTACCAGGCCACCATAGGTGGCCGTCAGCACAACAGCTTTCCAGATTACCTTATGTGCGGCAGCTCGGCAGTATACCAGGCCACCATAGGTGGCCGACAGTCGGACAGCTTACCAGGCAACATAGTTGGTCGGCAGCTCGACAGTTTACCAGGCCGCCATAGGTGACCGGCAGCTCGACAGCTTAGCAGGCCACCATAGGTAGCCGACAGCACGACAGCTTACCAGGCCGCCATAGGTGGCCGGCAGCACATCAGCTTTCCAGATTACCTTATGTGGCCGGCAGCTCGACAGTTTACCAGGCCGCCATAGGTGACCGGCAGCTCGACAGCTTACCAGGCCACCATTGGTGGCCGGCAGCACAACAACTTTCCAGATTACCTTATGTGGCCGCCAGCTCGGCAGTTTACCAGGCCACCGTAGGTCGCCGGAAGTTGGACAGCTTACCAGGCAACATAGGTGGCCGACAGCTCGACAGCTTACCAGGCCGCCGTAGGTGACCGGAAGCTCGACGGTTTACCAGGCCGCCATAGGAGACCGGCAGCTCGACAGCTTACCAGGCCACCATAGGTGGCCGGCAGCACAACAGCTTTCCATATTACCTTATGTGGCCTGCAGTTCGGCAGTATACCAGGCCACCATAGGTGGCCGACATTCGGACAGCTTACCAGGCAACATAGTTGGTCGGCAGCTCAACATTTTACCAGGCCGCCATAAGTGGCCGACAGCACGACAGCTTACCAGGCCACCAGTAGTGGCCGGCAGCTCAATAACTTTCCAGATTACCTTGTGTGGCCGGCAGTTCTGCAGTTTACCAGGGCAACATAGTTGGTCGGCTGCTCGACAGTTTACCAGGCCGCCATAGGTGGCCGACAGCACGACAGCTTACCAGGCCGCCATAGGTGGCCGACAGCACGACAGCTTACCAGGCCACCATAGGTGGCCGTCAGCACAACAGCTTTCCAGATTACCTTATGTGCGGCAGCTCGGCAGTATACCAGGCCACCATAGGTGGCCGACAGTCGGACAGCTTACCAGGCAACATAGTTGGTCGGCAGCTCGACAGTTTACCAGGCCGCCATAGGTGACCGGCAGCTCGACAGCTTAGCAGGCTATCATAGGTGGCCGGCAGCACACCAGCTTTCCAGATTACCTTATGTGGCCGGCAGTTCGGCAGTATACCAGGCCACCATAGGTGGCCGACAGTCGGACAGCTTACCAGGCAACATAGTTGGTCGGCAGCTCAACATTTTACCAGGCCGCCATAAGTGGCCGACAGCACGACAGCTTACCAGGCCACCAGTAGGGCCGGCAGCTCGATAACTTTCCAAATTACCTTGTGTGGCCGGCAGCTCTGCAGTTTACCAGGGCAACATAGTTGGTCGGCTGCTCGACAGTTTACCAGGCCGCCATAGGTGGCCGACAAAACGACAGCTTACCAGGCCGCCATAGGTGGCCGACAGCACGACAGCTTACCAGGCCACCATAGGTGGCCGTCAGCACAACAGCTTTCCAGATTACCTTATGTGCGGCAGCTCGGCAGTATACCAGGCCACCATAGGTGGCCGACAGTCGGACAGCTTACCAGGCCGCCATAGGTGGCCGGCAGCACATCAGCTTTCCAGATTACCTTATGTGGCCGGCAGCTCGGCAGTTTACCAGGCCACCATAGGTAGCCGACAGCACGACAGCTTACCAGGCCGCCATAGGTGGCCGACAGCACGACAGCTTACCAGGCCACCATAGGTGGCCGTCAGCACAACAGCTTTCCAGATTACCTTATGTGCGGCAGCTCGGCAGTATACCAGGCCACCATAGGTGGCCGACAGTCGGACAGTTTACCAGGCCGCCATAGGTGACCGGCAGCTCGACAGCTTAGCATGCCACCACAGGTGGCCGGCTGCACAACAGCTTTCCAGATTACCTTATGTGGCCGGCAGTTGTGCAGTTTACCAGGCAACATAGTTGGTCGGCAGCTCGACAGTTTACCAGGCCGCCATAGGTGACCGGCAGCTCGACAGCTTAGCAGGCTACCATAGGTGGCCGGCAGCACACCAGCTTTCCAGATTACCTTATGTGGCCGGCAGTTCGGCAGTATACCAGGCCACCATAGGTGGCCGACAGTCGGACAGCTTACCAGGCAACATAGTTGGTCGGCAGCTCAACATTTTACCAGGCCGCCATAAGTGGCCGACAGCACGACAGCTTACCAGGCCACCAGTAGGGCCGGCAGCTCGATAACTTTCCAAATTACCTTGTGTGGCCGGCAGCTCTGCAGTTTACCAGGGCAACATAGTTGGTCGGCTGCTCGACAGTTTACCAGGCCGCCATAGGTGGCCGACAAAACGACAGCTTACCAGGCCGCCATAGGTGGCCGACAGCACGACAGCTTACCAGGCCACCATAGGTGGCCGTCAGCACAACAGCTTTCCAGATTACCTTATGTGCGGCAGCTCGGCAGTATACCAGGCCACCATAGGTGGCCGACAGTCGGACAGCTTACCAGGCCGCCATAGGTGGCCGGCAGCACATCAGCTTTCCAGATTACCTTATGTGGCCGGCAGCTCGGCAGTTTACCAGGCCACCATAGGTAGCCGACAGCACGACAGCTTACCAGGCCGCCATAGGTGGCCGACAGCACGACAGCTTACCAGGCCACCATAGGTGGCCGTCAGCACAACAGCTTTCCAGATTACCTTATGTGCGGCAGCTCGGCAGTATACCAGGCCACCATAGGTGGCCGACAGTCGGACAGTTTACCAGGCCGCCATAGGTGACCGGCAGCTCGACAGCTTAGCATGCCACCACAGGTGGCCGGCTGCACAACAGCTTTCCAGATTACCTTATGTGGCCGGCAGTTCTGCAGTTTACCAGGCAACATAGTTGGTCGGCAGCTCGACAGTTTACCAGGCCGCCATAGGTGACCGGCAGCTCGACAGCTTAGCAGGCCACCCTAGGTGGCCGGCTGCACAACAGCTTTCCAGATTACCTTATGTGCGGCAGCTCGGCAGTATACCAGGCCACAATAGGTGGCCGACAGTCGGACAGCATACCAGGCAACTTAGTTGGTCGGCAGCTCGACAGTTTACCAGGTCGCCATAGGTGACCGGCAGCTCGACAGCTTAGCAGGCCACCATAGGTTGCCGGCAGCGCAACAACTTTCCAGATTACCTTATGTGGCCAGCAGCTCGGCAGCTAACCAGGCCATCGTATGTGGCCGGCAGCTCGACGGTTTACCAGGCCACCATAGGAGACCGGCAGCTGGACAGCTTAGCAGGCCACCATAGGTTGCCGGCAGCGCAACAACTTTCCAGATTACCTTGTGTGGCCGGCAGCTCTGCAGTGTACCAGGGCAACATAGTTGGTCGGCTGCTCGACAGTTTACCAGGCCGCCATAGGTGACCGGCAGCTCGACAGCTTAGCAGGCCACCATAGGTTGCCGGCAGCGCAACAACTTTCCAGATTACCTTATGTGGCCGGCAGCTCGGCCGTTTACCAGGCCACCATAGGGGGCCAACAGTTGACCAGCTTACCAGGCAACATAGGTAACCAACAGCTCGACAGTTTACCAGGCCGCCATAGGAGACCGGCAGCTGGACAGCTTACCAGGCCACCATAGGTGGCCGGCAGCACAACAACTTTCCAGATTACCTTATGTGGCCGCCAGCTCGGCCGTTTACCAGGCCGCCATAGGTGACCGGCAGCTCGACAGCTTAGCAGGCCACCATAGGTAGCCGACAGCACGACAGCTTACCAGGCCGCCATAGGTGGCCGGCAGCACATCAGCTTTCCAGATTACCTTATGTGGCCGGCAGCTCGGCAGTTTACCAGGCCACCATAGGTAGCCGACAGCACGACAGCTTACCAGGCCGCCATAGGTGGCCGACAGCACGACAGCTTACCAGGCCACCATAGGTGGCCGTCAGCACAACAGCTTTCCAGATTACCTTATGTGCGGCAGCTCGGCAGTATACCAGGCCACCATAGGTGGCCGACAGTCGGACAGTTTACCAGGCCGCCATAGGTGACCGGCAGCTCGACAGCTTAGCATGCCACCACAGGTGGCCGGCTGCACAACAGCTTTCCAGATTACCTTATGTGGCCGGCAGCTCGGCAGTATACCAGGCCACAAGAGGTGGCCGACAGTCGGACAGCATACCAGGCAACTTAGTTGGTCGGCAGCTCGACGGTTTACCAGGCCACCATAGGAGACCGGCAGCTGGACAGCTTACCAGGCCACCATAGGTGGCCGGCAGCACAACAACTTTCCAGATTACCTTATGTGGCCGCTAGCTCGGCCGTTTACCAGGCCACCGTAGGTGACCGACAGTTGAACAGCTTACCAGGCAACATAGGTGGCCGACAGCTCGACAGTTTACCAGGCCGCCATAGGTGACCGGCAGCTCGACAGCTTAGCAGGCCACCATAGGTTGCCGGCAGCGCAACAACTTTCCAGATTGCCTTATGTGGCCTGCAGCTCGGCAGCTTACCAGGCCATTGTATGTGGCCGGCAGCTCGACAGTTTACCAGGCCGCCATAGGTGACCGGCAGCTCGACAGCTTACCAGGCCACCATTGGTGGCCGGCAGCACAACAACTTTCCAGATTACCTTATGTGGCCGCCAGCTCGGCAGTTTACCAGGCCACCGAAGGTCGCCGGAAGTTGGACAGCTTACCAGGCAACATAGGTGGCCGACAGCTCGACAGCTCACCAGGCCGCCGTAGGTGACCGGCAGCTCGACGGTTTACCAGGCCGCCATAGGAGACCGGCAGCTGGACAGCTTACCAGGCCACCATGGGTGGCCGGCAGCACACCAGCTTTCCAGATTACCTTATGTGGCCTGCAGTTCGGCAGTATACCAGGCCACCATAGGTGGCCGACAGTCGGACAGCTTACCAGGCAACATAGTTGGTCGGCAGCTCAACATTTTACCAGGCCGCCATAAGTGGCCGACAGCACGACAGCTTACCAGGCCACCAGTAGTGGCCGGCAGCTCAATAACTTTCCAGATTACCTTGTGTGGCCGGCAGTTCTGCAGTTTACCAGGGCAACATAGTTGGTCGGCTGCTCGACAGTTTACCAGGCCGCCATAGGTGGCCGACAGCACGACAGCTTACCAGGCCGCCATAGGTGGCCGACAGCACGACAGCTTACCAGGCCACCATAGGTGGCCGTCAGCACAACAGCTTTCCAGATTACCTTATGTGCGGCAGCTCGGCAGTATACCAGGCCACCATAGGTGGCCGACAGTCGGACAGCTTACCAGGCAACATAGTTGGTCGGCAGCTCGACAGTTTACCAGGCCGCCATAGGTGACCGGCAGCTCGACAGCTTAGCAGGCTACCATAGGTGGCCGGCAGCACACCAGCTTTCCAGATTACCTTATGTGGCCGGCAGTTCGGCAGTATACCAGGCCACCATAGGTGGCCGACAGTCGGACAGCTTACCAGGCAACATAGTTGGTCGGCAGCTCAACATTTCACCAGGCCGCCATAAGTGGCCGACAGCACGACAGCTTACCAGGCCACCAGTAGGGCCGGCAGCTCGATAACTTTCCAAATTACCTTGTGTGGCCGGCAGCTCTGCCGTTTACCAGGGCAACATAGTTGGTCGGCTGCTCGACAGTTTACCAGGCCGCCATAGGTGGCCGACAGCACGACAGCTTACCAGGCCGCCATAGGTGGCCGACAGCACGACAGCTTACCAGGCCACCATAGGTGGCCGTCAGCACAACAGCTTTCCAGATTACCTTATGTGCGGCAGCTCGGCAGTATACCAGGCCACCATAGGTGGCCGACAGTCGGACAGCTTACCAGGCAACATAGTTGGTCGGCAGCTCGACAGTTTACCAGGCCGCCATAGGTGACCGGCAGCTCGACAGCTTAGCAGGCCACCCTAGGTGGCCGGCTGCACAACAGCTTTCCAGATTACCTTATGTGCGGCAGCTCGGCTGTATACCAGGCCACAATAGGTGGCCGACAGTCGGACAGCATACCAGGCAACTTAGTTGGTCGGCAGCTCGACAGTTTACCAGGCCGCCATAGGTGACAGGCAGCTCGACAGCTTAGCAGGCCACCATAGGTTGCCGGCAGCGCAACAACTTTCCAGATTACCTTATGTGGCCAGCAGCTCGGCAGCTAACCAGGCCATCGTATGTGGCCGGCAGCTCGACGGTTTACCAGGCCACCATAGGAGACCGGCAGCTGGACAGCTTACCAGGCCACCATAGGTGGCCGGCAGCACAACAACTTTCCAGATTACCTTATGTGGCCGCTAGCTCGGCCGTTTACCAGGCCACCGTAGGTGACCGACAGTTGAACAGCTTACCAGGCAACATAGGTGGCCGACAGCTCGACAGTTTACCAGGCCGCCATAGGTGACCGGCAGCTCGACAGCTTAGCAGGCCACCATAGGTTGCCGGCAGCGCAACAACTTTCCAGATTGCCTTATGTGGCCTGCAGCTCGGCAGCTTACCAGGCCATTGTATGTGGCCGGCAGCTCGACAGTTTACCAGGCCGCCATAGGTGACCGGCAGCTCGTCAGCTTACCAGGCCACCATTGGTGGCCGGCAGCACAACAACTTTCCAGATTACCTTATGTGGCCGCCAGCTCGGCAGTTTACCAGGCCACCGAAGGTCGCCGGAAGTTGGACAGCTTACCAGGCAACATAGGTGGCCGACAGCTCGACAGCTCACCAGGCCGCCGTAGGTGACCGGCAGCTCGACGGTTTACCAGGCCGCCATAGGAGACCGGCAGCTGGACAGCTTACCAGGCCACCATGGGTGGCCGGCAGCACACCAGCTTTCCAGATTACCTTATGTGGCCTGCAGTTCGGCAGTATACCAGGCCACCATAGGTGGCCGACAGTCGGACAGCTTACCAGGCAACATAGTTGGTCGGCAGCTCAACATTTTACCAGGCCGCCATAAGTGGCCGACAGCACGACAGCTTACCAGGCCACCAGTAGTGGCCGGCAGCTCAATAACTTTCCAGATTACCTTGTGTGGCCGGCAGTTCTGCAGTTTACCAGGGCAACATAGTTGGTCGGCTGCTCGACAGTTTACCAGGCCGCCATAGGTGGCCGACAGCACGACAGCTTACCAGGCCGCCATAGGTGGCCGACAGCACGACAGCTTACCAGGCCACCATAGGTGGCCGTCAGCACAACAGCTTTCCAGATTACCTTATGTGCGGCAGCTCGGCAGTATACCAGGCCACCATAGGTGGCCGACAGTCGGACAGCTTACCAGGCAACATAGTTGGTCGGCAGCTCGACAGTTTACCAGGCCGCCATAGGTGACCGGCAGCTCGACAGCTTAGCAGGCTACCATAGGTGGCCGGCAGCACACCAGCTTTCCAGATTACCTTATGTGGCCGGCAGTTCGGCAGTATAAGAGGCCACCATAGGTGGCCGACAGTCGGACAGCTTACCAGGCAACATAGTTGGTCGGCAGCTCAACATTTTACCAGGCCGCCGTAAGTGGCCGACAGCACGACAGCTTACCAGGCCACCAGTAGGGCCGGCAGCTCGATAACCTTCCAAATTACCTTGTGTGGCCGGCAGCGTTGCAGTTTACCAGGGCAACATAGTTGGTCGGCTGCTCGACAGTTTACCAGGCCGCCATAGGTGGCCGACAGCACGACAGCTTACCAGGCCGCCATAGGTGGCCGACAGCACGACAGCTTACCAGGCCACCATAGGTGGCCGTCAGCACAACAGCTTTCCAGATTACCTTATGTGCGGCAGCTCGGCAGTATACCAGGCCACCATAGGTGGCCGACAGTCGGACAGCTTACCAGGCAACATAGTTGGTCGGCAGCTCGACAGTTTACCAGGCCGCCATAGGTGACCGGCAGCTCGACAGCTTAGCAGGCCACCCTAGGTGGCCGGCTGCACAACAGCTTTCCAGATTTCCTTATGTGCGGCAGCTCGGCAGTATACCAGGCCACAATAGGTGGCCGACAGTCGGACAGCATACCAGGCAACTTAGTTGGTCGGCAGCTCGACAGTTTACCAGGCCGCCATAGGTGACCGGCAGCTCGACAGCTTAGCAGGCCACCATAGGTTGCCGGCAGCGCAACAACTTTCCAGATTACCTTATGTGGCCAGCAGCTCGGCAGCTAACCAGGCCATCGTATGTGGCCGGCAGCTCGACGGTTTACCAGGCCACCATAGGAGACCGGCAGCTGGACAGCTTACCAGGCCACCATAGGTGGCCGGCAGCACAACAACTTTCCAGATTGCCTTATGTGGCCTGCAGCTCGGCAGCTTACCAGGCCATTGTATGTGGCCGGCAGCTTGACAGTTTACCAGGCCGCCATAGGTGACCGGCAGCTCGGCAGCTTACCAGGCCATTGTATGTGGCCGGCAGCTCGACAGTTTACCAGGCCGCCATAGGTGACCGGCAGCTCGACAGCTTACCAGGCCACCATTGATGGCCGGCAGCACAACAACTTTCCAGATTACCTTATGTGGCCGCCAGCTCGGCAGTTTACCAGGCCACCGTAGGTGACCGACAGTTGAACAGCTTACCAGGCAACATAGGTGGCCGACAGCTCGACAGCTCACCAGGCCGCCGTAGGCGACCGGCAGCTCGACGGCTTACCAGGCCGCCATAGGAGACCGGCAGCTCGACAGCTTACCAGGCCACCATAGGTGGCCGGCAGCACACCAGCTTTCCAGATTACCTTATGTGGCCGGCAGTTCGGCAGTATACCAGGCCACCATAGGTGGCCGACAGTCGGACAGCTTACCAGGCAACATAGTTGGTCGGCAGCTCAACATTTTACCAGGCCGCCATAAGTGGCCGACGGCACGACAGCTTACCAGGCCACCAGTAGTGGCCGGCAGCTCGATAACTTTCCAGATTACCTTGTGTGGCCGGCAGCTCTGCAGTTTACCAGGGCAACATAGTTGGTCGGCTGCTCGACAGTTTACCAGGCCGCCATAGGTGGCCGACAGCACGACAGCTTACCAGGCCGCCATAGGTGGCCGACAGCACGACAGCTTACCAGGCCACCATAGGTGGCCGTCAGCACAACAGCTTTCCAGATTACCTTATGTGCGGCAGCTCGGCAGTATACCAGGCCACCATAGGTGGCCGACAGTCGGACAGCATACCAGGCAACTTAGTTGGTCGGCAGCTCGACAGTTTACCAGGCCACCATAGGAGACCGGCAGCTGGACAGCTTACCAGGTCACCATAGGTGGCCGGCAGCACAACAACTTTCCAGATTACCTTATGTGGCCGCCAGCTCGGCCGTTTACCAGGCCACCGTAGGTGACCGACAGTTGAACATCTTACCAGGCAACATAGGTGACCCGCAGCTCGACAGCTTAGCAGGCCACCATAGGTGGCCGGCTGCACAACAGCTTTCCAGATTACCTTATGTGGCCGGCAGCTCGGCAGTATACCAGGCCTCAATAGGTGGCCGACAGCTCGACAGCTCACCAGGCCGCCGTAGGTGACCGGCAGCTCGACGGCTTACCAGGCCGCCATAGGAGACCGGCAGCGCGACAGCTTACCAGGCCACCATAGGTGGCCGGCACCACAACAGCTTTCCATATTACCTTATGTGGCCGCCAGCTCGGCAGTTTACCAGGCCACCGTAGGTCGCCGGAAGTTGGACAGCTTACCAGGCAACATAGGTGGCCGACAGCTCGACAGCTTTCCAGATTACCTTATGTGGCCGGCAGTTCGGCAGTATACCAGGCCACCATAGGTGGCCGAAAGTCGGACAGCTTACCAGGCCACCATAGGTGGCCGACAGTCGGATAGCTTACCAGGCAACACAGTTGGTCGGCAGCTCGACAGTTTACCAGACCGCCATAGGTGACCGGCAGCTCGACAGCTTAGCAGGCCACCATAGGTGGCCGGCTGCACAACAGCTTTCCAGGTTACCTTATGTGGCCGGCAGCTCGGCAGTATACCAGGCCGCCATAGGAGACCGGCAGCTGGACAGCTTACCAGGCCACCATAGGTGGCCGGCAGCACACCAGCTTTCCAGATTACCTTATGTGGCCGGCAGTTCGGCAGTATACCAGGCCACCATAGGTGGCCGAAAGTCGGACAGCTTACCAGGCCACCATAGGTGGCCGACAGTCGGATAGCTTACCAGGCAACACAGTTGGTCGGCAGCTCGACAGTTTACCAGACCGCCATAGGTGACCGGCAGCTCGACAGCTTAGCAGGCCACCATAGGTGGCCGGCTGCACAACAGCTTTCCAGGTTACCTTATGTGGCCGGCAGCTCGGCAGTATACCAGGCCACCATAGGTGGCCGACAGTCGGATAGCTTACCAGGCCACCATTGGTGGCCGGCAGCACAACAACTTTCCAGATTACCTTATGTGGCCGCCAGCTCGGCAGTTTACCAGGCCACCGTAGGTCGCCGGAAGTTGGACAGCTTACCAGGCAACATAGGTGGCCGACAGCTCGACAGCTCACCAGGCCGCCGTAGGTGACCGGCAGCTCGACGGTTTACCAGGCCGCCAAAGGAGACCGGCAGCTGGACAGCTTACCAGGCCACCGTAGGTGGCCGGCAGCACATCAGCTTTCCAGATTACCTTATGTGGCCGGCAGCTCGGCAGTTTACCAGGCCACCATAGGTAGCCGACAGTCGGACAGCTTACCAGGCAAAATAGTTGGTCGGCAGCTCGACAGTTTACCAGGCCGCCGTAGGTGGCTGACAGCACGACAACTTACCAGATTACCATTTGTGACCGGCAGCTCCACAGCTGACAGTCATACGTGACCGACAGCTCGACAGCTTACCAGGCCGCCATAGGTGACCGGCAGCTCGACAGCTTACCAGGCCACAATAGGTGGCCGGCAGCACAACAGCTTTCCAGATTACCTTATGTGGCGGCAGCTCGGTCGTTTACCAGGCCACCGTTGGTGGCCGGCAGTTCGGCAGTTTACCAGGCCGCCATAGGTGACCGGCAGCTCGACAGCTTAGCAGGCCACCATAGGTTGCCGGCAGCGCAACAACTTTCCAAATTACCTTATGTGGCCGGCAGCTCGGCAGCTAACCAGGCCATCGTATGTGGCCGGCAGCTCGACGGTTTACCAGGCCACCATAGGAGACCGGCAGCTCGACAGCTTAGCAGGCCACCATAGGTTGCCGGCAGCGCAACAACTTTCCAGATTACCTTATGTGGCCGGCAGCGCGGCCGTTTACCAGGCCACCATAGGGGGCCAACAGTTGACCAGCTTACCAGGCAACATAGGTAACCAACAGCTCGACAGTGTACCAGGCCGCCATAGGAGACCGGCAGCTGGACAGCTTACCAGGCCACCATAGGTGGCCGGCAGCACAACAACTTTCCAGATTACCTTATGGGGCCGCCAGCTCGGCCGTTTACCAGGCCGCCATAGGTGACCGGCAGCTCGACAGCTTACCAGGCCACCATTGGTGGCCGGCAGCACACCAGCTTTCCATATTACCTTATGTGGCCGCCAGCTCGGCAGTTTACCAGGCCACCGTAGGTCGCCGGAAGTTGGACAGCTTACCAGGCAACATAGGTGGCCGACAGCTCGACAGCTCACCAGGCCGCCGTAGGTGACCGGAAGCTCGACGGTTTACCAGGCCGCCATAGGAGACCGGCAGCTCGACAACTTACCAGGCCACCATAGGTGGCCGGCAGCACAACAGCTTTCCATATTACCTTATGTGGCCGCCAGCTCGGCAGTTTACCAGGCCACCGTAGGTCGCCGGAAGTTGGACAGCTTACCAGGCAACATAGGTGGCCGACAGCTCTACAGCTCACCAGGCCGCCGTAGGTGACCGACAGCTCGACGGTTTACCAGGCCGCCATAGGAGACCGGCAGCTGGACAGCTTACCAGGCCACCATGGGTGGCCGGCAGCACACCAGCTTTCCAGACTACCTTATGTGGCCTGCAGTTCGGCAGTATACCAGGCCACCATAGGTGGCCGACAGTCGGACAGCTTACCAGGCAACATAGTTGGTCGGCAGCTCAACATTTTACCAGGCCGCCATAAGTGGCCGACAGCACGACAGCTTACCAGGTCACCAGTAGTGGCCGGCAGCTCAATAACTTTCCAGATTACCTTGTGTGGCCGGCAGTTCTGCAGTTTACCAGGGCAACATAGTTGGTCGGCTGCTCGACAGTTTACCAGGCCGCCATAGGTGGCCGACAGCACGACAGCTTACCAGGCCGCCATAGGTGGCCGACAGCACGACAGCTTACCAGGCCACCATAGGTGGCCGTCAGCACAACAGCTTTCCAGATTACCTTATGTGCGGCAGCTCGGCAGTATACCAGGCCACCATAGGTGGCCGACAGTCGGACAGCTTACCAGGCAACATAGTTGGTCGGCAGCTCGACAGTTTACCAGGCCGCCATAGGTGACCGGCAGCTCGACAGCTTAGCAGGCTACCATAGGTGGCCGGCAGCACACCAGCTTTCCAGATTACCTTATGTGGCCGGCAGTTCGGCAGTATACCAGGCCACCATAGGTGGCCGACAGTCGGACAGCTTACCAGGCAACATAGTTGGTCGGCAGCTCAACATTTTACCAGGCCGCCATAAGTGGCCGACAGCACGACAGCTTACCAGGCCACCAGTAGGGCCGGCAGCTCGATAACTTTCCATATTACCTTGTGTGGCCGGCAGCTCTGCAGTTTACCAGGGCAACATAGTTGGTCGGCTGCTCGACAGTTTACCAGGCCGCCATAGGTGGCCGACAGCACGACAGCTTACCAGGCCGCCATAGGTGGCCGACAGCACGACAGCTTACCAGGCCACCATAGGTGGCCGTCAGCACAACAGCTTTCCAGATTACCTTATGTGCGGCAGCTCGGCAGTATACCAGGCCACCATAGGTGGCCGACAGTCGGACAGCTTACCAGGCAACATAGTTGGTCGGTAGCTCGACAGTTTACCAGGCCGCCATAGGTGACCGGCAGCTCGACAGCTTAGCAGGCCACCCTAGGTGGCCGGCTGCACAACAGCTTTCCAGATTACCTTATGTGCGGCAGCTCGGCAGTATACCAGGCCACAATAGGTGGCCGACAGTCGGACAGCATACCAGGCAACATAGTTGGTCGGCAGCTCGACAGTTTACCAGGCCGCCATAGGTGACCGGCAGCTCGACAGCTTAGCAGGCCACCATAGGTTGCCGGCAGCGCAACAACTTTCCAGATTACCTTATGTGGCCGGCAGCTCGGCAGCTAACCAGGCCATCGTATGTGGCCGGCAGCTCGACGGTTTACCAGGCCACCATAGGAGACCGGCAGCTGGACAGCTTACCAGGCCACCATAGGTGGCCGGCAGCACAACAACTTTCCAGATTACCTTATGTGGCCGCCAGCTCGGCCGTTTACCAGGCCACCGTAGGTGACCGACAGTTGAACAGCTTACCAGGCAACATAGGTGACCGGCAGCTCGACAGCTTAGCAGGCCACCATAGGTGGCCGTCTGCACAACAGCTTTCCAGATTACTTTATGTGGCCGGCAGCTCGGCAGTATACCAGGCCTCAATAGGTGGCCGACAGTCGGACAGCATACCAGGCAACTTAGTTGATCGGCAGCTCGACAGTTTACCAGGCCGCCATAGGTGACCGGCAGCTCGACAGCTTAGCAGGCCACCATAGGTTGCCGGCAGCGCAACAACTTTCCAGATTGCCTTATGTGGCCTGCAGCTCGGCAGCTTACCAGGCCATTGTATGTGGCCGGCAGCTCGACAGTTTACCAGGCCGCCATAGGTGACCGGCAGCTCGACAGCTTACCAGGCCACCATTGGTGGCCGGCAGCACAACAACTTTCCAGATTACCTTATGTGGCCGCCAGCTCGGCAGTTTACCAGGCCACCGTAGGTCGCCGGAAGTTGGACAGCTTACCTGGCAACATAGGTGGCCGACAGCTCGACAGCTCACCAGGCTGCCGTAGGTGACCGGCAGCTCGACGGTTTACCAGGCCGCCATAGGAGACCGGCAGCTCGACAGCTTACCAGGCCACCATAGGTGGCCGGCAGCACAACAGCTTTCCATATTACCTTATGTGGCCGCCAGCTCGGCAGTTTACCAGGCCACCGTAGGTCGCCGGAAGTTGGACAGCTTACCAGGCAACATAGGTGGCCGACAGCTCGACAGCTCACCAGGCCGCCGTAGGTGACCGGCAGCTCGACGGTTTACCAGGCCGCCATAGGAGACCGGCAGCTGGACAGCTTACCAGGCCACCATAGGTGGCCGGCAGCACACCAGCTTTCCAGATTACCTTATGTGGCCTGCAGTTCGGCAGTATACCAGGCCACCATAGGTGGCCGACAGTCGGACAGCTTACCAGGCAACATAGTTGGTCGGCAGCTCAACATTTTACCAGGCCGCCATAAGTGGCCGACAGCACGACAGCTTACCAGGCCACCAGTAGTGGCCGGCAGCTCGATAACTTTCCAGATTACCTTGTCTGGCCGGCAGCTCTGCAGTTTACCAGGGCAACATAGTTGGTCGGCTGCCCGACAGTTTACCAGGCCGCCATAGGTGGCCGACAGCACGACAGCTTACCAGGCCGCCATAGGTGGCCGACAGCACGACAGCTTACCAGGCCACCATAGGTGGCCGTCAGCACAACAGCTTTCCAGATTACCTTATGTGCGGCAGCTCGGCAGTTTACCAGGCCACCATAGGTGGCCGACAGTCGGACAGCTTACCAGGCAACATAGTTGGTCGGCAGCTCGACAGTTTACCAGGCCGCCATAGGTGACCGGCAGCTCGACAGCTTAGCAGGCCAACATAGGTGGCCGGCAGCACACCAGCTTTCCAGATTACCTTAGGTGGCCGGCAGTTCGGCAGTATACCAGGCCACCATAGGTGGCCGACAGTCGGACAGCTTACCAGGCAACATAGTTGGTCGGCAGCTCAACATTTTACCAGGCCGCCATAAGTGGCCGACAGCACGACAGCTTACCAGGCCACCAGTAGTGGCCGGCAGCTCGATAACTTTCCAGATTACCTTGTGTGGCCGGCAGCTCTGCAGTTTACCAGGGCAACATAGTTGGTCGGCTGCTCGACAGTTTACCAGGCCGCCATAGGTGGCCGACAGCACGACAGCTTAGCAGGCCACCATAGGTGGCCGACAGTCGGACAGCTTACCAGGCAACATAGTTGGTCGGCAGCTCGACAGTTTACCAGGCCGGCATAGGTGACCGGCAGCTCGACAGCTTAGCAGGCCACCATAGGTGGCCGACAGTCGGACAGCTTACCAGGCAACATAGTTGGTCGGCAGCTCAACATTTTACCAGACCGCCATAAGTGGCCGGCAGCACACCAGCTTTCCAGATTACCTTAGGTGGCCGGCAGCTCGGCAGTATACCAGGCCACCATAGGTGGCCGACAGTCGGACAGCTTACCAGGCAACATAGTTGGTCGGCAGCTCGACAGTTTACCAGGCCGGCATAGGTGACCGGCAGCTCGACAGCTTAGCAGGCCACCATAGGTGGCCGACAGTCGGACAGCTTACCAGGCAACATAGTTGGTCGGCAGCTCAACATTTTACCAGACCGCCATAAGTGGCCGACAGCACGACAGCTTACCAGGCCACCAGTAGTGGCCGGCAGCTCGATAACTTTCCAGATTACCTTGTGTGGCCGGCAGCTCTGCAGTTTACCAGGGCAACATAGTTGGTCGGCAGCTCGACAGTTTACCAGGCCGCCATAGGTGGCCGGCAGCTCGACAGCTTAGCAGGCCACCATAGGTGGCCGGCAGCACACCAGCTTTCCAGATTACCTTATGTGGCCGGCAGTTCGGCAGTATACCAGGCCACCATAGGTGGCCGACAGTCGGACAGCGTACCAGGCAACATAGTTGGTCGGCAGCTCAACATTTTACCAGGCCGCCATAAGTGGCCGACAGCACGACAGCTTACCAGGCCACCAGTAGGGCCGGCAGCTCGATAACTTTCCAAATTACCTTGTGTGGCCGGCAGCTCTGCAGTTTACCAGGGCAACATAGTTGGTCGGCTGCTCGACAGTTTTCCAGGCCGCCATAGGTGGCCGACAGCACGACAGCTTACCAGGCCGCCATAGGTGGCCGACAGCACGACAGCTTACCAGGCCACCATAGGTGGCCGTCAGCACAACAGCTTTCCAGATTACCTTATGTGCGGCAGCTCGGCAGTATACCAGGCCACCATAGGTGGCCGACAGTCGGACAGCTTACCAGGCAACATAGTTGGTCGGCAGCTCGACAGTTTACCAGGCCGCCATAGGTGACCGGCAGCTCGACAGCTTAGCAGGCCACCATAGGTGGCCGGCTGCACAACAGCTTTCCAGATTACCTTATGTGGCCGGCAGCTCGGCAGTATACCAGGCCTCAATAGGTGGCCGAAAGTCGGACAGCATGCCAGGCAACTTAGTTGGTCGGCAGCTCGACAGTTTACCAGGCCGCCATAGGTGACCGGCAGCCCGACAGCTTAGCAGGCCACCATAGGTTGCCGGCAGCGCAACAACTTTCCAGATTGCCTTATGTGGCCTGCAGCTCGGCAGCTTACCAGGCCATTGTATGTGGCCGGCAGCTCGACAGTTTACCAGGCCGCCATAGGTGACAGGCAGCTCGACAGCTTACCAGGCCACCATTGGTGGCCGGCAGCACAACAACTTTCCAGATTACCTTATGTGGCCGCCAGCTCGGCAGTTTACCAGGCCACCGTAGGTCGCCGGAAGTTGGACAGCTTACCTGGCAACATAGGTGGCCGACAGCTCGACAGCTCACCAGGCCGCCGTAGGTGACCGGCAGCTCGACGGTTTACCAGGCCGCCATAGGAGACCGGCAGCTCGACAGCTTACCAGGCCACCATAGGTGGCCGGCAGCACAACAGCTTTCCATATTACCTTATGTGGCCGCCAGCTCGGCAGTTTACTAGGCCACCGTAGGTCGCCGGAAGTTGGACAGCTTACCAGGCAACATAGGTGGCCGACAGCTCGACAGCTCACCAGGCCGCCGTAGGTGACCGGCAGCTCGACGGTTTACCAGGCCGCCATAGGAGACCGGCAGCTGGACAGCTTACCAGGCCACCATAGGTGGCCGGCAGCACACCAGCTTTCCAGATTACCTTATGTGCGGCAGTTCGGCAGTATACCAGGCCACCATAGGTGGCCGACAGTCGGACAGCTTACCAGGCAACATAGTTGGTCGGCAGCTCAACATTTTACCAGGCCGCCATAAGTGGCCGACAGCACGACAGCTTACCAGGCCACCAGTAGTGGCCGGCAGCTCGATAACTTTCCAGATTACCTTGTGTGGCCGGCAGCTCTGCAGTTTACCAGGGCAACATAGTTGGTCGGCTGCTCGACAGTTTACCAGGCCGCCATAGGTGGCCGACAGCACGACAGCTTACCAGGCCGCCATAGGTGGCCGACAGCACGACAGCTTACCAGGCCACCATAGGTGGCCGTCAGCACAACAGCTTTCCAGATTACCTTGTGTGGCCGGCAGCTCTGCAGTTTACCAGGGCAACATAGTTGGTCGGCTGCTCGACAGTTTACCAGGCCGCCATAGGTGGCCGACAGCACGACAGCTTACCAGGCCGCCATAGGTGGCCGACAGCACGACAGCTTACCAGGCCACCATAGGTGGCCGTCAGCACAACAGCTTTCCAGATTACCTTATGTGCGGCAGCTCGGCAGTATACCAGGCCACCATAGGTGGCCGACAGTCGGACAGCTTACCAGGCAACATAGTTGGTCGGCAGCTCGACAGTTTACCAGGCCGCCATAGGTGACCGGCAGCTCGACAGCTTAGCAGGCCATCATAGGTGGCCGGCTGCACAACAGCTTTCCAGATTACCTTATGTGGCCGGCAGCTCGTCAGTATACCAGGCCACAATAGGTGGCCGACAGTCGGACAGCTTACCAGGCAACTTAGTTGGTCGGCAGCTCGACAGTTTACCAGGCCGCCATAGGTGACCGGCAGCTGGACAGCTTACCAGGCCACCATAGGTGGCCGGCAGCACAACAACTTGCCAGATTACCTTATGTGGCCGCCAGCTCGGCAGTTTACCAGGCCACCGTAGGTGACCGACAGTCGGACAGCTTACCAGGCAACCTAGTTGGTCGGCAGCTCGACAGTTTACCAGGCCGCCATAGGTGACCGGCAGCTGGACAGTTTACCAGGCCGCCATAGGTGGCCGACAGCACGACAGCTTACCAGGCCGCCATAGGTGGCCGACAGCACGACAGCTTACCAGGCCACCATAGGTGGCCGTCAGCACAACAGCTTTCCAGATTACCTTATGTGCGGCAGCTCGGCAGTATACCAGGCCACCATAGGTGGCCGACAGTCGGACAGCTTACCAGGCAACATAGTTGGTCGGCAGCTCGACAGTTTACCAGGCCGCCATAGGTGACCGGCAGCTCGACAGCTTAGCAGGCCATCGTATGTGGCCGGCAGCACAACAACTTTCCAGATTACCTTATGTGGCCGCCAGCTCGGCCGTTTACCAGGCCACCGTAGGTGACCGACAGTTGAACAGCTTACCAGGCAACTTAGTTGGTCGGCAGCTCGACAGTTTACCAGGCCGCCATAGGTGACCGGCAGCTGGACAGCTTACCAGGCCACCATAGGTGGCCGGCAGCACAACAACTTGCCAGATTACCTTATGTGGCCGCCAGCTCGGCAGTTTACCAGGCCACCGTAGGTGACCGACAGTTGAACAGCTTACCAGGCAACTTAGTTGGTCGGCAGCTCGACAGTTTACCAGGCCGCCATAGGTGACCGGCAGCTCGACAGCTTAGCAGGCCACCATAGGTTGCCGGCAGCGCAACAACTTTCCAGATTGCCTTATGTGGCCTGCAGCTCGACAATTTACCAGGCCGCCATAGGTGACCGGTAGCTCGACAGCTTACCAGGCCACCATTGGTGGCCGGCAGCACAACAACTTTCCAGATTACCTTATGTGGCCGCCAGCTCGGCAGCTTACCAGGCCACCGTAGGCGGCCGGCAGCGCAAAAGCTTTCCATATTACCTTATGTGGCCGCCAGCTCGGCAGTTTACCAGGCCGCCATAGGTGACCGGCAGTTGAACAGCTTACCAGGCAACTTAGTTGGTCGGCAGCTCGACAGTTTACCAGGCCGCCATAGGTGACCGGCAGCTCGACAGCTTACCAGGCCACCATAGGTGGCCGGCAGCACAACAACTTGCCAGATTGCCTTATGTGGCCTGCAGCTCGACAGTTTACCAGGCCGCCATAGGTGACCGGTAGCTCGACAGCTTACCAGGCCACCATTGGTGGCCGGCAGCACAACAACTTTCCAGATTACCTTATGTGGCCGCCAGCTCGGCAGCTTACCAGGCCACCGTAGGCGGCCGGCAGCGCAAAAGCTTTCCATATTACCTTATGTGGCCGCCAGCTCGGCAGTTTACCAGGCCACCGTAGGTCGCCGGAAGTTGGACAGCTTACCAGGCAACATAGGTGGCCGACAGCACGACAGCTTACCAGGCCACCATAGGTGGCCGTCAGCACAACAGCTTTCCAGATTACCTTATGTGCGGCAGCTCGGCAGTATACCAGGCCACCATAGGTGGCCGACAGTCGGACAGCTTACCAGGCAACTTAGTTGGTCGGCAGCTCGACAGTTTACCAGGCCGCCATAGGTGACCGGCAGCTGGACAGCTCACCAGGCCGCCGTAGGTGACCGGCAGCTCGACGGTTTACCAGGCCGCCATAAGAGACCGGCAGCTCGACAGCTTACCAGGCCACCATAGGCGGCCGGCAGCGCAAAAGCTTTCCATATTACCTTATGTGGCCGCCAGCTCGGCAGTTTACCAGGCCACCGTAGGTCGCCGGAAGTTGGACAGCTTACCAGGCAACATAGGTGGCCGACAGCTCGACAGCTCACCAGGCCGCCATAGGTGACCGGCAGCTCGACGGTTTACCAGGCCGCCATAGGAGACCGGCAGCTGGACAGCTTACCAGGCCACCATAGGTGGCCGGCAGCACACCAGCTTTCCAGATTACCTTATGTGGCCGGCAGTTCGGCAGTATACCAGGCCACCATAGGTGGCCGACAGTCGGACAGCTTACCAGGCAACATAGTTGGTCGGCAGCTCAACATTTTACCAGGCCGCCATAAGTGGCCGACAGCACGACAGCTTACCAGGCCACCAGTAGTGGCCGGCAGCTCGATACCTTTCCAGATTACCTTGTGTGGCCGGCAGCTCTGCAGTTTACCAGGGCAACACAGTTGGTCGGCTGCTCGACAGCTTACCAGGCCACCATAGGTGGCCGGCAGCACAACAACTTGCCAGATTGCCTTATGTGGCCTGCAGCTCGACAGTTTACCAGGCCGCCATAGGTGACCGGTAGCTCGACAGCTTACCAGGCCACCATTGGTGGCCGGCAGCACAACAACTTTCCAGATTACCTTATGTGGCCGCCAGCTCGGCAGCTTACCAGGCCACCGTAGGCGGCCGGCAGCGCAAAAGCTTTCCATATTACCTTATGTGGCCGCCAGCTCGGCAGTTTACCAGGCCGCCATAGGTGACCGGCAGTTGAACAGCTTACCAGGCAACTTAGTTGGTCGGCAGCTCGACGGTTTACCAGGCCGCCATAGGTGACCGGCAGCTCGACAGCTTACCAGGCCACCATCGGTGGCCGGCAGCACAACAACTTTCCAGATTACCTTATGTGGCCGCCAGCTCGGCAGTTTACCAGGCCACCGTAGGTCGCCGGAAGTTGGACAGCTTACCAGGCAACATAGGTGGCCGACAGCTCGACAGCTCACCAGGCCGCCGTAGGTGACCGGCAGCTCGACGGTTTACCAGGCCGCCATAGGAGACCGGCAGCTCGACAGCTTACCAGGCCACCAGTAGTGGCCGGCAGCTCGATACCTTTCCAGATTACCTTGTGTGGCCGGCAGCTCTGCAGTTTACCAGGGCAACATAGTTGGTCGGCTGCTCGACAGTTTACCATGCCGCCATAGGTGGCCGACAGCACGACAGCTTACCAGGCCGCCATAGGTGGCCGACAGCACGACAGCTTACCAGGCCACCATAGGTGGCCGTCAGCACACCAGCATTCCAGATTACCTTATGTGGCCGGCAGCTCGGCGGTATACCAGGCCACCATAGGTGGCCGACAGTCGGACAGCTTTTTTTTTTGTTTTTTTTGTTTGTTGAAGGCTTCTGCTATCCGCTGGAGCACTCAGACGCAATCACTGGTCCATTGTACTCCAGACAGACACACATTACTGTATTTTCTCCGTTTTCCGGAGAAAAATTTGAAGGAGCTTCAGTGATGTAGAGCTAAGGGATTCGGCACACACCACGTCGGCTCCAAGGGTGCGCCACCGTATGCGAGCAAAGGCGGGACAATAACAGAGGAAATGCTCTGCAGTATTATCCTCCTCTTCGCCACATGCAGCACAGGTAGGCGTCTCACTGATGCCGAGCACGTAGAGATGCTTGGCAAAAGTGTAATAGCCCGTGATAACTCCCACAAGCCTTCTGCAGTCGATTCTCCTTAAAGACAGGAGGAATGCTGCAGATTTTTTGCAGAGATCAGGGCATACGCGCTTAGTCATCCTGCAACCCGGACAATCCCTCCATCTACGGTTGTGTGTGTTAAATACATAATCGTTAATGTAGGAATTTACCGTGGATGTAGGTAGACCTAGAGCGGGTTCAGGTCCTGAGAAGCTCTCCTCTGAACCCATTCTAGCGAGTTCGTCAGAGGTCTCATTTCCTGGGATCCCAGAGTGGCCTGGAACCCATACAAGCCTTAATGAGTTTAGTCTGCCGACTCTATTCAAGAACGACTTGAGTTAAAGCACTAATTTGGAGCTAGTTAAGGGGTTACACACAGCTTTTAGTGCAGCTTGGCTGTCACTACATACGCATATGCTTTCCCCCTTCCACCTGTGCTTCACAACATAGTGCATGGCCATTAGGATTGCGTATACCTCTAATTGGAAGACAGACGCATATTTTCCTAAGGAGAAGTGCAGTCGAATGTTTTCGCGCTCAAAGAAGACCCCAGCACCGGACCCCCGCCCAGATCTGGAGCCATCCGTGAAAATGCGAAGACTGTCCTTTCCAGGTTCAGTATCCAGCCATAGCCAATCCTGACGCCATGGAAACTCGACTGTGAAATTACGACGCAATAGGATAACGGGCGTCAGTGCGTCAGAAGGCATGTCCATGAGACAGGGGTCGCAGGACAATTCTTGCGCAAGCACACCGTTATTTCTATGCGAGTTGTACCAAAAGCCATTTCTCTTCAGACGAGACATGGCTTTCAGAGCACACCCTCTGATAAATATATCAAGAGGTGGAAGGTTCATCATAACATCTAGAGCAGCGCCCGGCGTGCTGGGGAAAGCCCCCGTGCAGCTGAGACAGACCGTTCTTTGAAGTTTGGTGAAAGAGGCTACGACGTGTTTGCGTTTTAGTCTGTTCCACCAGACAACTGACGCATATGAGATTATAGGTCTTATCATTGCCGTGTAGATCCAAAGGACCTTTGCCGGCGATAAGCCCCATGTTTTGCCAAAAGCTCCTTTGCATTGCCAGAAAGCTGACAGCGCTTTGGTGGTTTTTGACTCAATATGTTTTGACCAGAGAAGCTTACTATCTAAGATGACTCCTAGATACTTAGCCTCCTTGGATATCGGGATGGAAGTGCCTTTTAGTACCAGCTGAGTCATGTCAGTATTTTTCCTAATTCTCGTAAAGAGAACGACATCGGTCTTAAGAGGATTGACTGACAGCCCATTTCTGGTACACCAATCATCGATCACATTTAGCGCCGCCTGTGCTTTGCGACGGACAGTCGCCAAACATGAGCCGACAGAAAGAATGGCGACGTCATCCGCATAGGCCTGGGCGTAGATTCCAGAGGCATTGAGAGCATCAAGCAGGGAATCGACCACCATGCACCATAACAGCGGAGACAAGACGCCACCTTGAGGGCAGCCCCTGTTTACTCCAGATTTGACACACTGGTCGAGGCCTGCATCAGCGGTCAATGTCCTGTGCATGAGCATTGCTTTGATCCAAAGGACCAGTGCATCATCCACGCCATGATGTCTGGCAGCGTTACACATGCTGTCAAAAGTTGCGTTATCAAAAGCTCCCTCAATGTCGATGAAAATGCCCAGCGCGTACTCTTTCCTTTCGAGCGCGCACTCAATACGCCCAACTAGGTTCTGAAGCGCAGTCTCGCAAGATTTTCCGCGCTGGTAAGCATGTTGCATCTCCGAAAGAGGGTGCATTCGAAGGGCAACTTTTCGCACGTGCAACTGGGCAACCAGTCTCTCCATGCTTTTCAGCAGGAAGGATGTTAGACTAATTGGTCTGAAGCTCTTGGCAAGTGAGTAGTCCTCTTTTCCTATTTTGGGAATGAAGACCACTTTCACTGTGCGCCAAGGAATGGGTATACGAGCAAGTGCTAGACTAGCAGTGAAAATTCTTTTCAGAGTAGGAAGCAGCTGCCTTATACCTTTTTGCAGCATAACAGGATAAATCCCGTCGGTGCCCGGCGATTTGAAGCCATCGAAGGATGCCACAGCAAATTCAATAGCTTCAGTCGTAACCACGCGCGACGCAATATACCAGCTACGCCGAGTTATTTTCATCATTTCAGTTGCAGTTTCCCTTGAAGGAGTGTGCAACGAGCCGATGTCGATCTGATTTCCCGGGAAATGAGTCGCAAACAGTAAACTAAGTGTTTCCGCTTTAGACTCAGTAAAGGTACCATCAGATTTTCTGAGTGCGTCTAGCCTAGTCGGTTTTCCCCGTTTGAGGACTTTGACCAACTTGCTAGTCGCACTCAGAGACTTGATCTCTTCGCAGAAGGTCCTATAAGAATCGTTCTTCGATTTACGAATAAGTTTCTTATATTCTTTCTGCTTCGACCGATACTTGTTCCAGTCATCTTCCGAATTTGATTTGAGCGATCTATTCAGAAGAATTCTGGCTTCCCTGCGAAGACTTTGGAGCTCGGCATTCCACCAGGGGACCGATTTCCTGCTGGGAGGTTTGCTGACAGGACATGCGAGTTCAAAACAACTGGTGATGACGCTATTCAGGTTATGAACAGCGTTCTCTACCAATTGTTTCGTTCTAAGCTTAGGTAGGGCCTGAGTGGATTTCTCAAGCTCCTCTCTAAACCGTACCCAGTCCGTACTTCTCGGATTCCGTCTAGGCTGCAAGGAAGAAATCTCACAACCCAATCGGAATTCGATATATTTATGGTCCGACAGCGTAGCATCAGGCAAGACTCGCCAGTTAGTGATGTCCTTCACATATCTGTTGGATAGGGTCAGGTCAATCACCTCCTGTCGTCTTGTCGTAACAAACGTTGGTTGAGAGCCAACATTGTTGATGGTAAGGTCAGACGAGAGAATGAAGTCCAACAGACGGTCCCCCCTTGTGTTACACTTGCTGCTGCCCCAAGCAGTGTTTTGGGCATTAGCATCGCAACACAAGATGAGACCAATCTTTTTGGCTTCACAGTACTCTACGAGTTCAGAGACTTCCTTCGGTGGTGGAGGTAGTAACGAATCGTAGGGAAAATAGGCAGACGCAACGACGAAGTGTTCTATTGCTCCGTGCGTTTTGTAGCTTACTCGAGCAGCCACCAGATCTTGTCCACAAAAGTGCCCAAGTTTGGTTGCCGATAGTGAATTCGATATGATGAGGCATCGTAGCATCGTGGTATACGTGATGCTAGGGCCACATAGGCGATTATTCCACACCCACGGTTCCTGAATGGATACAATGTGATGATTTGTTCTACTACATGCAATTCTACTACTTAAAAGAGCAGTAGCGGCCTTGCAATGCTGTAGATTGATCTGGATAAAAGCTATCCTGACCTTTTCAGAGGAGATGGCCGCCTCTTTATAAGAGAGCTGCTTCTCTCGACTCTTTACGGTCATTTGGATCTCCTTCTGGGAGGAAGGGGTTTTGTTGTGTGATGTGCCCGCCTCCGAGGAGTGGTTTTTGGCTATCTTTGCCTTCTGGCCTATGCTTTGATCCTTCTGGGTCGCCACATCTGCCATTTGACTCCGATTTCCCACCGCCCCACCGGAGAGGGAGGCATCGCACACTCTCTCCCTAGCGAGGCTATCCCCAGCGGCAGTCTTCCGTTTGCGGGATCCTTTACCTTTTTCGGTTAAAGCACCTGCTCCCTTCGGACGACGGTTCGGGACAGCCTTACCAGTTCGAGGATTGCTAGGACCCGTAACGACTTCGCCTTCTGCGTTCGGAGTCTGCCTGTCAGCCCCACCACCTTTTTCGGCGGCAACGCTGGCCATAGCAGAAACTTGACAGCTTCCGGCTCCGTCCTTACGGGAACTGATCACGCTCTTACTGGGTAGTTGAACCTTCCCAGTAAGAGGAAGAGAGTTGGAGGCGCATGCCGAAAGTGCAGACATGCTTATGCCTCCTTCAGCAGCCTTTCCCAATCGCCGACGCTTTCCGCGCTGCGCACCTTTAAGAGAGGGGTGGAGCTCAGGAAGGAGGGTCGGATCAATTTTGGTACGAGATACCTCCGTCGACCTAACCCTCTTAACTGGTTCCCCCAGAGGTTTAGCCACGACCATTCTGCCTTCGGCTTTGTCAGCCTCTTTGCACAATTTTCGGGCACGCCTCTTACCTCTACTTTTTGGGCACTTAGCAGTGCATTCAGCAGTACGTCCCAATTCAGGAGCGCGTTCCACCTTTTCGGTTTCCCGTGCCGCGCCATCATTGGTGTCGCCACCGCTGGATGCACCGCTCATGCTCAGTCGGACCAGGTGGTCAGACAGTGAGCCGCTGGGGCCGGTGTCGTTCCGGGCTGCCGTAGGGTTAAAAATGAATGTTGGGGCCTCCAGAATCCTTGCCCCGGCCGCGATCAAAGAGGTCGCGGGTGGATTTCCGCTGCTGCGAGTACCACCTGGAGTACACAATTCCTTTGGTTTGTCCATTCATTTTTGGGTCTTCGAGTCTTAGTTCGAGGTATACGACCTCTTAAGCCTCCCGCCACGACAAGGCGCCCGAAGAAGGGAGGCGTCGGACAGCTTACCAGGCAACATAGTTGGTCGGCAGCTCGACAGTTTACCAGGCCGCCATAGGTGACCGGCAGCTCGACAGCTTAGCAGGCCACCATAGGTGGCCGGCTGCACAACAGCTTTCCAGATTACCTCATGTGGCCGGCAGCTCGGCAGTATACCAGGCCACCATAGGTGGCCGACAGTCAGACAGCTTACCAGGCAACATAGTTGGTCGGCAGCTCGACAGTTTACCAGGCCGCCATAGGTGACCGGCAGCTCGACAGCTTAGCAGACCATAGGTTGCCGGCAGCGTAACAACCTTCCAGATTACCATATGTGGCCGGCAGCTCGGCAGCTTACCAGGCCATCGTATGTGGCCGGCAGCTCGACGGTTTACCAGGCCGCCATAGGAGACCGGCAGCTGGACAGCTTACCAGGCCACCATAGGTGGCCGGCAGCACAACAACTTTCCAGATTACCCTATGTGGCCGCCAGCTCGGCCGTTTACCAGGCCACCGTAGGTGGCCGACAGTTGAACAGCTTACCAGGCAACATAGGTGGCCGACAGCTCGACAGTTTACCACGCCGCCATAGGAGACCGGCAGCTGAACAGCTTACCAGGCCACCATAGGTGGCCGGCAGCACAACAACTTTCCAGATTACCTTATGTGGCCGCCAGGTCGGCCGTTTACCAGGCCGCCATAGGTGACCGGCAGCTCGACAGCTTACCAGGCCACCATAGGTGGCCGGCAGCACAACAACTTTCCAGATTACCATTTGAGGCCGCCAGGTTGGCCGTTTACCAGGCCACCGTAGGTGGCCAACAGTTGAACAGCTTACCAGGCAACATAGGTGGCCAACAGCTCGACAGTTTACCAGGCCGCCATAGGAGACTGGCAGCTGGACAGCTTACCAGGCCACCATAGGTGGCCGGCAGCACAACAACTTACCAGATTACCTTATGTGGCCGCCAGCTCGGCCGTTTACCAGGCCGCCATAGGTGACCGGCAGCTCGACAGCTTAGCAGGCCACCATAGGTTGCCGGCAGCGCAACAACTTTCCAGATTACCTTATGTGGCCGGCAGCTCGGCAGCTTACCAGGCCATCGTATGTGGCCGGCAGCTCGACGGTCTACCAGGCCGCCATAGGAGACCGGCAGCTGGACAGCTTACCAGGCCACCATAGGTGGCCGGCAGCACGACAACTTTCCGATTACCTTATGTGGCCGCCAGCTCGGCCGTTTACCAGGCCACCGTAGGTAGCCGACAGTTGAACAGCTTACCAGGCAACATAGGTGGCCGACAGCTCGACAGTTTACCAGGCCGCCATAGGTGACAGGCAGCTCGACAGCTTAGCAGGCCACCATAGGTTGCCGGCAGCGCAACAACTTTCCAGATTACCTTATGTGGCCGGCAGCTCGGCAGCTTACCAGGCCATCGTATGTGGCCGGCAGCTCGACAGTTTACCAGGCCGCCATAGGTGACCGGCAGCTCGACAGCTTAGCAGGCCACCATAGGTGGCCGGCTGCACAACAGCTTTCCAGATTACCTTATGTGGCCGGCAGCTCGGCAGTATACCAGGCCACCATAGGTGGCCGACAGTCAGACAGCTTACCAGGCAACATAGTTGGTCGGCAGCTCGACAGTTTACCAGGCCGCCATAGGTGACCGGCAGCTCGACAGCTTAGCAGACCATAGGTTGCCGGCAGCGTAACAACTTTCCAGATTACCATATGTGGCCGGCAGCTCGGCAGCTTACCAGGCCATCGTATGTGGCCGGCAGCTCGACAGTTTACCAGGCCGCCATAGGTGACCGGCAGCTCGACAGCTTACCAGGCCACCATAGGTGGCCGGCAGCACAACAACTTTCCAGATTACCCTATGTGGCCGCCAGCTCGGCCGTTTACCAGGCCACCGTAGGTGGCCGACAGTTGAACAGCTTACCAGGCAACATAGGTGGCCGACAGCTCGACAGTTTACTACGCCGCCATAGGAGACCGGCAGCTGGACAGCTTATCAGGCCACCATAGGTGGCCGGCAGCACAACAGCTTTCCAGATTACCTTATGTGACCGGCAGCTCGGCAGTATACCAGGCCACCATAGGTGGCCGACAGTCGGACAGCTTACCAGGCAACATAGTTGGTCGGCAGCTCGACAGTTTACCAGGCCGGCGTAGGTGGCTGACAGCACGACAACTTTCCAGATTACCATTTGTGACCGGCAGCTCCACAGCTGACAGTCAAACGTGACCGACAGCTCGACAGCTTACCAGGCCGCCATAGGTGACCGGCAGCTCGACAGCTTAGCAGACCATAGGTTGCCGGCAGCGTAACAACTTTCCAGATTACCTTATGTGACCGGCAGCTCGGCAGTATACCAGGCCACCATAGGTGGCCGACAGTCGGACAGCTTACCAGGCAACATAGTTGGTCGGCAGCTCGACAGTTTACCAGGCCGGCGTAGGTGGCTGACAGCACGACAACTTTCCAGATTACCATTTGTGACCGGCAGCTCCACAGCTGACAGTCAAACGTGACCGACAGCTCGACAGCTTACCAGGCCGCAATAGGTGACCGGCAGCTCGACAGGTTACCAGGCCACCATAGGTGGCCGGCAGCACAACAACTTTCCAGATTACCTTATGTGGCCGGAAGCGCGGCAGTTTACCAGGCAAATATAAGTGACCTTCAGTTCGATAGGCCACCATGCGTGGCCGACAGTTCGACAGCTTACCAGGCCGCCATAGTACATGTTTTTGGCATGTGGAGTATTATTTTTTATTTCACGTAAATTGTTTTTTCTTTTTTAAGAAAATTTGGTTCGAGAAAAAAACAGAAACATTTGAAATACATCATCGAATATTCGTACTCTTATGGATTTACAGATTTAAAGATACTGAAAACCAAGATAAACGACAGTTATTTCCGTTTCCATTTTTGTTTACTATTCGTTCAATTTACGGTCTTCTTTTGCTTAACAGCGCTACCGGAACTAAGTCCTTTTCCTGATTTTATATCCATCATAGACCACATCTTGCAGGAAAATCGAAATGAGACGGTACAGCTTGTGTGTTTGTAAATACGCAAGATGTGGCTGCTGAATCCGTATTGGAGGGTATCTTTCTGGAATTATCGGAATGCTCGAGTTTGGTTTGTGGTAAGCTTTGTTGGTCTTTCCATCATCTTTCCCAAAAGGCATCAACCGGGCACGTAAGATGGGATGTTGTGTTGTATGAGTACTGTGTGAGTTTCGGTATGTCGTACCCTAATGAAGTGTAAGTAATGAATGCTGCTATTCCTCCGAATGGTGTGAGTTCAATTAAATTAGTTGGGCATACATATTTGTATACACCCACCTATTAACCCTTCCTTACTTTAGGAAATGAGAAGAGCAAATAGCTTTAATTTCATTTTGACTTTACTGGGAATAAATAAGTTTTTTTATTTAGCATGTTTTCTCCACAAGGTGGCTTGCCCAGAAAAAATCAATCAGGCAATCGTTCCCCTCCGCGGTGGAACAACAAACTGGCCAAGCTAAGAGCACTGTCCAGAAAACTGTTCAACAGAGCTAAACGGACTGGTGACGTGGACACAGTACCGTGCCGCACTCACCAACTACAACCAAGAGGTTAGAAGAGCCAAAAGAGACTCAGTTCTGCAGTAGTCTATCAGATATTCAGAGCAGCGCTCGTATCCACAGAGTTCAGGTGGTACAGAAGTACTTATACAATTTTAACCAGTACGCACTTTCCAGACTCCAACATCACTCCATCATCCACTCTCTCTAACTTACATCCGCAGATCAGGGTAACTAGACCCAACAGGGGGGATTGGAAGAGAGCACGAACAATATTTCACGAGGGAAGTATAAAATGGGCCATTAATTCATTTGGCCCGTTCAAATCCCCGGAGGAGGATGACATCTTCCCAGCCCTCCTTCAGAAAGGAAGTGAGCAAATTAGCCCCATGCTAATCAACATCATTAGAACCAGCTATGCATGGTGATACATACCAACGAGTTGGACAGAGGTAACGGTAAAATGTATACTCAACACGCCGTAGACCCACAGACCTGCCTAAGTCCTACAGGCCGATAAGCCTTACCTCTTTTTTATTTACTTTTTTTTTTTTTGTTTGGAGACTCGCGAAGGTTCAAGAGTTTTTTATATTCTCTTATGATGTGATACACATACAACCTGAACGGAGTGCAGTGGTTTGGCTCGTTGATGTTCATTCACTACTCTCAGGGGTTGTTGTCCTTGATAGGACGAGAGCCGAGCAAAATCCGCGTTGGTCTGGTTTTACTCCATAATATTTCGTTCGAGCACTTTAATATTACATACGCAGAGGATGGATTTCAGTTGACCGTATACTGTGAGTGTTATGGTCACTTTCCATCCACAACTACGTTGCATGCTTTTTGTCTGTATAGGAATTACTTTTTTTCTTGGCTATGAAGCGAATTTGAACTATGGACCTTCCGCTCGGCGGTCGATGATGTTAACCACTGCACCACGGCCACCCCTAAAAACAATGGAAAAAATTCTGGATATGCATATAAGGGATAGTGCCCTGAAAAGATCACCGCTTCACAAAACCATACTAAGTTTTATTACGCACTCAGGATTTTTGAGGGAGCTGTAAGTGGGGGACATCACATTAGGCCCACTCGTGGCCGCAGTGATCAGGAGACTTTGTCCCACCCCCCTAGTCCTCTCTAACTCTAACTTTCTAAGAGGTGGGCCATCTAGTGGTTTTTAACTTCCAAGAGGGAAGTTATTGTAATGGAGCCGATTTTGCGAATTCCAAATTTTGACATATCTCCACGTTCCAAATCCAGAATCCAAATCCAAGGTTTTTATAGAGATGTCTTTGTGTGTGTATGTAAGTATGTGCGTATCTGCCTCGATTATCTCGAGAACCAAAGATGATATTTTCATGAGGTCGGGTGCATTCCACGCGTAATTACGCAGCTTAGAACTGAGTAAGTTTTCAGCAAAATTGGTCCAGCCGTTTTTTCTTAGAAATTAAATAACTGAAAAATGAGCAAGCAAAAATGAACAACACGCGGCGTACCCAAGCGGTCTTCCATCTAAGTACTAACTGCGCCCGATGATGATTGTTTGCGGTGATCGGTAAAGAACCGGTACATATGTATGAGATTGCTCGGACCGTGTTGTGGTTGGGTAAGGAAACGCACACTCATGAGCTGCTCGTGTGTGTGCACTACCCAACGAGCAATTATTAAACGCACGCGCTCATGAGTAATTGGCTGTGAGCATTTTTATTTTCGCTCACGAACACGAGTGTGTGTGGATGAAACTCACCCAGTGCGCACATATGTTCGTTAAAGAGAACGCACACTTATGTGCACTCTACAGTGTGGGTTCTGTCTAACGCACATATGGAGTGCGCACATGGGATGAGTTTCCTAAATGCACACACTCGCGTTCATGAGCCAAAATGAGTTGATTTACTGCTCGGGAGTTGTTTGCAGAATGATAAATCATGGAAACCTTTCACTTGAACATTTTTTTTATTTTCCACTTTTATAACATTTCAGTCTAAGATGGCTTCATTTCCTATAAAGTCCAATCAAAATTGCACACGCACGTGAGCAGTTTATGAGCAATAGATTGTTTAGTGTTCACACATGAGTGTGCGTTTCCTTACCCTGGGTTACATGGAGCGACAGCAAAAAGGCGGCTTGATGCCAGCAACACGCGGTGTTCCTAAGCAGTTCCCCATTTAAGTACTGACCGTGCCCGATGCTGGTTGATTGCGGTGATTGGACGAGAATCGATACATTACCCATTATTCAAACACCTGAACAGATCTTCACAAATTGTTGCTAGGAACCGATTCGATCACGTTCGCTTTCAAAAAATAAAAAGGGCGTCATAATCGGTTCATTCGTTCAGGAGTTACGATTTCACAGACAGACACACAGACATCTTCAATTTATAACACCCCTCTTTTCACGTCGGGGGTTAACAATGAAATAAAAAGCAAATGGGTGTTTTAATTTTTCCCACTGGCAAGTTTGTCGTGCGGGTCGGCGCCCCTAGACCACCCTTTTTTTTTTAAATCACAGGTTATTTGACACTGACAGTTGTTTCCCGCTCAAAATCTTGACAGAAAGTCAGTATCATACCCAGGGATTATGAATGAGATGGCAATCCGATGGCTTTGACAGGCATTTTGACAGATTGCACCTACAAACGCTTTGCGGTTTGACGGCGTCTTGTCTATGTCATTCAGTCCTGTTCCGATGTCATGGCTCTACACATCGACGGCTTGAAACTAACACAATGATAAGTCAAAGGCGTCATTTTTAAACGAGAATATCACGTATACATAGTATCGGTGTTTTACATAAGCAACAACCAACCCCTGCGGGGATCACGTACCTCTCTGGTCATACCTCCGCGGAACGAGATGAGTCGCTATATGCTTGAACAACGTTGGGAAATATTGAAAACTTATATCCAAAGTGAGGGCTGTGTAGCCCACCCACCGCGACTGATGTACGCAGGTTTATGCAAAAAGCCCGTGAGACTGGTTGCTAGTGGACAACACTCACAGTCTCCATCGCCGTACGGTGCGCACAGATGAGAATGTGGCTCCTGTGGCCGGAGTGTGAGACTCAATTCACGAACATCAACCAGCCATCGATCTCAATATCTCAACATTTCACGCACTAGCTTGAGGAGAATTCCGCCCAAAGATCTCGGATTATTCGCTTGCAAGGTCCAATTGGAGGCGTGCGACCTTCTGTTTCGTTATCGCTTCGGAGTCATAATTAATGGGAATGTTCTTACTTATAAAACCATAACCCATGGAAAAAATTTTGTTCATTTTATTCCATTTTTAAAAGGAAACTTGTATTTGGCCTACCCACATCGCAGGAACACAGCGGGGGTGAAAAGGTGCGGGGATACACAGGACAGTTAAAAATATTTCTGGCGTGTCACTTCCGCACTTTTACACAAACTACGCGGCGTGATTCCCAACGACTCCTACCTTTTCTACTTCTTAACGGGCGCTACAGTTCGGGGTCAACCTGGGCCTCAACCAATATGCCCCTCCAACTAGCACGATCTTTTGCTAGCCTTTTCCATTGCCGCATACCCAGTTGACTGAGGTCCCTTTCCACCTGTGTACGCCATCTTGGGTGCGGACGTCCTTTGTTTCTTAGTCCCTCAAGGTTGAATTCAAAGACTTTTCGGGGTATGGTGTCCATTCGCTCTACATGGCCTAGCCATTTTAGGCGTTGGATCCGTAGACGCCAAGCCCTAGTAAGCTGTCGAGCTGTCGAGCTGTCGGCCACCTATGTTGCCTGGTAAGCTGTCTAACTGTCGGCCACCTACGGTGGTCTGGTAAGCTGCCGGCCACATAAGGTAATCTGGAAAGCTGTTGTGCTGCCGGCCACCTATGGTGGCCTGCTAAGCTGTCGCGGCTGCCGGTCACCTATGGCGGCCTGGTGAGCTATCGAACTGAAGGTCACCTATATTGGCCTGGTAAGCTGCCGAGCTGCCGGCCACATAAGGTAATCTGGAAAGCTGTTGTGCTGCCGGCCACCTATGGTGGCCTGGTAAGCTGTCGTGCTGTCGGCCACCTATGGCGGCCTGGTGAGCTATCGAACTGAAGGTCACTTAAATTGGCCTGGTAAACTGCCGAGCTGCCGGCCACATAAGGTAATCTGGAAAGCTGTTGTGCTGCCGGCCACCTATGGTGGCCTGGTAAGCTGTCGAGCTGCGGTCACATATGGCGGCCTGGTAAACTGTCGAGCTGCCGACCAACTATGTTGCCTGGTAAGCTGTCCGACTGTCGGCTACCTATGGTGGCCTAGTAAACTGCCGAGCTGCCGGCCACATAAGGTAATCTGGAAAGCTGTTGTGCTGCCGGCCACCTATGGTGGCCTGGTAAGCTGTCGTGCTGTCGGCCACCTATGGCGGCCTGGTGAGCTATCGAACTGAAGGTCACTTAAATTGGCCTGGTAAACTGCCGAGCTGCCGGCCACATAAGGTAATCTGGAAAGTTGTTGTGCTGCCGGCCATCTATGGTGGCCTGGTAAGCTGTCGCGGCTGCCGGTCACCTATGGCGGCCTGGTGAGCTATCGAACTGAAGGTCACCTATATTGGCCTGGTAAGCTGCCGAGCTGCCGGCCACATAAGGTAATCTGGAAAGTTGTTGTGCTGCCGGCCACCTATGGTGGCCTGGTAAGCTGTCGTGCTGTCGGCCACCTATGGCGGCCTGGTGAGCTATCGAACAGAAGGTCACTTAAATTGGCCTGGTAAACTGCCGAGCTGCCGGCCACATAAGGTAATCTGAAAAGTTGTTGTGCTGCCGACCACCTATGGTGGCCTGGTAAGCTGTCGCGGCTGCCGGTCACCTATGGCGGCCTGGTGAGCTATCGAACTGAAGGTCACCTATATTGGCCTAGTAAACTGCCGAGCTGCCGGCCACATAAGGTAATCTGGAAAGCTGTTGTGCTGCCGGCCACCTATGGTGGCCTGGTAAGCTGTCGTGCTGTCGGCCACCTATGGCGGCCTGGTGAGCTATCGAACTGAAGGTCACTTAAATTGGCCTGGTAAACTGCCGAGCTGCCGGCCACATAAGGTAATCTGGAAAGTTGTTGTGCTGCCGGCCACCTATGGTGGCCTGGTAAGCTGTCGCGGCTGCCGGTCACCTATGGCGGCCTGGTGAGCTATCGAACTGAAGGTCACCTATATTGGCCTGGTAAGCTGCCGAGCTGCCGGCCACATAAGGTAATCTGGAAAGTTGTTGTGCTGCCGGCCACCTATGGTGGCCTGGTAAGCTGTCGCGGCTGCCGGTCACCTATGGCGGCCTGGTGAGCTATCGAACTGAAGGTCACCTATATTGGCCTAGTAAACTGCCGAGCTGCCGGCCACATAAGGTAATCTGGAAAGCTGTTGTGCTGCCGGCCACCTATGGTGGCCTGGTAAGCTGTCGTGCTGTCGGCCACCTATGGCGGCCTGGTGAGCTATCGAACTGAAGGTCACTTAAATTGGCCTGGTAAACTGCCGAGCTGCCGGCCACATAAGGTAATCTGGAAAGTTGTTGTGCTGCCGGCCACCTATGGTGGCCTGGTAAGCTGTCGCGGCTGCCGGTCACCTATGGCGGCCTGGTGAGCTATCGAACTGAAGGTCACCTATATTGGCCTGGTAAGCTGCCGAGCTGCCGGCCACATAAGGTAATCTGGAAAGTTGTTGTGCTGCCGGCCACCTATGGTGGCCTGGTAAGCTGTCGCGGCTGCCGGTCACCTATGGCGGCCTGGTGAGCTATCGAACTGAAGGTCACCTGTATTGGCCTGGTAAGCTGCCGAGCTGCCGGCCACATAAGGTCATCTGGAAAGTTGTTGTCCTGCCGGCCACCTATGGTGGCCTGGTAAGCTGTCGCGGCTGCCGGTCACCTATGGCGGCCTGGTGAGCTATCGAACTGAAGGTCACCTATATTGGCCTGGTAAACTGCCGAGCTGCCGGCCACATAAGGTAATCTGGAAAGCTGTTGTACTGCCGGCCACCTATGGTGGCCTGGTAAGCTGTCGAGCTGCGGTCACATATGGCGGCCTGGTAAACTGTCGAGCTGCCGACCAACTATGTTGCCTGGTAAGCTGTCCGCCTGTCGGCTACCTATGGTGGCCTAGTAAACTGCCGAGCTGCCGGCCACATAAGGTAATCTGGAAAGCTGTTGTGCTGCCGGCCACCTATGGTGGCCTGGTAAGCTGTCGTGCTGTCGGCCACCTATGGCGGCCTGGTGAGCTATCGAACTGAAGGTCATTTAAATTGGCCTGGTAAACTGCCGAGCTGCCGGCCACATAAGGTAATCTGGAAAGTTGTTGTGCTGCCGGCCACCTATGGTGGCCTGGTAAGCTGTCGCGGCTGCCGGTCACCTATGGCGGCCTGGTGAGCTATCGAACTGAAGGTCACCTATATTGGCCTGGTAAGCTGCCGAGCTGCCGGCCACATAAGGTAATCTGGAAAGTTGTTGTGCTGCCGGCCACCTATGGTGGCCTGGTAAGCTGTCGCGGCTGCCGGTCACCTATGGCGGCCTGGTGAGCTATCGAACTGAAGGTCACCTATATTGGCCTGGTAAGCTGCCGAGCTGCCGGCCACATAAGGTCATCTGGAAAGTTGTTGTCCTGCCGGCCACCTATGGTGGCCTGGTAAGCTGTCGCGGCTGCCGGTCACCTATGGCGGCCTGGTGAGCTATCGAACTGAAGGTCACCTATATTGGCCTGGTAAACTGCCGAGCTGCCGGCCACATAAGGTAATCTGGAAAGCTGTTGTACTGCCGGCCACCTATGGTGGCCTGGTAAGCTGTCGAGCTGCGGTCACATATGGCGGCCTGGTAAACTGTCGAGCTGCCGACCAACTATGTTGCCTGGTAAGCTGTCCGACTGTCGGCTACCTATGGTGGCCTAGTAAACTGCCGAGCTGCCGGCCACATAAGGTAATCTGGAAAGCTGTTGTGCTGCCGGCCACCTATGGTGGCCTGGTAAGCTGTCGTGCTGTCGGCCACCTATGGCGGCCTGGTGAGCTATCGAACTGAAGGTCACTTAAATTGGCCTGGTAAACTGCCGAGCTGCCGGCCACATAAGGTAATCTGGAAAGCTGTTGTGCTGCCGGCCACCTATGGGGACCTGGTAAGCTGTCGAGCTGCCGCTCAGCTATGGCGGCCTGGTAAACTGACGACCTGCCGGTCACCTATGGCGGCCTGGTAAGCTGTCAAGCTGCCGGTCACGTATAACTGTCAGCTGTCGAGCTGCTGGTCATAAATAGTAATCTGGGAAGTTGTTGTGCTGCCGGCCACCTATGGTGGCCTGGTATGCTGTCTTGGCTGCCGGTCGCCTATGGCGGCCTGGTGAGCTATCGAACTGAAGGTCACCTATATTGGCCTGGTAAACTGCCGAGCTGCCGGCCACATAAGGTAATCTGGAAAGTTGTTGTGCTGCCGGCCACCTATGGTTGCCTGGTAAGCTGTCGCGGCTGCCGGTCACCTATGGCGGCCTGGTGAGCTATCGAACTGAAGGTCACCTATATTGGCCTGGTAAGCTGCCGTTAAACGTTAAGGTGAAACTACCGGCAAATACTTGGAAATGAAAGACCGAGACTTGTAATTCACTTCACTTTATTTGGTACGCCTTTGACGAGATGCTAGAGGCAACTGAGCGAAATTGCGGGATGAGAAACAATTGGTACTAGTACAATAGTATTGCCACTGTTAGTAATAGTAATAATGTTATAGTAGCAGCGCGGTTACAAACATAATTCTCAACAGCCATAAGCCTAACTCTTCGTATTACACTACAAGTATGCATACAGATTCCTTTGTCGATTATACAATCCTTTCAACGTTCTTCTTCGCTGAGGTTAATGAAGCTGAAATTTTGAAATACTTAGCACCTCGCAATATGGATTCATGATGGGAAAATCTACCGAAGATGCTATTCAAGCATTTTTGGAAAGTATAAACCGTGAAATAGGAAGAAATAGCAAAACTGCTGCTCGTTTCTAGATTTGACCAAAGTATTCGACTTAGTCAATCACAAACTAATGCTAAAGACACTCTATAGACACGGATTTAGGGATAATATGTGGATAGCTTCATATCTGGAAAACAGAACACAGCTAGTCCGTCTGAATAATTCCCTAAGTGATTCAGTGTTGTGCGCGAAGTCAGGAGTTCCCCAAGGATCAGTTTTAGGACCTCTGCTTTTCCTGATATATATCAATTCAGTTCTTAGTCTGTCGCTCACTGGGCATATTATCGCTTTTGCTGACGACTTGGTCTTGTCCTACAACGCTCCTAATGTAGAAGGACTTAAAACAAAAATTAATTCCGATCTAGTAGTCCTGCAGCATTGGTTTTTATCTCATGAACTGGTTCTAAGTAACAAATCTAAGATGATGTGCTTCTCTCTAACAAACGAAGTCTGTATCCGAGGAGTTGGTATACATGATGCAGGATGTGATCGTTCCACCTGCAATAATTCACGTATGCAACTTGAATCTGTATTCGAATATAAGTATCTAGGAGTTACTGTGGACAGTAAGCTTAACTGGAAAGCACACATAACAAATGTGAAGAAATGTTTATACATCGCGTCCCACAACACCTTCTTAGATCAATTCATTATTCATTGGTCAATTCCCGCTTAGAATATGGAATTTCCTGTTGGGGAAGTGCTTACATTCTTTTAGTTTACTTTGAAAGTAAAGGCGTTTAACATGGCAAACGCCAGCTTCGATATCTGTCCCTGCTCAATCCAAGTTGACACACAGCCTCCGCGTGGCCTCTCCTGGCACCCGCCAGGTAGTGAACCAATGTGTGCAGCGACCCAGCCCCTTGTTCCTGGGGAAAGAGGAACCTGGCCCCTCCAGGTTGGGGGTTGTGCTTAGGGGTAACACCCCTATCACGTAAAAACCTACTTGTTCCGAACCAACGACAAGCCTCGGATACGGACGGATACAAAGCTGACAACCCCTGCAAACGACTAACGGACTTGAGAGTCTGCACCTGGAATGTGAGGTCCCTTAACAGACCGGGTGCAGGCGATCAATTGGAGCAAACCCTCAACTGCTATAAAGCAGATATAACCGCTCTCCAAGAAGCGCGATGGGATGGACCAGGCAAAAAACGGATGAAAAACTGCGACATCTACTACGGGAACTGCTATAAGGAGAACAAACAGCGCTTATTCGGGTGCGGATTCGTTATTCGAGGAAGACTAGGACAAAAAGTCTTAAGCTTCCGGGATGTAAGCGAACGCCTCATAACAATTCGCATCAAAGCTAAATTTGGAAACATAAGCTTGATATGCGCTCACGCCCCAACGGAAGAAAAGGACGATCGACTCAAAGAAGAATTCTACGATCTCATAGACAGAACATATGCCCAATGCCCCAGCTACGACACAAAAAAAGTTCTAGGAGATCTTAATGCAAAACTGGGCAAAGAGGACATATTTGAGTCGATCATAGGAAAGCCTCCATAACACCACATCCGACAACGGACTAAGGCTAATCGATTTCCTAGCGGAGCGTGACCTCCTTGTAGCAAGCACGCGATTGCCCAATCTCAACATCCGCAAGGGTACCTGGCGGTCTTGTGATCAATCGACCACCAACCAGAATGATCACATTGCGATCGACGCCAGACACTCCTCCTGTATTCTCGAGGTACGAACCTTCCGAGGGGCCAACATCGACTCGGACCACTACCTTGTTGTAGCCAAGGTACGAATGAGGATACCAAGAATGCTTAGGAGTCGAGTAGGACAACGTAAGTTTGACGTCGGAAAGCTACAATCGCAAGAGACTGCCAGAATCTTTGCCGATCGTGTCTCCTCCAAGCTCTCTCAAAATCCGCCCAAAGCAGCACAAACAATAGAGCAGGAATGGGCTCATTGCCAGAGCGCCGTCAGAGATGCTGCCTCAGAGGTGCTGGGTTTCAAACAGCCACCACCTAGAAACCCCTGGTTCGATGAACAATGCGAACAAGCCCATGCAGCAAAACAAGAGGCATATAAAGCCATGCTGCAACGACGGACGAGAGCTGCTCGCGAAATCTATGAGCAGAAGAGAAGAGAGGAACACACGCTTTTCAGAAGAAAGAAGAGAGAGCACGGGAAACGTGAGATCGAGGAGATGGAGAGATGCTTCCGCAGGAATGACGCCCGTAAGTTTTACAACAAGGTAAAACGAACATACCATGGCTACAAAGCCAGAGTGGCGGCCTGCAGGGATGAAAATGGAGAACTGGTAGTAGAGTCGCAGCCGATGTTGAGGATTTGGAAAGACCACTTCTGCAGACTGTATAACGGCGATGATAGACAAGATACCGCTGTCAGGCAGAACGAGCCATTCGCAATGGACCATCCGACCTAGACGAAGTCAAAATAGCGATATCAAGACTTAAGTCTAATAAAGCCGCGGGCACAGACGGCCTGTCTGCTGAGCTTCTTAAGGCGGCTGGAGATGAGCTGGTAAGGTGCATGCACCATCTCATTTGCAAGGTATGGTCGGAGGAAAGCATGCCCGACGAATGGAATCTCAGCATCGTTTGCCCGGTCCATAAGAAAGGAGACCCCTATAACTGCGCCAACTATAGAGGAATAAGTCTCCTTAACATCGCCTATAAGGTCTTCTCTGCCGTATTGTGTGAACGCCTGAAACCGTTGGCGGATAACCTGATCGGCTCTTATCAGTGTGGTTTCAGGCCAGGTAAATCCATAGTAGACCAAATATTTACGCTACGGCAGATCTTGGAGAAAATCGTCTTGGCAGATCGTCGATTTCAAGGGTGCATATGACAGCGTGTATAGAGATGAGCTATACAAAGCCATGTCTAGTTTTAACATCCCTGCCAAACTCGTCCGACTGTGCAGGATGACAATGGAGAATTCTCGCTGCTCCATTAAGGTCAGTAATGACCAAACCGAGACCTTTGATGTTAAAAAAGGATTTAGGCAAGGTGACGCGCTGTCATGCAACTTTTTCAACATCGTGCTTGAAAAGATCGTGCAAGAGTCACTGGCCAGCACAAGAGGTACGATTTATTTCAAGTCTACTCAATTGCTTGCGTACGCAGACGACATTGACGTGATTGGACGGACGCAGCGAGACGTCAATGAGGCCTTTGTAAACGTTGAGGTAGAAGCGGCTAAGATGGGTCTCAAAGTTAATGAGGGTAAAACCAAATATCTGCTTTCATCCAAAAGAGACGGTCAACACGGATGTATTGGCCAGAACGTCACCATGGGCGGATATAACTTTGAAGTGGTCAAGGAATTCGTCTACCTTGGCTCACTGATGACCGGCGACAACAACTCCAGCGCTGAGATAAAACGCAGAATCACTCTTGCCAACCGCTGTTGCTTTGGGTTCCAGAGGCAGTTGAGAAGTAGAGCACTCTCTCGGAAAACCAAGGTGGCACTATATAAGACCTTAATTATCCCAGTCCTCCCTTACGGCGCAGAGGCTTGAAGCTTAACAAAAGCGGATGAAGATGCCCTTGGTCCGTGCCGGCTGAAGACGCTTGTTGGTTAAGGCCCAGGTTCACCACGGACTGTAGCGCCACCTAAGTAAGTAAGTAAGTCAATTGGTCCATATAGCGCTGAAAAATACCGGTGGAGCTGGATGTTCCAAAAGGGTAACCGCTGAAATTCGAACAACCCAAACTCAGTACTTATTACACAAATCTTTTTCGATTCCTCATCCAGTGGGATTTGGAGGTAAGCTTCTGACAAATCGATTTTGGTGAAATACTGTCCCCCTTGCAATTTGTGGAACAAGTCTTCAATGCGGGGAACGGTATGGCGGACTATCTCTAAGCAAGGATTTGTAGTTATTTTGAAATCACCGCATATGCGCAGTGCTCCATTTGCCTTATTGACTACAACAATGGGTGTGGCCCATTGGCTTGTTTCTAATGGCCGCAATATTCCTAAGGCTTGCATTCGCTCAAGCTCTTGGCGAACCGCTTCGTTTTGAGCGAAGGGTGTTGGACGATATTTAAAATACCTGGGTTGGCAATTCGGTTTCAAGATGAGATGTGCCTTAAATGATGTACTACATCCCAACCCAGGCTGAAAAACAGATTCGTGTTTTTTGCACAAGGTCATTGCTTCCGAAAGTAATCGGGCTCTAGAGTCTGTTTTTATTTGCATTACCGAGTGAGAATCAACACATTGAATTTGTAGTCCAAATGCTTGAAACCAATCTAAGCCCAATGTTGGAACCTCGTGAAATGTTGCAAACTAGCAGAGGTAATGTTCGATTGTACGATCTCCACTGTACACTCACGTTCAAAACCCCTTTGATCGGCACGGGTATTTCTCCATATGCCTGCAGAGTTCTTGATGTCGCTTCGCATGGGGGCTGGCCTGGTTTCTTATAGCCGTCAAGACTGATTAATGAACAAGTAGCGCCGGTGTCTAATTGAAAAACTAACCTACGCTGATTGACACAAAGATCTATGAACATTTTATTTTTGTTCACTTCCGTTTCATATTGAGCGGACGATACTATGTCCGAGACTATATCTGCATTGTTTAAATGCGGTTTCTGACATGCATTGTGATATTGTTGCTTCCTTCCCCGACTCTTGGAAAGAGCGCGTGGCTGAGACTGTGGGCTCACCACGTGCCTGGCTGATAAGCAAACGCTCCGAATATGTCCGCGTCGGCAGCAAAGATCGCAGATCGACTGAAGATGTTTGCATGCATTCCTCGGATGTTGTGTGAAACAACCAGGGCACGATTTTCTCAAACTAAAACCATCATGTGACTTACTTGGTTGTGCATAGTGTGATGCGTTGATGTGATTAACTTCCAAAGACGTTGCTACGCTTGTAGTGTTGCTCTCCTTCAATATGTTTGATGCCTGCTGTGTCGATTCATACGCAGTGGCCAGTTCTTCAACTTCATCCAAGGTGGGGTTCTTCTTTTGTGTCGCGGCCATGCGAACGGCGTCGTGAGGAGTGTAAAACACGATCATGTCCCTGATCATAATGTCCGCGTATGACCTGTTGCAATCAGCATTCGGACACCCAAAAGCGCAATCTCTCGCGCGACCTCTTAGATCTGCGATCCACTCCGCATAGGACTGACTCGGCACCATTTTTTGTTGAAGGAATTTGCATCTCGATGCCAAAATGTGCAGTTTCGATTGAAAATATTTCGTAAGTTTCATAGAAAGCTCTTTAAAAGTATGTCTACTTACGTCAGTTAGGTCTTCAGTTCCTACCAGTTTCTGCAGTAAGTCGTTTACCTGATTTCCGCACGTGGATAAAAAATGCGCCTTCTTGAGGTTATCGTCATCCAACGAATTCGCCGTGAAATGTTGTTGGAGTTGGAAAAGGTAGCTCTCCCACGATTCTTTTTCCGAGTTGAACGCATGAAACTGAGGAATGGTCGCAGGACGAGAAGATGGATTTTGACTCAGGAGTTGTGTCATTGTGGCTTTATTCTCGGCCAAAATTTGTTCAATCCACCGGTTTTGGGATGAAATTATTTGTTTCAACGCCTCTTCCATATTAAAAAAAATACCTCGTCGCCACTTGATAAGTTTCTGCAATCTTCTTTATTCCACGTCTTACAGGCTAATGAATTACATATATCTATTGAGAGCTTAAATTCGCGCGGGATCATTTCTGAGTTCCCGCCAGAATTGACTTCAAATGGCATTATATCATTTGACACATGTCACTTAATTTTAAGCTATAAATACAGGGTTAAAGTACAGGATGTATCACCAGTCATGGCGTTAACTTGCTTTTTAAAAATCTTACATAAAAGGTAAACTTCGTCGTTTCGACGAACATTTGCACCGTTTTTCAATTAAAAATGCACTTACCCAAGCAGGTACACTACCGTACGTCCACACACTAGAAGCAATTAGGGATGACTAGGGTTACACGAAAAGAGGATCCTATCAGTGAGAGGACTAAGGAGAAAACTAAAAAAAATTTAATTTGTGTTCGTCGAATCGACGAAGGTTACCCTCCTTACTTACTTACTTTGATGGCGCTACATTTCGGGGTGAACCAGGGCCTCAACCAACAAGCCTCTCCAGCCGGCCCGATTTTCGGCCAGCCGCTTCCAGTGCTGCACGCCCAGTTGGTTGAGGTCCCCTTCCACCTGTGCGCGCCAGCTTAAATGCGGTCGTCCTCTGCTTCGTCGTCCCTCGGGGTTGGAGTCAAAGATTCTTAGGGCCGGAACGTTGATGTCCATACGCTCTACATGGCCTAGCCATCATAGATGTTGGATCCGAAGACGTCTAATCAGGCCGATGTCGCTGTACAGCCCGTACAGTTCTTGGTTGAATCTCCTCCTCCATTCTCCGTTTACACAAACGGGACCAAAGATTGCACGCAGAATTTTCCTCTCGAAACGTCCAAGAGCCCCTTCATCCGCTTTTGATAACGTCCAAGCCTCAGCGCCGTAGAGGAGAACCGGGATGATTAAGGTTTTGTAGAGGGAAACCTTAGTTTTTCGAGAGAGGGCTCTACTACTCAATTGCCTTTTGAGCCCGAAGAAGCAGCGATTGGCAAGAGTTATTCTGCGTTTTATTTCAGCGCTGGTGTCGTTGCTGCTTGTCACTATCGAGCCAAGGTAGACGAAGTCCTTGACTACTTCAAAAATAAAGCTGCCGAAGGTGACGTTCTGACCAAGACGTCGGTGTTGTGCGTCTTTCTTGGATGACAGCATATATTTGGTCTTGTCCCCACTTACCATTAGACCCACTTTCGCCGCTTCTGCTTCAATGCTTGCGAACGCCTGATCGACGTCTCGCCTTGTTCGTCCAATAACGTCAATGTCATCTGCGTAGGCAAGCAATTGTGTGGACTTGAAGTAGATCATACCTCTCGTATTGGCCGCAGAGTCCTGCACGATGTTTTCACGAATAATGTTGAAGAAATCACATGGCAGTGCGTCGCCTTGTCTAAAACCTTTTTTAACATCAAAGGGGTCGGTTAGTTCACCTCCGACCTTAATGGAGCAGCGAGAGTTCTCCATAGTCATCCTGCATAGTCTGACGAGTTTGGCAGGAATGTTAAAACATGACATGGCTCTGTATAGCTCGGGTCTATAAACACTGTCATACGCGGCTTTAAAGTCGACGAAAAGATGTGCCGTAGTGTAAATATTTGGTCTATCGTGGATTTTCCTGGCCTGAAACCACACTGGTAGGAACCTATCAGATTGTCCACGAACGGTTTCAGGTACTTACACAGTACGGCAGAGAGGATCTTGTACGCGATGTTCAGGAGGCTTATCCCTTTGTAATTGGCGCAGTCATAGGGGTCTCCTTTCTTATGGACCGGGCAAACGATACTGAGATTCCATTCATCGGGCATGCGTTCTTCCGACCATATCTTGCAGATGAGTTGGTGCATGTTCCTAATCAGCTCATCGCCAGCTGCTTTAAACAGCTCCGCGGGGAGTCCGTCTGCTCCAGCAGCTTTATAAGACTTGAGTTTCGATATCGCTATCTTAACATCGTCTAGTTCGGGTGGACGGGATTCTCCATCGTCTTCGTCCATTGTGAATGGTTCGCTCTGCCTGACGGCGGCATTTTGACTATCATCGCTGTTATACAGACTGCGGAAGTGGTCCTTCCACAATCTCAGCATCGACTGTGACTCCACTACTAGTTGTCCGTGCTCATCCCTGCAGGCTTCTGCTCTGGCTTTATAGCCTTGGCATGTTCGTTTTACTTTCTGGTAAGTCTCTCCATCTCCTCGATCTCGCGCTTCTCGTGCTCCTTCTTTTTCCTTCTCAGAAGCGCATGCTCCTCCCCCCTTTTCTGTTCATAGGGCTCGCGGGCAGCTCTCGTCCGTCGATGCAATATGGCCATGTATGCATTGTTTCTCTACATGGGCCTGTCTGAACTCATCATCAAACCAGGGATTTCTCGACGGTGGTGGCTCGAAACCGAGTATATCTGAGGCGGCCTCTCTAATGGCTTTCTGACAACGACTCCATTGCTGTTCTATGGTTTCTGCAGATTGCATCGGGACTTGAGAGAGCTTGAGGGAGACTTGATCGGCGAAGGTCCTGGCGGTCTCCTGCGAATGCAGCTTTCCGACGTTAAATTTTGGTGTTCTTACTCGACTCTGTTGGTTCCGAGAAATTCGCATCCGTACCTTGGCTGTAACAAGGTAATGATCCGAGTCGATGTTGGCCCCTCGAAAGGTTCGGACATCTAGGATGCTGGATGAGTGTCTGCCGTCGATCGCAATATGATCAATTTGGTTGGTTGTCGATTGATCGAAAGACCGCCAGGTCCCCTTATGGATGTTGAGGTGTGGGAATCGTGTACTATTCGACCCGCCATAAAGTCCATTAGCCTTAGTCCGTTTTCTGACGTGGTGTTGTGTAGGCTGTGTTTTCCAATGACCCGTTCAAAGATAGCTTCCTTACCCAGCTTCGCATTGAAATCTCCTAGAACGATTTTGGAGTCATAACTGGGACATTGCGTATACGTTCTGCCTAGGAGGTCATAGATCTCGTCTTTATGTCGGTCATCTTTCTCCTCTGTGGGGACGTGGACACATAGTAAGCAATTTCCGTTCGTGTGTTGATGGGGACACACACGTCCGTATATTCTCTTAAGAATTAAATTAAAATTTAAACTTTAACTTAAATATAACTTTTTTCTTTTGTGCTTTGTAACCTTAAAAGTTAAATACAAATCATGTCGTGTGGTGTATGTAATTTAAAGGTAGAAAGACACCAACTAAAAATTCAGTGTTTTACTTGCAATGTTCTTTTTCATGCAAAGTGCGCAAAACTTGAGAAAAAAGAGATTGATTATTTTGAAAAAAACGGTCAAACATTTCGGTGTAATAGCTGTGTCTCTCTTAGGAGGAAATCGTTTCGGTCCGAAGAGCCTATAACTCGATCTGCTGACAATATCATGAAGAGTACAGCTACCATCAGTACTCCACCAGTTCCTGGAACTATTTTAGACAATGGCTCTGCTAGCACTTCTTCAGCAAGTAAAAGAGCAACAACATCAATTCCTTCGTTTGGCACCCATGACGTCAATAACCAGGGCGATACGGTAACAAACCAAATGTTACTTGCGGAGATCATCAAGCTCCAAGAAATTGTTGCTGATGCCATGACCAAAATTAACTCTCTTGAGGAGTCAAATTGTTCCCTGAGTAAGAAGGTTATGCTGTTGGAGTCTAGGCTGAATGTCTTCGAGCAGAGAGAACTACAATGCTCTGTTGACATAGTCGGGATCCCAGATGCTTCCAACAAAAATGCTGAGGAGAGAGTGACAACTCTCTTAACGGCTCTCAACGGAGATGAGTTCAAGGACGAGATAGTTTCGTGTTTCGTCAAGAAAATAAGAGTGAAGAAAAGTAACACACCACCCAACATTGTTTGTGTAAAATTTTCATCTCTCTTGCATAAACAATCTGTAATGAGGAAAATGCGTGAGTACAAAAACATTTCCTCGTTCAGTATTTATGGTGCTGCGCAACATGTTGACAACACTAGTAACAGCAGCGGCAACATTACTAACAGCAACAACAAGATCTACATAAACGATTCTCTCACAGCTTATTCAAGAACATTATTAAAAAAGGCGAATGAATTTAAAAATAATAGAAAATGTAAGTTTGTTTGGGTGAGAAATGGTACTGTGCTCATTAGAAAAACGGAAGGCGAGAAAGTAATCACAATTCGTAATCTGGAGGATTTTTTGCAACTTGATAATAAATAATTTTATGTATATTCTTTAACTCATTATGACTAATAATTTAAATTTAGTTCAAAATCCTCAAGTTATTGTAAATACTACTACCAAAGAATCTAATTGCCTCTGTATAGAACATCCAAACAATGAGAGTAGTACAGGTTTTTCTGTCGTTCACCAGAATATTCGTAGCATGAGAGCTAACTTTGATGCTTTCTTCACTCATCTCGCATCTCTTGACCATTTGCCTGATCTGATATTTCTTTCTGAAATTTGGATTTTCGAAGAAGAAATATCAGACTTTGCAATACCAAACTACACACTGTTTGCAAATTGTAATAATACTTATTCAGCTGGGGGTGTTGCAGTGTTCTACAGAAATAACCTAAAGGGTTGTGAAATTAAAATGTGGAAAATAGAAAGTGCGGATATATTGTCTATTAATTGTGAAATTGCTGGTGCACGTTACTGTTTTTGTTGTGTATATAGACTTCATAAGTTTTTAGTGTCTCCCTTCTTAGATGAATTCTCCGGTTTCTTAGAGAAGCAAACTTGTAAAAACCTGGTACTGTTAGGTGATCTAAATATAAACATTCTTTCTGATTCAAGAGATGTCGATAACTACTTATCACTTTTGGCCTCATATGGTCTTGAGTCCCTATTGAATCAACCTACCCGCTTAGATTCTTGTCTGGATCACATTTTCCTAAGGCTTCACAAAAGCAATTTTATAGAATACCAAGTAATGGCATATGATTTGAGTATAACGGATCATTATTTAACTAGTATTCAATTCAATCATAAAGAATGTAAGACTAACAATTCCTCGTATTTTGGTTTTGATAAAATTGATTTTAATGCTCTTAAAAGTAGGCTTAACTTTGAACTTTGGGATGAAGTTTTTAACTCACAAGATCCATCCCATGCATTTGATACATTCCTTAGAATATTTCAGTCACATTTATCATGTTGTACTCGTCGTATAAATAAAAAATGTAGTAAGCTCAGATGTATCAAGCCGTGGATGACTATACCTTTACTTAGGAAAATTCAAAAGAAAAAAACCCTGTATTTACGTGTGAAAAAGCATCCCAATAACATAAGGCTTAAAAAGCATTACAATAAACTATGTATAGAATTGAAAAATGATATACCAATTTGCAGAGATTCTTACTTTAGGAATAAATTAACTAAGAATATTGGTAATGTGAAAAAGGAATGGGGAGTGGTAAACGAGATACTGAACAGAACAAAAAAGAATGATGATACATTCTTAAGAGTTAATAACGTAATTGTATCTGACCCTTTGTTAGTGTCCAACATATTTAATGACTTTTTTTCTAATTTGTGCTTTGCACAAGAATTCTCAAATGTAAGTGTTCCTTCGTGTCTATGTGAACATTCATTTAATACAGAGGCTCTACAAACACAAACGTTTTTTTTTCAAGAATTTACGGGATTTGAGGTTCATAAGCTTATAATGTCGCTCAAATCAACAAGTTCGTCTTCTTTTGATTCAGTTTCCAGTTTCGTCCTAAAACAGATCTCATTTCATATCTCTGATATCCTGAGCTTTATTTTTAATCTTAGTATTAACCAAGGTATCTTTCCTGAACCACTGAAGACAGCTATAGTGGTGCCACTTCATAAGAAAGGCGATACTCTGACGGCCAATAACTATCGTCCTATTTCACTATTGTCTGTTTTTTCTAAAATACTCGAAAGAGGTATGAAATCCAGAATTCTTTCGTTTTTTAGTAGGACAAAGTTTTTTAATAACTGTCAATTTGGCTTCAGAAGTGGTAGGTCCACAGAAAGTGCCTTACAAAAATTCACCGGAGAAATATATGATAGCTTAAATCTATCCCAAACATGTGCAGCCCTATTTATAGATATTACTAAGGCATTTGATACTGTGGATCATTCTCTGTTATTAGATAAGTTATTTCATGCAGGCATTAGAGGGTTTGTACTTGACTGGTTTGCCTCCTACTTATCAAATCGAAAACAGATGGTTAAAATTAAAGATTCCATAAGCTCACCAAAATACATAAACATGGGGGTTCCGCAGGGATCTGTTTTAGGACCTATTCTGTTTTTAGTTTATGTTAACTCTCTGTTCATCCAGCCTTTTAAAGGCAACATAACAGCATTTGCTGATGACACCGCTATCTCATACTCCAATAATAACAATTTTAATATATTTCTGGATGTAAACCACGATCTTGAATTATTGAGATTATGGTTTAATCATCATAAACTGGTAATTAGTACTAAAACTAAGTTTATGTTTTTCAACATCAGGAGTAAGCAGTATCAAGATTTTTCCTTAATGTACCACTCTCCGACTTGTTCACGTTTTAGTGTAGTCTGCTGCCCCAACAACTTAGTCACCTTTAATAGTAAGTCCAGTTGCTGTGAATCCTGTTTCGAAATTGAGTGTGTTGAACACTTTAAATATTTGGGCATCATTTTAGACCATAAGCTCAGTTGGAATGATCATGCTAGCTACTTGAAACAATACATGAATAGAGTAGTAAAACAACTATATCATCTGAGTCTATACTGTAAAACAACTATCTTGAAACTAGTTTACAATGGCTTATTAAAATCTAAGTTACAGTATGGATTATCTTGTTGGGGAGGGGCATATTACACTCATATCAAACCTTTAATGAATAAACAAAAACATGCAATTAGAATCATCTGTAGGGTAAGTCGTACAACTCATAGTTTCGATCTTTTCAGAAAACTTGAATTTCTTCCATTGAGGCACTTATACTGCTTTAAAGTTCTCAAAATATTTTTTGAGAAATCAGGATACTACGCGGTTAGACTACATGATAACTACAACTTGCGTATCAACACCAGAAACTTTGTAACAGTGCCAGTAGTTCACAAATCGCACTTTTCTAGGTTTTATTTTGTTACTGCACCTCGACTCTTCAACTTGCTTCCTGAAAACATCAGGTGTGAAAGAGTGAAAACAGTATTCTTAGTTGCAATTATAAAATGGCTTTTCTCTTTTAATCACACGGCTATTGAACGAACTTTTGCACCATTAGTTTAACTGTAAATATGTTTGGATATTCTGCTTTTCATTTTGTATCTACACCGTCCTCGAAATAATACCATATTGTTTCCCCATCAACATTGTGTTGTATTTAATTTAATTCTATATTTGAATTGATAGTACATTCGCCTCTTGTCTGCCTGACAACTGATTGTACTTATAATTATTTCATTGTTCATTTCTTTAATCATTTATTGTCCTAGTTTCAAGCTTGCGATGAAATAAATTAAATTAAATAAATAAATAAATAAATAAAATAAATATTGCCGAAATTGGTCTTGATGCGGATAGATATTAGGCGTTCGCTTACATACTGGAAGCTTAAGACTTTTTTCTTGAGTCTGCCTCGAACAACAAATCCGCATCCGAATAAGCGTTGTTTATCCTCCCTGTAGCAGTTTCCGTAGTAGATATCACAGTTTTTCATCCGCTTTTTGCCTGGCCCATCCCATCGCACTTCTTGGAGCGCGGTAATGTCTGTCTTATAGCAGTCCAAAGAGTTGACCAGTTGTTCGGCTGCACCTGGTCTGTTGAGGGGCCTAACGTTCCAGGTGCAGAACCGAAATTCGTATCCTTTTTGACGTTTGCGGGGGTCGTCAACATGTAATCCGTCCGTATCCGAGGCTATTGGTTGTCTCTGAACAACATTTTTGTTTTAAGCGATAGGGATGTTGGCCCTTAGCGCAACCCCCAACCTGGAGGGCCAGGTTCCTCTTTCCCCAGGAACAAGGGGTCGGGTCGCTGCACACATTGGTTCTCTACCTGGCGGGTGCCAGTATAGCTATCCAGGGGAGGCCACGTGGAGGCTGTGTGTCAACTTGGATTGAGCAGGGACAGAGATCGAAGCTGGCGTTTGCCAAGTTAAACGCGATCAACTTCTCTGTTCTGTTTGTTCGCTCCCTTCTCCCCTTACCCTTCTAGGGATAAATAAATACAAATTGTTGAAATGAGGTTAAGAAATACAGGAGTGAGATGATAAGAACGGGGAGCCTATAAAATAGTAGTGAAACCTTCGAGACTGGATTGAAATGTTGTTTTGGTTTTATTTCTCAAAAAAACTGATCACAAATATGTACGTTTGTAAGATAAAACAACACGTATTGCATCTAAAACATATAAATTGCAGCTAACACTCTAGATGTTTAAATTTCAACTTTAAACATTTCATTTATTTATTTCCATGTTTTTTTGGTTTTTATTGTTTTTTTTGGATTTACTAAACATATGTTTCTATTCAATTGAACGTTTTTATTTTTTTTGGAATTTCGAAGGTTTTTCTTTTTATTAATTCGATAAATTTCAATTTAAGAATTATTATTTTTTACTTTAATTTGCTTTCGAATTTTACAATAATAATGAAATTGGTCAATAATAGTGAAGCTAAAATCTACTTAGTGGATTTTGTTTGATTATCCGTATTACTAACTATCCAAATTGCATTACTGTTAAGTACATTTCAAAATAAATGTTCATTTTCATCAACTTTGTATTATATTCACTTTTTCGAAAATGCGATTTATGTTGAATGCGTAGTTTTCTGTTTTTTTTTTTTAAACATTTTTAGGTACTGCTTCATGTAATTATGTACGAGTATGTATGTGAGGGAAAGCGACGAAGTGGGGAAGGTGATTTTATATGAATATGTACAGTATTGGCAGAAACATATGCAGCCAAACTGCATTTCTAAGTCAATTGTTTGGCAAACACATTTTTTATTTTGAATCATCTGATTTTCATATGCTAATAGATTGTTTGGCAGAATGATCCATTTTTTAACGACGAAGATCGCAGAGAATTCCGTCTCCCTGACCTCGACGAAGTTGAGATTGCCTTGTCGAAACTCTAGTCGAATAAAGCTGCTGGCGCAGATGGACTGTCTGCTGAGCTCTTCAAAGCGGCTGGCGGTGAGCTGGTTAGGAGCATGCACCGGCTCATCTGTAAGATATGGTCAGAGGAAAGCACGCCCGAGGAATGGAGTCTCAGCATTGTTTGCCCGATCCACAAAAAAGGAAATCCCTTGGACTGCGCCAACTATAGAGGAATAAGTCTCCTTAATGTCGCATACAAGATCTTCGCTGCCGTTTTGTGTGAACGCCTGAAGCCATTCGTAAACAAGCTGATAGGTCCTTATCAGTGTGGCTTCAGGCCAGGGAAGTCCACCATCGATCAAATCTTCACACTACGGCAGATCCTGGAGAAAACCAATGAATTTCAAGTCGATACACACCATCTATTCGTCGACTTCAAGGCCGCATACGACAGCGTAATTAGAGACGAACTATATAATGCCATGTTTACTTTCGACATCCCTGCTAAGCTCATCAGACTATGCAGGATGACCCTGGAAAATGCTCGCTGCTCCATCCGAATCGGTGCAGAACTGACCGATAGTTTCGAAGTCAAGAAAGGATTTAGACAGGGCGATGCGTTGTCGTGTGATTTTTTTAACATCATATTAGAAATGATTGTGCAAAAATCACAGGCCAATACAAGAGGCACAATCTATTGCAAATCCTCGCAACTCCTTGCATACTTCATCATCGAAAAAGGACATTTACCACCGACGTCTTGGACAGAACGTACATATCGGCAGATACAAGTTCGAGGTAGTTAAGGACTTCATATACCTCGGCTCCGCGGTGACTTGGAACAACGACACCAGTTTCGAAATCAAGCGCAGAATTACTCTTGCCAACCGCTGCTTCTTTGGGCTCAAGAGGCAACTGAGAAGTAGAGCCCTCTCTCGTACGACCAAGTTGACCTTATATAAGACCTCAATTGTCCCGGTCCTGTTATACGGCACAGAAACATGGACTTTGTCAAAAGCGGATGAGGAAATCCTTGGTCGTTTCGAGAGAAAGATTCTGCGTTCGATTTTCGGTCCCATAAACACAGAGGAGGGTTGGAGGAGAAGATTCAATCACGAAATGTACGGGTTGTACAGCGACATGAGTCTGGTCAGGCGTCTACGGATCCAACGCCTAAGATGGCTAGGCCATGTAGAGCGAATGGACACCACAGCTCCAGCCCGTAGAGTCTTTGAATCCAACCCCGAGGGACGAAGAAATAGAGGACGGCCGCACCTGAGGTGGCGCGCACAGGTGGAAGGGGACCTCAACCAACTGGGCGTGCGGCATTGGAAAAGACTAGCGAAAGATCGTGCTAGGTGGAGAGGCATGTTGGTTGAGGCCCAGGTTCACCCCGAACTGTAGCGCCCGTTAAGTAAGTAAGTAATAGATTGTTTGGAGAGGGCATGAGCTCGGGCATACAGGGTAAAGTTGTTGATCGCTCTCAACCTGGCGAGATGCCAGCAACGATCCCTGTTTAAATGCCCGGGTCAAGTTGACATACGGCCTCCTCGCGGCGCCCTCTGGATAGCCTCTTCAACAACCGTTGGGAGGTGAACCGACCAGAATGGCGGTTGTGCGGCGGGCTAACAATCCGCCCACGTAAAAAAAAAAAAAACAAACTTAAAGTTATGAATAAGCAAGATGCCTCGGATACACGGACGGATACTCGACGACGACAACGCACGAAAAAGGAACACGATTTGCGAGTATGCTCCTAGAATGTCAGAACCCTGTACACTCCCGGAGCTGCTCATAAACTAGAAGGAATCCTCACGCAGTACAAGGCGGATATTACTGCGGTCCAGGAAATACGCTGGATAGGAAACGGTATGATTAGGAAGAAAAATTGCGACATTTATTACAGCTGCCACAAAAGGTTGCACTTACTGGGATGCGGATTCGTCGTGGGAAAGCGGTTAAGGTCGAAGGTCATCGACTTTAAACCTATAAGTGATCGCCTGGCTGTGATCCGCATCAGAGGCAGATTTTATAACATCAGCCTTATATGTGCACACGCCCCTACCGACGAGGCTGAAGACCCTATCAAGGAGGACTTCTATGACCGATGTACGATGTAAAAATCGTGCTCGGGGACTTCAACGCCAAAATCGGTAAGGAGAACACCCTTGGCGGAGTGATCGAAAGGCACAGCCTCCACGATACAACAACAGATAACGGCTTCCGACTCACGGACTCGTGCGACAGCTCGTAATGCGGTGATAAGTAGCACAAGATTCCCTCGTAATCGAATCCACACAGCAACCTGGCGATCTCCAGACGGTCGAACCGCCAACCCAATCGACCATGTGCTCATTGACGCAAGGCACTCGTCAAACATCCTGGATGTGCGAACATTCACAGGGGCAAATGTCGACTCTGACCACTTCCTCGTAGCAGCAAGATTCAGAGCTAGACTGTCCAATGTCAGAAAGCTTCACCAGCCCATCAGAAGGAGGTTCGACATTGGGCGAACCTCAGGGAGCAGCTGAGCGAAAGACTCTACGGTATTCCTACGTCGAACACAAATGCCAATGGCTGCATTGCCGTTCAGCTATTCAGGAGTACGATGTAAAAATTGTGCTCGGGGACTTCAACGGACTGTAGCGCCACCTAAGTAAGTAAGTAAGTAAGAGTCGGACCTATTCACCGCACTCACTCCACTGCACCTTTTTATCAAAAAGGTGGCATTACGCAGTGCAATCAGAATCCTCTGCTCGGGAACAAATATGCCCTGTAGACCCGCAGGCCACATGTCCATATTACAACACCTTCCCGAGCTGGATATGATTACTACAGTCTCGGACGCACTGCCACACACCTTCACCTTTGACAAGAGATTTGAGATATTGATCCCAAACCGCTCAGCATGGGAAAACAGTGATCCCCTGCTAAATGTCAAAGGCCTTAGGTGGTACACGGATGGCTCCAAGATGGCTTCCGGCGTTGGCGCCGGCATCTTTGGACCAAAACGCAAAATCTCGAAGGCACTGAGAATAAGTCCCAGCATCTTCCAAGCAGAGCTGCATGCCATCCTAACATGCGTAAATCTAAATTTGGAGACTGGCATCAGAGGAGTAACCATCTACATACTCTCTGATTGCCAAGCAGCGCTTAAAGCGCTGGGTTCGTACAGCACGAACTCAAAAACCGTCAAGGAATGCCATGACGCCCTACAAGACCTCGCCAAAAGAAACAATGTTAAACTTTGGTGGGTGCGAGGACATAAAGGTATCAAGGGCAATGAATTTGCCGACCAGCTTGCCAGGAAGGGCTCCAGTGACAAGTATATAGGTCCGGAACCATTCTGCGGCATTCCCGGGTGTAAGATAAATTACTTTTTAGACAAGTGGGAAAAATTGCAACACCTGTCCTTTGGGAACAGCGTTCGGGGACTCCGTCATTCTAAACGACTTATATGACCCCCGAACAAGCACCCTATTGACATACTCAAACTCAGTAGGATGGATATCAGAAGACTAGTCAGCTATCTAACGGGACACTGCGGTCTGAGATATCATTTAAACAAAATTAGCCTCTCGTCTGAAACTGAGTGTCGGCTCTGTCTTGAGGACGATGAGACGGCAGAACACATACTGTGTGAGTGTGCTGCTCTCTGCCCTCTTAGGAAGCGTATCCTTCTCAGTGAAGTTATGACTCCTGAGGGGATCACCCTGGCTCCTACGAGAAGCATTCTCAACTTCACTGTGGAGGTGGAGAGGCTACTCGGCTAAATCGGCTAGCAGGCACAATAGATCTGCAAAGGTCGCAGTGCCGCTTTGCTATTGATAGCATTAGCCTTATATATAAAAAAAAAAAAAAAAAAATTCACCGCATTGAAGGTATTATGGTTACTGCAAGGTACACAAACATTTTAGTGGGAGATGCCGTTAAGTCGGACTTTCCAACAAGACAATGGCCCAAAACACACTTCGAAGGCAGCAAAGCAATGGTTTACGGACAACAACGTTAGAGTGATGGAATGGCCACCTCGATCTCCGGATCTAAACCCGATTGAGAACATAATGGGGAGATCGTTAAGCAACGCATTGATCGAAATTGTATCCGGAACAAGGACGATATCTGGGAGCAAGTTCAAAAAACCTGGAACGCCATTCCACACACTATCGTACAAAATTTAATAGCATCGATGCCAAGGCATTGTAGAGCAGTAAAGCAATCATTTTAAGAAAGTTGTTCCCTTCAATGTGAAGTTGCATATGTTTCGGCCAGGGATTATTCGGTGAGTCTGCTGCATTTAACGGTGGCAAGCTGCCAAGCTTTTTTTTCTAAATGATGCATGCACCATTTACATATTTTGAAAGAACACATCCCAACAATCTATTAGCATACGAAAATCATATGATTCAAAATAAAAAATATTTTTGCCGAACAATTGACTTAGAAATGCAATTTGGTTGCATATGTTTCTGCCAATACTGTATGTACAGTATCGGACAAAACATTTGCAACTCGAACAGAAACTGGGAAATTTCATAAAATTCATTAAATTTTATTCGAAAAGATAACAATCTGTTCACATATTTTTAAAGTTCTATATTTAAGGAAAACAAAAACATATAATTCATAAAAATCCAATATAATGGGTCCGCCATAAAACGTTTTTTGTTTCAAGAAGTGCTTATTTCGTGAAATGGCAACACTTGGCTCATGTCCGATTTGACAGATAATTAGTTTTATCCTTCCGCTGAACGAATATGGTTGTGCATACGCTTGAACAACGCTGGGAATTGTTGCGACATTACTTTGAAAATCATGGTAATGTTGCAGGATGTGTGCGAAAATTGCGTACGGATTTTGGAAGAAGAGAAGCACCGTCAGCTCCGTATGTTCGTTATCTTGTGAAAAAGTGAAAGAAACTGGCATAAACTAAAGCGTTGAAAGCCAGTCGTACCGTTCATATATGGGAGGGAGGGAGCGAGCAAACAGAGCAAAGAAGTTGATCGCGTTTAACATGGCAAACGCCAGCTTCGATCTCTGTCCCTGCTCAATACAAGTTGACACACAGCCTCCGCGTGGCCCCCCCTGGATAGCTACCCTGGCACCCGCCAGGTAGTGAACCAATGTGTGCAGCGACCCAACCCTTGTTCCTGGGGAAAGAGGAACCTGGCCCTCCAGGTTGGGGGTTGTGCTTAGGGGTAACATCCCTATCACGTAAAAACCCACTTGTTTCGAAACGACAACAAGCCTCGGATACGGACGGATACAAAGCTGACGACCCCTGCAAACGACTAATGGACTTGAGAGTCTGCACCTGGAATGTGAGGTCCCTTAACAGACCGGGTGCAGGCGATCAATTGGAGCAAACCCTCAACTGCTATAAAGCAGATATAACCGCACTCCAAGAAGTGCGATGGGATGGACCAGGCAAAAAACGGATAAAAAACTGCGACATCTACTACGGGAACTGCTACAAGGAGAACAAACAGCGCCTATTCGGGTGCGGATTCGTTATTAGAGGAAGACTCCGACAAAAAGTCTTAAGCTTCCGAGATGTAAGCGAACGCCTAATAACAATCCGCATCAAAGCTAAATTTGGAAACATAAGCTTGATATGCGCTCACGCCCCAACGGAAGAAAAGGACGATCGACTCAAAGAAGAATTCTACGATCTCCTAGACAGAACATATGCCCAATGCCCCACCCACGACACAAAAATAGTCCTAGGAGATTTTAATGCAAAACTGGGCAAGGAGGACATAATTGAGACGATCATAGGAAAGCATAGCCTCCATAACACCACATCCGACAACGGATTAAGGCTAATCGATTTCCTAGCGGGGCGTAACCTCCTTGTAGCAAGCACGCGATTCCCCCATCTCAACATCCACAAGGGTACCTGGCGGTCTTGTGATCAATCGACCACCAACCAGATTGATCATATTGCGATCGACGCCAGACACTCCTCCTGTATTCTCGACGTACGAACCTTCCGAGGGGCCAACATCGACTCGGACCACTACCTTGTTGTAGCCAAGGTACGAATGAGGACATCAAGAATGCTTAGGAGTCGAGTAGGACAACGTAAGTTTGACGTCGGAAAGCTACAATCGCAAGAGACTGCCAGAATCTTTGCCGATCGTGTCTCCTCAAAGCTCTCTCAAAATCCGCCCAGAGCAGCACAAACAATAGAGCAGGAATGGGCTCATTGCCAGAGCGCCGTCAGAGATGCTGCCTCAGAGGTGCTAGGTTTCAAACAGCCACCACCTAGAAACCCCTGGTTCGATGAACAATGCGAACAAGCCCATGCAGCAAAACAAGAGGCATATAAGGCCGTGCTGCAACGACGGACGAGAGCTGCTCGCGAAATCTGTGAGCAGAAGAGAAGAGAGGAACACACGCTTTTCAGAAGAAAGAACAGAGAGCACGGAAAGCGTGAGATCGAGGAGATGGAGAGATGCTTCCGCAGGAATGACGCCCGTAAGTTTTACAACAAGGTAAAACGAACATGCCATGGCTACAAAGCCAGAGTGGCGGCCTGCAGGGATGAAAATGATAGAACTGGTAATAGAGTCGCAGTCGATGCTGAGGATTTGGAAAGACCACTTCTGCAGACTGTATAACGGCGATGATAGACAAGATACCGCTGTCAGGCAGAACGAGCCATTCGCAATGGACCACGAAGTAACAGAATTCAGTCCACCCGACCTAGACGAAGTCAAAATAGCGATATCAAGACTTAAGTCTAATAAAGCCACGGGCGCAGACGGCCTGTCTGCTGAGCTTCTTAAGGCGGCTGGAGATGAGCTGGTAAGGTGCATGCACCATCTCATCTGCAAGGTATGGTCGGAGGAAAGCATGCCCGACGAATGGAATCTCAGCATCGTTTGCCCGGTCCATAAGAAAGGAGACCCCTATAACTGCGCCAACTATAGGGGAACAAGTCTCCTTAACATCGCATATAGGATCTTCACTGCCGTATTGTGTGAACGCCTGAAACCGTTTGTGGATAACCTGATTGGCTCTTATCAGTGTGGTTTCAGGCCAGGTAAATCCACAATAGATCAAATATTTACGCTACGGCAGATCTTGGAGAAGACCCAGGAATACCAAATCGACACTCACCACCTCTTCGTCGATTTCAGGGCCGCGTATGACAGCGTATATAGAGACGAGCTGTACAAAGCCATGTCTAGTTTTAACATCCCTGTCAAACTCGTCCGGCTGTGCAGGATGACAATGGAGAATTCTCGCTGCTCCATTAAGGTCGGTAATGAGCAAACCGAGACTTTTGATGTTAAAAAAGGATTTAGGCAAGGTGACGCGCTGTCATGCAACTTTTTCAACATCGTGCTTGAAAAGATCGTGCAAGAGTCACTGGCCAACACAAGAGGTACGATTTATTTCAAGTCTACTCAATTGCTTGCGTACGCAGACGACATTGACGTGATTGGACGGACACAGCGAGACGTCAATGAGGCCTTTGTAAACATTTAGGTAGAAGGGGCTAAGATGGGTCTCAAAGTTAATTAGGGTAAAACCAAATATCTGCTTTCATCCAAAAGAGACGGTCAACACCGACGTATTGGCCAGAACGTCACCATGGGCGGATATAACTTTGAAGTGGTCAAGGAATTCGTCTACCTTGGCTCACTGATGACCGGCGACAACAACTCCAGCGCTGAGATAAAACTCAGAATCACTCTTGCCAACCGCTGTTGCTTTGGGTTCCAGAGGCAGTTGAGAAGTAGAGCCCTCCCTCGGAAAACCAAGGTGGCACTATATAAGACCTTAATTATCCCAGTCCTCCTTTACGGCGCAGAGGCTTGAAGCTTAACAAAAGCGGATAAAGATGCCCTTGGTCGTTTCGAGAGGAAAATTCTGCGCACTATCTACGGTCCCGTTTGTTCAAACGGTGTATGGAGGAGAAGATATAACGAAGAACTGTACGGGTTGTACAGCGACATCGGCCTGGTACGACGTCTACGGATAGAGCGTCTAAGGTGGCTAGGCCATGTAGAGCGCATGGAAGATACAGCTGCGACCCGAAAAGTCTTCGAATCCACTCCGGAAGGAAGGCGCGGCAGAGGACGGCCGCCTCAGCGGTGGCGCACGCAGGTGGAAGGAGACCTTAACCAACTGGGCGTGCGGCGCTGGAAACAGCTGGCCAAAGACCGTGCCAGCTGGAGACGCTTGTTGGTTGAGGCCCAGGTTCACCACGGACTGTAGCGCCACCTAAGTAAGTAAGTAAGATGTTCGAAATGCGGACGATTTTTTTTTCAAGAATAGAGAAAGCCTGGAATGAAATTCCTTTGAATATTTTAAAGAACTTGATTGAATCCATGTCACGGCGATGCAAGGCAGTGATTGAAAATAAAGGTTTTGCTACGAAATACTGAATATTTTTTAATTTTTAGTTCCTTTAGTTACTTATAATAATTGATCGTAACTTAAGAGATTTATATTGGATTTTTATGAATTATATGTTTTTGTTTTCCTTAAATATAGAGCTTTTTAAAAAATATGTGAACAGATTGTTATCTTTTCGAATAAAATTTAATGAATTTTATGAAATTTCCCAGTTTCTGTTCGAGTTGCAAATGTTTTGTCCGATACTGTAGGTGGTGGAGTGGCAAAAGGATCCAACACAATGTGGGAAATCAGTGAACGGTCTAAGACTAGGGCATTACTTTTGAGGAGGGTATTTCTGGTTTCAATTCTCCCATCATATATGTATGTTTGAATGTACGTATTTATGTGTATATATATATATAAATTGTATATATACCTTAGACTATTAGAAAAATATTATTTTAATCTTTTTATTTTGTTTGTTTTTTTTTTATAATGATATACGGAGTTCTTTCATCTTTACAATACTTTTCCTTTTTCTAAGGGTGAACAACATTGTCGTATTATTTATTTTATATATAACTTTCTTTGATTCAACAACTACGAATTAAGATTTTCATTTTATTAATTTATTTTTATACATGAACTGACAAAAATAAATGTTTTTTTAAAAATAAAATTAAAAATAAAACGAGCGATCTTGGTAAACGAAATCCCAGCAAATATTTTATTATTTTATTCCTTCCTCTCTGTAATAATTTATTCTCCAGTTTGTACAATAAGTACACATTTGGTTTTAATTTGTTTTTTTTTTTTAGGTTAGATTTGTTAATTTTTTATAATATTGAGATTTTGTTTTTTCTAACCTTACTTACATGCATAGACTTACTACGTAGCCCCTGCTACGTTTATTGCTTTTACTTTACAACTTTCATATGGAAGCCTTTTGCACCGAACCACAGTGTACCCGCGTAGAACATGCTAGGTGGACAAAATTCATGTAAGCATTTCCGGGAAACCTTAATTGTAAAATGTAAACAATATCCCTAAAGTTAGAATTCCAAGAATTGTGCGTTTATCAAATAACTGATTGATGAGTCATACAGTGGTAGACATTCGTATGTTTGCTACTTCACGCGGGCCGCAACATTATACATTTTGGGTGATGACCTTTTCGAGGAGTCTGGGGATAAGCATAAAACACGAGCCTTTTACAAGAAAGCCAAGGCCTTGCAGGAGGCTTCAAAAAGGGCACCCAGGCTCTTCGAAACTGCGAGGGTAATCTTTTCACCGACCCGCAGGGAATAGTGGATATATTTAAGCAGCATTTCCAGCAGCTACTTAGCGGGCATGAACAAGAGAGAGTGGTAGGGACCGAGGAAATCCCAGCTCCAGCCGCTGAAGTAGTCCTCCCACCCAGCATCGAAGAAGTCGGCACAGCTATTCAGAAGCTGAAGAATAACAAGGCCGCAGGATTAAATGGCTTGCCATCAGAGCTCTTCAAGGCTGGCGGCGATGTTCTGCTAGGGAGCATGCACCTGCAGAATTTGGGAAGACGAAAGCATGCCCGACGACTGGAATACCAGCTCTATTTGCCCCATCCACAAAAAAGGCGATCCTACCTCTTGCAAGAACCTTAGAGGTACATCCCTGCTCAATGTCGCATACAAGATCCTGTCCAGCGTATTGTGTGAACGTCTAAAGCCGTTTTGCACCGCACTAATCGGCAGCTACCAGTACGGCTTCCGGCCCGGCAAATCGACTAAAGACCAAATTTTCACACTTCGACAAATCCTAGAAAAGACCAACGAGTTTCGAATCGATACACACCATCTTTTCATCGATTTCAAAGCCGTATACGACAGCCTTCATCGTGAAGAACTGTTTGGGGCGATGGCCGAAATCGGGATCCCGGTAAAACTGATCCAGTTGTGTCGCGCCATGCTAAAAAACACGCGATGCACCGTGCAACTCGGTTCTAGGACCTCGGAACCATTCGAAACATGCACCGGATTTCGGCAAGGAGAAGCGCTGTCATGTGACTTCTTCAACCTGGTGCTGGAGCAGATAGTGCAACGGGCAGGCGTCAACAGGGAAGGCACTATCTTTTACAAGTCCATCCAGCTGCTAGGATACGCGGATGATATCGACATCATCGCGTGTTCTCGCCGTGGCATTGTGGAAGCATTCACGGCAATTGAAGAACGGGCGAAACGGCTTGGTCTTACGGTCAATGAGGACAAAACGAAATACATGCTGTCAAGCAAAAACCAATCCGTCGCTCACCACCTGGGACAAAATACAACAATTGAGAGCTACAATTTCGAGGTACCTAGTCAAAGAGTTTTTCTACCTCGGGGCAAACGTAAATTCCACAAATGACACCACAGTGGAGATCCGGCGTAGAATCGCCCTTCGCAACCGCTGCTACTTCGGCTTGTCCAAACAACTGGGGTCAAAACTCCTCACTCGAAAGACCAAAGTCATGCTTTACAAAACGCTCATTCTGCCAGTCTTGCTGTACGGAGCCGAAAGCTGGACGATAAGCAGGAAAGCGGAGCTGATTTTGGGTTCTTTCGAAAGAAAAATTCTGCGCCGGATATTTGGTCCTGTCTGTGAGGAAGGTGAATGGAGAAGAAGACACAACCGCGAACTCTACGAGCTGTACCAAGATGTGGATGTAGTCCGGAAGGCAAGGATCCGTCGACTACACTGGCTCGGCCACATCGAGCGCATGGACATCAACGCTCCAGCTAAGAGGGTCTTCGACTCCGAGCCTCCTGGTTCGAGAAGAAGAGGAAGACCGAACCTCCGGTATAAAGACCAAGTAATCGCGGATGTAAGACATCTTGGTTTTGATAACTGGAAGCAGCGTCAAGGATGGAAGGCAGCTATAGCTCAGGCTCAGATCCTCCATGGATCGCAGGCCTGATAAGTAAGTAAGTAGTATTCCCAGAGAGACGTGTATTGCGGGAGAAATGTTGAAGGGGCGGAATGCAACTGGCTATTTCATCAGATCATTTTAGGTGGTAGTAACGATAAAACAGGGAGAGGCAGGTAACATTCCTGCGGTGTTCCAGCGAGTCTAATGTTTTGGTAATGCTGGAGTCACCTATCAGTTTTATGGCTCGTTTTTGTATTCTGTCTAGTAGGTGCAGTGAGGTCTTGGAAGCACCGGACCAGCGTTAAACTCTAATTTGGGGCGAATGTACGCCTTATAGATTGTAGCCAGATCTAACGGTGAGAAATATTTCTTGCATCTGTATAAGAATCCTAGGCATTTCGCAGCATTCTTGGCGACACTGAATGTATGGTCGCTCCAATTAAGACTGTGAGCAACACTCATACCCAGGATGGAAAGCTTTTCAGTTTCTGAGATGCAAGTGCCATTCATGGATAATGGCTGCGGGTTATTTATACGCTTTAACGACAAGAGACAGTATGGTCTTTTGGAAACATCAAATTCCACTCTATTGTTTTTACCCCATTGGATGATGCTGTCGATATCGGAATTTAATGAGCTTAACATACGCTGCCGCTCATTATCTACAACCGAAGTGCAGGGTCGTAAACTGGTGAACGAATATGAGAAGCTGAGGGTACTGTCGTCAGCGAAGGAGTGAATTGGATTAGAAGTAACAGACAAGAGATCATTTATAAAAATAAGAAAGAGTGTCGGAGACAAAACGGAGCCCTGGGGAACACGGGCATTTACAAAGTGAGTATCAGACTTGAATCCGTCCAAAACAACTTGAATTGAACGATTCGAAAGGTAGCTTCTAATCCATTGAAAGAGAGACTCATCGATCCCAAAAGCACGCATTTTCGACAAAAGGGCTTCATGCCAAACCCTGTCAAATGCTTTCGAAATATCCAGTGCAACAATTTTGCTTTCACCTGCTTGGTGAAGCGAGTGATTCCACTTTTCAGCGAGATATGCCATCATATCACCAGTGGATCTGTTGCTGCGGAAACCGTATTGGCGGTCGTTGAGGAGTTTCCGTGATTCAAGATATTTCATAAGCTGACGGTTAATCAGCGTTTCCATGACCAAGGAAAGAAGGGACGTTAGTGCAATGGGTCGGTAGTTGGAGGGAGAAGATGATTCGCCTTTTTTGGGTATAGGCTGGACAAATGCTGTTTTCCACCTACTCGGAAGGAGCCCAGAGGTGTAGGAAAGGTGAAAAAGCTTACGCAGTGCCGGCCATTCAAGTAGTTCGATATTTTTTGAGGAGAACCACTCTTTCGACTGCCTAGATACATGGATGGAAGCGTTGTCTTGCTGGAAAATGTAGTTTCTTTCTGGATCTTCTTCATAATACGTAACTAAAACGTCTTCCAACAGCTCCGTATAGGTTTTTGAATCCATTTTTGTGCTGATAAAACACACAGGCGTCTTTCCGTAATATGAAAAAGCTCCCCATATCATAACAGTTCCGCCCCCGAAATTGCGTTTAGATCGTACCATGCCTTGTTGGCTTAAGTTATGCCAAATAGCAGCTGTAGCAGTCCGGTCCGTCTAAATAAAATTTTTTTTTTTTGTCGGAAAATATAACATTTCGCCATTCGTGGGTCCAGGACATGTACTTACGGGCAAACTCCAATCTTTTGGCCTTGTGGCAACTAGTCAAACGTGGTTTGGATTTGAGCTTTGTCCATTTGATGGTGGATGAAGCATTTAAAACCCGTGCGATATGCCGAGCACAGGAAGTAGCCGAAACCACCTTAGGATACCTACCACCCCTGACAAGAAATCCGCGGTATGATGGCGAGTGTGAGCAGAAAAAGACAGCAACCGACGAGGCGTATCAAAAGGCGGTGCAGAGAAAAACCAGAGCAGCAGAAGAAGAATACCGAGCCAGAAGAAGGGAGGAGAAAAAACTACTGCGACAAAAGAAAAGAATCTTCGCAGCCTCCCAGCTCAAAGATCTTCTCTGCCGCATTGTGTGAACGCCTGAAACCGTTTGTGGATAACCTGATCGGCTCTTATCAGTGTGGTTTCAGGCCAGGTAAATCCACAATAGACCAAATATTTACGCTGCGGTAGATCTTGGAGAAGACCCAGGAATACCAAATCGACACTCACCACCTCTTCGTCGATTTCAAGGGTGCATATGACAGCGTGTATAGAGATGAGCTATACAAAGCCATGTCTAGTTTTAACATCCCTGCCAAACTCGTCCGACTGTGTAGGATGACAATGGAGAATTCTCGCTGCTCCATTAAGGTCGGTAATGAGCAAACCGAGACTTTTGATGTTAAAAAAGGATTTAGGCAAGGTGACGCGCTGTCATGCAACTTTTTCAACATCGTGCTTGAAAATATCGTGCAAGAGTCACTGGCCAACACAAGAGGTACGATTTATTTCAAGTCTACTCAATTGCTTGCGTACGCCGACGACATTGACGTGATTGGACGGACGCAGCGAGACGTCAATGAGGCCTTTGTAAACATTGAGGTAGAAGGGGCTAAGATGGGTCTCAAGGTTACTGAGAGTAAAACCAAATATCTGCTTTCATCCAAAAGAGACGGTCAACACCGACGTATTGGCCAGAACGTCACCATGGACGGATATAACTTTGAAGTGGTCAAGGAGTTCGTCTACCTTGGCTCACTGATGACCAGCGACAACAACACCAGCGCTGAGATAAAACGCAGAATCACTCTTGCCAACCGCTGTTTCTTTCGGCTCAAGAGGCAATTGGGAAGTAGAGCCCTCTCTCGGAAAACCAAGGTGAAACTATATAAGACCTTAATCATCCTAGTCCTCCTTTACGGCGCAGAGGCTGGGACCTCAACAAAAGCGGATGAAGATACCCTTGGTCGTTTCGAGAGGAAAACTCTGCGCACTATCTACGGTCCCGTTTGTTCAAACGGTGTTTGGAGGAGAAGATATAACGAAGAACTGTACGAATTGTCTACGGATACAGCGTCTAAGGTGGCTAGGCCATGTAGAGCGCATGGAAAATACAGCTCCGACCCGAAGAGTATTCGAATCCACTCCTGAAGGAAGGCGCGGCAGAGGACGGCCGCATCAACGGTGGCGCACGCAGGTGGAGTGGGACCTTAACCAACTGGGCGTGCGGCGCTGGAAACAGCTGGCCAAAGACCGTGCCAGCTGGAGACGCTTGTTGGTTGAGGCCCAGGTTCACCACGGACTTTAGCGCCACCTAAGTAAGTAAGTATGTTTTCAATACTCAATTTGAATTCAATAGGATCGCGATAGATTAAAAAAAACAAGCGCCAAGCACACTACCTCATAGGTGGTATGGAAACGTGTGCACATTACGAATAAAACTTTTTTTTTCAATTCTTTCAACCGCTATATCACGGAAATGGCAATACTTATGAAAAAAAGTGTAGATACATTTTTTGTAGAGAATCGGATGATCTACAATTGTTGTCTGAACTATTTTTGCTGTAAAACTCACCGTTTAGCTGAAAAACGCGAAAACCCTAATATTTTTGAACAAGGGGGATTGATGGGGACCTTTCGCAATTCATTTATAATAGTATTCTGAACATTCATACCAACATTTTAGCTCTATGGGAGTTTTCGTAACCTTCAAAGTCTTATTTGACTGGACCATAAAGTTATAAAGTTAGGACTTACATTATTGTGTGTGCTTGTGCCGCCTCCATACCCTTATTTCGATACCTTTACAGTGCGACGATAAATATCAGCGTGCTACCATACAACATCCTTAACATACCTTTAGCGATTACGTGCATCTGGTTTCGATATCTGTAGGATTAATATATGTAATGCACATTTTCTGAAATGAAAACGCGCCTCTTATGCCTAAATAAAAAAATATTTAATTATTTTCTGAATAGTTTTTTGCTTTTTTTCGTTATAGTACTCGTAAATATTTTTAATTGGGAAAGTGCTACTCAAATGGCAGTTAATTTATTCTTTTCTTGCTTTTTGTTTTCGAGTATACAATAACACATTTTATTTAGTGAGTAAAGTATTTCATTACATTTCCTACCTAGTTTATTTGTAAATGTCTAAAAGGGTTTCCTACATTTGCTTTCGTTTGAATTTCATTTAACCTCGCCTCTGAACGTTTCCCGCCACAATTTCCTTATACAAACTCGTTTAGGTTATGTATTATATGTATCTCGATCCGAAAAAAGAAAGATAATAATAATAAACCGAAAAGATAGTCAAAAGTATCCTCATCGTAGTTAAAAAAATGTATACTAGGTGGTGACAGCTTTATTGGCATACGTCTTAGTGTTCAGTTCGAGTTATAAGTGGACGATAGGGCCCATTTCTTTTTTTTTTTTATATATTTTTTGTTTTTTTTAGTAGGGTAAGGCGGGGCTAGTTGGGCCACGGGGCAAGTTGGGCCAGGCGAATTACTAAAGAACCGCAGCCTACTACACGAAAAAGATCATACACGAATGAAATATGCAAACTAAGCAACCCACGGAACCGGTCTCCAAGGCATTATATCAGCACATCGGGAACCACGTGCACCTTTTTGTATTTAAAAAAAACAGAGTCCCAAGAAAATTCTCGCATGGGTTACGCTGCGCCAAGGCAAGTTTTCGATGTGCAACAGGAAATATTATTAAAGGAACATTTGCTAAGGACATCCTCTATATTTGATGGCTTAACGCCAAAGAATGTTCGCACGCTTGCCTACAAATGTGCAATCAAATTCGAAATACGAGTTCCTGATAACTGGAGTGAAAACAAGACCGCTGGTAAAGATTGGCTTACGGGGTTTCTTAAAAGGAACCACCAACTATCAATTAGGAAACCGGAAGCTACGAGTCTGGGCCGGGCCACCTTCTTCAACAGAACTAACGTGTATAGCTTTTTTGACAAACTGTCTGAGGCTATGAATAGAAACAAGTTCAGTGCTTCAAATATATGGAACGTTGATGAGACTGGTGTATCCACCGTATGCAAACCAGGCAAAATAGTTACGGCAAAAGGAATGTAGGATCGCTGACTACAGGCGAACGTGGTACAAACGTGACTTTAATAGTAGCCGTCTCAGCTTCCGGGGGTTGCAATCCCAGCTATGTTTATTTTTCATCGGAAAAACTATAAAGACCACTTCATTAACGGAGGTCCTCCAGACAGCATTGGAACTGCAAATGCCAGCGGTTGGGCCACAAATGACGAATTTTTCGCTTTCATGGTTCACTTCATACGGCATGTGAAACCAACTCAAGAATGCTCCGTATTACTGGTCCTCGACAATCATTCCTCTCACCTCTCAATTGAAACGCTGGAAATAGCCAAAGCCAACGGCATTGTCATGCTCTCGTTTCCACCTCATTGTAGCCTCATAGGCTTCAGCCCCTAGACGTTTCCGTATTTGGACCCTTAAAAAAAATATCTATCCGGGGCCCATGATGGATGGCTACGTAGGAATCCAGGCCGGACAATTACAATTTACGACATTCCCCGAATTGTAGCTGAGTCTCTTCCTTTGGCTAAAAAAGGCTTTAAAAAGGCTGCGATATTTCCATACCAGAAGCAGGTTAGTTAGTTACCTAGGTAGTCTTTATTGGTTTAAGAAATCCCAATGCTCAGAAAAACTCGTATTTTTAGTAGATACAGCTGTTCCTGATATTGAGCTGATATTGTTGTTGAGAACCCTACTGAGAATACGGCAAATAACCCTTTGCCATCTACATCTCGAGGATTTCATCCATTTTCGCGAGAAGTAGTTTTGCCGTTTCCAAAAGCTGGGCCAAGGAAGCAACCACTTACCAAAAAGAAAGAAGAGACGAGCTGCAATCTTAAGTGACACCCCGAAAAAGGAGGCCTTGCAAGAGGAACAATAGCAAAGGAAAACGGCCAAAGCAAAAATTGACAAAAAGAAAAAACACAGATTAAGAGAAAGGTGTTGCGCAAAAATCAAGTTCCGAGGAGGAAGAAGATCCGGAATGTTATTGTCTAATGTGCATGGATGCATTCTCTGAAAGTTTGCCGGGCGAGGAGTGGGTACAGTGCCATACTTACCGAAATTGGGCTCATACGAAGTGCTCACCTGGACTTGGGGTCGTTTTTATTTGCATTAACTGCAACAGTGACTACGATTCCTAATCCATTATTTCTAACTTCTATAAATATAAGCTCTGCCTTTTTGTCCTTTATGGAACTCACCTTTTTCCACTTTTCAGCCCTTGGCCCAACTTACCCCACGCGCTGGGCCAACTTGACCCTAACTTATGAATAGGTTGACATTTATAAGACTTCAAGTGGAAAGTGGCCCCAGTAGCCCCGCCCTACCCTAATTGTTTTCAACCATTTCGTAATGTTTGATTTTCCAAGTTCTCGTTTCTAACATGAAGGGAGTTTCTGCGTGTCCTTAAGTCGTGTCTTTATTCATTATCAGCATCATCCCATTCGCTGTTAAGTTTTTTCGTTTTTTTGTTTTTTGCTGTTAAAATGAAAATTTGCTTAAGATTTTTGGAAAAATATTCGCTGGAACTTTACAGAATATTCTTAGAGATCGCCAGACAAAAAATCTATCACAAACTACATGAATGGATAGCCACTTTAGTGCTGGAATGCAGTGGGCTTGCTTCTGTTTTTCACTGATCAAGATTTCAAAACTTTTTCGTGTTTTTTTGTAGTTTTTTGTAGTTTTTTTGTTTTTTGTTTTTTTTTTTTGTTAATTATTTAATAAATATATTCTGAAAATCTTTAAATATCATACGTATGAGTATCGATTTGTTTAGAAACTAATTGTCTGTCATTTGGGCATGGTGGGTGGCGGTGGTGGAGCAGTCTTCATAATTCGATGGCCAGGTGCCGTAGGTGATAAACTCAATGGCGATGGTAGATCACGACGTCCCTTATCTTGAATGGACAGTGATAGAAATTCTTGCTGTCGTTTAGCAATGCGGTTAACATCCTCACCCGTATTCTCATGACGTCCCAGCAGCACAGTAAGATGTATTGCACAAAACAGTCCAAAACTCTGTCGAGAAAAAATGTATAAATATATTAATCGCTTTTGTTACATAGTAATTATTTGGTGGATAAATATATAGACGAAGAAATGCACCGTTGCCTAAGCTTACCTAGGGGTCTTTCAACCCCTGAATAAATTATTTTTGATGACAGAGGACTAACAACGGCCTCGTAGGGGTGCCATCTATCCGACGGATGCTGGAGAAGAGCCGCCGCAGACGAACATCTTGCGGCACTCCTAGTAAGTCCTATCCCCACCTCCTCGTGGTGCCATCTGGAGATTTCCTATGGAAATTGCAGACGGGGAGGGGCGAATGGCGAGCCTCCTGCGCCAAAAAAAACAGGATTAATCGGTTTGGCTACCGCCTAGTAAGCCGTAACCGTAGAAAAAACCACAAACTCCGAAACAACCACAAGCCTCGGATATAACTTACTTACTTACTTAACGGGCGCTAGTTCGGGGTGAACCTGGGCCTCAACCAACATGCCTCTCCACCTAGCACGATCTTTCGCTAGTGTTTTCCAATGCCGCACGCCCAGTTGGTTGAGGTCCCCTTCCACCTGTGCGCGCCACCTCAGGTGCGGCCGTCCTCTATTTCTTCGTCCCTCGGGGTTGGATTCAAAGACTCTCCGGGCTGGAGCTGTGGTGTCCATTCGCTCTACATGGCCCAGCCATCTTAGGCGTTGAATCCGTAGACGCCCAACTAGGCTCTTGTCGTTGTATAGCCCGTAAAGTTCGTGGTTGAGTCTTTTCCTACATCCCCCGTCTTTTTTTTTTTTTTTTTTTTTTTTTTTTTTAGAGACTCGCGCAGGTTCAAGAGTTTTTATATTCTCTTATGATGTGTTGACACACACAACCTGAACGGAGTGCAGTGGTTGGGGTCGTTGATGTTCGTTCACTACTCTCAGGGGTGGTTATCCTAGACCTACATAGGACGAGAGCCGACCAAATTCTGCGTTGGTTATAGTCCGTATTAATTCGTTCAAGCACTTTAGTATTGCATACGCAGAGGATGAATTTCGGTTGACCATATACTGTGAGTGTTATGCCTGCAGCAGTACGTCTGGTCACTTTCCATTCACAACTGCGTTGCATACTTTTTGTCCGTATAGGAATTACGTTTTCTTGGCTATGAAGCGAATTTGAACCATAAACCTTCCGCTCGGCGGTCGATGATGTTAACCACTGCACCACGGCCACCCCCGTTTATAGGCCCGAAAATCACGCGCAAAATCTTTCTCTCGAACCGACCAAGGGCCTCCTCATCCGCCTTTGATAGTGTCCATGCTTCTGCGCCGTACAACAGGACCGGGATGATAAGGGTCTTATATAGAGTCAACTTTGTCGTTCGGGAAAGGGCTCTATTACTCACTTGCCTCCTGAGCCCAAAGGAACAGCGATTGGCAAGAGTGATTCTGCGTTTGATTTCGGATATGATGTTGTTGTCCCAAGTCACTGCGCAGCCAAGGTAGACGAAGTCCTTAACTACCTCGAACTTACGTCTGCCAATACAAACGTTCTGGCCAAGACGTCGGTGGTGAGCGTCCTTTTTTGATGACAGCATATATTCAGTTTTGCCCTCGTTTACCGCCAAACCGATTTTCGCCGCCTCCATCTCAATACTCGCAAACGCCTCATGACATCTCGCTGCGATCTACCTATTATGTCAATGTCGTCGGCGTATGCAAGGAGTTGCGAGGATTTGAAGTAGATTGTGCCTCTTGTATTGGCCAGTGATTTTTGCACAATCATTTCCAATATGATGTTGAAGAAATCACACGACAGCGCATCGCCCTGCCTAAATCCTTTTTTGACATCAAAACTATCGGTAAGGTGTTCACCGATTCGGATGGAGCAACGAGCATTCTCCAAAGTCATCCTGCATAGTCTGACGAGTTTAGCAGGTATGTCAAAGGTAGACATAGCGTTGTATAGCTCGTCTCTGATTACACTGTCGTATGCGGCTTTGAAGTCGACAAATAGGTGGTGAGTGTCGACTTGAAATTCATTGGTTTTTCCAGGGTCTGCCTTAGTGTGAAGATTTGATCGATGGTGGACTTCCCTGGCCTGAATCCGCACTGATAAGGACCTATCAGCTTATTTACAAAAGGCTTCAGGCGTTCACACAAAACGGCAGCGAAGATCTTGTATGCGACATTAAGGAGACTTATTCCTCTATAGTTGGCGCAGTCCAAGGGATCTCCTTTTTTGTGGATCGGGCAAACAATGCTGAGACTCCATTCCTCGGGCATGCTTTCCTCTGACCATATCTTACAGATGAGCCGGTGCATGCTCCTAACCAGCTCACCCCCAGCCGCTTTAAAGAGCTCAGCAGACAGTCCATCTGCGCCAGCAGCTTTATTCGACTTGAGTTTTGACATGGCAATCTCAACTTCGTCGAGGACAGGGAGACGGAATTCTCTGCGATCTTCGTCGTTAAAAAATGGATCATTCTGCCTGACGGCGGTATGTTGGCTGTCATCGCCGTTATACAGTCTGCAGAAGTGGTTTTTCCGAATTCTCAGCATCGACTGTGATTCTACTACTAGGTGTCCGCTCTCATCCTTACAGGCCTCCGTTCGGGCTTTATAGCCTTGAGACTTTCGTTGATCCGTTGATAACATTTTCGAACGCCGGACGTGCCTGCAGTAGCACCTCTCCAAGTTTTCAATCGCCCGCTTCTCGTGCTCTTTCTTTTTTCTCTTGAGAAGCTTATGTTCCTCCCTTCTTTTAAGCTCGTAGAGCTCACGAGCCGCTCTTGTTTTTTTTGTGTAGTGGGCTTTGTATACCTCCTGCTTTGCTGCATGAGTCCTTCTACACTAGTCATCGAACCAGGCTCCATTGTTGCTCTACTGACTGAGTGGAGGATTGAGGTGTATCGGAGAGCTTAAGGGAGACGCGGTTTGCAAAAGCACTGGCGATCTCCGGCGATAGTAGCTTTCCGACGTCATAGCTTGGTGTTCTAACTCTACTCCGCGGTGTTCGTGTTATGCGCTGACGTATCTTGGCTACTACAAGATAGTGGTCTGAATCGATGTTCGCTCCTCGGAAAGTGCGAACATCAAGAATAGTGGAGGAGTGTCTGACGTCAATCGCGATGTGGTCAATCTGGTTGGGAACTGATTGATCTGGCGACCGCCAGGTGCCTTTGTGTACATCGAGGTGGGAAAATCGTGTGCTGGCTACAAGAAGATTTCGCCCCGTGGCAAGGTCGATCAGCCTATGTCCGTTATCGGATGTGGTGTCATGTAGGCTGTGTTTGCCGATGACCCGCTCAAAGATGCTTTCTTTAGCCAGCTTAGCGTTAAAATCTCCTAGTATGATTTTGGTATCATAGCTGGGGCATTTGGTATATGTTCTGTCTAGGAGATCAAAGAAATCATCTTTGATTGAGTCATCCTTGTCTTCCGTGGGGGCATGGACGCATATGAGGCTGATGTTACAGATATAACGGACCGGATTTATGTTGACGACCTTTGCAAAAAACGAAAAAACCAGCCAAGTGCGCGTCGGACTCGCGCACGAAGGGTTCCGTACCATCTGTATACATAAATATGAAAGAGGCTATGTATGTTACCTCATCAAATGACAGATCTTGATTGCAGGCAGGATTTTTTTGGATGAAAATCATGTCTGTTGTATGGGAGCCCCCCTTAAATATTCATTTTGTTCTGTTTTTAGTATTTGTCGTGGTAGCGGCAACTGTCAACTGTCTAACTATCACGGTTTATGAGATACAGCCTGGTGACAGACGGACGGACGGACAGCGAAGTCTTAGTAATAGGGTTCCGTTTTACCTTTGGGTACGGAACCCTAAAAAGGACAATGATCTTCGGCTTTGTACGTGGAATGAATGCACTTTCTCGCCGTGGCATTGTGGAAGCATTCACGGCGATTGAAGAACAGGTGAAACGAGTTGGTCTTAAGATCAACGAGGACAAAACGACATACATGCTGTCAAGCAAAAACCAATCCGTCGCTCACCACCTGGGACAAAATATAACAATTGACAGCTACAATTTCGAGGTAGTTAAGGAGTTTGTCTACCTCGGGGCAAACGTAAATTCCACAAATGACACCACAGTGGAGATCCGGCATAGAATCGCCATTGGCGATTGACTGGGGTCAAAACTCCTCACTCGAAAGACCAAAGTCATGCTTTACAAAACGCTCATTCTGCCAGTCTTGCTATACGGAGCCGAAAGCTGGACGATAAGCAGGACAGCGGAGCTGATTTTGGGTTCTTTCGAAAGAAAAAATCTTGGTCTTGACAACTGGAAGTAGCGTGCCCGGGACCGTCAAGGATGGAAGGCAGCTATAGCTCAGGCTCAGATCCTCCATGGATCGCTGGCCTGATAAGTAAGGAAGTCAATAGCGCGTGTCATTGGATACAAATCCTGCATATAAACTGACTACATCAGCTATGGTATGGTATATGTACATTAATAAAAATGCTATCCATTTTGGTGCAGACTTTTCAATTTCGGTGTAATCTAAGCCTAAGCCACTATGCACACAATTTAGATTCTACATCAACTTACCTGAACTAACGCAATACCAGCGGCAGCGAAACAAGCCAATAAAAGTCGAATCCTTATTTGCTCCGAAAGGACAGCGAGACAACCACGTTTGTAATGCGTATCACAAGCCGACTCATACGCGTGTTCTGGACGAGAGCAACATGACCATGGCAATGATAAACGTCTATAGTCTAATGGTCCATCAACTCCACAACATTGTAACTAAAAATTTTATAAATTAATCCTCAAAATGTACACACAAGAAGAGTAAGAGTTCGTCATACCTGCGATTGCATCCTATTCCACAGATGTAAGTTATCCACTTTGGTCCGTGAGAATTTGTCGAGGAAATCCACAAAGGAATCATCAACGAAAATCTCAACAGATGTCGGCAGATTTTCTCTCATAGCCAAGGCCCAACCGCACACAATAAACTGAACACAGATTGCTGCCACTAACAGCGCGCTAAACTGTAATTACGTCAACAGAAGAATAATGAAATTAATGATACTCTTCCTCCTTCGTGGTACTTGAGCTTTAAGCCTATCGTATAATCGCTGCACCAATTAGGTTTGAATTCTTCGAATACTCACCATTCCCAGGAGACAGCGTTTCTTTTGATTTGTTGCTTGACATCCCATCCAGCATAAGATGAATGTGAAAGGACCCAGAGCCAACAAAATCGCGGATGGCGCCCACAATTTATTTTGTACGATGCCATAGTAGCCGACATGTCCCCAGAGCAAGGATGTTCCTATTATAATTTGAGCAGCTCCAGTTATCTGCAACGAACCAGGAATGTGGAGAAACATAAATATAAAAACATGTCTACACTGAAGTGCCTTGTTATGTCCACTTTAGAAACGTTTCTAGTAAACTATCTTAATTAATGTAAAAAGGACTTCTCAGAAAGTAGTATAACCACATGTTTTTGAGAGTAGATATCGACTGGAGCAAGGAAGTTGATCGCGTTTAACTTGGCAAACGCCAGTTTCGATCTCTGTCCCTGCTCAATCCAAGTTGACACACAGCCTCCGCGTGGCCTCCCCTGGATAGCTATACTGGCACCCGCCAGGTAGTGAACCAATGTGTGCAGCGACCCGACCCCTTGTTCCTGGGGAAAGAGGAACCTGGCCCTCCAGGTTGGGGGTTGCGCTTAGGGCCAACATCCCTATCGCTTAAAACAAAAATTTTGTTCAGAGACAACCAATAGCCTCGGATACGGACAGATTACATGTTGACGACCCCCGCAAACGTCAAAAAGGACACGAATTTCGGTTCTGCACCTGGAACGTTAGGTCCCTCAACAGACCAGGTGCAGCCGAACAACTGGTCAACTCTTTGAACTGCTATAAGGTAGACATTACCGCGCTCCAAGAAGTGCGATGGGATGGGCCAGGCAAAAAGCGGATGAAAAACTGTGATATATACTACGGAAACTGCTACAGAGAGAATAAACAACGCTTATTCGGATGCGGATTTGTTGTTCGAGGCAGACTCAGGAAAAAAGTCTTAAGCTTCCAGTATGTAAGCGAACGCCTCATATCTATCCGCATCAAGGCCAATCTCGGCAATATAAGCTTACTATGTGTCCACGTCCCCACAGAGGAGAAAGATGACCGACATAAAGACGACTTCTATGATCTCCTAGGCAGAACGTATACGCAATGTCCCAGCTATGACACCAAAATCGTTCTAGGAGATTTCAATGCGAAGCTGGGTAAAGAAGCTACCTTTGAACGGGTCATTGGAAAACACAGCCTACACAACACCACGTCAGAAAACGGACTAAGGCTAGTGGACTTTATGGCGGGACATAACCTGGTAGTAGCAAGTACACGATTCCCACACCTCAACATCCATAAGGGGACCTGGCGGTCTTTCGATCAATCGACAACCAACCAAATTGATCATATTGCGATCGACGGCAGACACTCCTCCAGCATCCTAGATGTCCGAACCTTTCGAGGAGCCAACATCGACTCGGATCATTACCTTGTTGCAGCCAAGGTACGAATGCAAATTTCTCGGAACCAACGGAGTCGAGTAAGAACACCAACATTTAACGTCGGAAAGCTGCAATCGCAGGAGACCGCCAGGACCTTCGCCGAACAAGTCTCCCTCAAGCTCTCTCAGGTCCCGATGCAATCTGCAGAAACCATAGAACAGCAATGGAGTCGTTGTCAGAAAGCCATTAGAGAGGCCGCCTCAGATATACTCGGTTTCGAGCCACCACCGTCGAGAAACCCCTGGTTTGATGATGAGTGCAGACAGGCCCATGTAGAGAAACAATGCATACATGGCCACATTGCATCGACGGACGAGAGCTGCCCGCGGGCTCTATGAACAGAAAAGGAGGAAGGAGCATGCGCTTCTGAGAAGGAAAAAGAAGGAGCACGAGAAGCGCGAGATCGAGGAGATGGAGAGATGTTACTGCAGGAACGACGTTCGAAAATTTTACCAGAAAGTAAAACGAACATGTCAAGGCGACAAAGCCAGAGCAGAAGCCTGCAGGCATGAGCACGGACAACTATTACTGGAGTCACAGTCGATGCTGACATTGTGGAAGGACCACTTCTGCAGACTGTATAACGGCGATGATAGTCAAAATGCCGCCGTCAGGCCAAGCGAACCATTCACAATGGACGAAGACGAAGGAGAATCCCGTCCACCCGACCTAGACGATGTTAAGATAGCGATATCGAAACTTAAGTCTTATAAAGCTGCTGGGGCAGACGGACTCCCCGCTGAACTGTTTAAAGCAGCTGGCGATGAGCTGGTTAGGAACATGCACCAACTCATCTGCAAGATATGGTCGGAAGAACGCATGCCCGATGAATGGAATCTCAGTATCGTTTGCCCGGTCCATAAGAAAGGAGACCCTAGGACTGCGCCAATTACAGAGGGATAAGCCCCCTGAACATCGCGTACACGATCCTCTCTGCCGTACTAAGTAAGTAACTGTTCGTGGACAATCTGATAGGTTCCTACCAGTGTGGTTTTAGGCCAGGAAAATCCACGATAGACCAAATATTTACACTACGGCAGATCTTGGAGAAGACGCATGAATTCCAGGTCGACGCGCACCATCTTTTCGTCGACTTTAAAGCCGCGTAAGACAGTGTTTATAGAGACGAGCTATACAGAGCTATGTCATGTTTAAACATGACAGGATGCAGGATGACTATGGAGAACTCTCGCTGCTCCATTAAGGTCGGAGGTGAACTAACCGACCCATTTGATGTTAAAAAAGGTTTTAGACAGGGTGACGCACTGTCATGTGATTTCTTCAACATTATTCTTGAAAAAATCGTGCGGGACTCTGCGGCCAATACAAGAGGTACGATCTACTCCAAGTCCACACAATTGCTTGCCTACGCAGATGACATTGACGTTATTGGACGAACAAAGCGAGACGTCAATGAGGCGTTCACAAGCATTGAAGCAGAAGCGGCGAAAGTGGGTCTAAGGGTAAATGCGGACAAGACCAAATATATGCTGTTATCCAAGAAAGACGCACAACACCGACGTCTTGGTCAGAACGTCACCTTCGGCAGCTTTATTTTTGAAGTAGTCAAGGACTTCGTCTACCTTGGCTCGATAGTGACAAGCAGCAACGACACCAGCGCTGAGATAAAACGCAGAATAACTCTTGCCAATCGCTGCTTCTTCGGGCTTAAGAGGCAATTGAGTAGTAGAGCCCTCTCTCGAAAAACTAAGGTATCCCTTTACAAAACCTAAATCATCTCGGTCCTCCTCTACGGCGCTGAGGCTTGGACGTTATCAAAAGCGGATGAAGAGGCTCTTGAACGTTTCGAGAGGAAAATTCTGCGTGCAATCTTTGGTCCCGTTTGTGTAAACGGAGAATGGAGGAGGAGATTCAACCAAGAACTATACGGGCTGTACAGCGACATCGGCCTGATTAGACGTCTTCGGATCCAACGTCTAAGATGGCTAGGCCATGTAGAGCGAATGGACATCAACGCTCCGGCCCGAAGAGTCTTCGACTCCAACCCCGAGGGACGACGCAGCAGAGGACGACCGCATTTAAGGTGGCGCGCACAGGTGGAAGGGGACCTCAACCAACTGGGCGTGCGACACTGGCACTGGAAGCGGCTGGCCGAAGATCGGGCCGGCTGGAGAGGCTTGTTGGTTGAGGCTTTGGTTCACCCCGAACTGTAGTGCCATCAAAGAAGAAGAAGAAATAGCTTCAGTCAAGTTTAACAATCCAAGCAAAAAAGCTTTTCTTAATGACGTAGCTCCAACAACTGCATAACATTTATAACACCTTGGCATTTGTAGGCAATCATACATGAGAACACGAGGCCGGAATATGTAACGTTCTTTTCAAACAAGACCTGCACTTGCCCTTACATTAAATCATGTAAAATTCAATGACAGACAACAGCAAGGAGCGATTCCCACGTTAAATGCAAGCGAACGAACGGACAAGGTGGAAAACTGTCAACCAGGATGTGAGAGCAGAGAAAATGCAATCGCATTCACAGGGCCACGGTCAAGGACACCAACTCGCACACAGCTGCAACAAGCACTGGCAACAGCAAATACAAACATATGTATCCTAACTACCATCATTTTTGCCCTGGTACGATAAAGTGCCTCTATCGTACGACTATCCTTGTACACCCCCACACAGTCGCAGAAAGTAGTCCTTTCCTCCTTGTGCTTAGAAATTATGAAACTATTGCGATATAACTGGGATTTCCGTGCCTCATAGCTCTATAGGAACGTATTTACGTAGCATTGTAGAGGAGAGAAGCTGCGAGCCAGAGGCAATGTTAAGTATACTTTATATTTCTCCATCTGAATCTGTGAGGCCACAACTATGAAGGACCCTCTACGTTCTGCAAGTAGTACATCCTTTTCCCTGTAGCCAGTTTTCTGATTATAATCTTGTAACGGTTTTGCAAAAAATAAATTAAGAATCTCCTCTGCAAACTTAATTATCAACATATACATGATCCCTCCCATAGGGCGTGTACGTAGCCGAAAGCAATGGAGTTTTGACGTTTTTCCCACTTCCAGCACCAAATAAGGACTTTGGCTCACTTGGTCAAATGAACAAATCTATAGATGTATGTATGTAGGTAGGTATGTATGTATGTATATGATATGCAAGTGTGAGTAAAGCGATAGGACCAAATTGTGCATCTGAACATGTGCTTTCAGATCTCACAGAGTTGTTCGTCCCTTTTGTTTTCTTCAAAAGAAAGGACTTTAATGGAAGGATTGCACATCTGATTCATTGTTTCACTCTTAGAATATAGTGTAGAGCACCATCGTACAATGGTGTTTGTTGCTCTTCTGCACGCGTTTGTGTCTTGTTATGTGGATTTCATTCGACCTTTCAAGTGGTTTCTAGCACTTAATTGTAAGCGGAATCCTTGATTGTGAAGGATAAAAGCTTTCTTGGCATTGAAAGTGTTTATGCACCACATGTCGTGTCCCAACTACTAAGAATCTTATTTCATGTTTTCTCCTATTTGACCCCCCACCCCGCATCATAATCCTGTACCCTGTGTATCGCTCTTATATGTATAAACAAATACATACATACATATATCAACCACATGCATTTACATACAAATATTGTCGTCGTCCTTTTAGAAGTTGCACGCAGCTTGTTCTAAGTAGAATCATAAACTAGTTCATGGCCGGAATGATTCGTTTCTCGAACACTGTCGCCGCCACTTCAACCCGTACATAGTATGGCTCGGAGGCTGATGAATGGACTACCAACTTCTAGAGCATTACTTGAATCAGGACAAATTAAATGGGTGTGGTGCAACAATACATTGTTTGTGGACATTTTGTTTGTGTTTCGTGAAATATCAAAGAAGTGACAGTAATACATATTTAGATCAAGGATATTGCTTGGGTGCGCTTCGTGTGAATTAGGCCAAAAAGTTTTGCGATTATTTCAATGTAGGTACATATCCACTCTATGATACGACGACTGTGCAGTCGTAAAGGCTTGTGGCACGAATATGTTATTAACCTCAACTTATTCTGAAGGAAAAGGGTGACACATCGTTAGTGCATTTACGGAGATCATTGATGTCACCTTTGGTGAATGGACACTTGAAACATTTTCTTTTCAATCTTATGCGTAAAGATAAAGAAATAGTTGTGTGGTGAAACAACGTATGGATAAGGAGGTCGACAATGAGGGACAATGGCTATCAAAAAACATTAGTAGAGCAAGCACTAATCGTGGGACAAAGCTGAGAAAACTATTCACTTTAGTAGACTCACTGTACTTAATATTTGATATTGTAGTTGTTGCTTTTCAGATCGTTCCAGATTATTCATTGTTTTCAAATCACATTTAAACAGTGCAAGTCTCCAGGACCGTAGTACTGGGCCTTAAAGCTCCACCACGACGAAACACCTGGTTCGATGACCAGTGTAGAAGGACTCATGCAGCAAAGCAGGAGGTATACAAAGCCCACTACACAGAAAAACAAGAGCGGCTCGTGAGCTCTACGAGCTTAAAAGAAGGGAGGAACATAAGCTTCTCAAGAGAAAAAACCCGGCCAAGTGCGAGTCGGACTCGCGCACGAAGGGTTCCGCACCATCTGTATACATAAATATGAAAGAGGCTATGTGTGTTACCTCATCAAATGACAGATCTTGGTTGCAGGCAGGATTTTTTGGATGAAAATCATGTCTGTTGTATGGGAGCCCCCCTTAAATATTCATATGACGAACATCATATTTGTCGTGGTAGCGGCAACTGAAATACATCATCTGTGAAAATTTCAACTGTCTAACTATCACGGTTTATGAGATACAGCCTGGTGACAGACGGACGGACGGACAGCGAAGTAATAGGGTTTCGTTTTACCTTTGTGTACGGAACTCTAAAAAGAAAAAGCACGAGAGGCGGGCGATTGAAAACTTGGAGAGGTGCTATTGCAGGCACGACGTTCGAAGATTTTATCAGCGGATAAACCAAATGTCTCAAGGCTATAAAGCCCGAACGGAGGCCTGTAAGGATGAGAACGGACACCTAGTAGTAGAATCGCAGTCGATGTTGAGAATTTGGAAAAACCACTTCTGCAGACTGTATAACGACGATGACAGCCAACCCACCGCCGTCAGACAGGATGATCCATTTCTTAACGACAAAAATCGCAGAGAATTCCGTCTCCCTGACCTCGACGAAGTTGAGATTGCCATGTCAAAACTCAAGTCGAATAAAGCTGCTGGCGCAGATGGACCGTCTGCTGAGCTCTTTAAAGCGGTTGGGGGTGAGCTGGTTAGAAGCATGCACCGGCTCATCTGTAAGATATGATCAGAGGAAAGCGTGCCCGAGGAATGGAGTCGCAGCATTGTATGCCCGATCTACAAGAAAGGATACCCCTCTGACTGCACCAACTACAGAGGAATAAGTCTTCTTAACATCGCCTACAAAATCTTCTCTGCCATTTTGTGTGAACGCCTGAAGCCTTTTGTAACTAAGCTGATAGGTCCTTATCAGTGCGGATTCAGGCCAGGGAAGTCCAACATCGATCAAATCTTCACACTAAGGCAGATCCAGGAAAAAACCAATGAATTTCAAGTCGAAACTCACCACCTATTTGTCGACTTCAAAGCCGCATACGACAGCGTAATCAGAGACGAGCTATACAACGCTATGTCTACTTTTGACCTACCTGCTAAGCTTGTCAGACTATGCAGGATGACTTTGGCGAATGCTCCCTGCTCCATCCGAATCGGAGAACACCTTACCGATAGTTTTGATGTCAAAAAAGGATTTAGGCAGGGCGGTGCGCTGTCGTGTGATTTCTTCAACATCGTATTGGAAATGATTGTGCAAAAATCACTAGCCAATAGAAGAGGCACAATCTATTTCAAATCCTCGCAACTCCTTGCATACGCCGACGATATTGACATAATAGGTAGATCACAGCGAGATGTCAATGAGGCGTTTGCGAGTATTGAGATGGAGGCGGCGAAAAGTGGTTTGGCGGTAAACGAGGGCAAAACTAAATATATCCTGTCATCAAAAAAGGACGCTCAACACCGACGTCTCGGCCAGAACGTTTGTATAGGCAGATATAAGTTCGAGGTAGTTAACCCCCTACTTTCTAACCCCCCCTTAAGTTTGTATGCAGCAAAAAAAAAAAAAAAAAACTCAGTAGGGGATGGAAATTTGTGTGAGACCCTCCGCAAAATTAGTATAGGTTCTATGATACAAGCGAATAATAAAATAATTTAATTAAAACAATCATAAATCAATCAGCTTTTGGGAAAACAATCAACATTCGAAACATAAATAAGTGTTACTCTTGAATTACGATAGATGGCGCTGATATGTTTCTGAAACGCGCTAACGTTGTGTGCTCTCTATCTGTACTTACGTGCGGGCAACGGGCCGCGCTTCACACTATAGCGCATACGGTACCTATACTCTGTTATTAGACTACTAAGCCTCCCAGTCATGCTTATACGAAATTTAGATGCCCCGAGATTATGTAATGGGACGAGACTTCGTGTCACACAACTTGGCCGCAATATCATTAGCGCCACTATCTTAACCGGCGTAGGAAAGGGTGAAAATGTAATGATCCCACGAATCCAAATAATTACCACAGATCTCCCGTTCCAGTTTAAAAAGGCTACAATTTCCTCTAAAGCTTAGTTTCGCTATGACCATTAACAAAGCGCAAGCTCAAACATTAAAGGTGGCTGGGGTGAACTTAGAAAAGCCGGGCTTTTCCCATGGACAATTGTATGTAGCGTGTTCGCATGTGTCCAATGCCCAGAATCTTTACATTCTATCCCCAAATGGAAAGATATACATATTTTTTTTTTTAATAATTTGCGCGCACTCAAGGTCTAATAACCTTATTATGTCGGCGACACAGTGCGGGCAGAAGATAGAGAGGAAGAGGAATAGAGGAGATGCCGATGGACATTGATCTTAAATGCTTGCATGTTGCATTGAGGTGGGAAAACCGAATTCGGCAGGGAGTTCCAGATTCGTGTGGTTCGGTTAATGAAAGATTCTCTATATTTGACAGTACGTCCGAAAGCGGGCTTCAGAGTATATTGGTGAGCATTCCTAGAGAGACGTGTATTGCGGCAGAAATGTTGAAAGGGCGGAATGCAACTGGCTATTTCATCAGATCATTTTTGGTGGTAGTAACGATAAAACAGGGAGAGGCAGGTAACATCCATGCGGTGTTCCAGCGAGTCTAATGTTTTGGTAATGCTGGAGTCACCTATCAGTTTTATGACTCGTTTTTGTATTCTGTCTAGTAGGTGCAGTGAGGTCTTGGAAGCACCGGACCAGCGTTAAACTCTAATTTGGGGCGAATGTACGCCTTACAGATTGTAGCCAGATCTAAGGGTGAGAAATATTTCTTGCATCTGTATAAGAATCCTAGGCATTTCGCAGCATTCTTGGCGACACTGAATATATGGTCGCTCCAATTAAGATTGTGAGCAACACTCATACCCAGGATGGAAAGCTTTTCAGTTTCTGAGATGCAAGTGCCATTCATGGATAATGGCTGCGGGTTAGTTATACGCTTTAACGACAAAAGACAGCATTGTGTTTTGGAAGCATTAAATTCCACTCTATTGTTTTTACCCCATTGGATGATGCTGTCGATATCGGAATTTAATGAGCTTAACATACGCTGCCGCTCATTATCTACAACCGAAGTGCAGGGTCGTAAACTGGTGAACGAATATGAGAAGCTGAGGGTACTGTCGTCAGCGAAGGAGTGAATTGGATTAGAAGTAACAGACAAGAGATCATTTATAAAAATTAGAAAGAGTGTCGGAGACAAAACGGAGCCCTGGGGAACACCGGCATTTACAAAGTGAGTATCAGACTTGAATCCGTCCAAAACAACTTGAATTGAACGATTCGAAAGGTAGTTTCTAATCCATTGGAAGAGAGACTCATCGATCCCAAAAGCACGCATTTTCGACAAAAGGGCTTCATGCCAAACCCTGTCAAATGCTTTCGAAATATCCAGTGCAACAATTTTGCTTTCACCTGCTTGGTGAAGGGAGTGATTCCACTTTTCAGCGAGATATGCCATCATATCACCAGTGGATCTGTTGCTGCGGAAACCGTATTGGCGGTCATTGAGGAGTTTCCGTGATTCAAGATATTTCATAAGCTGACGGTTAATCAGCGTTTCCATGACCATGGAAAGAAGGGACGTTAGTGCAATGGGTCGGTAGTTGGAGGGAGAAGATGATTCGCCTTTTTTGGGTATAAGCTGGACAAATGCTGTTTTCCACCTACTCGGAAAGAGCCCAGAGGTGTAGGAAAGGTGAAAAAGCTTACGCAGTGGTTTTGCCAGCGTAGAAGAACACCTCTTCAGAACTATTGAGGCAATACCATCTCGACCAGCGGATTTGTGTATGTCGAGGTCTTTAAGAACCCTTGCGACTGTACGAGTGCGGAAGTGGATTAGTCCCATGGTGGAATTGACGCACTCTAGTACAGGCGGAGACAAAGTACAAGCTGGCAGCTGAGAACTGGTTGCGAAATGGGCAGCAAGTAGATTAGCTTTGTCTAAGGGGGTTACAGCTGGGATGTCATTGTGGATGAGGGTCGGTATAGACGACTTAGTTGAGTTTTTTACTTTTTTTACAAACGACCAGAAACTCTTGCTACCTTTGGGATATTGAAGGAGTTTGCGCCTTAATTTTTGGTCGGATTGGAATTTAATCCGTCGAATGTGGGAGTTGCAGTAATTTCTGGCTCGTATGTACTTTTTCGGTTTTCCTCAGAGCTGTTTGCCTTGTAGGCCCGAAAACTTAGCTCCCTGAGCCTAATAGCCTCTTTGCAGCTCGAGTCGAACCACGTATTATCCTTAGGCCTGGTGCTTTTAATCTTGCTGGGAATAAAATGTTCCATGCCGATTCGGATAATGTTTACGATAATATCAGTTGCGGCGTCCACGTCGTTGTCGAGGAAGCACAACGACCAGTTAAAGATCCGAAAGAAGTTGTTAAGGCCGCACCAGTTGGCTTTCTCGTATAGCCATAGTGTTCTCTTAGGAGCTTTTTCTTTAACTGGATGGTGGGAGTTCGAGAATTTCGCTGATATCATGCAGTGGTCAGACAAGCCTAGGGGTTCCAATTCATCGATCGTGTATTTGTCAGGCTGAGAGGTAAGAAACAAGTCCAGCGTGTTGGCGGTATGACCAGCAACATCGGGGATACGTGATGGCTCATTCACAAGTTGAATTAAGTGATTTAACTCAGCAAAAATTTCAACATACCTTCCTTCGGGTGTTGTCTGTCCAGAATGTCGAAGCCACTGAGAATTGTGTACATTGAAATCGCCCGCTAAAACGATTTCAGTGAAACAGGGAACAGGGAAACAATTCTTTGGATGGAATCAGACAGTGCGTCGAATGCATCAAATGTTGCATTCCTGTCTAGATTGGGGCTTCTATAAAGAAAACAGTAGTGGATGGAGAGCTTACGGAATATGAATTTAAGCCATATGAAATTAAATTCCGGGGTGGATGTTTGGCTATACTGTGGAAGTAGCTGGTAAGCAATATCACTACGGACATAGATGGCGAGACCACGGCGAGAAACGAGTAATGGCACTAAGCTATATCCACGAAGACTGAAATCCGAAGGATCAGACTTTTCATCGACCTGTGTTTCTTACTTACTTACTTACTTATCAGGCCTGCGATCCATGGAGGATCTGAGCCTGAGCTATAGCTGCCTTCCATCCTTGACGGTCCCGGGCACGCTGCTTCCAGTTGTCAAGACCAAGATGTCTTACATCCGCGATTACTTGGTCTTTATACCGGAGGTTCGGTCTTCCTCTTCTTCTCGAACCAGGAGGCTCGGAGTCGAAGACCCTCTTAGCTGGAGCGTTGATGTCCATGCGCTCGATGTAGCCGAGCCAGTGTAGTCGACGGATCCTTGCCTTCCGGACTACATCCACATCTTGGTACAGCTCGTAGAGTTCGCGGTTGTGTCTTCTTCCCCATTCACCTTCCTCACAGACAGGACCAAATATCCGGCGCAGAATTTTTCTTTCGAAAGAACCCAAAATCAGCTCCGCTGTCCTGCTTATCGTCCAGCTTTCGGCTCCGTACAGCAAGACTGGCAGAATGAGCGTTTTGTAAAGCATGACTTTGGTCTTTCGAGTGAGGAGTTTTGACCCCAGTTGTTTGGACAAGCCGAAGTAGCAGCGGTTGCCAAGGGCGATTCTACGCCGGATCTCCACTGTGGTGTCATTTGTGGAATTTACGTTTGCCCCGAGGTAGACAAACGCCTTAACTACCTCGAAATTGTAGCTGTCAATTGTTATGTTTTGTCCCAGGTGGTGAGCGACGGATTGGTTTTTGCTTGACAGCATGTATTTCGTTTTGTCCTCATTGATCTTAAGACCAATTCGTTTCGCCTGTTCTTCAATCGCCGTGAATGCTTCCACAATGCCACGGCGAAAACACGCGATGATGTCATTATCATCCGCGTGTCCTAGCAGCTGGATGGACTTGTAAAAGATAGTGCCTTCCCTGTTGACGCCTGCCCGTCGCACTATCTGCTCCAGCACCAGGTTGAAGAAGTCACATGACAGCGCATCTCCTTGCTGAAATCCGGTGCATATTTCGAATGGTTCCGAGGTCCTAGAACCGAGTTGCACGGTGCATCGCGTGTTTTTTAGCGTGGCGCGACACAACTGGATCAGTTTTACCGGGATCCCGAATTCGGCCATCGCCCCAAACAGTGCTTCACGATGAATGCTGTCGTATGCGGCTTTGAAATCGATGAAAAGATGGTGTGTATCGATTCGAAACTCGTTGGTCTTTTCCAGGATTTGTCTAAGTGTGAAAATTTGGTCTACAGTTGATTTGCCGGGCCGGAAGCCGCACTGGTAGCTGCCGATTAGTGCGGTGCAAAATGGTTTTAGACGTTCACACAATACGCTGGACAGGATCTTGTATGCGACATTGAGCAGGGATATACCTCTATAGTTCTTGCAAGAGGTAGGATCGCCTTTTTTGTGGATGGGGCATATAAAGCTGGTATTCCAGTCGTCGGGCATGCTCTCATCTTCCCAAATTCTGCAGATGATCTGGTGCATGCTCCCTACCAGAACATCGCCGCCAGCCTTGAAGAGCTCTGATGGCAAGCCATCTGAGCCTGCGGCCTTGTTGTTCTTCAGTTTCTGAATAGCTGTGCCGACTTCTTCTATGCTGGGTGGGAGGACTACTTCAGCGGCTGGAGTTGGGACCTGTGTTTCACAAAGTGCCAAAACAGCCGGTTTGTGGCGAGAGAGATGGATATACGTGGCAAAGAAATTCTTCCGTAGCCCACGAATATTGCAGAACTGCACACAGTAATCCCTCATCAATGCAATCTACAAAACATGTATAGATACATATAATATCGTCTACAGTAGCGTATTAAAATAACATTCTGTTCCGAGTTCTCTTCTGTGTTCTAAATCAGGAAAGGGGAACCGTGTTACCCCGAATTTAACGCGAGCGAAGCCGCGGGCAAAGGGTAGTATGTATACAAAAAGAAAATAAAACCGTTAAATTCAACAAAAAATGAGGAAAACTGAGTAAAAATTTTATTTGCACCTGTCCTTGACTGGGAGCACGTTTACTCACTAGACATAAACCATTAACTTTGAAAACGATTATGGAAGTGCAAAAAATCTGACTTAAAGTGTACTTAAATCCAAGTAGATATGTATCTAATAACGTAGCCTTTTAAGCATCCTACACCGTTCATGGAATAAGATAGAATTTTCTCAAGTAAACAATTTCTGCAGCGTTTTTTCCGCTTGTTATCTACACAGGATTGCAAATTTTAATACACTAAGAGTCCAGGAAGTGCTTAACGAGCAGCATATTCAAAAGTGCCAAACAAACAACAAACGAGGCCGGGCATTCCGGCGAGTTAGTTGAAAAGGTTAATCCTGTTTGGGTGAATTAAAATGGAAAGGGACAAGCAAACACCCTAATGGTTTGCTTCTTTTTTGTTTTTTTTTTTTTTTCTTTTGCTTTTAACGGTCATACCATTATTTGGAACGGCTTTGACGCCGTTTATTTATTTATAAAGTCTCGAAAATAAGGCAGACTCCTTTTGTTGTTATTAATTTATTCATTACATCCAAAAAAGGAGGGCAGAAGAATGCTCGTGCAAAGAATATGAATTCCAAAGCTCTGCACTAAGCTCCTTTCGCTGCTAGGCTTACACTAATGGTATAAAAGAAAATGTGCGATGCATTCGAAATCAAACAAGGTGCAGTTGTATAGTAGACCGTGAAAAGAAATCTGCTGGCATATACCTGTACAATGCGTATGGATAAGGAGCTATGTACTTGAAAGAAATGAAATGCTTTGTTGAATTTAAATCCAGGGCAGACGGAATAAAGACCTCGCTTTTCACTTAAGGATTATGCAAGACTGTAATCAATGGAGGGCATGGGCTCGGACATACAGGGTAAAGTTGTTGATTGCTCTCAACCTGGCGAGATAGCAACGATCCCTGTTTAAATGCCCGGGTCAAGTTGACATACGGCCTCCTCGCGGCGCCCTCTGGATAGCCTCTTCAACAACCGTTGGGAGGTGAACAAACGTATGCAGCGAAAAAAAAACCCCGACCAGCATGGCGGTTGTGCGGCGGGCTAACAATCCGCCCACGTAAAAAAAACCTAAAGTTATGAATGAGCAAGATGCCTCGGATACACGGACGGATACTCGACGACGACAACGCACGAAAAAGGAACACGATTTGCGAGTATGCTCATGGAATGTCAGAACCCTGTATACTCCCGGAGCTGCTCATAAACTAGAAGGAATCCTCACGCAGTACAAGGCGGATATTACTGCGGACCAGGAAATACGCTGGATAGGAAACGGTATGATGAGGAAGAAAAATTGCGACATTTATTACAGATTGCACTTACTTGGATGCGGATTTGTCGTGGGAAAGTGGTTAAGGTCGATGGCCATCGACTTTAAACTTATAAGTGATCGCCTGGCTGTGATCCGCATCAGAGGCAGATTTTATAACATCAGCCTTATATGTGCACACGCCCCTACCGACGAGGCTGAAGACCCTATCAAGGAGGACTTCTACGACCTCCTTCCTGGACAACGCCTACGGAGCTTGTCCGGAGTACGATGTAAAAATCGTGCTCGGGGACTTCAACGCCAAAATCGGTAAGGAAAACACCCTTGGCGGAGTGATCGGAAAGCACAGCCTCCACGATACAACAACAGATAACGGCTTCCGACTCGCTGACTTTGCGACAGCTCGTAATGCGGTGATAAGTAGCACAAGATTCCCTCGCAAGCGAATCCACACAGCAACCTGGCGATCTCCGGACGGTCGAACCGCCAACCAAATCGACCATGTGCTCATTGAAGCAAGGCACTCGTCAAACATCCTTGATGTGTGAGCATTTAGATGGGGCAATTGTCGACTCTGACCATTTCCTCGTAACAGCAAGATTCAGAGCTCGACTGTCCAATGTCAGAAAGCTGCACCATTCCCATCAGGAGGAGGTTCGACTTTGGGCGCCTGAGCACACTGGAGGTTGCCAGAGTCTACAGGGAGCAGCTGAGCGAAAGACTCTACGGCATGCCTACGTCGAACACAAATGCCAATATTATGTGGCTGCATTGTCGCTCAGCCATTCAGGAAGTAGCCGAAACCACCTTAGGATACCTACCACCCCCGACAAGAAACCCGTGGTATGATGGCGAGTGTGAGCAGAAAAAGGCAGCAAACCGACGAGGCGTACCGAAAGGCGCTGCAGAGGAAAATCAGGGCAGCGCAAGAAGAGTACCGAGCCAGAAGAAGGGAGGAGAAAAAACTACTGCAACAAAAGAAAAGAATCTTCGCAGCCTACCAACTCAGGGATATCGAGGAGTCTAGGGATAAGCATAAGAAACGAGCCTTTTACAAGAAAGCCAAAGGCCTTGCAGGAGGCTTCAAAAAGGGCACGCTGGCTTTTCGAAACTGCGAGGGTAATCTTGTCACCGACCTGCAGGGAATAGTGGATGTATTTAAGCAGCACTTCCAGCAGCTGCTTAACGAGCATAACCAAGAGAGAGTGGTAGGGACCGAGGAAATCCCAACTCCAGCCGCTGAAGTAGTCCTCCCACCCAGCATCGAAGAAGTCGGCACAGCTATTCAGAAGCTGAAGAACAACAAGACCTTAGGCTCAGATGGCTTGCCATCAGAGCTCTTCAAGGCTGGCGGCGATGTTCTGGTAGGGAGCATGCACCAGATCATCTGCAGAATTTGGGAAGATGAAAGCATGCCCGACGACTGGAATACCAGCTCTATATGCCCCATCCACAAAAAAGGCGATCCTACCTCTTGCAAGAACTATAGAGGTATATCCCTGCTCAATGTCGCATACAAGATCCTGTCCAGCGTATTGTGTGAAAGTCTAAAACCATTTTGCACCACACTAATCGGCAGCTACCAGTGCGGCTTCCGGCCCGGCAAATCAACTATAGACCAAATTTTCACACTTCGACAAATCCTGGAAAAGACCAACAAGTTTCGAATCGATACACACCATCTTTTCATCGATTTCAAAGCCGCATACGACAGCATTCATCGTGAAGCACTGTTTGGGGCGATGGCCGAATTCGGGATCCCGGTAAAACTGATCCAGTTGTGTCGCGCCACGCTAAAAAAGAAGCGATGCACCGTGCAACTCGGTTCTAGGACCTCGGAACCATTCGAAACGGCAAGGAGATGCGCTGTCATGTGACTTCTTCAACCTGGTGCTGGAGCAGATAGTGCGACGGGCAGGCGTCAACAGGGAAGGCACTATCTTTTACAAGTCCATCCAGCTGCTAGGACACGCGGATGATAATGACATCATCGCGTGTTCTCGCCGTGGCATTGTGGAAGCATTCACGGTGATTGAAGAAGAACAGGCGAAACGAATTGGTCTTAAGATCAATGAGGACAAAGCGAAATACATGCTGTCCAGCAAAAACCAATCCGTCGCTCACCACCTGGGACAAATCATAACAATTGACAGCTACAATTTCGAGGTAGTTAAGGCGTTTGTCTACCTCGGGGCAAACGTAAATTCCACAAATGACACCACAGTGGAGATCCGGCGTAGAATCGCCCTTGGCAACCGCTGCTACTTCGGCTTGTCCAAACAACTGGGGTCAAAACTCCTCACTCGAAAGACCAAAGTCATGCTTTACAAAACGCTCATTCTGCCAGTCTTGCTGTACGGAGCCGAAAGCTGGACGATAAGCAGGACAGCGGAGCTGATTTTGGGTTCTTTCGAAAGAAAAATTCTGCGCCGGATATTTAGTCCTGTCTGTGAGGAAGGTGAATGGAGAAGAAGACACAACCGCGAACTCTACGAGCTGTACCAAGATGTGGATGTAGTCCGGAAGGCAAATACCCGTCGACTACACTGGCTCGGCCACATCGAGCGCATGGACATCAACGCTCCAGCTAAGAGGGTCTTCGACTCCGAGCCTCCTGGTTCGAGAAGAAGAGGAAGACCGAACCTCCGGTATAAAGACCAAGTAATCGCGGATGTAAGACATCTTGGTCTTGACAACTGGAAGCAGCGTGCCCGGGACCGTCAAGGATGGAAGGCAGCTATAGCTCAGGCTCAGACCCTCCATGGATCGCTGGCCTGATAAGTAAGTAAGTAAGTAAGTTTTCACTTAAGGTTTATGCAAGACTGTAATCAATCAAACGTATATAGTCATGTATTCAAAGAGATGTCCGGCGACAAATAGCACGATATGAAAATTCGGTTCTACTCCAGCCTGAGAACCTTTAAATTGTTCCCTGTTAAACTGTTTTAAGGCATTCGACCGAGAGCATATATACATAACTTGTTCAGTAGCTCTGTATCCCGTAATGAAGGTAGTACCAGACTCCCCTAAGAACCATTGACGTCACTCTCGTTAAAAAGCTTTTGTTACCAATTCCCCTTCAGAGCATCGTCTCTCTACTAGAGCAGACGCAGAAATTGACTGCAACAGCAGTGCATAAAGGTAAGTTCTACGCGAAACTCCTAGACATAACAATCCTCATCCTGTCCACTATGTTATTTCGGTATCCCTATCTAAGGACTTCATTTGAATATGAGGTAATTGCAAAAAAAAAAAAATAAACTTTTACTGCATCGAGCTATGCTAGCAATCTCAAAACTCGTCATCGTGCATATGTTTCGTTTATAACATGCTACACGTACTACTATATAGGCTTCATCAAGTCTGATGAGCTCTATTGAGGGAAAGAACAAAAAATCATCGTACATGGCCTCCTATTTGTTGTTTTTGTTTCCCTCGTCTTCATTTCAAGTTGAATGAAACATAGGACAATGGTATAAGCCCTTGGGAAGCGTCCGTACATAATCTGATGAGTGTAATATAAACCGATAATCGAAAATAGGAAGTGAAGCAAGAGCAGGCATAACGCATTGTAAAATTAGGTTAATGAATCTGTTAACAAACCAGAGCAGCTGAAAGGCATGGCACGTCATAATGCCATAATGCAGATATCCAGATATCGGTTTCAATTAACTTTCGAGTACCTATGTACACATACGTAGATACTCGTAGTTTTTCTCTTTTTTTTTTTTTTTTGCATGACATTCATTCATCTGTACACACAAGCATATGAGTATTTATGTTCCATAGATGCTGACACACTTCAATCAGTTTAGTTGAAGGACCACTGGGAACATTGAAAACGCGACAACGTGCTTTCAATAGCTCTAATGGATTTTTGTCAGAAACTTTTGCGAGAACAGAGAAAAACTTTTAGAGTCGGTTTCAGTCGAGTGTAATGTGGTTAAAACACATTGCTTAGCACTAGTTCCATGTTAGGCGGCAGAGAGCTTTTTTTTCCATTAGTAATGTACATATATAGATCTATAACTTTAAACAGCTTATACATTAAACAGGAGGAGCGAGCAAACAGAGCAAAGAAGTTGATCGCGTTTAACATGGCAAACGCCAGATTCGATCTCTGTCCCAAGTTGACACATACATAGCTTGCATGTGGCCTCCCTTATACTGGCACCCGCCAGTGGTGGTGAACTAATGTGTGCAGCGACCCGACCCCTTGTTCCTGGTGAAAGAGAAATCTGGTCCTCCAGCTTGGGGGTTGCGCTTAGGGTTAACATCCCAATCCGTATCTCTAGGCTCAGTTGGAACCTGGCAAAAGAGGGGGCCATTGAATGGTCAACCTATAGAGATAGTGTTAAGCGACTCAAAAAAGAAATTAGATTCGCCAAGAAGGACTCTTGGAGAAGCTTCTGCGGCTCTATTGAATCATGTACGGGTGCAGCTCGTTTGAGGAAGGTCCTTGCAAAAGCTCCCACACAGATGTCTTCCATAAAGAGATCTGATGGTAGCTGGACAGACTCAAACGAGAGCGTGCTTGATTCACTACTGAAATGTCATTTTCCTGGCTGCGAGGATGCAGGAATCTTCAATTCGGCGGACGCGTTGCCAAGGGAATGTATTGAACATGAGACAGTCGATAAGATTGTTACGGAGAATAAGATCCTGTGGGCAATCAAATCTTTTGACCCCTACAAGGCACCGGGAATGGATGGGATCTTTCCGATCATGTTGCAGGAGTCATGCGAAGTCATTCTTCCATGGCTGAAGCGCATCTACTCCTGGTGCCTCAGGATGGGTTATGTTCCTCAAGCGTGGAGGGAAGTTAGGGTGGTTTTCATACCCAAGTCGGGTAAAGTCAACCATACTACTGCAAAGGACTTCAGGCCTATCAGTCTGTCGTCCTTCCTGATGAAAGCGCTGGAACGAATAATAGATTTGTACGTAAGGGAAGAGATTGGGGACGGTTATCTGTCACAATCACATAATGCGTACATAAGCGGAAAATCGGTGGATACTGCTCTGCATAGGGTAGTCTCTACGATAGAAAAATCGCTCAGTATCAAGGAATTCACTCTAGGTGCCTTCCTGGACATTGAGGGTGCCTTTAATAACGTTAGTACCGAGGCAATAGTGTCCAGCCTTCATATGGCCCAAATAAACCCGGGTGTATGCAGTTGGATTGGGCAAATGCTGGGTACTCGTATAGTAAATTCGACGATAGGGAGAGCATGCGGAAGGGTGAGGGTAAATAAAGGTACACCACAAGGTGGCGTTCTGTCACCCCTCCTATGGCTCCTTGTGGTCGACGGAATGGCCAAGATTCTGGAGACGGAGGGTTTTAATGTTACGGCCTACGCCGATGACATTGCCATTTTGGTCTCTGGAAAATTTACGCAGGTCCTCAACGATAGACTAAGCTATGCACTGACGTTAGTGAATAGCTGGGTCAAGGGGCGAGGTCTGGGAATAAATCCGGCGAAAACAGAGGTAGTACTCTTTACAAAGAAAAGATCTGTACCAAGATACACCTACCCCCGTATGAATGGTATAGATCTGATCCCTGGAAAATCTGCGAAATATATGGGCATAATCCTGGACTCCAAGCTTAGTTGGAGAGAAAATATTGAGGAAAGAATCAAAAAGGCCTATGTTGCACTATATTCCTTCAAGGTAGCCTTTGGAAAGACATGGGGCCTCAAACCGAGGTTAGTACATTGGTTGTACACTGCGGTAGTGAGACCTATCCTAGTCTATGGCTCGGTTGTCTGGTGGAAGGCGCTTGAGAAAAAGTGTCATCTTCAGAGTGTGTCAAAGGTTCAAAGGGCTGGCTGTCTGGCGGTGACGGGATCTATGAAGTCCACACCAACGGCGGCCCTTGAAGTCATGCTGAACCTCCCACCCCTGGACTTGTACTGCGAGAGCGCCGCAACCAGAACTGCGCTAAGATTACAGGAATCGGGTCTCTGGAAAAGGAGTCCTCACGGACATGCATCAGTCTTGGATCGATGGGCCGTCTCGAGATTCAGAACCGTAACGGACTATGTCACCCGACTTCCTTCCTGGGAGAGGAGATTCTCTATTAGAATTCCCTCCAGGGAGGAATGGACCGGTGATTTGGTACGCACGGAAAGTGAACTGGCACTCTACACCGACGGATCCAAAATGGATGTTGGCACAGGTGCCGGAGTCTACTTTGAGTCTCGGAATATGCATCGCTCCTACAGGCTCGATGATGGATGCAGTGTCTTCCAAGCTGAGGTCTTCGCTATCAAGCAGGCGGCGGACCTGATCAGCAAAGAGAATATTACAGGAAAAAGGATCAGCATCTATGTTGACAGCCAGGCAGCCATTAAGGCTCTGCAGGCAGCATGGATAAGATCCAAACTTGTCAAACTCTGCAAGGAGAAGTTAGAAGAGATATCCAATGTAAATGAGGTGACCCTTTGCTGGGTACCTGGTCACATGAATATCTCCGGAAACGAGAGGGCGGACAAGTTGGCTAGGGTGGGATCAGGTGCTAACATTGCGCAGATCTCAGCCGAGGCCAAAGCACCACTCAGTGCGCTCTACAGGGAGATACAGACGGAGCTACTGGTGAAAGCCAATAAGCGCTGGTGTCGCTTAGATACATGCGCAACGGCGAAATCGACTTGGCCCGTCTATGATAAGAAAAGAACGAAAAATCTGCTGAAGTTCAATCGTGGGAACATTCGACTGGCAGTCGGTGCCCTCACCGGGCACTGCATGCTATCCTATCATGCAGCTCGACTAGGCCAGCCCTACAATGACTTCTGCAGAAGCTGCAGGGACGAAGAAGAGATTGAGTCCGTTCGTCACCTGCTGTGCGAATGCCCGGCGCTGGCCCAAAAAAGGAATATTTTTCTGGGAAGATACTTCCTTTCGGGACTAGAAGAGGTAGGTAATATCGGGCTGAACAGAATACTGGGATTTTTATCCTCGTCTGGTTGGTTCAGCTCGACGGTAAATTAATAGGTATCAACGGGTTAAACAAAACAGGTGGGCACAATGGACTCAACGTAGTCTGCGTGAGCCTTGACTTTACGTCAATAGGGCACCCATATACCTAACCTAACCTAACATCCCAATCGCTTAAAACAAACAAAATATTTGTTCAGAGACAACCAATAGCCTCGGACACGGACGGATTAAATATTGACGACTCCCCCAAACGTCTAAAAGGAAACGAATTCCGGCACTGGACCTGGAACGTTAGGTACTTCAACAGACCAGGTACGACCGGACAACTGGTCAACTCATTAGACTGCGCTCCAAGAAGTGCGATGGGATGGGCCAGGCAAAAAGCTGATGAAAAACTGTGACATCTACTACGGAAACTGCTACAGAGAAAATAAACAACGCTTATTCGGATGTGGATTTTATTCGAGGCTGAGACTGAGGAAAAAAGTCTTAAGCTTTCAGTATGTAAGCGAACGCCTCATAACTATTCGCATTAACGCCAATCTCGGCAATATAAGTTTAATATGTGTCCACGCTGCACAGAGGAGAAAGACGACTTCTATGATCTCCTAGACAGAACATATGCTCAATGTCCCAGCTATGACAACAAGATTGTTCTAGGAGATTTCTATGCGAATCTGGATAAGGAAACTATATTTGAAGGAGTCATAGGAAAGCACAGCCTAAATAACACCACGTCAGAAAACGGACTAAAGTTGGTGGACTTTATGGCGGGATATAATCTCGTAGTAGCAAGTACACGATTCCCACACTTTAACATCCATAAAGGGGATCGGAGGATCGACAACCAATCAAATTTACCATATTGCGATCGACGGCAGACACTCCTCGAGCATCATAGATGTCCGAACCTTTCGAGGAGCCAACATCGACCTTGTACCTTGTTGCGAGTTTCTCGGAATCAACGGAGTCGAGTAAGGACACCAACATTTAATGTCGGAAAGCTCCAATCACAAGAGACCGCCAGCACCTTCGACGATCAAGTCTCCCTCAAGCTCTCTCAAGTCCCGATGCAATCTGCGCAAACCATATAACAGCAATGGAGTCGTTATTAGAACGCCACCAGAGAGGCCGCCTCAGATGCACACGGTTGCAAGTCACCACCTTCGAGAAACCCCCGGTTTGATGACGAGTGCAGACAGGCTCATGTAGAGAAAGAGAATGCATACGTGGCTACACTGCATCGACGGACGAGAGCCGCCCGCGAGCTCTATGAACAGAAAAAGACGGAGGCGCATGCGCTTCTGAGAAGAAAAAAGGAGCACGAGATGAGCGAGATCGAGAGATGCTATTGCATGAACGACGTTCGAAAGTTTTACGAAAAAGTAAAACGAACATGCCAAGGCTATAAAGCCAGAGCAGAAGCCTGCGGGGATGAGCATGGACAACTAATAGTGGTCACAGTCGATGCTGAGATTGTGGAAGGACCACTTCTACAGACTGTATAACGGCGATGATAGTCAAAATGCCGCCGTCAGGCAGAACAAACCATTCACAATGGACGAAGACGAAAGAGAATCCCGTCCACCCGACCTAGACGATGTTAAGATAGCGATATCGAAACTTAAGTCGTATGAAGCTGCTGGAGCAGACGGACTCCCCGCGGAGCTGTCTAAAGCAGCTGGCGATGAGCTGGTTAGGAACATGCACCAACTCATCTGCAAGATATGGTCGGAAGAACGCATGCCCGATGAATGGAATCTCAGTATCGTTTGCCCGGTCCATAAAAAAGGAGACTCCTATGACTGCGCCAATTACAGAGGGATAAGCCTCCTGAACATCGCATACAAGATCCTCTCTGCCGTACTATGTAAGTACCTGAAACCGTTCGTGGACATTCGATAGGTTCCTACCAGTGTGGTTTCAGGCCAGGAAAATCCACGATAGACCAAATATTTACACTACGGCAGATCTTGGAGAACACAACAATTCCAGGTCGACACGCACCATCTTTTTGTCGACTTCGAAGCCGCATATGACAGTGTTTACAGAAACGAGCTTTACGAGCCATGCCATGTTTTAACATTGTTGCCAAGCTCTTCCGACTATACAGGATGACCATTGAGAATTCTCGAGGTGAACTAACCGACCCATTTGATGTTAAAAAACGTTTTAGACAGGGTGACGCACTGTCATGTGATTTCGTCAACATTATTCTTGAAAAGATCGTGCGGGACTCTGCGGCCAATACAAGAGGTACGATCTACTCCAAGTCCACACAATTGCTTGCCTACGCAGATGACATTGACGTTATTGGACGAACAAAGCGAGACATCAGGAGGCGTTCGCAAACATTAAAGCAGAAGCGGTTAAAGTGGGTCTAAGAGTAAATGGGGACAAGACCAAATATGTATATGCTGTCATCAAAGAAAGACGCGCAACACAGACGTCTTGATCAGAACGTAACCTTCGGCAGCTATATTTTTGAAGTAGTCAAGGACTTCGTCTATGTACCTTGGCTCGATATTAACAAGCAGCAACGACACCAGCGCTAAGATAGACCGCTGCTTCTTTGGGCTGAAGAGAGCCCTCTCTCGGAAAATTAAGGTATCCCTCTACAAAACCCGGTCCTCCTCTACGGCGCTGAGGCTTGGACGTTATCAAAAACGGATGAAGGGGCTCTTGGGCGTTTCGAGAGGAAAATTCTGTGTGCAATCTTTGGTCCCGTTTGTGTAAACGGTGAGTGGAAGAGGGGATTCAACCAAGAATTGTACGGGCTACACACACCTTTTTTACACACTTTGTCTCTAAAACTGTTAAAAAATTGTCCAATAGATGGCTTGATTACTTTCACACTGGAATACCGAATTATCACTGTGTCACTGAATACACTGAATGAATACTGAATCACTGAATGAATACTGAGTACTGCATGCTCCCGAGGGCTAGTGTTCCCGCTTATACATATAGCCCTCGGTCCGATCTCTCGAATGTTCGCCGCCAGACGTTCCCCTTCAAAACTCTCTAGAATGCTCTGTGCTCTGGCATTGACATTCAGCATTAGGCCGCTGAAAGTTATCATTTCCTTTGTAGCTGCCACAGAGCATTCCAAACTTTGGCAGCGAAATTCGAACACAACCGTTGGTTTGTGTCCGCCAGTATGTCAGGTACATGCAAGGCATTATGTTGCTACTAAAGCTCATTCGTACAACTTGTTAGCTTACAGGATAGCTGATTTCTCGATCAGCCATGTCATTGAACATGATTTTCACGGAACTTCTCCTCAGCGGGGTACTGACAAAACTCCCTGTAGTATAATTGTCAAGAAAAGCTTATGGAATTTCGCCGTTCGGAACCAGCAATAAGCTGCAGGTCCCTTTCACCTATGGGAAAATAGAATCACACACAACATGGGTGATTAAGAGAAGCTCGGCTTTGTTCCTTCATGGACTGCAACGCCAACATACATACATATACAACGCTATGTCTACCTTTGACATCCCTGCTAAGCTCATCAGACTATGGAGGATGAATTTGGAGGATGCTCGCTGTTCCATCCGAATTGGTGAATACCTTACCGATAGTTTTGATGTCAAAAAAAGGATTTAGGCAGGGCGATGCGCTGTCGTGTTATTTCTTCAAGATCATATTAGAAATGATTGTGCAAAAATCTCTGGCCAATACAAGAGGCAACTCCTTGCATACGCTGACGATATTGACATAATAGGTAGATCACAGCGAGATGTCAATAAGGCATTTGCGAGTATTGAGACGGAGGCGGCGAAAATTGGTTTGGCAGCAAACGAGGACTTTAATCGAAAAATTACGCTCACCACTGGCCAAGACGGCCAGAACGTTTGTATTGGCAGATATAAGTTTGAGGTAGTTAAGGACTTCGTCTACATTGACTCCGCAGTGACCTGGAACAACGACATCAGTTCCGAAATCAAACGCAAAATCACTTTTGCCAATCGCTGTTTGCTTGGGCTCTGAAGGCAATTGAGTAATAGATCCCTCTCCTGAACGACAAAGTTGACTCTATATAAGACGCTTATCATACCGGTCTTGCTGTACGGCGCAGAAGCATGGACTATATCAAAAGTGGATGAGGAGGCCCTTGGTCGGTTCGAGAGAAAGATTTTGCCCCGGATTTTCGGGCCTATATACTCAGACGGGGGATGGAGGAAAAGATTCAACTTTACGGGCTGTACAGCGGCAAGAGTCTAGTCAGGCGTTTGCGGATTCAACGCCTAAGATGGCTAGGCCATGTAGAGCGAATGGACATCACAGCTCTAGCCCGGAGGGTCTTTGAATCCAACACCGAGGGACGATGAAACAGAGGACGGCTGCACTTAAGATGGCGCCAATCGGGTGTGCGGCAATGGAAAAGGCTAGCAGAAGATCGTGCTAATTGGAGGGCATGTTGGTTGGGGCCCAGGTTCACTCCGAACTGTAGCGCCCGTTAAAAAGAAGAAGAAGGAATGTGTTTTCTGTTTCTCTTCACGCAATGCTAAAATTTCTTTTATTCCTTCATGAGAAGGCTTAGATACAACAACACCTTCAAGCCTCTAATCCTACTGAAGTCACATCTTGTTTCTAGCCCTCGTATTGTGAGTGAAATGCACTCTCAACTGGAAGAATAGTTTGAGATTTTCTTTCAAAATCGTAAAGTGATGTAAGAAGCGAATGCTTAAATTTAAAATTTGTTTGAACACGAAGCGAAAAATAAACTTCATTCCAAAAGCTAAGAGAAGTTTTCCCGCATTGCGACATACACTTTCTTCCAAGTGAACTTCTCTCAAAAGTTTGTATTCGGCATAAGGGTAAACTTGCTTACCTCCGTGATTATGCTGGCCAGAAGACAAACTGGTATGCCCGCATGTTTTCCATGCACTGCCTTCTAACAAGCTATTACCTGATGACCTAGTGTCTAGTCTATTCGTTTGTTTATAACTCCATTGCACAAACTCTTACGCATTACCGACTATTTCTAAATAAAAGGAAAACTCGCCTAAGACGAGTGCATACGTCAATGTCCATTTTTAATTTCATAACATCGTCCAAAGGATTGCTTTTGTATTGAAAATTCAAGTTTCTCTTTGCTTTCGTCGGGAGAAACTGTGTCAAGGCTTTCAGGTTTCCTTTTTTTAAGTTCCCCGTGCTCTATATGCGCAGAACGGCGAAAAATAGCTTTTGCAGACGGGTTGCACTATTCCACTAACCACGACGAGAGCAAGTTAGGGACGCGGTTGCATGCAATTATACGAACGTCCTTTTTGTAAACGAACAAACACGGATCCAAGGAAGAACTTTAAACTGATTTCCACCGAACGTCACGCAATCTGTTGTCGTCGCCTTTCAAAAGCAACATCGAAAGTTGGTAAGATAGAACGACACATTTTATCGTTTGCCTGCATGCATTCTCCTCCTTGATTCTCAAGCTTTCAGCCAAATGCAGGTCTGTAGATATACGTATGTACGCATATACCTGAATGAAATGCATTGAGAAACATTACCACATAGAATCGAAAAGCTATAGAGAAGGTAACGATATAATTAGAGTAGGTGGAAAGTCACACAGAGTTCAGTGGTGCTTCGAAGGTTCTTGTACCAGTAAAGGACGATTTGTACTATAAATCAAAGTGGAAAAAAGGGAAACCGAACGCTTCGGAGTTGCATAACATTCTTTTCTTCCCAATGGTAGAGAACGGCAGAAAAGAGCAAAAGGACAGCATTTCTCTTCTTCCTGCATCCAATTATCTTTTATGAATAACAGAATCTCCGAGAATTAGGTCAGCCGGAGCAAAGGAAATTATTTATTAAATGCCACCGACATCCTTATTATTCTGATTCAAATTAATATTTAATATTTAACTGACCATGGATGTTAGCTAACTATAGGGACGGTAGCTGTTGAACACTTTTCCATCTGGAGTTAACGATTACTTCTTGCTGATGTTATGAATTCATCCAATTTTCAAAGCACTTTCGCCACCTTATAGACCAATAATATAAATTATATAAAATTCAGTTTCAAGTTCAAGTCTTTGTATCCTGTAATGTGTCACATCCGACGATATAATTTATCTAACGAGTTTAATACGAGCAAATATAAATGCCGGAAGAAGAAAGAAGGAGCACGGAGAAGCGCGAGTTCGAGGAGATCTCCATAAAGTAAAACGAGCATGCCAAGACTATAAAGCCAGAGCAGAAGCCTGCAGGGATGAGCACGGACAACTAATAGTGGAGTCACAGTCGATGCTGAGATTGTGGAAGGACCACTTCTGAAGAATGAATCATTCACAATGGACGAAGACGAAAAAGAATCCCGTCCACCCGACCTAGACGAAGTAAAAATAGCGATATCGCAACTCAAGCTTTATAAAGCTGCTGGAGCAGACGGACTTTACGCGGAACTATTTAACGCAGCTAGCGATGAGCTGGTCAGGAGCATACCTACATCAACTCATCTGCAAGATATGGCCGGAAGAACGCCTGCCCGATGAATGGAATCTCTGCATCGTTTGCCTGGTCCATAAGAAAGGAAGAAAAGAGACCCCTATGACCGCGCCAATTACAGAGGGATAAGTCTCCTGAACGTTGCGCACAAGATCCTCTCTGTCGTACTGTGTAAGCCCCTGAAACCGTTCGTGGGAAATCTGATAGGTTCCTACCAGTGGGGTTTCAAGCCAGTAAAATCCACGATAGACCAAATATTTACACTGCGGCAGATCTAGGAGAAGACCCATGAATTCAAGGTCGACACGCACCATCTTTTCGTCAACTTTAAAGCCGCATATGACAGTAATTATTGAGACGGGCTATACAGAGCCATGTCATGTTTTAACATTCCTGCCAAACTCGCCAGACTGTGCAAGATGACTATGGACAAGGTCGGAGGTGAACTAACCGACCCATTTGATGTTAAAAAAGGTTTCAGACAGGGTGACGGACTGTCATGTGATTTCTTTAACATCATTCTTGAAAAGATCGTGCGGGAGTTTGCCGCCAATACACGAGGTACTATCTACTTCAAGTCTACACAATTGCTTGCCTGCGCAGATGACATTGACCGTACTGGACGGACAAAGCGAGACATCAATGAGGCGTTCGCAACCATTGAAGCAGAAGCGGCTAAAGTGGGTTCAAGGGTAAATGGGGACAAGACCAAACGTATGCTGTCATCAAAGAAAGACGCGCAACAACGACGTCTTGGTCAGAATGTCACCTTCGGCAGCTATATTTTTGAAGTAGTCAAGGACTTCGTATACCTTGGTTAGATGGTGACAAGCAGCAACGACACCAGCGCTGAAATAAAACGCAGAATAACTCTCGCCAACCGCAAGAGTAGTAGAGGCCTCTCTCGAAAAACTAAGATATCGCCCTGCAAAACCTTAATCATCCCGGTCCTCCCCTACGGCGCTGAGGCTTAGACGTTATCAAAAGCGGATGAAGAGGTTCTTGGGTGTTTCGAGAGGAAAATTCTGCGTGCAATCTTTGGTCCCGTTTGTTTTTAAACGGAGAGTGGAGGAGGAGATTCAACCAAGAACTGTTCGGGCTGTACAGCGACATCGGCCTAGTTGGACGTGTTCTGATCCAACGTCTAAGGTGGCGCGCACAGGTAGAAAAGGACATCAACCAACTGGGCATAGGGCACCGGAAGCGGCTGGCCAAAAATCGTGCCGGCTGTAGAGGCTTGTTGGTTGAGGCCCTGGTTCACCCCGAACTGTAGCGCCATCTAAGTAAGTAAGTAAATATAAATGTCGGGATCTTTACCCATTCATGAGATGTGTTGCTGTCCACAGTTGCTGCTCATAAACTGGAAATAATCCTCACGCAATACAAGGCTATCCGCCTTACAATTCAGGAAATACGCTGGATAGGAAACCGTGTAATGAGATTGAGACATCTATTACACTTGCTTGCTTTGATGGCTTTAAAGCCCATGATGGGCCAGAGCCAAGCTTCTCTCAATCACCCATGTTGTGTGTGATTTATTTTTCGCACAGGTGATTGGGACCTACAGTTTAATGCTGATTCCGAACGGCGTGAGTCGAGAAGCTTTTTCTTGGCAAGTATACTACGCGGGTTTTGCCAGTACACCTCCGAGGAGGGACGCCGCGAAATAAACATTCGATGGCGTTGGTGGTATCGGGATCCGAACTCGCTCATTGTGCGCCAGAGTCCAACACACTAACCACTGCGCCACGACGCCCTCGACATCCATTACAGTTTTCGCAAAAAATTGCACATGTTGGAGTGCGGATTTGTCGTGGGAAATCGGTTGAGATTGAAGATCACCGATTTTGAGCCTACAAGTGATCGCCTGGCTGTGATCCGGATGCAGCTTGTCCGGAGTACGATGTTAAAATCGTACACGAGGACCTCAATGCCGAAATCGGTAATAAGAATACCTTTGACGGAGTGATAGGAAAGCACAACCTCCATGATGCAACAACGGATAACGTCTTCCGATTCACGGACTTTGCGACAGATCGTAGTGCGATGATAACTAGCACATGATTACCCCGCAAGCGAATCCACACAACAACCTGGCGATCTCCGGATGGTCGATCCGCCAAACTTCCCAGCTCAAGGATACCGGGGGACAAACATAAAATACGAGCCTCTTTTAAGAAAGCTAAAGGCATTGCGGGAAGCTTCAAGAAAGGCACCCAGGTTCTTTGAAATTGGGAAGGCAATCTTGTCACCGACCCGCAGGGAATAGTGAATGTATTTTAGCAATATATCCAGCAGCTGTTTAACGAGCATGGCCAAGAGAGAGAGTGGTAGGGGCTGAGGAAATCGATGCCTTCTCACTCAGCATCGAAGAATTCGGCACAGCTATTCAAAAGCTGAGATGGCTTTCCATTAGAGCTCTTCAAGGCTGGCGGCGATGTTCTGGTAGGGAGCATGGACCAGATCATATGAAGAATTTGGGAAGATGAAAACATGCCCGACGACTGGAATATCAGCTCTACTTGCCCCATTAACAAAAAGGCGATCCTACCTCCTGCAAGAACAGGTATATCCATGCTCAATGTCGGACAAGATCCTGTCCAGCGTACTGTGTGAACGTCTAAAGCCATTTTGCACCGCACTAATCGGCAGCTACCAGTGCGGCTTCCGGTACACACCACCTCTTTATCGATTTTAAGGCCGCATGCATACGATAGCACTAATCGCAAAGAATTTTTGATGCCATGGCTGAATTCGGGAAACTGAATCCAGGAAACCTGGATAGAAGGAAGCTATAAGCCCACGAATGAGAGACTCGACTTTTCTGCTATCTGTTAGAGCACTCAGACGCAAATACTTGTCCATTGTACAAGAGAGCCAACTTACGAGTACTAGGGAATAGGAGTAAGGTGTCTCCATTAAGTTTGACCTGACACTCTCCCTAACTGATCCATCCCATTTTCTCATAATTCCGAAGAGTGACTCTCACTTGGTGTGAGTCTTTTCCTTCCAAAATGAATGAATGAATGAATTCCACGTGATTGTGGAATTTCGACATTACAGGCATGTAGCAGGAAGCTAACATACTACCCATTGAACAAGAATTTGTGTTGTCCTGATTTTTCAGGATATTTATGTACTATGGGAACACTGTAGTTAATGTATTGTTACTTACTTACTTACTTAGGTGGCGTGGTGAACCTGGGCCTCAACTGTTGAAAAGAATGATATCAAAAGTAAACTGTCAAAATCCCTACTTGTTGGGATTTCATTTAGTTGGCCTTTACTGTATATTTTTAGTATAAAAGGAGTCGCCTCCGTTCAATAAATTTAGTTTTTCAACCGAGTTATTTACTTGCAACAACTTGTTTTACTTATAGGTTATGGGCCCAGTCTCCATTTAAGTAGGAAAAACAGTTAAAAGTGTTTGTTTTTTGTGTTTGTGCAAATTAAAAAATGAGTTCGGGTTATCTCACTAACGTGCCAAAATTGAAAGGTCGCGAGAACTTCGACGATTGGGCGTTCGCAGTTGAGAACTTGCTAGTTTTGGAGGGCGCCGACAAGTACCTGAAGCAAGAAGGAACAGATGAAAATGCAGCAGCGGCAGATGCAAAGGCTCGCGCAAAAATGATTTTGACGATTGATCCATCGCTCTTTGTGCACATAAAGAACACAACCACCGCGAAGGAATTGTGGACAAAACTACGTTCAATGTTCGACGATTCAGGATTTTCGCGGAGGATTACGTTGCTTCGTCATCTTATTTCTATAAGGTTAGAAAAGTGTGAACATATGACGAATTATGTGACACAAATTGTCGAAACGTCTCAACGTTTAAGCGGAACAGGCTTCGCTATAAATGATGAATGGATTGGTTCATTGCTACTTGCCGGATTACCAGAGCGATTTATGCCAATGATAATGGCTATAGAGCATTCCGGGATTCAAATAACCGCAGATTCGATCAAGTCGAAATTACTTGATATGGATGTGGCAGATACGAGTGAATCGGAACGTAACTCAGCACTAGCAGCAAAATGGCATAGAAAATCGACTAAAGAGGGCAGCACTAGTAAGCATGGCGGACAGACATCGAATACGTCAAAACCAACATCATTAACAAAAACAATAACTTGTTATCGTTGTAAGGAAATTGGTCACTACCGTAATCAGTGTCCACTTTTGAAGGAGAAAACGGAAAATAAGAAACAAAATAACGCTTTCAACGTTGTTTTTCTCAGTGGCGGATTCAGTAAAAGTGACTTTTACATCGACTCGGGTGCAAGCATGCACATGACGCCGAACAAATGTTGGTTGAAAAATCCTAAATACTCATCAAGTTTACCAGAAATCATTGTCGCCAATAGGACGAAAGTTCCCGTTTTGTGTTCAGGAGACATAGAAATAACGACGAGCTACAATTACGACATCACTGTGCAGAATGCGTTGTGTGTACCAAGTCTCACGACTAACCTCTTGTCAGTGAGCGAATTAATTAAAAATGGGAACAGCGTCGTATTTAAGCATAATAAGTGCTTCATAAGAAACAAATTGGATAAGTTAGTTGCAATAGCCGACCTGGTTGATGGAGTATATAAGTTAAGAGTACAAACACAGAATTGTATGCTGACAGTCAGTGGCGATACATGGCACAGACGGCTTGGTCACATTAATAGCACGGATTTGAACAAAATGAAGGAGTGTGGATTGGTAGAAGGACTTGATTATGCTGATGGGTTCATAACAAGTAAATCCAGCTGTCAAATATGCTGCGAAGGAAAGCAATCAAGATTTCCGTTCAGCAATCACGGGTCACGTGCCACAGAGACTCTTCAGGTAATTCATTCAGATGTCTGCGGACCCATGGAAACTGTGTCAATAGGCGGTGCACGATATTTCTTAACATTCATTGATGATTACACCAGAATGACATTTATTTACTTCTTGAAGACTAAGAGTGAAGTATTAAATCACTTTAAAGAATTCAAATCTATGGCAGAGAATTTTCAGAATAAGAAAATAAAAATCTTGCGTACAGATAATGGCTGTGAGTACTGCAGTAATGATTTTGAAGGTTTCTTAAAAAAGGAAGGAATCATACATCAAAAAACAAACCCTTACACACCTGAACAGAACGGACTGAGTGAAAGGTCAAACCGAACCATAGTGGAGAAAGCGAGATGCTTACTTTTCGAAGCAGATCTTAAAAAAAATTGTTGGGCAGAAGCTGCTAACACAGCTGTCTATTTGAAAAATAGATCAGTAGCTTCAGGTATTGAGAAGACTCCATATGAGGCTTGGACTAAGAAGAAACCAGATTTACAGCATATACGTATATTTGGAAGCCCTGCAATGGTGCACATACCTAAAGAAAAACGAACCAAGTGGGATAAAAAATCAAAGATGCATATACTGGTTGGTTTCAATGAAAACATCAAAGGTTACAGAGTTAATAACCCAGTTAAAAGAAATGTAACTACGAGTAGAGATGTTGTCATTATGGAGAAGCCAAGAAGTATAGAAACTGTAACTGTTCCAGTTGAGACCACAGATTCAGTGGGGGAATTGATGCAGGAATCTGCGGTGATGACAGAACCTACTCATGATCAGTCGAGTTCCAGTGAATGTGAGTATTTGGACAGCCTGGTTGATTTTTTAAATAAAAAAGAAGCACCTAACGTAGAAAAAGAGAGAGACAAGAAACAGCAAGAATATGAAACAAGTAATGTTCCTCAGATAAACTATGAAGAACAAAAGAAAAGACAACGAAAAAAACCAGAAAGATATGGATTTGCAAATTTGAGTACCACAGCTATAGGAGAAGAAGAACTGACTTATGCAGAAGCTATCAGCGGTCCTGAGAAACAACAGTGGTTGTAGGCGATTGCAGAAGAGCTGCAGTCATTCAAAGACAACCAAGCGTGGGAGATTGTCAATGCTCCAGATAGTGTTAGTGTAGTGCAGTGCAAGTGGGTCTTTAAAAAGAAAATTGATTGTGAAAACAAAGTGAGACATCGTGCTAGACTGTTTGCAAAAGGCTTCACGCAGAAGGCAGGTGTGGACTATCAGGAAACCTTTTCACCTGTGATTAGGCACTCAACCTTGCGGTTACTGTTTGCTTTGAGCGTACAATTAGGTATGGATATTACTCACTTAGACGTCACAACAGCCTTTCTTAATGGTTATTTAAAAGAAAGCATCTTTATGCATTTGCCAGAAGGATTTCCTCTTAAAGATCCTAATAAAGTTCTAAAATTAAAAAAGGCTGTTTACGGTCTCAAACAATCATCCTTAGCTTGGTATCAAAGAGTAGATGAGACAATGTATAACTTAGGGTACAGTAGATGTAAACTTGAACCTTGTGTTTTTATAAAAGGTCAAAATAACAACAAGGAAACTATTGTTGGTATTTATGTCGATGATTTTATAATTTTTTCGAACGAAGAAATGGAAGCCAAGTCTCTAATAGAAGCATTGAGCCAAAAATTTAAAATCCGAAATTTGGGTCAGGTTAAACAGTATTTAGGCATGAGAATTAATATGAATAAAAACGTCATTACAATAGATCAGGAGAATTATATTGAACAGTTAGCAAATAAGTTTAATATGACTGATTGTAACTTAGCAAACACACCCATAGAAAGTAAATTGAACATAGAGAAATCTGATATGTGTGATAATAACTTACCTTTTCAGAGACTAATAGGTAGCCTGATGTATTTAGCGGTCTTGACACGACCAGATATTGCATACGCAGTCAGTTATCTTAGTCAATTTAATAATTGTTACTCACAATTGCATTGGAATTATGCCAAGAGAATTTTAAAGTATTTGTTGAAAACAAAAAATTATTGCCTAAGCTATTCCAAAGAAGGAGCAGAACTGGTTGGTTTCGTGGACGCAGATTGGGCTAGTGATGTCATTGATAGACGTTCATATACTGGATTTTGTTTCATGAAATCTGGATCTGCTATTTCTTGGGAAAGCAAAAAGCAAAAAACTGTAGCTCTCAGTAGTTGTGAAGCAGAGTACATGGCTTTGTCAGAAGCATGCAGAGAAGGTCTATATTTACAGAATTTAGAATGTGAATTGATAGGTCGTTGCAATAAAATTATTTTATATAATGATAATCAGAGTGCATTGAAGATGGCAAGCAACCACTATACTCATAAGCGTTCCAAACATATTGATGTTAGATATAATTTCATCAGAGATGTAATTAACAGCAATAAAATTGAGACGAAGTACCTGCCAACTTCTAGTATGCCTGCGGATCTGTTAACTAAAGGATTGTCAGGAATAAAACATTATGAGTTGATGCAAACACTTGGTATTGTTCAAAAGTAAATTGATTATCATTTAAAAATGTATAAATTTATTTGTTATTTTGATATAGTGGGGGTGTTGAAAAGAATGATATCAAAAGTAAACTGTCAAAATCCCTACTTGTTGGGATTTCATTTAGTTGGCCTTTACTGTATATTTTTAGTATAAAAGGAGTCGCCTCCGTTCAATAAATTTAGTTTTTCAACCGAGTTATTTACTTGCAACAACTTGTTTTACTTATATCAACCAACAAGCGTCTCCAGCTGGCACGGTCTTTGGCCAGCTGTTTCCAGCGCCGCACGCCCAGTTGGTTAAGGTCCCCATCCACCTGCGTGCGCCACCGATGATGCGGCCGTCCTCTGCCGCGCCATCCTTCCGGAGTGGATTCGAAGACTCTTCGGGTCGGAGCTGTATTTTCCATGCGCTCTACATGGCCTAGCCACCTTAGACGCTGTATCCGTAGACGTCGTACCAGGCCGATGTCGCTGTACAACCCGTACAGTTCTTCCGTATATCTTCTCCTCCAAACACCGTTTGAACAAACGGGACCGTAGATAGTACGCAGAATTTACCTCTCGAAACGACCAAGGACATCTTCATCCGCTTTTGTTAAGGTCCAGGCCTCTACGCCGTAAAGGAGGACTGGGATAATTAGGGTCTTATATAGTGTCACCTTGGTTTTCCTAGAGAGGGCTCTACTTCTCAATCGCCTCTTGACCCCAAAGAAACAGCGGTTGGCAAGAGTGATTCTGCGTTTTATCTCAGCGCTGGTGTTGTTGTCGCTGGTCATCAGTGAGCCAAGGTAGACGATTTCCTTGACCACTTTAAAAGTTAAATCCGCCCATGGTGACGTTCTGGCCAATACGTCGGTGTTGTCCGTCTCTTTTAGATGAAAGCAGATATTTGGTTTTACCCTCATTAACCTGGAGACCCATTTTAGCCGCTTCTATCTCAATGCTTTCAAAGGCCTCATTGACGTCTCGCTATGTCCGTCCAATCACGTCAATGTCGTCGGCGTACGCAAGCAATTGCGTAGACTTGAAAGAAATCGCACCTCTTGTGTTGGCCAGTGACTCTTGCACGATCTTTTCAAGCACGATGTTGAAAAAGTTGCATGACAGCGCGTCACCTTGCCTAAATCCATTTTTAACATCAAAGGTCACGGTTTGCTCATTACCGACTTTAATGGAGCAGCGAGAATTCTCCATTGTCATCCTGCACAGTCGGACGAGTTTGGCAGGGATGTTAAAACTAGAAATGGCTTTGTATAGCTCATCTCTATACACGCTGTCATATGCAGCCTTGAAATCGACGAAGAGGTGGTGAGTGTCGATTTGGTATTCCTGGGTCTTCTCCAAGATCTGCCGTAGCGTAAATATTTGATCTATTGTGGATTTACCTGGCCTGAAACCACACTGATAAGAGCCGATCAGGTTATCCACCAACGGTTTCAGGCGTTTACACAATACGGCAGAGAAGATCTTAAATGCGATGTTTAGGAGACTTATTCCCCTATAGTTGGCGCAGTTATAGGGGTCTCCTTTCTTATGGACCGGGCAAACGATGCTGAGATTATATTCGTCGGGCATGCATTACTCCGACCATACCTTGCAAATAAGATGGTGCATGCACCTTACCAGCTCATCTCCAGCCGCCTTAAGAAGCTCAGCAGACAGGCCGTCTGCGCCAGCGGCTTTTTTAGACTTAAGTCTTGATATCGCTATTTTGACTTCGTCTAGGTCGGGTGGACTGAATTCTGTTACTTCGTGGTCCATTACGAATGGCTCGTTCTGCCGGACAGCGGTATTTTGTCTATCATCGCCGTTAATGTATTGTTAGTGTCCATTTTTAGGGTTCCGTACCCAAAGGTATAACGGAGGTATTACTAAGACTTCGCTGTCCGTCCGTCCGTCTGTCACCAGGCTGTATCTCATAAACCGTGATAGTTAGACAGTTGAAATGTTCACAGATGACGTATTTCTGTTGCCGCTACCACGACAAATACTAAAAACAGAATAAAATGAATATTCAAGGGGGGCTCCCATACAACAGACATGATTTTCATCCGAAAAATCCCCTTGGTCACATACTGAACTAAGGTTAATCGACAATATCTTTTGTCTCTTTCATATTTATATATACAGATGGTACGGAACCCTTTGTGGGCGAGTCCGACTCGCACTTGGCCGGTTTTTTTTCCATTCATTCGCTTCCTTATTGTATTTATAAACCAATTAAAAGTATCTCGGATTAGTATTTAATCCACAGAAAGGAAATTAAAAATAAGCACTAAAAAAAAAAATCGCTTCCAATAAAGTAATACCTTTGAGGTTCAAAAAATGTTATTCACCGCAGAGATTATTTTTATTTTAATTAAAAATATAGAATTATGATAAATGGGCTGTAATCCATCCAGTTTTTGAAACAAATAATCTTCTTTTCGCAATATTTCTTTGAGCTGTCCAATTTCCGACTTTATTTCCACACAAATGACATTTTATGAAGTGTTGAGATGAGATTCATGAAACGCGTGGTTAAAGTATCTAGATATGTATCTTATTGAGCTCCTATATGCATATGTGCAAACAACAATGTGCTGGGGAATGAAAAGGAAGAACTAGGTGAAGAAAGTAGGAAGCAGACGAGTGATTTATAATTCGACTAGTTTGAAGTGTGATTTCAAAGAGCAATAAATAACTATGCGCTAATCCAGGGAAACAGACGCGTTTGAGGAATTTATGAACTGATTTTGGACCAATAAAATTGCCTCAAGTTGCCCTACGCTTATGATGGATTGCAACTTAAGTCAAAAGTTATTTAAAAAAAAAAAATCTCATGGATTGTACGCAACTTCTACATCAGGTTTTATTAACATAAGAATGTTGTTTTGCAAACACATTGCTACGACACATTTCAATCGCGATTACGCTTTTCATTATACACATTCAGAGAGTACGAATTCCAACCTTTGATTACTTACTTACTTACTTATCAGGCCAGCGATCCATGGGGGATCTGAGCCTGAGCTATAGCTGCCTTCCATCCTTGACGGTCCCGGGCACGCTGCTTCCAGTTGTCAAGACCAAGATGTCTTACATCCGCGATTACTTGGTCTTTATACCGGAGGTTCGGTCTTCCTCTTCTTCTCGAACCAGGAGGCTCGGAGTCGTAGACCCTCTTAGCTGGAGTGTTGATGTCCATACGCTCGATGTGGCCGAGCCAGTGTAGTCGACGGATCCTTGCCTTCCGGACTACATCCACATCTTGGTACAGCTCGTAGATATCGCGGTTGTGTGTTCTTCTCCATTCACCTTCCTCACAGACAGGACCAAATATCTGGCGCAGAATTTTTCTTTCGAAAGAACCCAAAATCAGCTCCGCTGTCCTGCTTATCGTCCAGCTTTCGGCTCCGTACAGCAAGACTGGCAGAATGAGCGTTTTGTAAAGCATGACTTTGGTCTTTCGAGTGAGGAGTTTTGACCCCAGTTGTTTGGACAAGCCGAAGTAGCAGCGGTTGCCAAGGGCGATTCTATGCCGGATCTCCACTGTGGTGTCATTTGTGGAATTTACGTTTGCCCCGAGGTAGACAAACTCCTTAACTACCTCGAAACTGTAGCTGTCAATTGTTATGTTTTGTCCCAGGTGGTGAGCGACGGATTGGTTTTTGCTTGACAGCTTGTATTTCGTTTTGTCCTCATTGATCTTAAGACCAATTCGTTTGGCCTGTTCTTCAATCGCCGTGAATGCTTCCACAATGCCACGGCGAGAACACGCGATGATGTCGATATCATCCGCGTATCCTAGCAGCTGGATGGACTTGTAAAAGATAGTGCCTTCCCTGTTGACGCCTGCCCGTCGCACTATCTGCTCCAGCACCAGGTTGAAGAAGTCACATGACAGCGCATCTCCTTGTCGAAATCCGGTGCATGTTTCGAATGGTTCCGAGGTCCTAGAACCGAGATGCGCGATGCATCGCGTGTTTTTTAGCGTGGCGCGACACAACTGGATCAGTTTTCCCCGGATCCCGAATTCGGCCATCGCCCGAATGGGCGAACTCTTCACGATGAATGCTGTCGTATGCAGCTTTGAAATCGATGAAAAGATGGTGTGTATCGATTCGAAACTCGTTGATCTTTTCCAGGATTTGTCGAAGTGTGAACATTTGGTCTATAGTTGATTTGCCGGGCCGAAAACCGCACTGGTAGCTGCCGATTAGTGCGGTGCAAAACTTTGATTACAAACAAAAAAAAAAAAAAAATAAGATCAAGGAAAAGTTGTTTCAACACTGTTTGTTGGGCCAGAGCTTAAATGCCTAAAGATAAAACTAGCTAAAGAGCAATAACACAATAGCAAAAGCATTTGTTACGAAACAACCCCTGCAAACGACGAACGGACTTAAGAGTCTGCACCTGGAATGGGAGGTCTCTTAACAGACCGGGTGAAGGCGATCAATTGGAGTAAGCCCTCAGTTGCTATAAAGCAGATATAACCGCACTCCAAGAAGTACGATGGGACGGACCAGGCAAAAGACGGATAAAAAACTGCGACATCTACGTCGGAAACCGTTACAAAGAGAACAAACAGTGATTATTCGGATGCGGATTCGTTATTCGAGGAGGGCTCCGACAAAAAGTCTTCAGTTTCCAGTATGTAAGCGAACGCCTCATAACTATCCGCATCAAGACCAATCTCGGCAATATAAGTTTATTATGTGTCCCCGCCCCACAGGGGAGAAAGATGACCGATATAAAGACGACTTCTATGATCTCCTGATCTCCTAGGCAGAACGTATGCGCAATGTCCCAGCTATGACACCAAAATCGTTCGAGGAGATTTCAATGCGAAGCTGGGTAAGGAAGCTATCTTTGAACGGGTCATTGGAAAGCACAGCCTACACAACACCACGTCAGACAACGGACTAAGGCTAGTGGACTTTATGGCGGGACATAGTCTCGTAGTAGCAAGTACACGATTCCCTCACCTCAGCATCCATAAGGGGACCTGGCGGTCTTTCGATCAATCGACAATCAAACAATTTTGATCACATTGCGATCGAAGGCAGACACTCCTCGAGCATCATAGATGTCCGAACCTTTCGAGGAGCCAACATCGACTCGGATCATTCCCTTGATGCAGCCAAGGTACGGATGCGAATTTCTCGGAATCAACGGAGTCGAGTAAGAACACCAAAATTTAACGTCGGAAAGCTGCAATCGCAGGAAACCGCCAGGACTTTCGCCGATCAAGTCTCCCTCAAGCTCTCTCAAGTCCCGATGCAATCTGCAGAAACCATAGAACAGTAATGGGTTCACTGTCAGAACGCCATTAGATAGGCCGCCTCAGATCTACTCGGTTTCGAGCCATCACCGTCGAGAAACCTCTGGTGTGATGATGAGTGCAGACAGACCCATGTAGAGACACAGAATACCTACAAGGCGACATTGCATCGACGGACGAGAGCTGTCCGCGAGCTCTATGAACAGAAAAGGAGGGAGGAGCATGCGCTTCTGAGAAAAAAAAAAAAAAAACGAAGGAGCACGAGAAGGGTGAGATCGAGGAGATGGAGAGATGTTATTGCAGGAACGACGTTCGAAAGTTTTACCAAAAAGTAAAACGAACATGTCAAGGCGATAAAGCCAGAGCAGAACCCTGCAGGCATGAGCACGGACAACTAATACTGGAGTCACAGTCGATGCTGAGATTGTGGAAGGACCACTTCTGCAGACTGTATACCCGCGAACCGTTCACAATGGACGAAGAGGAAGGAGAATCCCGTCCACCCGACCTAGACGATGTTTAGATAGCGATATCGAAATTTAAGTCTTATGAAACTGCTGGAGCAGACGGACTCGCCGTGGAGTCCGGAGTTCGGAAGAACGCATGCCCGATGAATGGAATCTCAGTATCGTTTGCCCGATCTATAAGAAAGGAGATCCCTACCCCTATGACTGCGCCAATTACAGAGGGATAAGCCTCCTGCCTGAAACCGTTCGTGGACAATCTGATAGGTTCCTACCAGTGTGGTTTCAGGCCAGGAAAATTCACGATAGACCAAATATTTACACTACGGCGGATCTTGGAGAAGACCCATCAATTCCAGGTCGACACGCTTCATATTTTTGTCGACTTTAAAGCCGCGTATGACAGTGTTTATAGAAACGAGCTATACAGAGCCATGTCATGTTTAAACATGACAGGATGCAGGATGATGGAGAGCTCTCGCTGCTCCATTAAGGTCGGAGGTGAACTAACCGACCCCTTTGATGTTAAAAAAAGGTTTTAGACAGGGTGACGCACTGTCATGTTAACATTATTCTTGAAAAGATCGTGTGGGACTCTGCGGTCAATACAAGAGGTACGATCTACTTCAAGTCCACACAATTGCTTGCCTACGCAGATGACATTGACGTTATTGGACAGACAAAGCGAGACGTCATTGAGGCGTTCGCAAGCATTGAAGCAGAAGCGGCTAAAGTGGGTCTAAGGGTAAATGGGGACAAGACCAAGTTTATGATGCTGTCACCCAAGAAAGGCGCGCAACACCGACATCTTGGTCAGAACGCCACCTTCGGCAGCTATATTTTTGAAGTAGTCAAGGACTTCGTCTACCTTGGCTCGATAGTGACAAGCAGCAACGGCACCAGCGCTGAGTTAAAACGCAGAATAACTCCTGCCAACCGCTGCTTCGAGGGCGCCGTGGCGCAAGGGTTAGTGTGTTGGACTCTGGCGCACGATGAGCGAGTTCGGATCCCGATAACACCAACGCCATCGAATGTTTATTTCGCGACGTTCCTCCTCGGCGGGGTGCTGGCAAAACCGCCCCTAGTAAACTTGCCATGAAAAAGCTTCTCGACTCACGCCGTTCAGAATCGGCATTAAACTGTAGGTCCCTTTCACCTGTGTGAAAAATAAATCACACACACATGGGCGATTGAGAGAAGCTTGGCTCTGGTCCTTCATGGGCTGTAACGCCACCAAAGAAGAAGAACCGCTGCTTCTTCGGGCTCACGAGGCATTTGAGTAGTAGAGCCCTCTCTCGAAAAACTAAGGTATCCCTCTACAAAACCTAAATCATCCCGGTCCTCCTCTATGGCTCTGAGGCTTGGACGTTATCAAAAGCGGATGAAGAGGCTCTTGGGCGTTTCGAGAGGAAAATTCTGCATGCAATCTTTGTGGAGGAGGAGATTCAACCAAGAGCTATACGGGCTGTAGAGTCTTCGACTCCAACCCCGAGGGAAGACAGACTGTACAATTTAATGCTGGGATAACTTATCACTTTACATTTCTGTTCGTTAATTACATGGAACATGACACGATAATTGGAAGTGAGATTAGAGGTCTCAAGTATTGTAACAACATAGCTAAAATACGAGTGTGAAATGAAGCTTTTCGACAGTTCTGCCTTTCAAACACCTAACGCAATAGAACGGCTAATGCGCGACTATGCCTCTATAAGTTTGACATATTCGAGAAGAGTGAAATGTAATTTGAATCTTCCCACAAGTTCTGTTTAGGTGAAGTGAGGGTCGACATATGTGATCGTAACCGATTCGAGCTATTAAAATCCATAATTAGCTCACTGCTGATATACCTCTAAGAGCACTATCCATGCTCAGATATACATGGTACATGTGCACGTTTTTCATTCCATTTTCAGATGGCATTGCTGCAGGCTGGAAACCACAATGGTAATCCGAAACTTCATGCGATGATCTTGCACCATACTATTGCATCGTACTATATAAATCCAGAAAATAATAAAGTGCAGTGCATATTGCATTCTCTAGTGGCCAATTTAATTGAGCCCATATCTTCTCATGAATGCAAGATTGATTCGGTGCACATCAGTATTCACTTACTTAACTAAAGATGCTTGCCCAGTGAAAGTCAAGTCAGGCAATCGTACCACTCCGTGGTGGAACAGCAGTCTGGCCAAGCTAAGAGCACTGACCAGGAAACTGTTCAACAGAGCTAAACGGACTGGTGACTGGACACAGTACCCTGCCTCACTCACCAACTACAACCAAGAGATTAGAAGAGCCAAAAGAGACTCATGGAAAAAGTTCTGCAGTAGTCTATCAGACATACAGAGCAGCGCTCGCATCCACAGAGTTCTCGCAAAAGAGCACACTAACCAAATTGGACTGTTGAGGAGAGCAGATGGCACTTACGCGGAGAATGGTACAGAAGTACTAAAAACGTTAACCAATACGCACTTCCCAGACTCCAACATCATTCCCATCATTCAGGGCAACTAGACCCAACAGGGAGGCCTGGAAGAGAGCTCGAAAAATGTTCCACGAGGGAAGCATAAAATGGGCCATTAACTCTTTTGACCCGTACAAATCCCCGGGGGAGGATGGCATCTTCCCAGCCCTCCTTCAGAAAGGAAGTGCGCAAATTAGCCCGATGCTTATCAACATTTTTGGAGCCAGCTGTGCATAGGGATACATACATACCAACGAGTTGGACAGAGGTAAAGGTAAAATTCATTCCCAAAGTAGCCTGTAGACCCACAGACCTGCCCAAGTCGTACAGACCGATAAGCCTTCCCTCTTTCTTCCTAAAAACAATGGAAAAAAAAATCTGGATAGGCATATCAGGGATGGTGCCCTGAAAAGATCACCACTTCAAAAAAACCAATATGCCTACTAGTCTGGGAAATCGACCACGCATGCTCTTCAGGATCTAACAGCTCGGACCAACAAATCTCTGAGCGACAAAGAAATTGCGATAGGCTGCTTTCTCGATATTGAGGGTGCTTTCGACAACACCGACTACACCCAAATAAAACGTTGCATCCTCAGCACAGGGGTGGATAACACCACATGCAATTGGATCCAACACATGCTTAGCAATAGGAAAATAAACACCTCACTAGGCAATGATAAAATCAGTGTAAATGCCGCGAAAGGATGCCCTCAAGGTGGGGTTCTCTCACCTCTCCTGTGGTCCATCGTAGGAAATGAACTGATTAACATACTCAGCAACAATGGCTTCTATGTCCAAGGCTATGCTGACGACATAGTGATCCTGGTTAGAGGCAAATTCGAGAACACAGTCTCGGAACTCCTCCAACGGGCACTTAACCTTGTTGCAAACTGGTGCATAAAGGTTGCACTAAAGGTCAACCCTGGCAAAAGCACTATAGTCGCCTTCACCAAAAGGAGGAAAAGGCACAAACTTACCAAACCTACCCTCTTTGGTGAAGCGATAGAGTTCTCAAAAGAAGTCAAGGAGTTATCTAGGGATAACTCTAGACGAAAAGCTCACTTGGAACTCTCACATTACAAAGACCATAGAGAAAGCCAGGATTACATTATGGACCAGCAAAAGTCTCACTGGCAAAAATTGAGGCACAAGCCCCAAAATGTCCCGCTGGCTATATACAGCAATCACCAGACCAATTCTCACATATGCTGCGACCGTCTGGTGGCACAAAACAAAACAAGTATCAGTGCAAGCCAAGCTCGACAAATTGCAAAGACTAGCATGCATGTGTATCCCTGGGGCAATAAGAACAGCCCCCACAGCAGCACTAGAAACCATCACAGGCCTGCCACCTCTTCATCTCCAACTGAAGAAAGAAGCAATGGTCTTCGCCCATAGACTGATCGTGGAGGATTACTCTAACCGCAGGCTCTTTCATCCTGATATCCTTACCGAAATAAACAGGCATGAAATCCTGAAGATATCTCTTACAGACAACTGTCTCCCCAGATACAACTTCAGCCAAAACTACAAGGTCACATTCCCCAACCGACAAAACTGGGAACAGGATAGACCCTCATTCAATCGTGGAGCCTACGTGTGGTACACAGATGGCTCCAAACCGAACGAAGGCGTGGAGGCTGAAGTATACGGAGCAATTACAGGCACATGCATCTACGTCAGCGTGGACAGATACAACTCCGTTTTTCAAGCAGAGATATTTGCTATAGAACTCTGCCTCAGAGAAAATATAAACAGATATATACTTAACTGCAAGGCTGCACTTCTGGCCCTAAAGTGCTATGAAATCACCTCCAAACTGGTATGGGACTGCCTACAGCTACTTCACCAGCTGCCCAGCACAAACAGAGTTCATCTCACTTGGATACCTGAACACAGCGGCCATACAGGCAACGAAAAGGCGGACCTACTAGCAAGGAAAGGCTCTGCATCACCATTTATGATGCCACAGCCTTTCTGCGGCATACCCATTAGCACCACCAAATGTTGCATGAACAATTGGTTAAGGAACACGACTGATCACTACTGGTTACAAACGGAAGGTAGCAGACAAGCCAAGTTGTTCCTCCCAACTACATCTCTCAGTAGAACGAAACAACTCCTCATGCTTTCGAGGAGTCAGATTCGCTTAATCACAGGTTTCCTTACTGGACACTGCCCAGTCAACAAACACCTCAAAACGATGGGCATTATACAAGATGACACTTGCAGAATGTGTAATGAAGACGAAGAAACAGCAGAGCACATACTATGCCACTGAAACTGCCTGGTCAGTACACGTCATCGTCACTTACTTACTTACTTACTTACTTACTTTGATGGTGCTACAGTTCGGGGTGAACCAGGGCCTCAACCAACAAGCCTCTCCAGCCGGCCCGATCTTCGGCCAGCCGCTTCCAGTGCCGCACGCCCAGTTGGTTGAGGTCCCCTTCCACCTGTGCGCGCCACCTTAAATGCGGTCGTCCTCTGCTGCGTCGTCCCTCGAGGTTGGAGTCGAAGACTCTTCGGACCGGAGCGTTGATGTCCATTCGATCTACATGGCCTAGCCATCTTAGACGTTGGATCCGAAGACGTCTAACCAGGCCGATGTCGCTGTACAGCCCGTACAGTTCAAGGTGGAATCTCCTCCTCCATTCTCCGTTTACACAAACGGGACCAAAGATTGCACGCAGAATTTTCCTCTCGAAACGTCCAAGAGCCCCTTCATCCGCTTTTGACAACGTCAAAGCCTCAGCGCCGTAGAGGAGGACCGGGATGATTAAGGTTTTGTAGAGGGAAACCTTAGTTTTTCGAGAGGGGGCTCTACAACTCAATTGCCTCTTGAGCCCGAAGAAGCAGCGATTGGCAAGTGTTATTCTGCGTTTTATCTCACCGCTGGTGTCGTTGCTGCTTGTCACTACAGCCAAGGTAGACGAAGTCCTTGACTACTTCAAAAATATAGCTGCCGAAAGTGACGTTCTGACCAAGACGTCGGTGTTGTGCGTCTTTGGATGACAGCATATATTTGGTCTTGTCCCCATTTACCCTTAGACCCACGTTCGCCGCTTCTGCTTCAATGCTTGTGAACGCCTCATTGACGTCTCGCTTTGTTCGTCCAATAACGTCAATGTCATCGTACCTCGTACCTCTTGTATTGGCCGCAGAGTCCCGCACGATCGTTTCAAGAATAATGTTGAAGAAATCACATGGCAGTGCGTCACCCTGTCTAAAACCTTTTTTAACATCAAAGGGGTCGGTTAGTTCACCTCCGACCTTAATGGAGCAGCGAGAGTTCTCCATAGTCATTCTGCATAGTCTGACGAGTTTGGCAGGAATGTTAAAACATGACATGGCTCTGTATAGCTCGTCTCTATAAACACTGTCATACGCGGCTTTAAAGTCGACGAAAAGATGGTGCGTGTCGACCTGGAATTCATGGGTCTTCTCCAAGATCTGCCGTAGTGTAAATATTTGGTCTATCGTGGATTTTCCTGGCCTGAAACCACACCGGTAGGAACCTATCAGATTGTCCACGAACGGTTTCAGGTACTTACACAGTACGGCAGAGAGGATCTTGTACGCGATGTTCAGGAGGCTTATCCCTCTGTAATTGGCGCAGTCATAGGGGTCTCCTTTCTTATGGACCGGGCAAACGATATCTATTATCTTGAAGCAGAAGAAATCGCTGCTAGCATACTTAGTTTAAGCACGAACTCAGGTTTTTTGAGTGAACTGTAAGTGGGGGACATCACAATAGGCCCACTCGTGGCCGCAGTGATCAGGCGACTTTGTCCCACCCCCGTACCCTCTCTAACTTACTCTAACTAAAGATGCTAAAGTACCTTGGATGCCCGTCCAACTTCTAGTCTTAACGCAATTTGTGAAAGCGTAAATATTGATTTTTTTATTAAGAAACATGTTCTTCCTCAAAGACAGTGTTCAAGAAAATCAAAGGCTCAAACAGAAAAGCATTCCTTTGATCGTTTACCTGATAGGTCCCCCTTCAGCCCATTAGTATGCAATGAATTGCCTTTCAATGGCAACTGCAAACGACGCAAATTTATGAGCGAAGATACTTCCTGCTCCAGCGCGTACTATCAAATGGGAACCTATAATGGGAAAGGTACGGACAAAAAAGAAAATTGAATATTAGTTGAGGACTGTGCTTTGAGGATATTATTGGACTATTACCAAAACGGAACTTGGAGTCTTATTTTGTTCTATTTTGGTCTCTGTTTCGGAAGCATGGCTGCAATTAATTTTGATTCTTGCAATAGTCGCCGTAGATATTCGTATTAACAAGTGTGTAGCGGCATACAAGGTCTATTGAGTTGGCATGCAGCTTTGTTACGATTATCATCCACACCGGAAAGCTACAATGCATTGGCGACGATTTTTGGCGCGATATCCGTTCAGTGCGAGAGGATTTTCCATTTTGGAAGCATCTTCGCGGAAACTCCGTCTATTAGTTCGCCAGTTGGTGCTGCTGCTCTCCTCCCTATTCTTACATATCTAGATATTTGAATTTTAAAATTCTTTACGACAAACATGAGAAGTATAGATTCGTTGCTACTCGTTTTCAAATGGTATTTTTCTATGTATATCCGGAGCGGAGCCATGTGAGATGATAGAAGATGCGCCCATCTGGCATATAATTAAGTGCTGGGTTTCGAATGTCTACGGATCGACGGCGACCGACGCGACGATGGCGGTGGCAATGACATCGCTCGACTTGTGACCCGGCATAGAGAGATATGGATTTTCGATCCAGATCAAGTTAAGGCATACATATGTATGTACAGGGTGGCCCAATTGAAGTGTTAGCATTTGTTTCATAAACAGCTCGAAAAAAAAACGCATTTATTTGCTGTTAAGTGATCAATTCTTGAAGATGACATCATGTAAATGGTCGCCTTTACAGCGAATGGTGCAATGAGCTCGTTTTTGAGCATTTTCCCTCACTTTGCGAAGTGTTGCGGGCTCTATAGGAGCTATTTCGCATTGAAAATTGGTCTTGAGCTCTTCCACTGTCGGTGGCTTGTTGACATAGACTTTGGACTTTAAAAAACCCCACAAGGAAAAGTCCGGTGGCGTCAAATCGGGCGATCTCGGTGGCCATTCAAAATCACAGTTTTTGGAAATTAGACGATCAATGAACTTACCGCACAATAAAGCGATGGTGGCCCGAGCTGTGTGGGCTGTGGCGCCATCTTATTGGAACAAGAAGTTGTCCATGACATGTTGCGCTAAAAATGGCAACAAAGAATGCCTTATTATCGCCCGATCACGCTCGCCATTAACGGTGGTGGGTATCCCATCGTCGTCTTCAAAAAATAACGGTCCAATGACCCTATCTGCACAAATTCCGGGCCTAACAGTCACGCGTTGGTCGTGATGAGGTTCTTCGTGGATTAATTAAGGATTTTCAGTAGCGTAAAACCGACAATTTTGTTTGTTGACCCTTGCAACGATTGAACATAATCTCATAAGTTTTGCCAGGGCTGAGAGGAACACACCAGCCTCATCACCAGGCAAATCCGGCCCCGGTTCGATACTCAACGGACTAGGAGAATAATTTTCCTAAAAAGAACTGACATCTATATGAGCATTGGTGTCATCACCGGTCACTGCTTCATTGGCAGTCACGCGCAAAAACTAGGACAAGTTCTGCAGAAGCTGCCTAAACGAAGAGGAGGTCGAATCCATCCACCACCTTCTCTGCGCCTGCCCGGCATTCTGCACAATCAGGAAACGATACCTATGATCCTACTTCCTCAACGACCTGACAGATGTTCAGCAAGTAAGGATAACTGATCTTAACTTTTTAAGAAACACTAAGTGGTTCCGTTAATAGGGGAATAAGCCCCCCTTGTAGCCGCACAATAGGTCTCTCTGGCCTATGTGTATTCTTCTCCATTCTGGGAAGGCTACGAACCTACCTACCTACCCTGTTGACCGTTCCATTTAACGAAAAATTAGCCCCATTGCTTATGATGATTTTTTCCCAAAAATCAGTATCGGTTTGAGCCAAGCTCACAAAGAATTACACATAATCCAAGCGACGTGACTAAATTTTTTTTACCATCAGCCTGATCTCCGCCACTCCTCCACGGAAGACAAGGATGATTCAGCCAAAGATGAGTTCTACGTTCTCCTAGACAGAACGTATGCGCAATGTCCCAGCTATGACATCAAAATTGTACTAGGAGACTTCAATGCTAAGCAAAGTAAGGAGAGCATCTTTGAATGAGTTATCGGCAAACATAGCCTACACGACACCGCATTCGATAACGGCTACAGACTGATTGATCTTGCTACGGGGCGAAATCTCCTTCTAGCCAATACGCGCTTCCCAGACCTCGATATACACAAAAGCACCTGGCGATCTTTTGATCAATCGACTACCAACCAGATTGATCACATCGCGATCGACGTCAGACACTCCTCCACTATTCTTGATGTTCGAACTTTCCGAGGGGCTAACATCGACTCGGACCACTATCTTGTAGTAGCCAAGATGCGCTTACGGATATCACGAACGCAGCGGAGTAGAGTAAGAATACAAAGTTATGTCGTCGGAAAGCTGCTATCGCCAGAAACCGCTCGTGCTTTTATCGATCGCATCTCCCTTAAGCTCTCCAATACACCTCAATCCTCCACGCTATAAATAAAACAGCAGTTGAGACTTTGCACACAAGCCCAAAAAAGCTCTGCATCCGAAGTTATGGGTTTCAAGGCTCCACCACGAAGAAACACCTGGTTCGATGAGGACTGCAGGAGGATTCACACAGCGAAGCAGGATGCATATAAAGCTGCATAAAAGAACAAGAGCAGCTCGTGAGCTCTACGAGTTAAAAAGACGGGAAGAGCATAAGCTTCTCAGAAAAAAGAAGAAAGAGCACAAGAACCCGCGATTGAGGATTTGGAGAGGTGTTACTGCAGGCGTGACGTTCGAAAGTTTTATCAACAGATAAAGCGAACATGCCAAGGTTATAAAGCCACAACGGAAGCCTGTAGGGATGAGAACGGACGCCTAGTAGTAGAATCGCAGTCAATGCTGAGAATATGGAAAAACCACTTCTGCAGACTGCATATCGGCGATGATAGACAAGATACCGCTGTCAGGCAGAACGAGCCATTCGCAATGGACCACGAAGTAACAGAATTCAGTCCACCCGACCTAGACGAAGTCAAAAAAGCGATATCAAGACTTAAGTCTAATAAAGCCGCTGGCGCAGACGGCCTGTCTGCTGAGCTTTTTAAGGCGCCTGGAGATGAGCTGGTAAGGTGCACCATCTCATCTGCAAGGTATGGTCGGAGGAAAGCATGCCCGACGAATGGAATCTCAGCATCGTTTGCCCGGTCCATAAGAAAGGAGACCCCTATAACCCGCCAACTATAGGGGAATAAGTCTCCTTAACATCGCATTAAGATCTTCTCTGCCGTATTGTGTGAACGCCTGAAACCGTTTGTGGATAACCTGATCGGCTCTTATCAGTGTGGTTTCAGGCCAGGTAAATCCACAATAGACCAAATATTTACGCTACGGCAGATCTTGGAAAAGACCCAGGAATACCAAATCGACACTCACCACCTCTTCGTCGATTTCAAGGCCGCGTATGACAGCGTATATAGAGACGAGCTGTACAAAGCCATGTCTAGTTTTAACATCCCTGTCAAACTCGTCCGGCTGTGCAGGATGACAATGGAGAATTCTCGTTGCTCCATTAAGGTCGGTAATGAGCAAACCGAGACCTTTGATGTTAAAAAAGGATTTAGGCAGGGCGACGCGCTGTCGTGCAACTTTTTCAACATCGTGCTTGAAAAGATTGTGCAAGAGTCACTGGCCAACACAAGAGGTACGATCTATTTCAAGTCTACGCAATTGCTTGCGTACGCCGACGATATTGACGTAATTGGACGAAAACAGCAAGACGTCAATGAGGCTTTCGTGAGCATTGAGGTAGAAGCGGCTAAGATGGGTCCCAAGGTTAATGAGGGTAAAACCAAATATCTGCTTTCATCAAAAAAAGAGACGGACAACACCGACGTATTGGCCAGAACGTCATCATGGGCGGATATAACTTTGAAGTGGTCAAGGAATTCGTCTACCTTGGCTCACTGATGACCAGCGACAACAACACCAGCGCTGAGAAAAAACGCAGAATCCCTCTTGCCAACCGCTGTTTCTTTGGGCTCAAGAGGCAATTGAGAAGTAGAGCCCTCTCTCGGAAAACCAAGGTGACACTATATAAGACCTTGATCATCCCAGTCCTCCTTTACGGCGCAGAGGCTTGGACCTTAACAAAAGCGGATGAAGATGCCCTTGGTCGTTTCGAGAGGAAAATTCTGCGCACTATCTACGGTCCCGTTTGTTCAAACGGTGTATGGAGGAGAAGATATAACGAAGAACTGTACGGGTTGTACAGCGACATCGGCCTGGTACGACGTCTACGGATACAGCGTCTAAGGTGGCTAGGCCATGTAGAGCGCATGGAAGATACAGCTCCGACGTGGCGCACGCAGGTGGAAGGGGACCTCAACCAACTGGGCTTGCGGCACTGGAAACAGCTGGCCAAAAACCGTGCCGGCTGGAGACGCTTGTTCGTTGAGGCCCAGGTTCACCACGGACTGTAGCGCCACCTAAGTAAAGTAAATAATAATCGATGAGTAATTTGAATTTTGTACGGAAATAACTTCAGATCATACCGAATTACGCGTTGCAGTGAACGGCGACTGATGTCCAACTGAGCGGACCGGCGGCGACTCGATGTTGGTGGTGAGGTCTCAACTGAGGCCTGTATTCAATATTCTCATTGGACCGTCTCGTACGCTGTCTCGCTTGATGACTGTCATTGCCAAGATGACCGGTGTCCAAAAATTATTGGTGCAAACGCCTAATGGTCATGTGAGAAGGCGCGTCTCTCACTTCAAATTTTGAACGGTACGCAGTACGCATTAAGAAATTGTTTTGAACGTAAAGCTGCACAATAACAGCGCATTCTTGTGGCGTGTACTGGTCCATAGTAACGCTTTGCATACGGCTGTCACAATCCATTCTGCTAAACTGGTGTCAAAGTTATTGGGTTGCCTGATGCTAACACTTTCAATTGGGCCACCCGTTGCATGGAGTTGGTACCATACATAGCACTCTTGGAGTGAAATGTGAATATATTTCTGGGAAGTAATAAAAACGGGGTCTTGTGCGACCTTCGAAATCTCTAATACCGAGGGGTAGTCTTATTCTCAGTCATTATATCTGTTCTCGACTAGAGAAGGAGGAAATGAGAAGTGGAGAAACGAGGGCAATCACTTAAAACATGTATTTTCAGTCGAGATTTTTCTATCTCAAACTGATGGAAAGTACTAAGATCAAAACACAGTTCAGTTAATATGAAGAGAATAACGTGTTAACACAGATACCTATTTCCTTTTGATGAAATACCCACATACCTAGTACCTACTCTACTTCCTTACGCTCCCAATCATAAAATCCTAGTGCTCCTTAATAATTGACTTCAAATCCAATCACCGATTTTCTTTCAAGCGTTTTCCATCTTCACTCACCACACCACGGCACAGCTCGACAACACCCAAGTGCTATCTGCTTTGTGGTTGTCCCAGACGATGCCTTAATGAGCTCCTTTAAACCAAAGATTATCTTCGTATACAAATTACCGAGTTTACAAAGTAATTGATTGCAATGCAAAAGGTCCATTAACCCCGTTTTCCTTTCCCATGTTCCTTCTTCGTATTCTACTTCATCGACTTTGCACAACTTCTACCCCAAACACAAATTGCGAAAAAGATGTACCACGAAGGCTTGCCGCCTACCTACTACCCAGGAGGGCAATATCATTCAGATAGTGTATTCCATAGCGGCGCACTCTCACCCACAACCTCAATGTTTAGCCAACACAAATTGTTATTGGAATACGACCTAAATTGGAAAAAGAACTCACTGCTGCATTATACCGGAAAGACATCCTTACCACATCGAAAATATCCTATTATGCCTGGACGCTTTTTGGCCATATTATGCATAGGGCAGCGGTCCCATAATTGGAGCAAACAAAACGCGAATATCCACCGCTCCCAAAAGTTCGTAGACTTGCAGTGCACTATGCACCAACCAAGAGGCAGACAATTAGGATTGATTTCAAATTGGCTAACTCCAAACTTCTTCGCCAGCATAATGAGAAAAAGCAACTGCAATCAATGCACCACGCCTTACTCCATCCGATATTTCCACTCGATATCCAATCAAATACAACGTTACGTGCGGAAGAAATGGTGTGGCACTCTTTGCCGGAAGTTGGGAACACGCTAGAGTACTACGAACATATCGACCCACTTATCAACAAGCGTGACCATTACTCGAATTCGGACATGATATCATTGTGTAGGTTCGCTATCGCGGTTAGCACTTATTACCGTGATATCGAGCTCTCGGAGTTCATGAATGAATCGAGGAACGATTAAGTCAAAGACTTGTGGTAAACGTTTTTACGATCAGTCACACTCTCAGTCATGCAATGATTGCCTAAGGCGTCCGCGTATAATTCTCTTTATGTTCGTTCTGTTTGTCTTGCTCGTTGTCACGCAGGTGATTGTTAAAAGAGTTTAATTAGACTACTTGTCTAATCAAAAGATGCCAGTCTTCTGCTAATCACTATAACAAATATTGGATTGAAGAGATGTTAAGCTGATAACTATTGTATCAACGAAGTTATCAGTTAGTCCTACTTACTTACTTAGATGGCGCTTCAGTTCGGGGTGAATCAGGGCCACCACCAACAAGCCTCTCCAGCCGGCACGATCTTTGGCCAGCCGCTTCCAGTGCCGCACGCCCAGTTGGTTGAGGTCCCTTTCCACCTGTGCGCGACACCTTAGATGCGGTGGTCTCTCGGGGTTGGTGTCGAAGATTCCTCGGGCCTAGACGTAGGATACGAAGACGTCTAACTAGGCCGATGTCGCTGTACAGCCTGTACAGTTCTTGATTAAATCTTCTCCTCCACTCTCCGTTTACACAAACGGGACCAAAGATTGCACGCAGAATTTTCCTCTCGAAACGCCTAAGAGCCTCTTCATCCGCTTTTCATAACATCCAAGCCTCAGCGCCGTAGAAGAGGATCGGGAGTTTTTCGAGAGAATTGCCTCTTAAGCCCGAAGAAGCAGCGGTTGGCAAGAGTTATTCTGCGTTTTATCTCAGCGCTGGTGTCGTTGCTGCTTGTCACTATCGAGCCAAGTCCTTGACTACTTCAAAAATATAGTTGCCGAAGGTGACGTTCTGACCAAGACGTCGGTGTTGCGCGTCTTTCTTGGATGACAGCATCATATATTTAGTCTTGTCCCCATTTACCATTAGACCCACTTTAGCCGCTTCGGCTTCAATGCTTGCGAACGCCTCATTGACGTCTCGCTTTGTCTGTCCAGTAACGTCAATGTCATCTGCGTAGGCAAGCAATTGTGTGGACTTGAAGTAGATCGTATCTCTTGTATTCGCCACAGAATCCCGCACGATCTTTTCAAGTATGATGTTGAATCACATGACAGTGCGTCACCCCGTCTAAAATCTTTTTTAACAACGAAGGTCTCGGTTAATTCACTCTATTCACCTTAATAGAGCAGCGATAGTTCTCCATAATCATCCTGCACAGTCTGACGAGTTTCGCAGGAATGTTTAAAACACGACATGGCTCAGTATAACTTGTCTCCGTCATATACGGCTTTAAAGTGGACAAAAAGATGGTGCGTGTCGACCTGGAATTCATGGGCCTTCTCTTAGATCTGCCGCAGTGTAAATATTTGGTCTATCGTGGATTTTCCTGGCTTGAAACCCCACTGGTAGGAACCTATCAGATTGCCCACGAATGGTTTCAGGCGCTGACACAGTACGACAGAGAGGATCTTGTGCACTACGTTCAGGAGACTTATCCCTCTGTAATTGGCGCAGTCATAGGGGTCTTCTTCCTTTCTTATGGACCAGGCAAACGATGCAGAGATTCCATTCATCGGGCATGCATTCTTCCGACCATATCTTGCAGATGAGTTGATGTATGTATGTTCCCGACCAGCTCATCGCTAGCTGCGTTAAATAGTTCCGCGGAAAGTCCGCCTGCTCCAGGAGCTTTATAGCTTTATGAGACTTAAGTTTCGATATCGCTATCTTAACATCGCCTAGGTCGGGTGGACGGGATTCTCCTTCGTCTTCGTCCATTGTGAATGGTTCGCTCTGCCTGACGGTGGCATTTTGACTATCATCGCCGTTATACAGTCTGCAGAAGTGGTGCTTCCACAATTTCAGCATCGACTGTGACTCCACTACTAGTTGTCCGTGCTCATCCCTGCAAGCTTCTGCTCTGGCAAAGCCTTGGCATGTTCGTTCTACTTTCTGGTAGAATTTTCGAACGTCGTTCCTGCAGTAACATTTCTCCATCTCCTCGATCACGCGCTTCTCGTGCTCCTTATTTTTTCTTCTCAGAAGCGCATGCTCTTCCATCCTTTTCTGTTCATAGAGCTCGCGGGCAGCTCTGGCCCGTCGATGCAATGTTGCCATGTATGCATTCTGGGCCTGTCTGCACTCGTCATCAAAACAAAGTTTTCTCGAAGGTGATGGCCTGAAACCGAGTACGCCGATCAAGTCTCCCTCAAGCTCTCTCAAGAAACCATAGAACAGCAATGGAGTCGTTGTCAGAAAGCCATTAGAGAGGCCGCCTCAGATATACTCGGTTTCGAGCCACCACCGTCGAGAAACCCCTGGTTTGATGATGAGTGAGGACAGGCCCATGTAGAGAAACAATGCATACATGGCCACATTGCATCGACGGACGAGAGCTGCCCGCGAGCTCTATGAACAGAAAAGGGGGGAGGAGCATGCGCTTTTGAGAAGGAAACAAAAGGAGCACGAGAAGGGTGAGATCGAGGAGATGGAGAGATGTTATTGCAGGAACGACGTTCGAAAGTTTTACCAAAAAGTAAAACGAACATGTCAAGGCGATAAAGCCAGAGCAGAACCCTGCAGGCATGAGCACGGACAACTAATACTGGAGTCACAGTCGATGCTGAGATTGTGGAAGGACCACTTCTGCAGACTGTATAACGGCGATGATAGTCAAAATGCCACCGTCAGGCAGAGCGAACCATTCACAATGGACGAAGACGAAGGAGAATCCCGTCCACCCGACCAAGACGATGTTAAGATAGCGATATCGAAACTTAAGTCGTATAAAGCTGCTGGGGCAGACGGACTCCCCGCTAAACTGTTTAAAGCATCTGGCGATGAGCTGGTCAGGAACATGCACCAGCTCATCTGCAAGATATGGTCGGAAGAACGCATGCCCGATGAATGAGATTTCACTATCGTTTGCCCGGTCCATAAGAAAGGAGACCCCTACCCCTATGACTGCGCCAATTACAGAGGGATAAGCCTCCTGCCTGAAACCGTTTGTGGACAATCTGATAGGTTCCTACCAGTGTGGTTTCAGGCCAGGAAAATCCACGATAGACCAAATATTTACACTACGGCAGATCTTGGAGAAGACCCATGAATTCCAGGTCGACACGCACCATCTTTTCGTCGACTTTAAAGCCGCGTATGACAGTGTTTATAGAGACGAGCTATACAGAGCCATGTCATGTTTTAACATTCCTGCCAAACTCGTCAGACTATGCAGGATGACTATGGAGAACTCTCGCTGCTCCATTTAGGTCGGAGGTGGACTAACCGACCCCTTTGATGTTAAAAATGGTTTAAGACAGGGTGACGCACTGCCATGTGATTTCTTCAACATTATTCTTGAAACGATCGTGCGGGACTCTGCGACCAATACAAGAGGTACGATCTACTTCAAGTCCACACAATTGCTTGCCTACGCAGATGACATTGACGTTATTGGACGAACAAAGCAAGACGTCAATGAGGCGTTCGCAAGCATTGAAGCAGAAGCGGCTAAAGTGGGTCTAAGGGTAAACGGGGACAAGACTAAATATATGATGCTGTCATCCAAGAAAGACGCGCAACACCGACGTGTTGGTCAGATCGTCACCTTCGGCAGCTATATTTTTGAAATAACTAGTCAAGGACTTCGTCTACTTTCGCTCGATAGTAACAAGCCGCAACGATACCAGTGCTGAGATAAAACGCAGAATAAGTCTTGCCAACCGCTGCTTCTTTGGGCTCAGGAGGCAACTGAGTAATAGAGGCCTCTCTCGTAAAACTAAGGTATCCCTCTACAAAACCTTAATTATCCCGGCCCTCCTCTACGGCGCTTGGGCTTGGACGTTATCAAAAGCGGAGGAAGAGGCTCTTAGGCGTTTCGAGAGGAAAGATCTGCGTGCAATCTTTGGTTCCGTTTGTGTAAACGGAGAGTGGAAGAGGAGATTCAACCAAGAACTGTGCGGGCTGTACAGCGACATCGGCCTGGTTAGACGTGTTCGGATCCAACGTCCAAGATGGCTAGGCCATGTAGAGCGAATGGACATCAACGTTCCGGGCCGAATAGTCTTGGACTCCAACCCCGAGGGACGACGCAGCAAAGGACGACCGCATTTAAGGTGCGGCACTGGGCGTGCGGCACTGGAAGCGGCTGGCCATAGATCGGGTCGGCTGGAGAGGCTTATTGGTTGAGGCCCTGGTTCACCCCGAACTGTAGCGCCATCAAAGTAAGCTTGTATATAGTAGTCTAAGTATATTGAATAAAAAAACATGATTGGCTTTAACTTTACTGTCTACCTGTTAACCTAATTCCTTCATTCCTACGTGACATAAAACGAAAGTCATCATAATAAAAAGCCAATAATTCAGGAATCGACTTCCTATGATATAATCAACACGCGATAGGAGTATAACCAAATCAGGGGATCTTAAGTGTAGCTAAATAGTTCCCAAATCAGTGGGGAACGGCCTTATTTGCCTATACCTAAATACACACTCATTCGTTTATTAGCCCCAATGCCTGTCTCAGCATTATGCGATATTCGATTCACCTAATTCGATAAACATACATCCTCAATGAGTTAGCTGAACAAATGGTTACTATACGCCAATCCATTGCATTCATTTAGGGCAAGAATAGATACTTATTAGCACTTACGTAAATAAGTTGGTAGTGAAGCATTCTGACTGTCCTACTTCGCCCACATCCTAGCAAAAACCAAATATGTGAAACGTCCTTAAGGAAGGGTAAAGGAAGAACCGAAAGAAAAATTGTTTCAGTTCATCATCGATTCAATACTCCTTCTATCCTTGCTTGTTCGCCTAACGAAACTGGGTCACCCATATACTATCCCCATTTACGTGCACTTATTGAATAATTGCAAGTATGACGCAAACCCGGTTACTTGCACATGACCAAAATGCGCTTTATTCTATTCAGAGCCTTAGGGAATGGTAGATGAATTAAAACGTTTGGAATTTGGAATTCTTCATTTGCTGGATGAGCTACTTAAACACTGTGTGCGGATAGGACGAATGCACTGTGACCGATTGCTGCAGATAGAGGCTTATTGAATATGTCAATCTGTTGTAGCTTCCGGTGGGAAATGTTCATTCTGCTTCTGTGTATTGCAGAAAAGGAGAGAAGGCATCGAACCGCCCATGAAGCATTGCACACCTCAATGGGGTCATGTCGAAGGAAAATGGCTATATCGAGTATGGTATAAGGTAGGTTTGTAGCCTTCCCAGAATTGAGAAGAATGCACATAGGCCAGGGAGGCCCGTTGTGCAGCTACGAGGAGGTTTTACAGCCCTATTCGTGGAACCATTTTGTGCTTCTTAAGAAGTTAAGGTCAGGTATCCCTACTTTCTGAACATCTGTCAGACCGTTAAGGTAGTAAGAGCCTAGGTAACGTTTCCTGATGTTGCAAAAAGCTGGACAGGAACAGAGAAGGTGGTGAATGGATTCGACCTCCTCCTCGTCCTGATAGGTTAGGTTAGGTTATTGTGGTCGGCATAAGCCACACGTAGGCCGAAGTCGGCCCATTGTGATACCACATGAATCGTGTTACCCAGATCCGCTACCAGAGAACCAACCGGTGCTTCTGATGAAGCGATGGAGTTGAGCTATTTTATGGTCTGCTAGCTCACTTAAATTATCATAGAAGGGCGCGCCGAGGTAGATCCTCCTACGATTCGCAAAAGAGGGGCATGAGCAAAGGAGGTGATGTATTGATTCCTCCTCCTCCTCGTCCATGCAGCCGCGACAGAAGTCGTTGGAGGGTATTCCCAGTCTGGCGGCGTGTTTCCCAATGATGCAGTGACCTGTAAAGACACCCACCAGAGCACTTAAGGTTGCCCTTTTGGTTGCCATTAGGTCCCTGGTTCGTCCTAGGTTTAATTAAGGCCAGAGTTGTTTGGTGATAAGGCCGATATTACTCTCATTCCATTAGAGGTTGGTCGCCTTAGTGGTTTGGAGTTTTATCATATGCTTTACCGTACTTATTGGTGTTTCTAGGTACCCGAGGGTAGGTAGGCTAAGTGTGCTAGACCCTAACTTTGCGAGTTCGTTGAACTGCTCAGCCATCTGATCTAGAGATAGGCGACAGTTAAGAGATGTCTTTGATTTGTGGGTTACCGATGCCAGGGATTTTGTTGCAGATTGGCTATCCGTGCAAATGATAATATCCTTGGCGGATATTACATTGATCCTGAGCCATGCAAGGGCCTCCGTTATCGCTGTTATTTCAGCCTGATACACACTGCAGTAATTTGGGAGTCTGAAGGATAGGCTGACGTTAAGCTCCTTGGAGAAGACTCCACTGCCTACACCCGACTCCATCTTAGAGCCATCGGTATACAGGGAGACCAGGTTGGGAACACGTTCGAGGGGGGATGTCGTCGGCTGGATGACCTGAGGAGGTGTCACAGCCGAGTCACTACTGCCGTCCTGATAGCTTCTGCAGAAATCATTCGGAACTATTCCTAGTTTTTGTGCGTGACTGCCAATGAGGCAGTGTCCTGTGATGACACCAATGACCTTGTAGATGTCAGCTCTTTTTAGGGAGATTATACTCCTTGTGCGTTGGCTGTCAAGCCGAGGCCAGATTTGCCTGGTGATTACGCAGGTATGTCCCTGGGTTCATCTCAGGTTCGTCTCGGCCGTGGCGAGATTGGCTAAATTATGTTTAATGGTTGTAAGGGGTACTCCCTCACAAGCCACGATTGATTGTAGCTGTGTCCCGGTACCCAGATAAGCTGTATGTTGAACTGTTCTGCCATCTCGTTAAGGGATCGGCGACAGTCGAGACTAGATTTTGATGTGTACACATAGGACTCCAACGACTTTAAGGCTGCTTGACTGTCTGGGAGAATCATACCCCTATTGGTATAATGGAATAATGGAAATTCAACGCTCAGTTGCTTTCTTTCTTGGTGATCCGGGGAACGGAATAAGTGACATGCACAAATATTGATGAAATTACTGAACAACTCCATGTCTGTGAGTGTACGTTGCACTGTCCCTTAAACGTACAGTATTCTGTAACTCAAAGGATCTACTCGAACATACTTACTCGAAGTTCCATGTGTCTGCGTGTGCGTATTGTGAATTTATTTTGTCAAGTTGCTCTTACCTTATACTGATGGACGACGATCCTCTTAACTTCGTTCGTCCGCGATGAAACAGATTGCAAACGATGGCTATAATTCTGTGCCTATAGAGCTCGCTATAAACATAACCAAGTAGCCATAGCAGATTTGTGAAGTTGCCCTCTTCAAGGAACATCAAAGGCGGAATGTAATCAGTACGAAGTGCAGGTGTGTTATTTGCGATACATTCAATATCAAACAGTCGACGTTCAAAATTGATGTTTAGCCGTTGAAACACTTATACGCCTTGAGAGGCTTTTAAAAAAGTGTTTTCTTTTTTTTACACTTTAATTCAACAACAGCTGGGATTTATAAATAGCTCTAAGCACCTATTGACGGCTATGAGCAGTTTATGCAGAAGGGAAATGTATGCGGTAGATTCGATGACCTGAATTGATGGTATTAGATATGATATTTGAGAGGCGAGTAATATATACATATATACATATTAATGTATAGAACAACAAGGCCGCAGGCTCAGGTGGCTTGCCATCAGAGCTCTTCAAGGCTGGCGGCGATGTTCTGGTAGGGAGCATGCATCAGATCATCTGCAGAATTTGGGAAGATGAAAGCATGCCCGACGACTGGAATACCAGCTCTATATGCCCCATCCACAAAAAAGGCGGTCCTACCTCTTGCAAGAACTATAGAGGTATATCCCTGCTCAATGTCGCATTCAAGATCCTGTCCAGAGTATTGTGTGAACGTCTAAAGCCATATTGCACCGCACTAATCGGCAGCTACCAGTGCGGCTTCCGGTCCGGCAAATCGACTATAGACCAAATTCTCAGACTTCGACAAATCCTGGAAAAGACCAACGAGTTTCGAATCGATACACACCATCTTTTCATCGATTTCAAAGCCGCATACGACAGCATTCATCGTGAAGAACTGTTTGAGACGATGGCCGAATTCGGGATCCTGGTAAAACTGATCCAGTTGTGTCGCGCCACGCTAAAAAACACGCGACGCACCATGCAACTCGGTTCTAGGACCTCGGAACCATTCGAATTGCGAACGCCCTAGACCGCTATAAAGCGGACATAACCGCCATCCAGGAAATGCGATGGAATGGACCGGGTATAAAGCGGATGAAAAACTGCGATATTTACTACGGCGACTGCTATAGGAAGAGAGGGCAACGATTGTTTGGATGCGGATTTGCTATTCGAGGTGGACTAAAGCAAAAAGTCCTAAGCTTTCGACATATGAGCGAAGGCCTCATAACGATCCGTATCAAGGCTACATTTTTTAACATCAGCCTGATCTGCGTCCACGCCCCCACGGAAGACAAGGATGACTCCGCCAAAGATGAGTTCTACGATCGCGTAGAACAGAACTCATGCCCAATATCCCAGGTATGACATCAATATAATACTAGGAGACTTCAATGCTAAGCTGGGTAAGGAAAGCATCTTTGAACAAGTCATCGGAAAACATAGCCTACACGACACCACTTCCGATAACGAACACAGGCTGATTGATCTTGCTACGGGGCAAAATCTCCTTCTAGCCAGTACGCGCTTCCCGCACCTCGATATACACAAAGGCACCTGGCGGTCACCAGATCAATCAATCAATCACTGACCAGAATGATCACATCGGGATCGACGTTACACTCCTCCACTATTCTTGACGTTCGAAATTTCCGAGGAGCTAACATCGACTCGGACCACTATCTTGTATTAGCCAAGATGCGCCTACGGATATCACGAACGCAACAGAGTAAAGTTAGAATACAAAGTTATGACCACCATGAGACCATGATCATGATGAGAACGGACACCTAGTAGTAGAATCGCAGTTGATGCTGAGAATATGGAAAAACCACTTCTGCAGACTGCATAGCGTCGATGCTAGTCAATATACCGCTGTCAGGCAGGATGATCCATTTCTAATCGACGAAGAACATAGAGAATTTCCTCCCGGCGACCTCGACGAAATTAAGATTGCCATAACAAAACTCAAGTCGAATAAAATTGCTGGCGCAGGCGGACTGTCTGCTGAGCTCTTCAAGGCAGCTGCGGATGACCTGGTTAGGAGCATGCACCAGCTCATCTGTAAGATATGGTCAGAGGAAAGCATGCCCGAGAAATGTTGTCTCAGCATCGTATGCCCGATCCACAAGAAAGTAGACCCCTCTGATTGCGCCAACTATAGAGGAATAAGGCGTTTGCGAGGATTGAGTTCGAGGCGGCGAAAATTGGTTTGGCGGTAAACGAGGGCAAAACCAAATATATGCTGTCATCAAAAAAGGACGCTCACCACCGACGTCTTGGCCAGAACGTTTTTATTGGCAGATATAAGTTCGAGGTAGTTAAGGACTTCGCCTGCCTTGGCTCCGCAGTGACCTGGGACAACGAAATCAGTCCCGAAATCAAACGCAGAATCACTCTTGCCAATCGCTGTTTCTTTGGGCTCAGGAGGCAATTGAGTAATAGAGCCTTCTCCCGAACGACAAAGTTGACTCTATATAAGACCCTTATCATCCCGGTCCTGTTGTACGGCGCAGAAGCATGGACACTATCAAAGGCGGATGAGGAGGCCCTTGGTCGGTTCGAGAGAAAGATTTTGCGCGTGATTTTCGGGCCTATAAACGCAGACGGGGGATGAAGGAGAACATTCAACCACGAACTTTACGGGCTGTACAGCAACATGAGCCAAGTCAGGCGTCTACGGATTCAACGCCTAAGATGGCTGGGCCATGTAGAGCGAATGGACACCACAGCTCCAGCCTGGAGAGTCTTTGAATCCAACCCCGAGGGACGAAGAAACAGAGGACGGCCGCACTTAAGATGGCGCACACAAGTGGAAGGGAACCTCAGCCAACTGGGTGTGCAGCAATGGAAAAGGCTAGCAAAAGATCGTGCTAGTTGGAGGCGCATGTTGTTTGAGGCCCAGGTTCACCCCGAACTGTAGCACCCATTAAGAAGAAGAAGAAACCAACCGTGGCTGCAACAAGATAATGATCCCAGTCTATGTTGGCTCCTCGAAAAGTTCGGACATCTAAGATGCTGAAGGAGGTCTGTCGTCGATCGCAATGTGATCAATTTGATTGGTTGTCGATTGATCGGGGGACCACCAGGTCCCCCTACGGATGCTGAGGTGTGGGAATCGTGTACTTGTAACTACTAGACTACGAGATTATGTCTCGCCATGAAATCCACTAGCCTTAGACCGTTTTCTGAAGTGCCGTTGTGTAGGCTGTGCTTTCCTATGATTCCTTCAAAGATAGCTTCCTTATCCAGCTTCGCATTGAAATCTCCTAGAACGATTTTGGTGTCATAGCTGGGACATTGGGCATATGTTTAGGAAATCATAGAAGTTCTCTTTATGTCGGTCGTCTTTCTCCTCTGTGAGGGCGTGGACACACATTAAGCTTATATTGCCGAGATTGGCCTTGATGCGGATAGTTATGAGGCGTTCGCTTACATGCTCGAAGTTTAAGACTTTTTTCCTGAGTCTGCATCGAATAACAAATCCGCATCTGAATAAGCGTTGCTTATTTTCTCTGTAGCAGTTTCCATAGTAGATATCACAGCTTTTCATCCGCTTTTTGCCTGGCCCATCCCATCGCACTTCTTGGAGCCCGGTAGTGTCTGCCTTATAGCAGTTTATAAAGTTGACCAGTTGTCCGGCCGCACCTGGTCCGTTGAGGGACCTTTTTTGACGTTTGCGGGGGTCGTCAACATCCGCGGCTATTGGTCGTCTCTGAAAAAAATTTTGTTTTACGCAATAGGGATGTTAACCCTAAGCGTAACCCCCAACTGGATGACTGGATGATATGCCCAAAGAACAAAGGGACGGCTGTGCCGTTCGTTATCGGCCTAAGCTCCAGATATGTTGTAGTAGCCCGAAACAAGGTGTTCACCAGATAGTTCATCTTGGGAATTCTTTCGCCGCCGCCGTTCCGAAGAAGGAGCTGAGCCCTGGTGGGGGGCTCAGACCCCCCCCCCCCCCTCGTTTGCCACCCCCCAGCAACCTTACAAAGGTCTACCCGATGGTACTAGCCACCCAGGAGCCACCTCGTGGAGTTGAGAGTAGGATTTGGCAGACAGAGGTTAGAGTGTGGGCGCTTGTGCCGTCCTACGTTCGCATAGTCTACCCCTTTAAGTCCCGCCTTACAGGCGTATCGAGTTTAAACACATCAGTCGCCAAAGTAACTTCCTGTACCTCATTCGGCCGTAGATTTCGTTTGAGCTGCCATTAGTCATTTCTCGTTTACCGACAATTTTTAGGACTATTTCGACACAATCATAAGAAATGTTTATCTTCCTTGTGAAATTCAGCATATTCCGCAGTAATCGTATACCGAATATACAACTATACGCACATAAGTAAAACACGAGTCTACGTAGCTCCATAGCACCATGTGCGCGTCCATCCCCATGTTTATTTAACGCTTATCAACCATTAGGCAGCTTAAAAATAACTCTGCAATCGACGCAGGATCATGCTTATGCGGCACCTTCCCCCGACAGCAACATAAATACATAAATGCTGCAGACACCACATGTTTTCTTTTAAATGCCTTGAATCCACTTCCGAGTCATATGAACATATTTAGAATTATGTATGACAGTGGATCTTCGGAAGAGGTCACTGGCTTTATATGTACATGTACACAACGCCACATGGCACCTAATGCACGTTTCAGAAAAAGCTATGCCTCTTCCGTTCGACATCAGAATTTAATAAGGAAATGTTGTGTAAAGGAAAATACGTCTCATCCTCCGTAGGACTGATTCAAAAGGTTATAGCTAATGTATTCAGGCTTATATTACCGTACAAACAACCGGCTTCACATTCATACGTACTTGTACATGGACATGCACAATGCCGCCTTTCAACACATCCTTTCTGCACAAGTATGCGAATATTATCGATTTATTTCTTTAAATATTTCGCAGTTGGATCAAGTGGACGGACGGAAGTCCTGGCTTTCGTTATGTCAATTGCCAAATAAAGGCAACGTTATGCCGTTAAACGTTTGATTGTACTGGTCACGACGACATGACTTTAACAATGGAGCAAAGGGATAGGGTATGCAAAACAGTAGGAGGACGAGTTACGATTGTGGTTGGGGTTTAGTACTGTCTATTGCCTGTCGATGGAGATATCGATGATGTGAAACGAGAGCCGGAATTAAGAGTACGTTAAAAAAGTGGTAGAACAAAAGGACCCCGGTTGGTTGTTGGTTTTTTTTTTTTTTTTTGGTTTCCTCTTTCGCCCATGCATACATTTTTACTGACGGAATTCGGAGCACTAGGTCCTTTGTTCGTGTGCAGCACTCTATTGAATGATTCCTTTTTTAATTTTTTTATTTTGGACATAAACTATTATGGATAGATCGCGATATTAATTTTATAAAAAGGCACGGAAAGCATTTCCAATATTGCTTTTTGAAGATAGTAGTTGTAGAAATGCTCTAGGTTCAATACTATTTCTGGTTCTCTGTTTACACGATTTCCCACTCGTACAAAACAGGATACAGCTTGCTAGTAAAGCAATAGCAATACATAAAGTGATCTAGGTAGGTAGGTTCGAAGCCTCCCCAGAATGGGAAGAGTACACTTAGGCCAGAGGGACCCGTTGCGTTGCTATGAGGGGAGTTTATCCCCCTATTCATGGAACCACTTAGTGACCTTAAAAAGTTAAGGTCATTTATCCTTACTTGCTGTACATCTGTCAGGTCGTTTAGGAAGTAGGATCCTAGGTAGCGTTGCCTGATTGCGCAGAAGGCCGGGCAGGCCCAGAGTAGGGCTTTTGCAGAAATCATTCGGAACTTGCCCTTGTTTTTGCGCATGACTGCCAATGAGACAGTGATCGGTGATGACACCAATGATTTTGTAACGAGTGCGCCATCTCATATGGGTCGATGTAAACTTCGAATAACTTCAACAATTGTCAACCGATGTTCATATGTCATAGCATGAATCGCTTCATATCAGAAGAACGCGCGGAAATAGTTTCAAAGTTCATTAAAAATAGTGCAAAATATCGTGATCGTGTTGCGCCCAAAGGATGGCAAAGGACTAAAAAAGGCCTCGTGGGGGTAGCATCTATCCGACGGATGCTGGCCTGCTAAAAAGCGAGAAGAGCCACCGCAGTCGAACATCTTGCGGCACTGTTAGTAAGTTCCATCCCCACCACCTCGTGGTGCAACCTGGAGATTTCCTATGGAAATTACAGACGGGGAAGGGCGAATGGCGAGCCTCCTGCGCCAAAAAAAACAAGATTAGTCGGTTGGGCTACGGCCTATTAAGCCGTAACCGTAAAAAAAAACCACAAACTCCGAAACAACCACAAGCCTCGGATATAACGGACCGGATTTATGTTGACGACCCTTGCAAAAAACAAAAAAAGGACAATGATCTTCGGCTTTGTACGTGGAATGTTGGGTCCCTAAACAGGCCACGTGCAGCCGAACAACTTGCGAACGCCCTAGACCGCTATAAAGCGGACATAACCGCCATCCAGGAAATGCGATGGAATGGACCGGGTATAAAGCGGATGAAAAACTGCGATATTTACTACGGCGACTGCTATAGGGAGAGAGGGCAACGATTGTTTGGATGCGGATTTGCTATTCGAGGTGGACTAAAGCAAAAAGTCCTAAGCTTTTGGCATGTGAGCGAACGCCTCATAACAATCCGTATCAAGGCTACATTTTTTAACATCAGCCGGATATACGTCCACGCCCCCACGGAAGACAAGGATAACTCCGCCAAAGATGAGTTCTACGATCTCCTAGAACAGAACGTATGCCCAATGTCCCAGGTATGACATCAATATAATACTAGGAGACTTCAATGCTAAGCTGGGTAAGGAAAGCATCTTTGAACAAGTCATCGGAAAACATAGCCTACACGACACCACTTCCGATAACGAACACAGGCTGATTGATCTTGCTACGGGGCAAAATCTCCTTCTAGCCAGTACGCGCTTCCCGCACCTGGATATACACAAAGGCACCTGGCGGTCACCAGATCAATCAATCAATCACTGACCAGAATGATCACATCGGGATCGACGTTACACTCCTCCACTATTCTTGACGTTCGAAATTTCCGAGGAGCTAACATCGACTCGGACCACTATCTTGTATTAGCCAAGATGCGCCTACGGATATCACGAACGCAACAGAGTAAAGTTAGAATACAAAGTTATGACCACCATGAGACCATGACCATGATGAGAACGGACACCTAGTAGTAGAATCGCAGTTGATGCTGAGAATATGGGAAAACCACTTCTGCAGACTGTATAGCGTCGATGCTAGTCAAACCGCTGTCAGGCAGGATGAACCATTTCTAATCGACGAAGAACATAGAGAATTCCGTCCCCGTGACCTCGACGAAATTAAGATTGCCATAACGAAACTCAAGTCGAATAAAATTGCTGGCGCAGACGGACTCCCAGCTGAGCTCTTCAAGGCAGCTGGGGATGACCTGGTTAGGAGCACGCACCAGCTCATCTGTAAGATATGGCCAGAGGAAAGTATGCCCGAGGAATGGAGTCTCAGCATCATATGCCAGATCCACAAGAAAGGAGACCCCTCTGACTGCGCCAACTACAGAGGAATAAGTCTTCTTAACATCGCCTATAAAATCTTCTCTGCCGTTTTGTGTGAACGCCTGAAGTCTTTTGTAAATAAGCTGATAGGTCCTTAGCAGTGCGGATTCAAACCAGGGAAGTCCACCCTCGACCAAATCGTCACACTACGGCAGATCCTCGAAAAAACCAATGAATTTCAAGTCGACTCTCACCGCCTATTTGTCGACTTCAGAGCCGCATACGACATCGTAATTAGAGACGACCTATACAACGTTATGTCTACCTTTGACATGATTTAGCAAAACTCACTGCCCAATACAAGAGGCACAATCTATTTCAAATCCTCGCAACTCCTTGCATAAGCCGACGACATTGACATAATAGGTAGATAACAGTGAGATGTCAATGAGGCGTTTGCGAGTGTTGAGACGGAGGCGGCGAAAAAGGACGCTCACCACCGACGTCTTGGCCAGAACATTTGTATCGGCAGATACATATAAGTTTGAGGTAGTTAAGGACTTCGTCTACCTTGGCTCCGCAGTGACCTGGGAGAACGACATCAGTTCCGAAATCAAACGCAGAAGCACCTTAACATCGCTGGTTCTTTGGGCTCAGGAGGCAATTGAGTTATAGAGCCCTCTCCCGAACGACAAAGTTGACTCTATATAAGACCCTTATCGTCCCGCTCCTGCTGTACGGCGCAGAAGCATGGACACTATCAAAAGCGGATGAGGAGGCCCTTGGTCGGTTCGAGAGAAAGATTTTGGGCGTGGTTTTCGGGCCCCTAAATGCAGGCAGGGGATGGAGGAAAAGATTCGACCACGAACTGTACGGCCTATACAGCGACATGAGTCTAGTCAGGCGTCTACGGATTCAACGCCCAAGATGGCTACGCCATGTAGAGCGAATGGACACCACAGCTCTAGCCCGGAGAGTCTATGAATCCAACCTCGAGGGACGAAGAAGCAGAGGACGGCCGCACTTAAAATGGCACACACAGGTGGAAGGGGACCTCAGCCAACTGGGTGTGCGGCAATGGAAAAAGCTAGCAAAGTATCGTGCAAGTTGGAGGGGCATGTGGGTTGAGGCCCAGGTTCACCCCGAACTGTAGCGCCCGTTAAGAAGAAAAGAATTGCGCCCAAAAAAGATTCTATTCGTCGTTGGGCCTCGGGTTTTTTTCAATTTATTTCTGTGGCAAGCCCTCGTGAGCAACCTAGGTCACGTCCGCAGCGTTTAAACTCATATATTAAGTCTGTGAAGGCCAGTGTTCAAGAAGACCCAAGTATGTCATAGCGGCACCGTTCGCAGCAGTTAGTCATCAGTAGGACTACTTTGCGGAGAATTTTAAAGGATGATCTTCACTTATTTCCATACAAAGTACAGATAACTCAAAGGATTTTGCCTGCCGTGCACATACGGTATACGGTGTATAAACGGGGAGTGGACGAGAAGATACAATGACGAACTATACGGGCTGTACAGCGACATCGGTCTAGTATGATGTCAACGGATCCAACGTCTTAGATGGCTAGGCCATGTAGAGCGAATGGATCCCAGTAGGACGACGTTGCAGAGGACGGCCGCATCTAAGGTGGCGCACACAGGTGGAAAGGGACCTTGACCGACTACCAGTGCGTTGCTGGAAACAACTGGCAAAAGACCGTGCCAGCTGGAGAAGTTTGTTGGCTGAGGACTGTAGCGCCACCTAAAGTAATTCCATTTTAACTGCGGCCTTAAATACTCTGTTTCGTCTTTCGCCAATATTCGTAAATAGGTTGCTGCCTATTAGCTGTCAATCAATCAATTTCAAGCTTGCAAAAGAAACAGGCTACTTTAGCTTGATAAATATAAGAAGACATATTCGCCAGTCATGTTTTGAGCAACCAATGTCACTTGTCAAACCCCTGGTTTAGGACGGACCAGAGTCCATGAGAACAGACAGATTTACATGTCGCAGTAAATTTTGCCTGACAGCGGCTTTTATTGTAGCTCCTTAAAGGAGGTGCGAAAAAGAATGGAATACCGGTTCTTCTGCGAATTGAGAAGGTTGCAGCTTAGTGGCTGACTACTTAGGGGAGGTTCTGGGCATCGGGCGTCTTGGATTTTTTTTTTGTAATTATGAGGCTAGTGCTATCAAATAGCATTGGACACTGCGACTCTTACAGATCTATTGTATTGTAAATATATTTGTTCCCTGGCACCCACCAGAGCTTGACCTTGTTTCTTTTCGCGAGTTCTTGTAGGCCGTCATGGGACGCCTTGGCGTTTTTTGAGTTCGTGCTGTACGAACTCAGCGCATTAAGCACTGCTTGGCTATAAGAGAGTATATTGATGGTAACTCCTCTTATGCCAGTCTCTAGGTTTAGATTGACGCATATTAGGATGGCATATGATTCTGCTTGGAAGATGCCAGGACTGATTCCCAGGGCCTTTGAGATCTTACGATTCTGGTATCAAGAAGAGCGGGTTTGGAATAGATTCATTCTGCAACACACTGGCCCTAATATGTATGACCCAAACAAAGGGTGGGTGCCGGATGTAAGACATCTTGGTCTTGACAACTGGAAGCAGCGTGCCCGGGACCGTCAAGGATGGAAGGCAGCTATAGCTCAGGCTCAGATCCTCCATGGATCGCAGGCCTGATAAGTAAGTAATTAAACAAAGGGTGAAGAGAACGCCCTAGCCTAACAAGAAGATCCGTTCGTCGATTGCCCTTAAGGAATGCATGCTGCGATTTCAGTAGCGATGTGCTAGCTAAAGCACGGATATCAGCGTTCGTCCATCCTTGCCCATGAAAACTACTTTCTCTTCAAAGACTCATATGTATGTATGTATGTATATTGGCGTTACAGTCCATGAAGGACCTCAGCCGAGCTTCTCTCAATCACCCATGTTGTGTGTGATTTCATTTGCCCATAGGTGAAAGGGACCTACAGTTTATTGCCGGTTCCAAACGGCGAATTTCGAGAAGCTTTTCATGACAATTTTACTGCAAGGGGTTTTGTCAGAACCCCGCTGAGGAGAAACACCGTGAAAAACTCGTTCGATAACATGGCTGTGTCGGGATTCGATCCCGTGTCATCGGCGTCAGAGGCCAACACACTACCCACTCCGCCACGGTGCTCTCCAAAGACTCATATATGTATGTATGTATAATCGTGTATGCCACTCAAGTTAGTTTCAATGAACCGCCGCATAGTACGTGAAACCTCGAGTGGTATGCAAAGAGAAATATATAAAGGCCGCCTAGATAAAAGTAGAGACTTTAGGTGCCCAAACCATCACAGACAGACATTCCTCCCTCAGGGGAGGTATTATTAGATTGAAACTTCCGGAGTATGATCCTGCATTTGTACCGTTTACAAGGATTACACAACAAAAATGTATCCTAAAAACGAGGAACAATACTCAAAAGAAGGAACATGAAATACTCCGCGCTAATATCGTTTGAAAGGGATGTGACATCCCGCCAATCGCGGATGCACATGCATGTCAGCTTTAGATTTGTTCATTCTTATTTCGAAATTAGGTACTACACCAGCCGTAGATTGTGCAATATCCTTATTGTGTTGCAAATAGGATACTCCCATTTAAATGTATGTCGTCGTGTCATTTTACATGCATGCAGCACTCCCTATCTACTGCCTGCCTGCCTGCAACCTTCCGTCTCCTGTTCATTGCCTACACTATTACCCCGGATATACAACAGTATAATAGGCAACTTTGATCCGTTGTGATGATAATCAACTGGGATATACGTAATTTGCAGCGAAGTGCGAAGAATGAGGAAGCGGATCTGCTTTTCATTTTTAGGTCGCCAATGTGTCATAGCACATTATCTGGCTGTCAATTGAAGTGAGCACATCATATTCTCAACAGTTACCCACTGATAAAAACAAAAACTTTTCATTCACATTCTTCTCTACGCCATCCCTCGATATAGCCCCATTAATACGAGTACGTACAAAGTCCTGCGAGAGCTGTCGCTAAATACACTTACTGCTATGTCTATGCTTCGTAACGGTTTCAAACGAAGAGCCCTACTAAACGTGTAGTCATCGTACGATGTACATTTCATCATGCTCGCAGCTTCTGTCGGTTTCACGTCAACTTACTAACTTACTTTGAAGGCGCTACAGTTCGGGGTGAACCAGGGCCTCAACCAACAAGCCTCTCCAGCCGGCCCGATCTTCGGCCAGCCGCTTCCAGTGCCGAACGCCCAGTTGGTTGAGGTCCCCTTCCACCTGTGCGCGCCACCTTAAATGCGGTCGTCCTCTGCTGCGTCGTCCCTCGGGGTTGGAGTCGAAGACTCTTCGGGCCGGAGCGTTGATGTCCATTCGCTCTACATGGCCTAGCCATCTTAGACGTTGGATCCGAAGACGTCTAACCAGGCCGATGTCGCTGTACAGCCCGTACAGTTCTTGATTGAATCTCTTCCTCCATTCTCCGTTTACACAAACGGGACCAAAGAGCCTCTTCATCCGCTTTTGACAACGTCCAAGCCTCAGCGCCGTAGAGGAGGGCCGAGATGATTAAGGTTTTGTAGAGGGAAACGTTAGTTTTTCGAGAGAGGGCTCTACTACTCAATTGCCTCTTGAGCCCGAAGAAGCAGCGGTTGGCAAGAGTTATTCGGCGTTTTATCTCAGCGCTGGTGTCGTTGCTGCTTGTCACTATCGAGCCAAGGTAGACGAAGTCCTTGACTAGTTACTTCAAAAATATAGCTGCCGAAGGTGACGGTCTGACCAAGACGTCGGTGTTGTGCGTCTTTCTTGGATGACAGCATCATATATTTGGTCTTGTCCCCGTTTACCCTTAGACCCACTTTAGCCGCTTCTGCTTCAATGCTTGCGAACGCCTCATTGACGTCTTGCTTTGTTCGTCCAATAACGTCAATGTCATCTGCGTAGGCAAGCAATTGTGTGGACTTGAAGTAGATCGTACCTCTTGTATTGGTCGCAGAGTCCCGCATGATCGTTTCAAGAATAATGTTGAAGAAATTACATGGCAGTGCGTCACCCTGTCTAAAACCTTTTTTAACATCAAAGAGGTCGGTTAGTTCACCTCCGACCTTAATGGAGCAGCGAGAGTTCTCCATAGTCATCCTGCATAGTCTGACGAGTTTGACAGGAATGTTTAAACATGACATGGCTCTGTATAGCTCGTCTCTATAAACACTGTCATACGCGGCTTTAAAGTCGACGAAAATATGGTGCGTGTCGACCTGGAATTCATGGGTCTTCTCCAAGATCTGCCGTAGTGTAAATATTTGGTCTATCGTGGATTTTCCTGCCCTGAAACCACACTGGTAGGAACCTATCAGATTGTCCACGAACGGTTTCAGGTACTTACACAGTACGGCAGAGAGGATCTTGTATGCGATGTTCAGGAGGCTTATCCCTCTGTAATTGGCGCAGTCATAGGGGTCTCCTTTCTTATGGACCGGGCAAACGATACTGAGATTCCATTCATCGGGCATGCCTTCTTCCGACCATATCTTGCAGATGAGTTGGTGCATGTTCCTAACCAGCTCATCGCCAGCTGCTTTAAACAGCTCCGCGGGGAGTCCGTCTGCTCCAGCAGCTTTATAAGACTTAAGTTTCGATATCGCTATCTTAACATCGTCTAGGTCGGGTGGACGGGATTCTCCTTCGTCTTCGTCCATTGTGAATGGTTCGCTCTGCCTGACGGCGGCATTTTGGCTATCATCGCCGTTATAGAGTCTGCAGAAGTGGTCCTTCCACAATCTCAGCATTGACTGTGACTCCACTACTAGTTGTCCGTGCTCATCCCTGCAGGCTTCTGCTCTGGCTTTATAGCCTTGGCATGTTCGTTTTACTTTCTGGTAAAATTTTCGAACGTCGTTCCTGCAGTAACATCTCTCCATCTCCTCGATCAACACACACCAATAATGCATTCCAAAGCCAACATCTCGCTGTCGTTGTCGCAGGATAAAAATGATATTCAACTGTCAGTTGTTTGAATTTGAGAACTAAAAAACGATACAAGCCTCCACAGACGTCAAATAAAACATGACCATCACCAGGAGGTCCGGTGAAATATACATTTGAATAGAGCAGCACAACTCAGCGCTTGGGAACAATAATAATTTGCAATTGACGAAAATAATTTACGATATCGCCATGCACAAAATGAAGTCATTTCCGTTTTATGAATGAAGCGCTGGCTGTAGGAGAGCCTACGAAAAGGACATTTTATGGAACAGGATAATGCGGACGGAGTTCTTCCTGCTTGGAAATACTGCAGCATGTGCTGTGAATAGCATGGAGCCAAAGAATGCGTTTCTGCGAATGCAAAAGTGTGTTAGGCAAAGTTCAGTACTCGTATGGATGGCAGCTAGATACTCGTACGTATGAATATACATTGCACATTATGCAGATCATGCACCTGGTCGGTCGTTATGTTTCGAACCGCATCATGTGGTATGGCAACGTAGCTTCCTCTTTTTTAATTGTTCATACTACTGGCTGGCGGCTATTGTTGTAATGACTACTGCCATACGAGAATGCGTACGAAAACGAACGCTAAATTTGTGTGTAGGCAGCACACAACATCGGAGAAGTTATTTCCTTCCAAAAGATACATATGTGTAATGAACTATCTATCATACATTTAGTCACAGTTCGGTTTTTTCTTTAGACAATTTTACGGGCTTGTACCATATTGCATTTAAGCTTTTAATAACAAAAGGCATTGAGTTTAAAGAGATTTCGTTTTGTCGTTCTAACTTAATTGCGACGAGGTGACATTCTAAAATGTTTCATGAACCTTTGCCTGAATTTATAACTTTGACTATATGCCCGCATGAGTTGAGGACATTTCTCTTACTTGTCACCTAGGAATAGGTGACTGTCAAGTGTCACGTAGGCCAGGTATGCCCTTTGTGTTGCTACGACGGTGGGTTCGCACTATTTTGTGCTTCTTACGAAATTCAGAAGATCAGTTGTCCTTTCCGAATCCGAATCGGTGAACACCTTACCGGTAGTTTTGATGTCAAAAAAGGTTTTAGGCAGGGCGATGCGCTGTCGTGTGATTTCTTCAACATCATATTGGAAATGATTGTCCAAAAATCACTGGGCAATACAAGAGGCACAATCTATTTCAAATCCACGCAACTCCTTGCATACGCCGACGACATTGACATAATAGGTAGATCACACCGAGTATTGAGATGGAGGCGGCGAAAATTGGTCTGGCGGTAAACGAGGGTAAAACTAAATATATGCTGTCATCAAAAAAGGACGCTCACCACCGACGTCTTTTCGAGGTAGTTAAGGACTTCGTCTACCTTGGCTCCGCAGTGACCTTGAACAACGACCTCAGTTCCGAAATCAAACGCAGAATCACTCTTGCCAATCGCTGTTTCTTTGGGCTCAGGAGGCAATTGAGTAATAGAACCCTCTCCCGAACGACAAAGTTGACTCTATATAAGACCCTAATCATCCCGGTCCTGTTGTATGGCGCAAAAGCATGGACACTATCAAAAGCGGATGAGGAGGCCCTTGGTCGGTTCGAGAGAAAGATTTTGCGCGTGATTCTCGGGCCTATAACCGCAGACAGAGGATGGAGGAAAATATTCAACCACTTTAAGGGCTGTGCACCGACATGAGCCTAGTCAGGCGTCTACGGATTCAACGCCTAAGATGGCTGGGCCATGTAGAGCAAATGGACACCACCGCTCCAGCCCGGAGAGTCTTTGAATCCAACCCCGAGGGACAAAGAAGCAGAGGACGGCCGCAATTAAGATTGCGCACATAGGTGGAAGGGGACCTCAGCCAACTGGGTGTGCGGCAATGGAAAAGGTTAGCAAAAGATCGTGCTAGATGGAAGGGCATGTTTGTTGAGGCCCAGGTTCACCCCGAACTGTAGCGTCCCTTAAGAAGAAGAAGAAGAAGTTGTCCTTTCCGCTGAGCGTTAGTCAAGTCGTTAACGAAGTAAGATCCTAGGTATTGTTTCCTACTATGATAGATGGCCGGACAGGCGCAGATTAGGTGTTGAATGGACCCAACCTCCTCTTGGTGTTCACAGCTCCTGTAGAAGTCATTCGAAACTTGACGTAGTTTTTGGGCATGAATGCCAAATAGAGGGGAGGGAGCGAGCAAACAGATCAAAGAAGTTGATCGCGTTTAACATGGCAAACGCCAGCTTCGATCTCTGTCCCTGCTCAATCCAAGTTGACACACAGCCTCCACGTGGCCCCTCCTGGATAGCTGCCCTGGCACCCGCCAGGTAGTGAACCAATGCATGCAGTGACCCAACCCCTTGTTCCTGGGGAAAGAGAAACCTGATCCTCCAGGTTGGGGGTTGACCTTAAGAGTAACATCCTTATCACGGAAAAAAACACGTGTTCCGAAACAACCACAAGCCTCGGATACGGACGGAAACAAAGCAGACGACCCCTGCAAATAACTAAAGGACTTGAGAGTCTGCACCTGGAATGTGAGGTCGCTTAACAGACCGGGTGCAAGCGATCAATTGGAGCAAGCCCTCACCTGCTATAAAGCAGATACATATAACCGCGCTCAAAGAAGTGCGATGGGATGGACCAGACAAAAGACGGATGAAAAACTGCGACATCTACTACGGGATTCATTATTCGAGGAAGACTCCGACAAAAAGTATTAAGCTTTCGGGCTGTAGGCGGCCGAAAGCTCGACAGCTTACCAGGCCACCATAGGCCCCCGGCAGTTCAACAGTTTACCAGGCCACTATAGGTGCATGGCAGCACGGCAGCTTACCAGGCCGGCATCCAAGACCGGCAGTTCGTCAGCTTACCAGGCCACCATAGGTGGCAGTTCAATAGCATACCAGATTACCATAGGTGGCCGGTAGCTCGACAGCTTACCAGGCCACTATAGGTGGATGGCAGCACGACAGCTTACCAGATTGGCATCCAAGACCGGCAGTTCGTCAGCTTACCAGGCCAATAGGTGGGCGGCAGCTCGACGGAATACCAGGTTCACAATGGGTGGCAGGCAGCTCTACAGCTTACCATGACACCAGAGGTGGCCGGCAGCTCTACAGCTTACCAGGCCAGCATAGGCAGCCGGCAGCTCAACAGTTTTCCAGGGTACCATGGGTGGCCGGCAGTTCGACAGAATACCAGACCACCATAGGTGCCCGGCAGCTCAACAGTTTACCAGACCACCCTAGGTGGCCGGCAGCTCGACAGCTTACCAGGCACCATGGCGCACGGCAGCTCGACAGATTACCAGGTAGGCAGTTCGACAGATTACCAGGCGAACGCCTCATAACAATCCGCATCAAAGCCAATTTTTCTCTTTTTTTTTGTTTAACTCGTGCAGGTTCAAGAGTTTTTGTATTCACTTATGATGTGTTGGACACACACCACCTAAAAGGAGTGCAGTGGTTTGGGTCGTTGAAGTTCGTTCACTACTCTCGGGGGCGGTTTTCCTAGATAGGACGAGAGCCTTCCGATAGGCGGTCGATGATGTTAGCCAATGCACCACGGCCAACCATTTGGAAACATTAGCTTGATACATATACGCTCACGCCCCAACCGAAGAAAACGGACGATCGACTCAAAGAAGAATTCTACGATCTTTTAGACAGAACCTGTGCCCAAGGTCCCAGCTACGACACAAAAAAACTTCTAGGAGATTTGAATGCGAAATTGGGCAAAGAGGACATATTTGAGTCGATCACAGGGGAATATAGCCTACACGACACCACGTCTGAAAACGGACGTCGGCTACTCGACTTCCAGGCGGGGCGCAAGGTGGCTGTGGTACAGTGGTTAACATCATTGGCCGTCGAGCGAAAGGTCTATAGTTCAAATTCGTTTCATAGCCAAGAAAAAAGCAATTCCTATACGGATAAAAGTATGCAACGCAGTTGTGAATGGAAAGCGGCCAAACGTACTGCTGCAGGCATAACACTCACAGTATATGGTCAACTGAAATTCATCCTCTGCGTATGCAATATTAACACCAAAAGTGCATGAAGGAATTACTGTGAATTATAACAAACGCGAAAATCTGGTCGGCTCTCGTCCTATCTAGGACAAATCACCCCTGAGAGTAGTGAACGAACACCTACGACCCAAAACCACTGCACTCCATTCAGGTTGTGTGTAAACCTGAGCGAAGCTCACACTCTCCCTGTTACCTTCGCTCGCACAACGTTCAAACGTGATAAGGCTTTAAGCCTTGAGTGCGGGTGTATAAAAAAAAAAAATACGTCGCCAGTGCAAAGGGTACCTACAAAGAAAACGAACTTAAAATCAGTTTAATTGGCTTTCAGATTTATTTCCCTGACAATTTCAGTTTTATCTGAAATGAAAGCGCTGTGACTCAGTAGGTAGTATCTTGGTCTTTGACCTCCCGCTAATAGCAATGGCGTTTGGTCGACGTACATTCGCGGTGTGTATCGTCAGTGGGGTTCTCGAAATTTGCTATCCGTAGTCGGCAATAAACTTATATATGTACATATGTAGGTACATATGTATGTAGATAAATAAGTCCCACATAAAATGCTTAGGTGATCGAGAGAAGCTAGACTCAATGCTAGTTTATCAGTCATCGTTGTAGCCTTTTGAAGGTTGTATATATGATAAGCGACATCTTAACAGGTTTCCCTGTATTTTATTCCATATACCGTCTGACTAAACAATGACTTATTTCTAAGAACGGCTTCATATCACAAACATTCACAAGAATGCAAAAAAAACCCCAATGAGTTGCTTAAGTTAAAACGGGAATCAAACTAAATACAGCTTTCGGATTCGTGGCTTGTCTCATTGTCTGAATCAGATTTAAACAGAAACGATGGCTTGAAGCGATCACTGAGTAAATACAGCTATAAAAGATAGCTGAAAAGGTGTGTGGAATAAACGTGGACTAACACACACCGTTGAGGAGCCCACCGTGTTAGTATTTATACGTGACTATATCAATACACGCAGCATACAAACATACATATGTATGTATCTGAGTGTCAGTAACAACGTTTACACAAAGGCGAATTTAAACAAAAGAGCTACGGTTCATTGTACCTACATATGCCGGATATATGTATGCATCTAAGCACCTATGCTTATGTATGCCCACGTTGGGCATCATATGAGTGCCCACAATCGTTTGGGGTAGTGTTTGTGTCATTGGTAACCTAGTAACCGCAACTTTGTACCTCTAAACTATGAGTGGACAATATTGCAGATAGCAATTTCCATTCAAAGTCATTGAGGTTCCAATTTACAATTCAACAGCTGAGTAGTATGTGTGGAGCTTGTTCGCACCGCCGTATGTACAGACATACCCACATATGTATGTATGCTTGTGCAAAAGTATGCACATGCAAATGAGAAACGTTTATTTGTCACGGGCTATCTTCGAAGACACTGTCGTCTTCGTGGTAAACGATCTACCATACCATGGGTAGGGTTGGTGGCTAGGTATGTTGGTCAACAGTTTACCAATCACAATACGTATGTATGTATATACATATGTGGATTTATGCGTGACGTCTGTCATTGTATACATACTTTTGTATGTGAATGTTTACCTTAAGGGCAAGAAGAGATTAACCAAAGATCCAGTCTAAAGTGTGCCGATTACCTACGATTAATATACTTTTAACAATCTTCGTTCATTGAGAATAATTGATTTATGTATCACTGAATATCACATATTCATATATGTATTGATCGTACATATGTATGTAGATACATGCTCTGTACATACAGACACATTTATTTAGTGCTGACAAATCGTTTGTTTATTTAACACCAGCTGACCCGCGCGGCTTCGCCCGCGTATCTATGCATTATCTACCTACACATGGTTGACTACAAACTGGATTTTCCATAATCAATTGGTGTTTTGAATACATACATACATAATACATACATATATATGTATGTATGTATGTAGAATGAGCTGTATTACCCCCAGTTTGCTGCCATTTCTGATGAGAACAGGAGTTCCGCGACATCGCAGTTGAAATGCTCTTCTGGACTTATCGAATGTATGTATACCTAGTAAGCTGGAGCTTCTTCGTAAAGCAACGTACGTATGTATGTACATATGTTGACGTTACAGTCCATGAAGGACCTGAGCCGAGCTTCTCTCAATCACCCATGTTGTGTGTGATTTTATTGTCCCATAGATGAAAGGGACCTACAGTTTATTGCCGGTTCCGAACGGCGAAATTCGAGAAACTTTTCTTGACAATTATACTACAGGGGGTTTTGTCAGAACCCCGCTGAGGAGAAACACCGTGAAAAACACGTTCGATGACATGGCTGTCTCTGGCAAAGGACTAACAAAGGTCTCGTAGGGGTAGCATCTATCCGACGGATGCTGGCCTGCTAAAAAGCGAGAAGAGCCACCGCAGTCGAACATCTTGCGGCACTGTTAGTAAGTTCCATCCCCACCTCCTCGTGGTGCCACCTGGAGATTTCCTATGGAAATTGCAGACGGGGAAGGGCGAATAGCGAGCCTTCTGCGCCAAAAAAACAGGATTAGTCGGTTGGACTACGGCCTACTAACCCGTAACCGTAAAAAAACGTCAAACTCCGAAACAACCACAAGCCTCGGATATAACGGACCGAATTTATGTTGACGACCCTTGCAAAAAACGAAAAAAGGACAAGGATCTTCGGCTTTGTACGTGGAATGTTGGGTCCCTAAACAGGCCACGTGCAGCCGAACAACTTGCGAACGCCCTAGACCGATATAAAGCGGACATAACCGCCATCCAGGAAATGCAAAGGAATGGACCGGGTATAAAGCGGTTGAAAAACTGCGATATTTACTACGGCGACTGCTATAGGGCGAGAGGGCAACAATTGTTTGGATGCGGATTTGTTGTTCGAGGTGGACTAAGGCAAAAAGTCCTAAGCTTTCGGCATGGGAGCGAACGCATCATAGCAATCCGTATCAAGGCTACATTTTTTAACATCAGCCTGATCTGCGACCACGCCCCCACGGAAGACAAGGATGACTCCGCCAAAGATGAGTTCTACGATCTCCTAGACAGAACGTATGCCCAATGTCCCAGCTATGACATCAAAATTGTACTAGGAGACTTCAATGCTAACCTGAGTAAGGAAAGCATCTTGATCACATCACGATCAACGTCAGACACTCATCCACTATTCTTGATGTTCGAACTTTCCGAGAGGCTAACATCGACCCGGACCACTATCTTGTAGTAGCCAAGATGCGCTTACGGATATCACGAACGCAGCGGAGTAGAGTAAGAATACAAAGTTATGTCGTCGGAAAGCTACTATCGCCAGAAACCGCTCGTGCTTTTACCGATCGCGTCTCCCTTAAGCTCTCCAATACACCTCAATCCTCCACGCCATCAATAGAACAGCAGTTGAGACTTTGCACACAAGCCCTGAAAAAGCTCTGCATCCGAAGTTTTGGGTTTCAAGGCTCCACCACGAAGATATACCTGGTTCGATGACGAGTGAAGGAGGATTCATACAGCGAAGCAGGATGCATATAAGGCCTTACTGCATAAAAGAACAAGAGCAGCTCGTGAGCTCTACGAGTTAAAAAGAAGGAAGGAGCATCAGCTTCTTAGAAGAAAGACCACGAGAAGCGCGCGATTGAGGATTTGGGAGGTGTTACTGCAGGCGTGACGTTCGAAATTTTTATCAAAAGATAAAACGAACATGCCAAGGTTATAAAGCCACAACGGAAGCCTGTAGGGATGAGAACGGACGCCTAGTAGTAGAATCGCAGTCGATGCTGAGAATATGGAAAAACCACTTCTGCAGACTGTATAACGGCGATGTTAGTCAATATACCGCTGTCAGGCAGAATGATCTATTTCTAATCGACGGAGACCGCAGAGAATCCTGTCCCCATGACCTCGACGAAGTTAAGATTGCCATATCGAAGCTCGAGTCGAATAAAGCTGCTGGCGCAGACGGACTGTCTGCTGAGCTCTTCAAGGCAGCTGGAGCTGACCTGGTTAGGAACATGCACCAGCTCATCTGTAAGATATGGTCAGAGGAAAGCGTGCCCGAGGAATGGAGTCTCAGAATCGTATGCCCGATCCACAAGAAAGGAGACCCCTCTGATTGCGCCAACTATAGAGGAATAAGTCTCCTTAACATCGCCTACAAAATCTTCTATGCCATTTTGTGTGAACGCCTGAAGCCTTTGTAAATAAGCTAATAGGTCCTTATCAGTGCGGATTCAGACCAGGGAAGTCCACCATCGACCAAATTGAAATGTATCTACACTCATACATACATGTATGAAAGTTTAGATAAACAGATACATATTTTTACGGAAGCACCGCGTAATTATTGTTCACTTCAAGGAACGTTTTTCTTGATTTTTATAATTCGAATCAACGCTAATGGAAAGGAGATAAACCAGTCTACAGTGTTCCACAAATATGTATGTACGAGTACGTCACATCTTACTTTCAAAGTGCTTGAAGGCTTGACGAGTTTTTCTTATGAGCAAGGGTCAGTCGGGTTTGCGTATCACATGTTGCCCGTAAGGTGAAAATCCAATCACAAACACATACATTCAAGCATACATATCTATTTGGCTAATCAAGATCCATTGGTGGCTCAAGCTCAATAGTGTTTGTGTGCTTCTTTACCATGGGCTCAATAGAGATAGCAAATGCTGTTCTTCATTGTGTTCATATGGAGGTACGTACTCCTCTATGTAAACACGTAACTCAACACCACCGTTCCATTGGTATTACGTACGTACATCACTATGAATCGCGCACGTGTAGATTGTAAGATGCATTTCAGAGTATAAACCGGTTTACAGTGAAGACAACCTGTCGACGTGATTTTCATTTCGTTCTGGAAAGATTTGTTGACAACCAACCATGGCTCTAGGAATCCAGTATTGAATAATGGGTTAGAAAAATCAAAGTCCATCAATGAACAGTGGTTAGCAAAACTAGATACAGCAATGTCTCACTAATCCGAATCAATTATTGCAAGGGGCAATTGGGATTATCGAATTATTCGGACTAGGTAACAAGTACAGGACGGGTTATCTGACAAAATAATCTCTACTTATTGCAGCTCAAAGTTGAAGTACAGTTTAAAGACAACGCTTACCTTAAAGGTAAACACGAAAAGAAAAACCAAACGAAAAACTTAAAAGAAATTCATGAATTCGATACACATTTTGCATGGGCTCGGACATACAGGGTAAAGTTGTTGATCGCTCTCAACCTGGCGAGATGCCAGCAACGATCCCTGTTTAAATGCCCGGGTCAAGTTGACATACGGCCACCTCGCGGCGCCCTCTGGATAGCCTCTTCAACAATCGTTGGGAGGTGAACAAACGTATGCAGCGACAAAACCCCGACCTGTTGGCGGTTGTGCGGCGGGCTAACTATCCGCCCACGTAAAAAAACCCAAAGTTATGAATGAGCAAGATGCCTCGGATACACGGACGGATACTCGACGACGACAACGCACGAAAAAGGAACACGATTTACGAGTATGCTCCTGGAATGTCAGAACCCTGTATACTCCCGGAGCTGCTCATAAACTAGAAGGAATCCTCACGCAGTACAAGGCGGATATTACTGCGGACCAGGAAATACGCTGGATAGGAAACGGTATGATGAGGAAGAAAAATTGCGACATTTATTACAGATTGCACTTACTTGGATGCGGATTTGTCGTGGGAAAGTGGTTAAGGTCGATGGCCATCGACTTTAAACTTATAAGTGATCGCCTGGCTGTGATCCGCATCAGAGGCAGATTTTATAACATCAGCCTTATATGTGCACACGCCCCTACCGACGAGGCTGAAGACCCTATCAAGGAGGACTTCTACGACCTCCTTCCTGGACAACGCCTACGGAGCTTGTCCGGAGTACGATGTAAAAATCGTGCTCGGGGACTTCAACGCCAAAATCGGTAAGGAAAACACCCTTGGCGGAGTGATCGGAAAGCACAGCCTCCACGATACAACAACAGATAACGGCTTCCGACTCGCTGACTTTGCGACAGCTCGTAATGCGGTGATAAGTAGCACAAGATTCCCTCGCAAGCGAATCCACACAGCAACCTGGCGATCTCCGGACGGTCGAACCGCCAACCAAATCGACCATGTGCTCATTGACGCAAGGCACTCGTCAAACATCCTTGATGTGTGAACATTTAGATGGGGCAATTGTCGACTCTGACCATTTCCTCGTAGCAGCAAGATTCAGAGCTCGACTGTCCAATGTCAGAAAGCTGGACCATTCCCATCAGGAGGAGGTTCGACATTGGGCGCCTGAGCACACCCGAGGTTGCCAGAGTCTACAGGGAGCAGCTGAGCGAAAGACTCTACGGTATGCCTACGTCGAACACAAATGCCAATAATATGTGGCTGCATTGCCGCTCAGCCATTCAGGAAGTAGCCGAAACCACCTTAGGATACCTACCACCCCCGACAAGAAACCCGTGGTATGATGGCGAGTGTGAGCAGAAAAAGGCAGCAACCGACGAGGCGTACCAAAAGGCGCTGCAGAGGAAAACCAGGACAGCGCAAGAAGAGTACCGAGCCAGAAGAAGGGAGGAGAAATAACTACTGCGACAAAAGAAAAGAATTTTCGCAGCCTCCCAACTCAGGGATATCGAGGAGTCTAGGGATAAGCATAAGAAACGAGCCTTTTACAAGAAAGCCAAAGACCTTGCAGGAGGCTTCAAAAAGGGCACCCAGGCTCTTCGAAACTGCGAGGGTAATCTTGTCGCCGACCCGCAGGGAATAGTGGATGTATTTAAGCAGAACTTCCAGCAGGTGCTTAACGAGCATGACCAAGAGAGAGTGGTAGGGACCGAGGAAATCCCAACTCCAGCCACTGAAGTAGTCCTCCCACCCAGCATCGAAGAAGTCGGCACAGCTATTCAGAAGCTGAAGAACAACAAGGCCGCGGGCTCAGATGGCTTGCCGTCAGAACGCTTCAAGGCTGGCGGCGATGTTCTGGTAGGGAGCATGCACCAGATCATCTGCAGAATTTGGGAAGATGAAAGCATGCCCGACGACTGGAATACCAGCTCTATATGCCCCATCCACAAAAAAGGCGATCCTACCTCTTGCAAGAACTATAGAGGTATATCCCTGCTCAATGTCGCATACAAGATCCTGTCCAGAGTATTGTGTGAACGTCTAAAACCATTTTGCATCGCGCTAATCGGCAGCTACCAGTGCGGCTTCCGGCCCGGCAAATCAACTATAGACCAAATTTTCACACTTCGACAAATCCTGGAAGTTTCGAATCGATACACACCATCTTTTCATCGATTTCAAAGCCGCATAGCATTCATCGTGAAGAACTGCTTGGGGCGATGGCCGAATTCGGGATCCCGGGAAAACTGATCCAGTTGTGTCGCGACATGTTAAAAAACACGCGATGCACCGTGCAACTCGGTTCTAGGACCTCGGAACCATTCGAAACATGCACCGGATTTCGGCAAGGAGATGCACTGTCATGTGACTTCTTCAACCTGGTGCTGGATAGTGCGATGGGCAGGGAAGGCACTATCTTTTACAAATCCGTCCAGCTGCTAGGATACGCGGATGATATCGACATCATCGCGTGTTCTCGCCGGGGCATTGTGGAAGCATTCACGGCGATTGAAGAACAGGCGAAACGAATTGGTCTTAAGATCAATGAGGACAAAACGAAATACATGCTGTCAAGCAAAAACCAATCCGTCGCTCACCACCTGGGACAAAACATAACAATTGGGAGCTACAATTTCGAGGTAGTTAAGGAGTTTGTCTACCTCGGGGCAAACGTAAATTCCACAAATGACACCACAGTGGAGATCCGGCATAGAATCGCCCTTGGCAACCGCTGCTACTTCGGCTTGTCCAAACAACTGGGGTCAAAACTCCTCACTCGAAAGACCAAAGTCATGCTTTACAAAACGCTCATTCTGCCAGTCTTGCCGTACGGAGCCGAAAGCTGAACGATAAGCAGGACAGCGGAGCTGATTTTGGGATATTTGGTCCTGTCTGTGAGGAAGGTGAATGGAGAAGAAGACACAACCGCGAACTCTACGAGCTGTACCAAGATGTGGATGTAGTCCGGAAGGCAAGGATCCGTCGACTACACTGGCTCGGCTACATCGAGCGCATGGACATCAACGCTCCAGCTGAGAGGGTCTTCGACTCCGAGCCTCCTGGTTCGAGAAGAAGAGGAAGACCGAAGTCCGGTATAAAGACCAAGTAATCGCGGATGTAAGACATCTTGGTCTTGACAACTGGAAGCAGCGTGCCCGGGACCGTCAAGGATGGAAGGCAGCTATAGCTCAGGCTCAGATCCTCCATGGATCGCAGGCCTGATAAGTAAGTAAGTAAGTTCTGTTAAAGCAGCTGTGATGTCAATACCTTACCGTTAACTCCCACAGTAATTCGAACGCAACATATATACTCTTGGTTTCGCAACTTTACAGCTATAGATATGAGGAGACCATGGGAAAACCTAGTGTTCCTATTATTTTGCACAGCACTGTATGTATGTAACTCCATCCATTTATTATAATTGAACGTATGTATGTGTGGTACATTACCTTGAAAGTACTCTGCGTCTATTGTAAGATCTGGTGTATGAATTATAAGCCATTTGTTGCCATTTATAGACAAATCGCAACAATTTGCCCGACCGTTTTGGAAGCAGGCAGAGTCGCTGTGCCTAGACTTTGATTATTATGAGCTTTTCCCTACTATTCGGTGATGTGATTGTACACATTGTGCACCTTACTAAATGAGTTTTTTATTATTCTCGAAATACTCGCATTCATGGCCAAACCTATTACCTAGCATACCAGCCTTTACAAACAAACGCGCGTTAAAATGCGTGTGTTTTTCTTAGGAAGACTAATATGAGGTGCACACACCTCTGTGTACACTATGTTGTCTGGTGATTCATTTGCGGATTGAATAGCTGGTATGTCACTCCCGGGCAAAGGTTCTCAGAAATGGGAAGCATAATCATGTCTTTTATCAAAATTCGGTGATTTCCTTGTCAACAATGACTGCTCTGTTCAGTGTTCAGTTCAGTTACACGGCACTTTGTGTATTACGAAAGCTCATTTACGTAATTACACATGAACATGTGTATGCTAAGTATTACGGATCCATTTTCCACTTAACATGGCTTAGATTGAGGCAAACATCTGTGTATGGAACCAATCTTAGAGTACCTAAATGTCTTACGGAATGTAGGTTCATTTATTGTTTCAACAGTTTATTTGTAAGGTCATTCGGCATAGTCGTTGTTATGTTTATTTCGCATAAATATTTGACTATTATAGTCGGTTGGGCTACGGCCTAGTAAGCCGTAACCGTAAAAAAAAACCTCAAACTCCGAAACAACCACAAGCCTCGGATATAACGGACCGGATTTATGTTGACGACCCTTGCAAAAAACGAAAAAAGGACAATGATCTTCGGCCTTCGTACGTGGAATGTTGGGTCCCTAAACAGGCCACGTGCAGCCGAACAACTTGCGAACGCCCTAGACCGCTATAAAGCGGACATAACCGCCATCCAGGAAATGCGATGGAATGGACCGGGTATAAAGCGGATGAAAAACTGCGATATTTACTACGGCGACAGCTATAGGGAGAGAGGACGATTGTTTGGATGCGGATTTGTTGTTCGAGGTGGACTAAGGCAAAAAGTCCTAAGCCTTCGGCATGTGAGCGAACGCATCATAACAATCCGTATCAAGGCTACATTTTTAACATCAGCCTGATCTGCGTCCACGCCCCCACGGAAGACAAGGATGACTCAGCCAAAGATGAGTTCTACGATCTCCTAGACAGAACGTATGCCCAATGTCCCAGCTATGACATCAAAATTGTACTAGGAGACTTCAATGCTAAGCTGGGTAAGCAAAGCATCTTTGAACGAGTCATCGGCAAACATAGCCTACACGACACCACCTCCGATAACGGACACAAGGTGATTGATCTTGCTACGGGGCGAAATCTCCTTCTAGCCAGTACGTGCTTCCCGCACCTCGATATACACAAAAGCACCTGGCGATCTTTTGATCAATCGACTACCCACCAGATTGATCACATCACGATCTACTTCAGACACTCCTCCACTATTCTTGATGTTCGAACTTTCCGAGGGACTAACATCGACTCGGACCACTATCTTGTAGTAGCCAAGATGCGCTTACGGATATCACGAACGCAGCGGAGTAGAGTAAGAATATAAAGTTATGTTGTCGGAAACTTGCTATCGCCAGAAACCGCTCGTGCTTTTATCGATCGCGTCTCCCTTAAGCTCTCCAATACACCTCAATCCTCCACGCTATCAATAAAACAGCAGTTGAGACTTTACACTCAAGTCCTAAAAAGCTCTGCATCCGAAGTTTTGGGTTTCAAGGCTCCACCACGAAGAAATACCTTGTTCGATGACGAGTGAAGGAGGATTCACACGGCGAAGCAGAATACATATATAGCCTCGCTGCATAAAAGAACAAGAGCAGCTCGTGAGCTCTACGAGTTAAAAAGAAGGAAGGAGCATCAGCTTCTTAGAAGAAAGAAGAAAGACCACGAGAAGCGCGCGATTGAGGATTTGGGAGGTGTTACTGCAGGCGTGACGTTCGAAATTTTTATCAAAAGGTAAAGCGAACATGCCAAGGTTATAAAGCCACAACGGAAGCCTGTAGGGATGAGAACGGACGCCTAGTAGTAGAATCGCAGTCGATGCTGAGAATATGGAAAAACCACTTCTGTAGACTGTATAACGGCGATGTTAGTCAATATACCGCTGTCAGGCAGAATGATCTATTTCTAATCGACGGAGACCGCAGAGAATCCTGTCCCCATGACCTCGACGAAGTTAAGATTGCCATATCGAAGCCCAAGTCGAATAAGGCTGCTGGCGCAGACGGACTGTCTGCTGAGCTCTTCAAGGCAGCTGGGGATGACCTGGTTAGGAGCATGCACCAGCTCATCTGTAAGATATGGTCAGAGGAAAGCATGCCCGAGAAATGGAGTCTCAGCATCGTATGCCCGATCCACAAGAAAGTAGACCCCTCTGATTGCGCCAACTATAGAGGAATAAGGCGTTTGCGAGTATTGAGTTCGAGGCGGCGAAAATTGGTTTGGCGGTAAACGAGGGCAAAACTAAATATATGCTCTCATCAAAAAAGGACGCTCACCACCGACGTCTTGGCCAGAACATTTGTATCGGCAGATACATATAAGTTTGAGGTAGTTAAGGACTTCGTCTACCTTGGCTCCGCAGTGACCTGGAACAACGACCTCGGTTCCGAAATCAAACGCAGAATCACTCTTGCCAATCGCTGTTTCTTTGGGCTCAGGAGGCAATTGAGTTATAGAGCCCTCTCCCGAACGACAAAGTTGACTCTATATAAGACCCTTATGGTCCCGCTCCTGCTGTACGGCGCAGAAGCATGGACACTATCAAAAGCGGATGAGGAGGCCCTTGGTCGGTTCGAGAGAAAGATTTTGGGCGTGATTTTCGGGCCTATAAATTCAGGCAGGGGATGGAGGAAAAGATTCGACCACGAACTGTACGGCCTGTACAGCGACATGAGTCTAGTCAGGCGTTTATGGATTTAACGCCTAAGATGGCTACGCCATGTAGAGCGAATGGACACCACAGCTCCAGCCCGGAGAGTCTTTCAATCCAACCCCGAGGGACGAAGAAGCAGAGGACGGCCGCACTTAAGATGGTTCACACAGGTGGAAGGGGACCTCAGCCAACTGGGTGTGCGGCAACGGAAAAGGCTAGCGAAAGATCGTGCTAGATGGAGGGGCATGTTGGTTGAGGCCCAGGTTCACCACACAGTAACCTGACGATCTCCGGATGGCCGAGCCGCCAATCAAATCGACCATGTGTTTATTGACGCAAGACACTCGTCAAACGTCGACTCTGACCATTTCCTTGTAGCAGCAAGAATCAGAGCTCGACTGTCCAATGTCAGAAAGCTGCACCAGCCCACCATGAGGAGGTTCGACATTGAACGCCTGAGCACACCGGAGGCTACCAGGGTCTATAGGGGGCAACTGCTGAGCGCAAGGCTCTTCGGTATGCCTACGTCGAGCCGAGGCCACCTTAGGATACCTACCACCCCCCATAAGAAACCCGTGGTATGATGGCGAGTGTAAGCAGAAAAAGGCGGCAACCGACGAGGCGTACCAAAAGGCGCTGAAGAAGGGAGAAAAAAAAAACTACTCCGACTAAAGAAAAGAATCTTTGCGGTCTTCCAGCTGAAGAATATCGAGGGGTCTATGGACAAGCATAGAATACGGGCCTTTTATAAGAAAGCAAAAAGCCTTCAAGGAGACTTCAAGAAAGGCATCCAGGCTCTTCGAAATTTCGAGACAGCATTTCCAGCAGCTGCTTAACGAGCATGACCACCCTGTCGGTAAGGACTGAGAAAACCAGCCGCTAAAGTAGCCTTCCCACCCAGCATCGAAGAAATCGACACAGCTATCCAGAAGCTGAAGAATAACAAGGCCGCAGGTTCAGATGGCTTGCCATCAGAGCTCTTCAAGGCTGGCGACGAAGTTCCTGTAGGGAGCATGCACCAGACCATCTGTAGAATTTGGGAAGAGGAAATAATGCCCGACGACTGGAATATCAGCTCTATATGACGCATCCGCTAAAAAAGTGATCCTACCTCTTGCAAGAACTATAGAGGTTCATATATCCCTGTTCAATGTCGTGAACGTCTAAAGCACTTTTGCACAGCACTAAACGGTAGTTACCCGTGCGGCTTCCGGCCCGGCAAATCGACTATAGACCAAATGTTCACACTTCGACAAATCCTGGAAAAGACCAACGAGTTTCAAATCGATACACACCATCTCTTCATCGATTTTAAAGCCGCATACGACAGCATTCATCGCAAAGAAGTGTTTGATCCGATGGCCGAATTCGTGATCCCAGAAAAACTGATCCGGCTGTGTCGCGCCACGCTAAAAAAGGTGTTCTCGGTTACTTCCTGAATGGCTGAGCGGCAATGCAAGCGCATACTGTTGACATTTGTGCTCGACGTAGGCATACCGGTGAGCCTTTCGTTTAGTTGCACCCTGTAGACTCTGGTAACCTCCGGTGTGGTCAGGCGTCCGATGCCGAACCTCCTCAAGGTGGGTTGGTGCACCTTTCTGATATTGGACAGTCGTTACTGCTACGAGACATGGGGCCTCAAACCGAGGTTAGTATATTGGTTGTACACTGCGGTGGTAAGACCTATCCTAGTTTATGGCTCGGTTGTCTGGTGGAAGGCGCTTGAGAAAAAGTGTCATCTTCAGTGTGTGTCAAAGGTTCAAAGGGCAGGCTGTCTGGCGGTGACGGGATCTATGAAGTCCACACCAACGGCGGCTCTTGAAGTCATGCTGAACCTCCCACCCCTGGACATGTACTGTGAGAGCACCGCAACCAGAACTGCGCTAAGATTACAAGAATCAGGTCTCTGGAAAAGGAGTCCTCACGGACATGCATCAGTCTTGGATCGATGGGCCGTCTCGAGATTCAGAACCGTAACGGACTATGTCACCCGACTTCCTTCCTGGGAGAGGAGATTCTCCATTAGAATTCCCTCCAGGGAGGAATGGACCGGTGATTTGGTACGCACGGAAAGTGAACTGGCACTCTACACCGACGCATCCAAAATGGATGTTGGCACAGGTGCCGGAGTCTACTTTGAGTCACGAGATATGCATCGCTCCTACAGGCTCGATGATGGATGCAGTGTCATCCAAGCTGAGGTCTTCGCTATCAAGCAGGCGGCGGACCTGATCAGCAAAGAGAATATCACAGGAAAAAGGATCAGCATCTATGTTGACAGCCAGACAGCCATTAAGTCTTTGCAGGCAGCATGGATAAGATCCAAACTCGTCAAACTCTGCAAGGAGAAGTTAGAAGAGATATCCAATGTAAATGAGGTGACCCTTTGCTGGGTACCTGGTCATATGAATATCTCCGGAAACGAGAGGACGGACGAGCTGCCTAGGGTGGGATCAGGTGCTAACATTGCGCAGATCTCAGCTGAGGCCAAAGCACCACTCAGTGCGCTCTACAGGGAGATACAGACGGAGCTATTGGTGAAGGCCAATAAGCGATGGTGTCGCTTAGATACATGCGCAACGGCGAGATCAACTTGGCCCGTCTATGACAAGAAAAAAACGGAAAATCTGCTGAAGTTCAATCGTGGAAACATTCGACTGGTAGTCGAAAAGGTCACTGGAACGTAAGGAATTTACTCTAGTCGCCTTTCTCGACATTGAGGGTGCCTTTAACAATGTTGAACCATGGGCCGTCACCAAAGCGCTGACTGATCTGGGTGTTACGGGATCAGTGATAGAACTGGTACGACAACTGCTAACACAAAGAGTTGTCAAAGCCAACTTCGCTGGTGCCGTCTCAACCAGAATGGTTAGCAGAGGTACACCACAGGGTGGAGTACTCTCCCCTCTCCTGTGGAACGTGGTGGTTAACGAGCTAGTGCTGTTGCTTGAACAGGAAGGGTACGCTGTGACCGCCTATGCAGATGACATTGCTTTTGCCGCCACAGGAAAATTTCCCAGCACTCTATGCGACCTTATACAGAGTGCATTGCATACAGTAGAAACCTGGACGCAGTACTGTGGACTTGGGGTGAACCCTAAGAAGACCGATCTAGTACGGTTCACTAACAAATATAAAATTCCGCCCATCAACCCACCGTGGTTGGGTGGAACCCAACTAATAATCAAAGAGCAGGCCAAATATCTAGGCCTAGTCCTCGACAGGAGGTTGGATTGGAAACCCAACATTCCTGATCGCGTCAAGAAAGCAACTGTTGCTCTCTACAGATGCAAAAAAGTGGCGGGCAAGGAGTGGGGTCTCCAACCAAGCATTATGCACTGGCTCTACACGGCGGTCATAAGGCCCATCCTCCTGTATGGCGTCGAAGTCTGGTGGACTGTTCTGGACAAGGCAGTCAATCGAAACCTTCTGGGGAAAGTACAAAGATCGGCCAGCTTATACATAAGCGGAGCGATCAGATCAACCACCACGGAGGCCCTAGCATTCTGCTACACCTTCCACCACTGAACCTTTTCAGCAAACAAATTGCTGCCTGCGCGGCCCTGAGGATGAGGAGCATAACAAAATGGCCCACATCACAAAAAGGACACACAACCATTCTAAAACACTTCGAGGTACCCTGGACACAGACTATATCATTCCGCAAAACGTGTTCACTAGGAACTTCGAAGTTGTTTTTCCATCCAGGGAGGAATGGGCTGAAGGGAAAGTCATACCAAAGGACTCAATCTCCCTGTATACCGATGGCTCAAAGATGGAGTCGGGTGTAGGCAGTGGAGTCTTCTCCAAGGAGCTTAACCTCAGCCTATCCTTCAGACTCCCAAATTACTGCAGTGTGTATCAGGCTGAAATAACAGCGATAACAGAGACCCTTGCATGGCTCAGGATCAATGTAATATCCGCCAAGGATATTATCATTTGCACGGATAGCCAATCTGCGATAAAATCCCTGGCAGCGGTAACCCACAAATCAAAGACATCTCCTATCTCTAGATGAGAGATTGTATTGTGGGTATTGTGGGTTCCCGGGCATAGGGATATTCCAGGAAACTGCGCGGCCAACGAACTTGCAAAGTTAGGGTCTAGCACACTCAGCCTACCTACCCTCGGGTACCTAGAAACACCAATAAGTACAGTTAAGCATATGATAAAACTCCAAACCACTAAGGCGACCAACCTCCAATGGAATGAGAGTAATATCGGCTTTATCACCAAACAACTCTGGCCTAAATTAAACCTAGGACGAACCAGGTGGGTGTCATTACAGGTCACTGCATCATTGGGAAACACGCCGCCAGACTGGGAATAACCTCCAACAACTTCTGTCGCGGCTGCATGGACGAGGAGGAGGAGGAATCAATACATCACCTCCTCTGCTCATGCCCCTCTTTTGCGAATCGCAGGAGGATCTACCTCGGCGCGCCCTTCTATGATAATTTAAGTTAGCTAGCAGACCATAAAATAGCTCAACTCCATCGCTTCATCAGAAGCACCGGTTGGTTCTCTGGTAGCGGATCTGGGTAACACGATCCATGTGGTATCACAATGGGCCGACTTCGGCCTATATGTGGCTTATGCCGACCACAATAACCTAACCTAATCTAGTCGGTGCCCTCACCGGGCACTGCATGCTATCCTACCATTAAGCTCGACTAGGCCAGCCCTACAATGACTTCTGCAGAAGCTGCAGGGACGAAGAGGAAATTGAGCGAATGTCCGGCGCTAGCCCAAAAAAGGAACATATTCCTGGGAAGATACTTCTTTTCGGGACTAGAAGAGGTTGGTAATATTGGGCTGAACAGAATACTGAGATTTTTATCCTCGTCTGGCTGGTTCAGCTCGACGGTAAATGTATAGGTATCAACGGGTTAAACAAAACAAGTGGGCACAATGGACTCAACGTAGTCTACGTGAGCATTGACTTTACGTGAATAGGGCACCCATATACCTAACCTAACCTACTGCTACGAGACAATTAACATATCCAAACTTAATAGAGCAGATAACAGAAGACTAGTCAGCTGCCTGACGGGACACTGTGGTCTGAGATATCGTCTTAACAAAATTAGCCTCTCGTCTGAAACTGAGTGCCGACTCTGTCTTGAGGATGAAGAAGAGACGGCACAGCACATACTGTGTGAATGTACTGCTCTCTACCATCTCAAGAAGCGTATCCTTCTCAGTGAAGTAATGACTTCTGAGGGGATCATCTGGGCTCCTACGAGAAGCATTCTCAACTTCATTAGGAAAATAGAGAAGTTCCTCGGCTAATCGACTAGCAGGCAGAATAGGTCTGTAAAGGTCGTAGTGCCTAATGCTATTCGATAGCACTAGCACTTTTGTTTGAATTGAATAGAGAGGGAGTGAAACTGATTACTTTTGAGAAATTTGGAAGGTGGTAACGTTTATCTGGCCATTACTGTATGTATTATCCTAGCGCCTGGTAGATTAGCAGAAGGTCGCAAAGGCCTTCAGATCGACATCGATGCAGGCTAGCACACTATGGCTAGTTAATGCTCAAATATCACATAACACGGAAACGCAGGTTCAGGCAATCTTATGAATAAATCCATCACGCGTCATGACGAGCAATGTGTACTGTTTATATTCCCAGCAAATTCCTTCCTTTTGCTTTGTGGAACCCGCTGAGCACGTTGTATCTAAAAATATGTGCGGAAGACGGATAGGTAAAATACTGAATGATGAGCTTGCTTTACTGAGCTTTTAGTTGTGAATGATGGAAAACTAAATAATATCTGCTGTTTCGGGGGGCGGAAAACAAGAACACCTCGTGTTCCATTAATCGGAAAAGGCCTTTATTCAATTACGTATGGCATGTGGAACCACTATGTGGTTACGATATTGCTATTTTTAATTGTGGTTTTAGCACACGAATGACTTGATATTCAAATCGAGAATTATTTGTAGTCATTTGTTCTTTCGAAGGAGTGCCATGAAGGTCGGTAGGTAGGTAGGTTCGCAGCCTTCCCAGAATTGAGAAGAATACACATAGGCCAGGGAGGCCGGTTGTGCAGCTACGAGGGGGGTTTATCCTCCTTATAGTGGAACCATTTTGTGCTTCTTAAAGAGTTAAGAAGATCAGAAATCCCTACCTGCTGAACATCTGTCAGGTCGTTAAGGAAGTAAGATCCTAGGTATCGTTTCCTGATTGTGCAGAATGCTGGCCAGGTGCAGAGAAGTTGGTGAATGGACTCGACCTCCTCCTCGTCTAGACAGCTTCTGCAGAAATCATTCGGAACTTACTTACTTACTTACTTATCAGGCCAGCGATCCATGGAGGATCTGAGCCTGAGCTATAGCTGCCTTCCATCCTTGACGGTCACGGGCACGCTGCTTCCAGTTGTCAAGACCAAGATGTCTTACATCAGCGATTACTTGGTCTTTATACCGGAGGTTCGGTCTTCCTCTTCTTCTCGAACCAGGAGGCTCGGAGTCGAAGACCCTCTTAGCTGGAGCGTTGATGCCCATGCGCTCGATGTGGCCGAGCCAGCGTAGTCGACGGATCCTTGCCTTCCGGACTACATCCACATCTTGGTACAGCTCGTAGAGTTCGCGGTTGTGTCTTCTTCTCCATTCACCTTCCTCACAGACAGGACCAAATATCCCAAAATCAGCTCCGCTGTCCTGCTTATCGTTCAGCTTTCGGCTCCGTACAGCAACCTGGCAGAATGAGCGTTTTGTAAAGCATGACTTTGGTCTTTCGAGTGAGGAGTTTTGACCCCAGTTGCTTGGACAAGCCGAAGTAGCAGCGGTTGCCAAGGGCGATTCTATGCCGGATCTCCACTGTGGTGTCATTTGTGGAATTTACGTTTGCCCCGAGGTAGACAAACTCCTTAACTACCTCGAAATTGTAGCTCTCAATTGTTATATTTTGTCCCAGGTGGTGAGCGACGGATTGGTTTTTGCTTGACAGCATGTATTTCGTTTTGTCCTCATTGATCTTAAGACCAACTCGTTTCGCCTGTTCTTCAATCGCCGTGAATGCTTCCACAATGCCGCGGCGAGAGCACGCGATAATGCCGATATCATCCGCGTATCCTAGCAGCTGGAAGGACTTGCAAAAGATAGTGCCTTCCCTGTTGACGCCTGCCCGTCGCACTATCTGCTCCAGCACCAGGTTGAAGAAGTCACATGACAGCGCATCTCCTTGCCGAAATCCGGTGCATGTTTCGAATGGTTCCGAGGTCCTAGAACCTAATTGCACGGTGCATCGCGTGTTTTTTAGCGTGGCGCGACACAACTGGATAAGATTTACCGGGATCCCGAATTTGGCCATCGCCCCAAACTGTTCTTCACTGTCGAGCCGGGGGCAGATTTGCCTGGTAATGAGGCAGGTACATACATATGTCTCTGGGTCTATCTCAGGTTCGTCTCGGCCCTGGCGAAATTTGCAAGATTATGTTTGATGGTTGCAAGGGATATTCCCTCACAAGCCACGATTGAATGTAACGTCGTTCCTTGTCTGGCGAGTATGTCGGCTCTCATTTCTCATTTCCTGGAATGTCGCTGTGTCCCGATACCCAGATAATTTGTAGGTTAAACTGTTCAGCCATCTCGTTAAGAGATGGGCGACAGTCGAGATTAGTTTTTGATGTGTACACATAGGACTTCAATGACTTTAGGGCTGCTTGACTATCTGTGAGAATTCGGATATCTGTAGTGGATATCACGTTCTACTTAAGTGATGTGGTAGTTTTAGAACTTTGTTCAGCTTTAGTTGTTTGCAGAATACTCCACTACCCACCCTGTCTTTGGTTTAAGACCCGTCAGTGTAAAAATCCACGCAGTTCCTGCGGGGTTTTGTCTGGCGGGTCCAGTTTTGCCTGTCCGGATAAATCGTCGTACATTTTTTCTCGAAGACTGTGGTGGGTTCTGTGTGGTCCAAGTTTTCTCCAAGAATGGAGGAGTGGCCAGTGACATAGTTCGTTCATTTCGAGTTGGCTTTTAGTCTTATGGCCGTGTGTGTGGCAATTTTCTTGCCAAAAATATCGAGTGGTGTAAGATCGAGTATCATATTAAGCGCAGCCGTTGGGGTGGATCTGAGGGCCCCGGTAATGCATATACATGCCAGCCTTCGTACCTTTTCGAGTTGTTTGTGGTATGTGGTCTTGTCCAGTGCAGTCCACCAGACTATCACTCCATACAATAGTATGGGTCTAACGACTGTAATGAAGACCCATAGGGTGATCTTAGGGTTGATTCCCCATTTTTTCCCTAGGAATAATGCCAAGGTATTTGGCACTGGAGGAATAGGTTAACCTGGTACCAAGCAAAGTGATCGGGCAGTGTTCCCGAATTTGATGCTTTTTGGTGAATAGCACGATCTCCGTTTTCTGGGGATTTACCCTGAGCCCGTTGCTATATGCCCATTTGCAAAGAATTGAGAATGCCGTTTGCATACGGTCATTCAGCGTGGATAGGTATTTGCCTGAGATAGAAATGGCAACATCATCAGCGTAGGCAATAACGTCCAGGCCTTCTTTCTCCAGTTTAGTTAGTAGTTCTACATTCAAGAGAAGAGGTCAGAGGACCCCTCCTTGTGGGGTTCCCCTGGTAACCACTCGGGTGGTTGCTTGGCTTCCCCACTTGGAGTGAAGAGTAAAGAGTGAACTTTATCAGAGTCCTCTCCACCTTTAGATTTTCTAGCCCTTCTATTACAGCTTTCGGAGCGACGTTGTTAAAGGCGCCCTTTATATCTAGGAAGGCTGTTAGGGTATATTCTTTAATATGGATCGATCTTTCGATTTTCCTCACTAGCGTATGAATACAAAGTTATGACGTCGGAAACCTACTATCGTCAGAAACTGCTCGTGCTTTAACCGATCGCGTCTCCCTTAAGCTCTCCAATACACCTCAACCCTCCACTCTTCAAAGCTCCAGCACTGAGAAACACCTGGTTCGATGACGAGTGCAGGAAGATTTACACAGCGAAGCGGGATGCATATAAAGCCTCACTGCATAAAAGAACAAGAACAGCTCGTGAGCTCTACGAGCCTAAGCTTCTCAGAAGAAAGAAGTAAGAGCACGAGAAGCGCGCGATTGAGGATTTGGAGAGGTGTTACTGCAGGCGTGACGTTCGATAGCTTTATCAACAGATAAAGCGAACATACCAAGGTTATAAAGACAGAACGGAAGCCTGCAGGGATGAGAACGGGCATATAGTAGTAGAATCGCAGTCGATGCTGAGAATATGGAAAAACCACTCCCGCAGAATGTATAACGGCGATGTTAGTCAATATACCGCTGTCAGGCAGAATGATCCACTTCTAATCGATGGAGACCGCAGAGAATTCTGTCCCTCTGACCTAGACGAAGTTAAGATTGCCATATCGAAGCTCGAGTCGAATAAAGCTGCTGGCGCAGACGGACTGTCTGCTGAGCTCTTCAAGTGGGGATGACCTGGTTAGGAGCATGCATCAGCTCATCTGTAAAATATGATCCTTTCATCATGCCCGAGGATTGGAGTCTCAGCTTCGTATGCCCGATCCACAAGAAAGGGGACTACGTCAACTACCTTGGCTCCGCAGTGACCTGGAACAACGACATCAGTTCCGAAATCAAAAGCAGAATTAATCTGGCAATCGCTGTTTCTTTGGGTTCAGGAGGCAATTGAGTAATAGAGCCCTCTCCTGAACGACAAAGTTGACTCTATATAAGACCCCTATCATCCCGGTCTTGCTGTACGGCGCAGAGGCATGAAGACTATCCAAAGCGAATGAGGAGGCCCTTGGTCGGATTGAGAGAAAGATTTTGCCCATGATTTTCGGGTCTATAAACGCAGGCGGGGGGTGGAGGAAAAAATTCAATCACGAACTTTACGAGCTGACATGAGTCTAATCAGGCGTCTACGGATTCAACGCCTAAGATGGCTGGGCCATGTAGAGCGAATGGACACCACAGCTCCAGCCCGGAGAGTCTTTGAATCCAACCTCGAGGGACGAAGAAGCAGAGGACGGCCGAACTTAAGATGGCGCACACAGGTGGAAGGGGACATCAGCCAACTGGGTGTGCGGCAATGGAAAAGGCTAGCAAAAGATCGTGCTAGTTGGAGGGGCATGTTGGTTGAGGCCCAGGTTCACCCCGAGCTGTAGCGCCCGTTAAGAAGAAGTTTGTCAGGTAGTTGTTGCTTTATCTCCATGGAAGTCTCAAAAGGTCGCTACCACTGATTTTGTGGATAATTCTGTCAGTCACCTCTGACGTTTTTTATTTTTTTGTTTTTCCTTACGGGAATTGCGGTAGATTGGCTACACGGTATAACCTTCATTACATTTTGAACAAGCTTCCTTGAGCACCTTGATGTCCTTGCCACCTCTGAAATGGTCTTTCAATCCTGTATCATGGTACCGACTATTTGCCTCCTTTGCTTCGTGCAATGCTTTCCTCTGCCCATTTTAAATACTATTTGAATAAGGGTGCGCTATTTATGAGAACACCACTGTAGTTCTTCCATGGTCCTTGCTGATTTGGGATTGATTCGTTTTTTCAATAAATGTCCAGTTCATGTGGAATAACGTTCAGTTGACTTACATATGACATGTCCTGCCTTGGCGGTGCCATGAACTCAATTTTTCTCTAAAATTGATGAAAACTGAGCTTGTCGACCTTGGATGCCTGACCTCGAAAGGATGATGACGAAGCAACAATAAGAATTCTGAAAACTTATCCATTCCGAGAAGATATCCTTCGATACTAGTGTTACGACGTACGTATGTATTTTATTCTTTTATTTTTCTTTGGAAAGGGATATGTGACATTGTAGTGAATCCAAAAGGTAATTGGAGTTTGGGAAGGGCAGTTCGAAATTCGTGTTGGCTGACAGTGTAAGAGTGGGCCAAATACAGGTTTCTTTTGGTTTCGGGCTGTAGCTCACGGATTGCTTGGATGATATTGGCGTTAAGTGCTTGAATCGTTTCCGGATTGTTGGCATGACATCTGTCCCTCACGGTTCCCCACAAAAAAAAAAGTCCAAAGGGCTGAAATCACAGCTCCGAGGCGGCCAATGGACATCTCCAAGACTGCTGATAACACGATTTGGGAATTTGGTGCACAGAAAGCGAGGTTCACACTGTACTAATCGCCAATATGAACACTCCATACTGCAAGTCGATACGATTCCTAGTATCAAATTTGAACATTTTCGACTTTTAGCCTTGCACTTGGGTGGGTGGCCGTATATGTGTGTACGTTGGACATTTTACTTCCGTACTTCCGAGGACTGAACATCAGCAGCCAAAAGACGATATGACGACGAATTTGCCTATAGTGACCAGTTAGGCATTTCCCAGCTTGTAGATGTAATAATGGACTATTGCTGGAAGAATTGGTGACGGTTATATGTATGTAGCTGGGTTTCCCTTCCTTAAAAAACTGTAAACGTAACATATTGCTAGAGCAACATCCGTCGTCTTTTCAGGGCGTAAATTGATAGTAGTCAGCAAAACTCTAAATCTGGTGGATATAATTCCAAAAGTGTTTTCCACTACACGTCACCACAATACTCCCACTAGGGGGCCTACCTCATAGACGGGCCGGGACCGACGTCAGGCATCGTGGTATTGACCCTCAGTTCCGGCGGCTCCGTAAGGTCACTTCCAGATGAGCCCCGCAAAGCTCGAAGTCTGGTACCTCACCCTATAAAAACTCCCAACTTTGGAGCAAGGCAGCACTCCATGCACAGGACATTGACCGCTGATGCAGGCCTCGACCAGTGTGTCAAATCCGGCGTAAACAGTGGCTACCCTCAAGGTGGCGTCCTGTCTCCGCTGTTATGGTGCATGGTGGTCGATTCCCTGCTTGATGCTCTCAATGCCTCTGGAATCTACGCCCAGGCCTATGCGGATGACGTCGCCATTCTTTCTGTCGGCTCATGTTTGGCGACTGTTTGTCGCAAAGCACAGGCGGCGCTAAATGTGATCGATGATTGGTGTACCAGAAATGGGCTGTCAGTCAATCCTCTTAAGACCGATGTCGTTCTCTTTACGAGAAGGAGGAAAAATACTGACATGACTCAGCTGGTACTAAAAGGCACTTCCATCCCGATATCCAAGGAGGCTAAGTATCTAGGAGTCATCTTAGATAGTAAGCTTCTCTGGTCAAAACATGTTGAGTCAAAAACCACCAAAGCGCTGTCAGCTTTCTGGCAATGCAAAGGAGCTTTTGGCAAAACATGGGGCTTATCGCCGGCAAAGGTCCTTTGGATCTACACGGCAATGATAAGACCTATAATCTCATATGCATCGGTTGTCTGGTGGAACAGACTAAAACGCAAACACGTCGTAGCCTCTTTCACCAAACTTCAAAGAACGGTTTGTCTCAGCTGCACGGGGGCTTTCCCCAGCACGCCGGGTGCTGCTCTAGATGTTATGATGAACCTTCCACCTCTTGATATATTTATCAGAGGGTGTGCTCTGAAAGCCATGTCTCGTCTGAAGAGAAATGGCTTTTCGTACAACTCTCATAGGAATAACGGTGTGCTTGCGCAAGAATTGTCCTGCGACCCCTGTCTCATGGACATGCCCTCTGACGCACTGACGCCCGTTATCCTATTGCGTCGTAATTTCACAGTCGAGTTTCCATGGCGTTAGGATTGGCTATGGCTGGATACTGAACGTGGAAAGGATAGTCTTCGCATTTTCACGGATGGCTCCAGATCTGGGCGGGGGTCCGGTGCTGGGGTCTTCTTTGAGCGCGAAAACATCCGACTGCACTTCTCCTTAGGAAAATATGCGTCTGTCTTCCAATCAGAGATATACGCAATCCTAATGGCCATGCACTATGTTGTGAAGCACAGGTGGAAGGGGGAAAGCATATGCGTATGTAGTGACAGCCAAGCTGCACTAAAAGTTGTGTGTAACCCCTTAACTAGCTCCAAATTAGTGCTTGAACTCAAGTCCTTCTTGAACAGAGTCGGCAGACTAAATTCATTAAGGCTTGTATGGGTTCCAGGCCACTCTGGGATCCCAGGAAATGAGACCTCTGATGAACTCGCTTGAATGGGTTCAGAGGAGAGCTTCTCAGGACCTGAACCCGCTCTAGGTCTACCTGCATCCACGGTAAATTCCTACATTAACGATTGTGTATTTAACACACACAACCGTAGATGGAGGGATTATCCGGGTTGCAGGATGACTAAGCGCATATGCCCTGATGTCTGCAAAAAATCTGCAGCATTCCTCCTGTCTTTAAGGAGAATCGACTGCAGAAGGCTTGTGGGAGTTATCACGGGCCATTACACTTTTGCCAAGCCGTGCTCGGCATCAGTGAGGCGCCTACCTGTGCTGCATGTGGCGAAGAGGAGGATGATACTGCAGAGCATTTCCTCTGTTATTGTCCCGCCTTTGCTCGCATACGGTGGCGCACCCTTGGAGCCGACGTGGTGTGTGCCGAATCCCTTAGCTCTACATCACTGAAGCTCCTTCAAATTTTTCTCCGGAAAACGGAGAAAATACAGTAATGTAAGGTGTCTGTCTGGAGTACAATGGACCAGTGATTGCGTCTGAGTGCTCCAGCGGATAGCAGAAGCCTTCAAAAAAAAAAAATTCTGTCAAGATTTCGAGCTGGAAACAGCTGTCTTGTTTCGAAATAACCTATGACTTAAGAAAAGACCACTGCATGGCCCACCCTATACCTGTTTTCTAAAGTCACTTCATATCAAACAATGATCGATTGTAGTTCTAGATCCTCTGTTTAGATCAACTCTAGTATTCGATTGACACTCCTCCACTATTCTTGACGTTCGTACTTTTCCAGGAGCGAACATCGACTCAGACCACTATCTTGTAGTAGCCAAGATACGTCAACGGATAACACGAACACCGCGGAGTAGAGTTAGAACACCAGGCTATGACGTCGGAAAACTACTATCGCCGGAGATCGTCAGTGCCTTTACCAACCGCGTCTCCTTCAAGCTCTCCGATACATCTCAGGCCCAGGCATCCAATTTCGAGCCTCCTCCTCGTGGGCTGGTGCAGCTTTCTGACATTGGACAGTCGAGCTCTGAATCTTGCTGCTACGAGGAAATGGTCAGAGTCGACAATTGCCCCATCTAAATGTTCACACATCAAGGATGTTTGACGAGTGCCTTGCGTCAATGAGCACATGGTCGCTTTGGTTGGGGGTTCGACCGTCCGGAGATCGTCACGCTGCTGTATGGATTCCCTTGCGGGGAAATCTTGTTCTACTTATCACCGGATTGCGAGCTGACGCAAAGTTCGTGAATCGGAAGCCGTAATCCGGTGTTGTATCGTGGAGGCTGTGCTTTCCGATAACTTCGACAAAAGTGTTCTCCTTACCGATTTTGGCGTTGAAGTCCCCGAGCACGATTTTAACATCGTACTCCGGACAAGCTCCGTATGCGTTGTCCAGGACGTCATAGAAGTCCTCCTTGATAGGGTCTTCAGCCTCGTCGGTAGGGGCGTGTGCACATATAAGGCTGATGTTATAAAATCTGCCTGGAACAGCGACCCCAGTTTCAAAATCAAGCGCAGAATTACTCTTGCCAACCGCCGCTTCCTTGGGCTCAAGAGGCAATTGAGAAGTCGAGTATTCTCTCGTGCAACCAAGTTGACCTTATATAAGACCTTGATTATTCCGGTCCTGTTATACGGCGCAGAAATATGGACTTTATCTAAAGCTGATGAAGAGATCCTTGGTCGTTTCGAGAGAAAGATTCTGCGTGCGATTTTCGGTCCTATTAACACAGAGGGGGAGTTAGAGGAGAAGATTCAATTACGAACTGTGCGGATTGTACAGCGACATGAGTCTTAGTCAGGCGTCTTCGGATCCAACGACTAAGATGGCTAGGCCATGTAGAGCGAATGGACACCACAGCTTCCGCCCGTAGAGTCTTTGAGTCCAACCCCGAGGGACGAAGAAATAGAGGACGGTCGTACCTAAGGTGTGGCGCACACAGGTGGAAAGGGACCTCAACGAATTGGGCGTGCGGCACTGGAGAAGACTAGCGAAAGATCGTGCTAGGTGGAGAGGCATGTTGGTTGAGGTCCAGGTTCAATTCAAACTGTAGCGCCCGTTAAGTAAGTAAGTAAGTAACCGGAAGGATTGTACTTTCAAATAATAGCATTTTCAAAAAAGGGGAGAAGGGAGTGAACAAACAGAGCAAAGAAGTTGATCGCGTTTAACTTGGCAAACGCCAGCTTCGATCTCTGTCCCTGCTCAATCCAAGTTGACACACAGCCTCCGCGTGGCCCCCCTGGATAGCTATACTGGCACCCGCCAGGTAGTGAACCAATGTGTTCAGCGACCCGACCCCTTCAAACATCCCTATCGCTTAAAACAAAAATTTTGTTCAGAGACAACCAATAGCCTCGGATACGGACGGATTACATGTTGACGACCCCCGCAAACGTCAAAAAGGAAACGAATTTCAGTTCTGCACCTGGAACGTTAGGTCCCTCAACAGACCAGGTGCAGCCGAACAACTGGTCAACTCTTTGGACTGCTATAAGGCAGACATTACCGCGCTCCAAGAACCGCGATGGGATGGGCCAGGCAAAAAGCGGATGAGAAACTGTGATATATACTACGGAAACTGCTACAGTGAAAATAGACAACGCTTATTCGGATGCGGATTTGTTGTTCGAGGCAGACTCAGGAAAAAAGTCTTAAGCTTCCAGTATGTAAGCGAACGCCTTTTAATTATCCGCATCAAGACCAATCTCGGCAATATAAGTTTATTATGTGTCCACGCCCCCACAGAGGAGAAAGATGACCGACATAAAGACGACTTCTATGATCTCCTAGGCAGAACGTATGCGCAATGTCCCAGCTATGACACCAAAATCGTTCTAGGAGATTTCAATGCGAAGCTGGGTAAAGGAAGGCACAGCCTACACAACACCACGTCAGAAAACGGACTCAGGCTAGTGGACTTTATGGCGGGACATAACCTGGTAGTAGCAAGTACACGATTCCCACACCTCAACATCCATAAGGGGACCTGGCGGTCTTTCGATCAATCGACAACCAACCAAATTGATCATATTACGATCGACGGCAGACACTCCTTCAGCATCCTAGATGTCCGAACCTTTCGAGGAGCCAACATCGGCTCGGAACCAACGGAGTCGAGTAAGAACACCAAAATTTAACGTCGGAAAGCTGCAATCGCAGAAGACCGCCAGGACCTTCGTTGATCAAGTCTCCCTCAAGCTGTCTCAGGTCCCGATGCAATCTGCAGAAACCATAGAACAGCAATGGAGTCGTTGTCAGAAAGCCATTAGATAGGCCGCCTCAGATATACTCGGTTTCGAGCCACCACCGTCGAGAAACCCCTGGTTTGATGATGAGTGCAGACAGGCCCATGTAGAGAAACAGAATGCATACATGGCCACATTGCATCGAAGGACGAGAGCTGCCCGCGAGCTCTATGAACAGAAAAGGAGGGAGGAGCATGCGCTTCTGAGAAGGAAAAAGAAGGAGCACGAGAAGCGCGAGATCGAGGAGATGGAGAGATGTTACGGCAGGAACGACGTTCGAAAATTTTACCAGAAAGTAAAACGAACATGCCAAGGCTATAAAGCCAGAGCAGAAGCCTGCAGTGATGAGCACGGACAACTAGTAGTGGAGTCACAGTCGATGCTGAGATTGTGGAAGGACCACTTCTGCAGACTGTATAACGGCGATGATAGCCAAAATGCCGCCGTCAGGCAGAGCGAACCATTCACAATGGACGAAGACGAAGGAGAATCCCGTCCACCCGACCTAGACGATGTTATGATAGCGATATCGAAACTTAAGTCTTATGAAGCTGCTGGAGCAGACGGACTCCCTGCGGAGCTGTCTAAAGCAGCTGGCGATGAGGAACATGCACCAACTCATCTGCAAGATATGGTTGGAAGAACGTATGCCCGATGAATGGAATCTCAGTATCGTTTGCCCGGTCCATAAGAAAGGGGACCCTATGACTGCGCCAATTACAGAGGGATAAGCCTCCTGAACATCGCGTACAAGATCCTCTTTGCCGTACTGTGTAAGTACCTGAAACCGTTCGTGGACAATCTGATAGGTTCCTACCAGTGTGGTTTCAGGCCAGGAAAATCCACGATAGACCAAATATTTACACTACGACAGATCTTGGAGAAGACCCATGAATTCCAGGTCGACACGCACCATCTTTTCGTCGACTTTAAAGCCGCGTATGACAGTGTTTATAGAGACGAGCTATACAGAGCCATGTCATGTTTTAACATTCCTGCCAAACTCGTCAGACTATGCAGGATGACTATGGAGAACTCTCGCTGCTCCATTAAGGTCGGATGTGAACTAACCGACCCCTTTGATGTTAAAAAAGGTTTTAGGCAGGGTGACGCACTGCCATGTGATTTCTTCAACATTATTCTTGAAAAGATCGTGCGGGATTCTGCGGCCAATACAAGAGGTACGATCTACTTCAAGTCCACACAATTGCTTGCCTACGCAGATGACGTGGACGTTATTGGACGAACAAAGCGAGACGTCAATGAGGCGTTCGCAAGCATGGAAGCAGAAGCGGCGAAAGTGGGTCTAAGGGTAAATGGGGACAAGACCAAATATATGCTGTCATCCAAGAAAGACGCACAACACCGACGTCTTGGTCAGAACGTCACCTTCGTCAACTATATTTTTGAAGTAGTCAAGGACTTCGTCTACCTTGGCTTGATAGTGACAAGCAGCAACGACACCAGCGCTGAGATAAAACGCAGAATAGCTCCTGCCAACCGCTGCTTCGAGGGCGCCGTGGCGCAGTGGTTAGTGTGTTGGACCCTGGCGCACGATGAACGAGTTCGGATCCCGATAACACCAACGCCATCGAATGTTTATTTCGCGACGTTCCTCCTCGGCGGGGTACTGGCAGAACCCCCGTAGTAAACTTGCCATGAAAAAGCTTCTCGACTCACGCCATACAGAATCGGCATTAAACTGTAGGTCCCTTTCACATGTGTGAAAAATAAATCACACAGAACATGGGTGATTGAGAGAAGCTTGGCTCTGGTCCTTCATGGGCTGTAACGCCACCAAAGAAGAAGAACCGCTGCTTCTTCGGGCTCAAGAGGCAATTGAGTAGTACAGGCCTCTCTCGAAAAACTAAGGTTTCCCTCTACAAAACCTTAATCATCTCGGTCCTCCTCTACGGCGCTGAGGCTTGGACGTTGTCAAAAGCGGATGAAGAGGCTCTTGGACGTTTCGAGAGGAAAATTCGGCATGCAATCTTTGGTCCCGTTTGTGTAAACGGAGAATGGAGGAGGAGATTCAACCAAGAACTGTACGGGCTGTACAGCGACATCGGTCTGGTTAGAGGTTAGACGTCTTCGGATCCAACGTCTAAGATGGCTAGGCCATGTAGAGCGAATGGACATCAACGCTCCGGCCCGAAGAGTCTTCGACTCCAACCCCGAGGGACGACGCAGCAGAGGACGAGCGCATTTAAGGTGGCGCGCACAGGTGGAAGGGGACCTCAACCAACTGGGCGTGCGGGACTGGAAGCGGCTGGCCGAAGATCGGGCCGGCTGGAGAGGCTTGTTGGTTGAGGCCCTGGTTCACCCCGAACTGTAGCGCCATCAAAGTACGTACCCTTTACGTGTTTTTAGGGATGGTGACTGTTATCTGGCCACTACCGTACATACATACATATGTATACGAGCATCCTTCATTCGATTGTTTTTTTTTTTTTTGTTTTTGTTAAAAAAACATCGACAGTGTCCACATAAAATCAAACAAAAAGTCAAATGAAGAGATTTTTGTTTTTTTTTCTCTTGAGCGGAAACGAGATGTCTACTTAACAGTGTCAACATCTATCGATTTTGCAGTACACACATAAAGGAAAGGAAAAACAACAAAATGAAAAACTGGGCAATGAGGACCGTCCATCTGAGAGAAGGTTATCTGAGTTAAGAATATACACCTTACGATGACCGTAATTATTACAAGTATTTTCGAGGTTAAGCTGCGAGTCTGGATGCTGTTTATTGCACAGGAAAACAAAAAAGATGAAAATTGCATTTTACAGTTTAATTGCGTATTCAACTATGCACAGATATGGTAGTTACAAGGAGGGAAGGACTTTGTTGTATACAAGTATACAGCTCGCAAAGTCATTTTCCAATGAGATTTTCCAAGAGAACCTGCGCAGCCTGGTTTTCAAGGTCAAGCATCTGTGTGGATACATATGTATGCATGTGCGTATGTATACAAAAAGCGAGGAGCATAGTTTAGTATGTGTGAATGTGCCTACAAAAATCCCTAGATAGGTAGGTCGAGTCGTAACGATTTGTTTCGATTCGGACCGGGCCGGGTAGGGTAGGTTCGGTTCGATTCGGTTCGGAACGTTACGAGCGAGGAGCATACTATATGTACATATGTATGTACGTACATATACCAATTATTTTGTGCATAGTTAGATACATAGATGTGCACATTTAACGAACAACGATACCGATAGCAAGTACAATATGGTCTATGGTGTAATGGTGATGTGTGAGGGGAAAATTTGTAATTGGAACGTGAAAACTGAAAACTATTTAATTACATAACACATAACAAGCTTTTGTTTTGTATCGTGTTGCGGTTTCTTTGGGTTAATTACTGACTTTTTTAAATTTCATAGGATGTAGGTAGAGTACATGTAGAAGGTTCGAGTATTAGATGGCTCTCAAGCGAATCATAGTCATATGCAAATGCCAGAGGCCAACTGACGACACATGTTATCGAAGCGTAGTATCATATACATATGTATGTACATGTCTACATGCTCATAGATTAGTCCTCAAGTACATAGTATGTATGTATGTATATTGTATATTCAAGTATTCAACCCGGGATGATAGTGTTGGTGAACATCTAACAAGAATTTTAAGTAGATTCCAATGCGGGATCAGAATATAAAAGCGAACAGATATGCAAATAGAAAAAAAAAAAAACCGAAATCATTCACTTTATAGATCTCTAGTTTAAGTTGAAACTGAAGTTTATCTTCGACTTTATAATACTCGAGTAAAACTGAACTTCTACGGGCATGCAAACTTCATGGAAACGACCAACTTGAAAAGAGTAAGGAATTGCCGAATTGGCAGGGAATGCACCATTGCATTGTGTCAGGTAGAATGCAATGCATATGGATACTCGTGTACATGAATGTATGTATGTAGGTATATAAGATAGATACTTTTTTTATGTAGGTATGTGGGTATGTACATACATTTGTATATAGTTCGGTATTACGTTCGAGCTCGAAATTTAGGTCAAATAGAAAACGAGAGAGTGCACCGAGTGTGAGTATGATTGAATGCAAAAGCAATGCCATGCATACATACATACGTACGCAAGGACTCTTTCGCCTCTGCAATCAATGACGTCCCTATTCGCATAATATTAAATAATTTCCACTTACATACATGCATGTACACATTGTTAAAACTCTCACTTACCGTTAATAGAACAACATAACTGTAGACCAAGTATTTAAAGCATTTAATCCTTTTTGCTAGAGCCATCTTGCTTCTATATCAGTTGTCGTTGTCGGAGAACCAACAACCAAATGAAAACTAATGGTTAAACCAAAATAAAACACTCACTCAAAGGACACCAATATTTTGCTCTATTTCGCATCCAATTGCACTTTTATTTTCACTCTGCCGCGTCACTTTTCATCAGGCGGACACGCACACAACAACACACACGAAAAACGAACGTAACAATCCAAAAAAAAAATTAAAAAGGAAACCCACTTCCTAGTCCTCGCACCGTCCGTCGACTCACCAAGATTACCAGAAGGCTCGCTATGTACAGATGTGTGTATGGTGAACGTATGGAAAAGGAGCAGAAATGTTTCTTTGTGGTATGATGCAAGACCGTTTTGTAACCTCTGACTTGAAGCACATCACTTGGATTAGAGATACAATTCGACTTTTCCTTTTTTTCTCTTTAACACCTGGATATGAATTTGAATTGAAAATTTCCAGCACAACACATTGACGCTTTAAAAAACAACACAATAATGCACACAAACTACTCGTGTATACGTATGTTGGTAAGTATGTATGTAAACTTGATTGATTTGAAAAAAAAAAAAAAACAAGAAAACCGAAGAAAACTTGACAATGAAGACGCGATTCCTGTGATGTAAGTAGCGCGTAGGTACTTTACGAATCAAATGAAAATCAGTTCATCTTACGCGTCACTTTCGACGAGCCGATAAGTAAAAAAACAGTAAAAAAACGACAATGTATCTAGGTAAGTGGATAAAAGTTGTAAATCTCGAACACATACAGGCATCCGTACTGCACAGAGAACCGAACACATATGTATACGTACGGATAACAGATAGAGTCAATAGTGCATATCACTTTCTTGCTCAAAAATCCATTCGTTTCATTTCATTTTTTTTGTTTTTTGAATAAAAGCAGTTGCCCTTCTAACGATACGTTTGCCACGAATCACATCTACAAACTACTGATGAGCATCCGTGTACCACTGGAATTGTAACTGCGACAAACAATTCTACCTAACCACTCTCGTCAGTACATCCGTTCGAATATCCACAACTCGTAATATTAAAACCAAGCGGCAAGCTGTACGTCCACCTTCACCACTTCGGCACGAACAAGAAATGAATTGGCCGATTGGTAGACAGCAGCAAACATCCACCATCGAACATGATTGAATGCAACATCAAACCCCCCGGTCAACTGAAATGCTGCCAATGTGGCTAACTCGATTCCCGGTGCTTTTGCTTTTCCTTTGCCTTTGTCACACTTGTTCTGTCGTCCGTTGTGCACGAGAAACAACACTGCAATCCTCGATGTACACTGAGGCTACGCCGAACCAGTTCAACACAACACAACACAATGGCCATGAGAAAGACGCCAGTCAAGTGAAGTGAGCCGAGCATACGACACTGGATTCACTGGAAAGATGTTCGAACAACAACAGCGATATTCTGCTCCATTTCCATGTGTTTTTGTTTGGTTCGATTGCGTCGTTTCGTTTACCACATGTATCTACTTACCATAAACATGTGTATAGTGGCAGCTAGCCGCCACCGCCAGCGTGCTGGGTTCTAGGGTTCTGGATTTTGGAATATCAGATGTGGAAGTAACAAGCTGAACGCAGGAATCGGTCTGGAAGGAATGACGTACTTGCAGATTACGGGGCACATACGGAATTTTTCATTAAGAATTTGTTGGTTTTGGTTGCAACGAGGTTTGTTCGGCTGCAGTATGCTTGAGACAACTGCACATAACAGACATTTTGTTGAGGCCGTCCTTCGTGATACAAATGCTGTATGCAAGGTTGTTGGCTTCAGTTCATTTTTTGCAGGATTGGGATGCAAGGATGCACAAATTCATGTTGATAGACAAATGCTCGACTAATTATGGGACGTATGTACATACATACGTATGTATGTTGGCCTCTGACGCCGATGACACGGGATCGAATCCTGACACAGCCATGGCAAAAGCAAAGGACTAACAAAGGCCTCGTAGGGGTAGCATCTATCCGACGGATGCTGGCCTGCTAAAAAGCGAGAAGAGCCACCCCAGTCGAACATCTTGCGGCACTGTTAGTGAGTCCCATCCCCACCTCCCCGTGGTGCCACCTGGAGATTTCCTCCTGCACCAAAAAAAAAAAAACAGAATTAGTCGGTTGGGCTACAGCCTAGTAAGCCGTAACCGTAAAAAACCCACAAACTCCGAATCAACCACAAGCCTCGGATATAACGGATCGGATTAATGTTGACGGCCCTTGCATAAAACGAAAAAAAGACAATGATCTTCGGCTTTGTACGTGGAATGTTGGGTCCCTAAACAGGCCGTGCAGCCGAACAACATGCGGACGCCCTAGACCGCTATAAAGCGGACATAACCGCCATCTAGGAAATGCGATGGAATGGACCGGGTATAAAGCGGTTGAAAAACTGCGATATTTACTACGGCGACTGCTATAGGGAGAGAGGGCAACCTCGATATACACAAAGGCACCTGGCGGTTTTTTGATCAATCGACTACCAACCAGATTGATCACATCGCGATCGACGTCAGACACGCCTCCACTATTCTTGATGTTCGAACTTTCCGAGGGGCTAACATCAATTCGGACCACTATCTTGTAGTAGCCAAGATGCGCTTACGCTACGAACGCAGCGGAGTAGAGTAAGAATACAAAGTTATGACGTCGGAAAGCTACTATCGCCAGAAACCGCTCGTGCTTTTACCGATCGCGTCTCCCTTAAGCTCTCCAATACACTCGAATCCTTCACACTATCAATAGAACAGCAGTGAAGCCTTTGCAAACAAGCCCTGAAAAGCTCTGCATCCGAAGTTTTGGGTTTCAAGGCTCCACTACGAAGAAACACCTGGTTCCATGACGAGTGCAGGAGGATTCATACAGCAAAGCAGGATGCATATAAGGCCTCGCTGCATAAAAGAACAAGAGCAGCTCGTGAGCTTTACGAGTTAAAAAGAAGGGAGGAGCATAAGCTTCTTAGAAGAAAGAAGAAAGAGCACGAGAAGCGCGCGATTGAGGATTTGGAGAGATGTTACTGCAGGCGTGACGTTCGAAAGTTTTATCAACAGATAAAGCGAACATGCCAAGGTTATAAAGCCAGAACGGAAGCCTGCAGGGATGAGAAGGGACACCTAGTAGTAGAATCGCAGTCGATGCTGAGAATATGGAAAAACCACTTCTGCAGACTGTATAACGGCGATGTTAGTCAACATACCGCTGTCAGGCAGAATGATCTACTTCTAGTCGACGGAGATCGCAGAGAATCCTGTCCCCCTGATCTCGACGAAGTTAAGATTGCCATATCGAAGCTCGAGTCGAATAAAGCTGCTGGCGCAGACGGACTGTCTGCTGAGCTCTTCAAGGCAGCTGAAGCTGACCTGGTTAGGAACATGCACCAGCTCATCTGTAAGATATGGTCAGAGGAAAGCGTGCCCGAGGAATGGAGTCTCAGAATCGTATGCCCGATCCACAAGAAAGCAGACCCCTCTGATTGCGCCAACTATAGAGGAATAAGTCTCCTTAACATCGCTTACAAAATCTCCTCCGCCGTTTTGTGTGAACGCCTAAAGCCTTTTGTAAATAAACTGATAGGTCCTTATCAATGCGGATTCAGGCCTGGGAAGTCCACCATCGACCAAATCTTCACACTACGGCAGATCCTGGAAGAAACCAATGATTTTCAAATCGACACTCACCACCTATTTGTCGACTTCAAAGCCGCTTACGACAGCGTATTAGAGACAAGCTATACAACGCTATGTCTACCTTTGACATACCTGCTAAACTCATCAGGCTATGTAGGATGACTTTAGAGAATGCTCGCTGCTCCATCCGAATCGGTGAAGACCTGACCGATAGTTTCGGTGTCAAAAAAGGATTTAGGATTTCTCCAACATCATTTTAGAAATGATTGTGCCAAAATTCCTGGCCAATACAAGAGGCACCATCTTGTTCAAATCAGCGCAGCTCCTTGCATACGCCGACGACATTGACATAATAGGTAGATCACAGCGAGATGTCAAAAAGAGGTAAGGCTTATCGGTCTGTAGGACTTAGGCAGGTCTGTGGGTCTACGGCCTGCTTTAGGAATGAATTTTACCGCTACCTCTGCCCAGTTCGTCGGTATTTATCCCCATGCATAGCTGGTTCTAAGGATGTTGATTAGCATGGGGCTGATTTGCGCACTTCCTTTCTGAAGGAGGGCTGGAAAGATGCCATCCTCCCCTGGGGATTTGTACAGGTCAAAGGATGGCCCTTTTTATGGGCCGTATGCACATATGTAAGTGGATTTTTGTTATATGTAAAAGCTCATGGGGAACATATGCCTATCTTCTTTCCAATCACCCAAGTCAATCGCGATTCTTAGAACAAGACCAGAGGCTGGTGGGCCTGCGTGACTATACATTTTAAAATCACATCTAAATGACGGACTACGTGTGGGTCTGTCAACTATTGCAAACCATTTCAAGCTTTTTAAGGAAATCATATGCATTTGACCGCAAAAAACCTCGAAGCTCTGTCCTACTCTTGGACGGACTGGGCTGCAACAAGGATGGTACTGACAGATTTGGTTACATAGGTCATGATGAATGTCATTTCCCATAGTCACAGTGTCACGTTATGACGATCGTACCGCGACCATTAAGGTCTATTGTACCCCCTTCTTTGGTCTAGGATTTAAGTGCTGTGTTTAGAAATTTGACAACATCTCCAGATGGGAACTCTTGGAATTCATTCCCTGTTACTGTTGTGTTGAATCTGTATCTTTCTACGGCGAGACTTAAGCAAATAGTTAATATATGCCCCATGGTAACATCGCCTACAGATATCTGTGCTGCTGAGACCTAATTTGTAAAGGTGGTAATTGCGTGCCCCGTGTCCAGTTAGTGCTTCATATAGCGCTTTTAGGTTAGCTTTGTTTAGGTTTTGAGCTTCTTTAGCCCTTTTTGGGTTGTGATTTTGTTCCATAAACTTCTTTGAGTGTTTAATACCCTCCAAGCTGTTCAAGAACTGGTTCATTTGTTTTATAATCCATTTGTGTAGGAGTCGTTTTGTGTGGTTGGTTGAAATCGTAAATGGGGGAAGGCCTTGTGAAAGGTACCTGAGCACCTATCTTAGCTAGTATGTCAGCCTTTTCATTGCGTTCTAGCTTTTCATAGTCTGGTACCAAAAACAGCCTAACACTGTTGTTTTCTACCTGTTTGTTCAGTGTCTTGTGGCATTCCCAGACAGCCTTAGAGTTAAAAGTGTAACTCTTTAGTGCTTTGAGAACCGCTTGACTATCTGAAAATATCGATATCTTGATATTGTTAGGTTTTCTGTTTCAAACGCAGTGTGCTGCTTCATTGATAGCGAACAGTTCAGCCCGAAATATTGTTGACTTACCGCAGAGAGGAATGTGTAGTCCGCATCTAGGTCCTTTCACTTCAGCCCCTACTTTGCTTCCGGAATTCAACCATTTCTGGGCTCCTTTGTTCATCCACGAGGGGTTGTTGTTCCATACTTCTCTGCTTGGTATGAGTACTTCGGGGACATCAGATCACTCATTCAGGTCAGCTCCCAAGTAATGTCAAGCCTTTTAAGAATCTCTAAATATCCAAGCAGGCCCCCTTCTCTGTAATTATAGGTTCTCTGTAAAGTTAAGGCATGTTTTGCAGCTTCAGCCTGTATGGCAGTGTGTATTTGAAGAATGTTTAATATTGCTTCCGACCCTGCAGCCGGAGTAGTTCTTATTGCTCCAGTTGTTCAGTTTGTTCATGGCACTTCTTTGTTCACATTTTTGCCACCACACAGCAGCGCCATAGAGTATGGTTGGCTTAATCATTGGATTGTAGTTTCCCATGGGTTTCGTCCCAATGTTTTGCCAACGATTTGTTTTAGGGACCAGCGGGCCCTGATGGCCTTTGAGTGAATATTGTTCATGTGTGCATTTCAGAAGAGTTTTTGGTCCAATGTTATTCCCAGGAACTTTACCTCTTCCTTTAATGCAATGCTGGTTTCTTTGGTTTTAAAAGTTCGAAGTTTGTTTATTCTTATCTTTGCTGGGGTTAACGGGGAGTCCTTCTGCTTCTAGATCGCACAAGTTCCAAGTTATTTCCAAAGCTTTTTGCACGGGATTTCCTATGGTTATATCGTCAGCGTACCCGGTGGCAGTAAAGTGATAATTATTAAGTACATGGAGGAGTTCGTCTACTAGTATTGACCATAAAAATGGGGATAGTACAACCCCTTGTGGTCAACCTCTAATAGTTTTGGTCACTATCTCTGATGTACCTAATTTGGCGGTTTTTTTTTTTTTTTATACATAGGACTAGTGCTACTATTAGCAATATGGCACTGCGACCTTTGCAGATCTATTGTGCCTGCTAGCCGATTAGCCGAGTAGCCTCTCCACTTCTATAATGAAGCTGAGAATGCTTCTCGTAGGAGCCAGGGTGATCCCCTCAGGAGTCATAACTTCACTGAGAAGGATGCGCTTCCTAAGATGGCAGAGAGCAGCACACTCATATAGTCTGTGTTCTGCCGTCTCATCGTCCTCTAGACCGAGCCGACACTCAGTTTCAGATGAGAGACCAATTTTGTTTAGATGGTATCTCAGACCGCAGTGTCCCGTTAGATAGCTGACTAGTCTTCTGATATTCCCTCTATTGAGTTTGAGTATGTCAATAGGGTGTTTGTTCAGGTGTCGTATAAGTCGTTTAGATTGACGGAGTCCCCGAACACTGTTCCAGAAGGACAGGTGTTGCGATTTTTCCCACTTGTCCAAGAGGTAATTTATCTTAGACCCGGGAATGCCGCAGAAAAGTTCCGGACCTATGTATTTGTCGCTGGAACCTTTTCTGGCAAGTTGGCAATTTCATTGCCCTTCCTGGCACCCACCAAAGTTTAACAGTGTTTCTTTTGGCGAGGTCTTGCAGGGCGTCATGGCATTCCTTGACGGTTTTTGAGTTCGTGCTGTACGAACCCAGCGCTTTAAGCGCTGCTTGGCTATCAGAGAGTATGTTGATAGTTACTCCTCTGATGCCAGTCTCGAGATTTAGATTGACACATGTTAGGATGGCATGCAGCTCTGCTTGGAAGACGCTGGGGCTTATTCCCATGGCCTTCGAGATCTTGCGTTTTGATCCAAAGATGCCGGCGCCAACGCCAGAAGCCATCTTGGAGCCATCTGTGTACTACCTAAGGCCTTTGACATTCAACAGGGGATCACTGTTTTCCCATGCTGAGCGATTTGGGATCAATATCTCAAATCTCTTGTCAAAGATGAAGGTGTGTGGCAATGCGTCCGAGACTGTAGTAATCATATCCAGCTCGAGAAAGTGTTGTAGTATGGACATGTGGCCTGCAGGTCTACATGGCATATTTGTTCCCAAGCAGAGGATCTGGGTTGCACTGCGTAATGCCACCTTCTTGATAAAAAGATGCAGTGGGGCGAGTCCAATGAGTGCTTCTTGTGCTGCCGTAGGGCAGGACGGCATAGCGCCTGTGATGCCGAGACACGCTAGTCTCTGAAGGCGTTGAGGCTTAATAATTGTAGTTTTTTGTTCAACTTTTGTCCACCATACGGTGGACCCGTAGGTGACGATAGGCCTTACTATCGCGGTATATAACCAGTGGACTACCTTAGGTTTAAGCCTCCAGGTTTTACCGTAGGTGCGTCGACAGGCCCACATGGCCTTAGTCGCTTTCATGAGTTTATTTTTCATGTTGGAGTTCCAGTTGAGTCAGCGGTCTAGGTCAATACCTAGATACTTTACCTCCTCTGAAAATCCTATGTGCGTTCCATTTAGAAAGATTGAGCAGGGTTGTACCTTTCTCCTCCTTGTAAATGGGACTAAGATTGTCTTATTTGGGTTAATAGATAACCCCTCTCTGCCACACCAGTCAGAGATAAATTGAAGCGCAAGCTGCATGCGCTCACAGGCAGTGACCTCGCACTTGCCCATTACAATGACTACTAGGTCATCAGCATATCCGATGACCTCGTAGCCCCGAGTGGTCAGCTTGCATAGCAGGTCGTCGATCACTATCGACCAAAGCAGTGGCGAGAGGACTCCCCCTTGTGGGCATCCTCTGGCCGCCGATACTGTCACTGAGACCTCTCCGCATGTGGCTGATATGATACGGCTATTTAGCATCGCCCTAATGCAGTGATTAGTGGGATGGTCCACACCCCTGCAGGATAGTGCAGTGGTGACCGATTTGGCGGTTAACTGCTGTTTAAGGGTTGAGTCAGGCCATTAAAGTTTGAAGTTAGCTGCACTTGATTTGTCAACTTTAAGTTGGACGCCATTAATAGTTGGTTATCATTTCCTCCGGCACTGGTGCTTGGCAATCGGTTCGACACGCACGCTTTCATTTTCAATAAAGTTAATTTTCGATTTATGTTTCTTATTAAACATTTTAAACAACTGCTTTAACTTATCATCGGCTTGAAGTACAATTAAAACATTTATGAATGGAACTCGACTTCGTTCATATGGCCACCGCGGGCACGTTTGCAGCGGTCGATTCGTTGGACCCAATTTTCGATAAGTCGGCCACACATTTCGGCCAAAATCGCCGCTATTTCGCATTCAATGTTGGCTCTGAGCTCTTCCAACGTCGTCGGCTTGTTGGCACAAGCCAATAACTTAGCGTAGCCCCAAAGAAAATAGTTACAGCCCATGAAGGACCAGAGCCAAGCTTCTCTCAATCACTCATGTTGTGTGTGATTTATTTTTCACTTAGGTGAAAGGGACCTGCAGTTTAATGCCGATTCCGAACGGCCTGAGTCGAGAAGATTTTCATGGCAAGTTTACTACGGGGGGTTTTGCCAGTACCCCGCCGAGGAGGAACGCCGCGAAATAAACATTCGATGGCGTCGGTCGAACTCGCTCATCGTGCGTCAGAGTCCAACACACTAACCACTGCGCCACGGCGTCCTAGAAAATAGGTCTAGAGGCGTTAAATCGCACGAAAGAGGCGGCCAATCGACTGGCCCATTCCTTGAGATAACATGCTCATCAAACTTACTCTTGTGGCACCATCCTGTTGAAACCACTTGTCGTCCAAGTCCATATCTTCCAATTCGGGCCAAAAATAATCGGTAATCATGGCGCGATAACGCTGGCCATTTACAGTAACGTGATGTTGCGATTTTAACGCTCTAGACAAACCAAAAAAGACGCGCGTGTCGGCCAGAACTTCACAATTGGCAGCTACAGATTCGAAGTGGTCAAGGACTTCGTCTACCTTGGCTCACTAGTGACCAGCGACAATAACACCAGCGCTGAGATCAAACGCAGAATAAATACTGCCAACCGCTGCTTCTTTGGGCTCAAGAGGCAACTGAGTAGTAGAGCCCTCTCTAAAAAAACGAAGGTATCCCTCTACAAAGCCTTAATCATCCCGGTCCTACTCTATGGCGCTGAGGCTTGGACTTTATCAAATGCGGATGAAGAGGCTTTTGGACGTTTCGAGAGGAAAATTTTTGTGTACAGTCTTCGGTCCCGTTTGTGTTGACGGAGGGTGGAGGAAAAGATGCAACCACGAACTTTACTAGTCTAGTCTAGTCAGGCGTCTCCGGATTAAACGCCTACGAAGGCTGGGCTATGTAGAGCGAATGGATACCACGAAAAAACAGAAGACGGTCGGATCTAATTTGGCGCACACAACTGGAAATAGACCTTAACCAATTGGGCGATGGACACTGAAAACCGCTGGCGAAAGATCGTGCTAGCGTTCCAGTTTGTTGGTTGAGGCCCAGGTTCACCCCGAACTGTAGCGCCACCTAAGTAAGTAAGTAAGTAGAGTCAGTATCTTCTTCTTCTTAGTGGGCGCTACAGCTCGGGGTGAACCTGGGCCTCAACTAACATGCCCCTCCATCTAGCACGATCTTTCGCTAGCCTTTTCCATTGCCACACACCCAGTTGGCTGAGGTCCCCTTCCACCTGTGTACGCCATCTTAAGTGCGGCCGTCCTCTGCTTCTTCGTCCCTCGGGGTTGGATTCAAAGACTCTCCGGGCTGGAGCTGTGGTGTCCATTCGCTCTACATGGCCCAGCCATCTTAGGCGTTGAATCCGTAGACGCCCAACTAGGCTCTTGTCGCTGTACAGCCCGTAAGGTTCGTGGTTGAATCTTCTCCTCCATCCCCCGTCTGCGTTTATAGGCCCAAAAATCACGCGCAAAATCTTTCTCTCGAACCGACCAAGGGCCTCCTCATCCGCTTTTGATAGTGTCCATGCTTCTGCGCCGTACAACAGGACCGGGATGATAAGGGTCTTATATAGAGTCAACTTTGTCGTACGGGAGCCCAAAGAAACAGCGATTGGCAAGAGTGATTCTGCGTTTGATTTCGGAACTGATGTCGTTGTTCCAGGTCACTGCGGAGCCAAGGTAGACGAAGTCCTTAACTACCTCGAACTTATGTCTGCCAATACAAACGTAATGGCCAAGACGTCGGTGGTGAGCGTCCTTTTTTGATGACAGCATATATTTAGTTTTGTCCTCGTTTACCGCCAGGCCAACTTTCGCCGCCTCGAACTCAATGCTCGCAAACGCCTAATTGACATCTCGCTGTGATCCACCTATTATGTCAATGTCGTCGGCGTATGCAAGGAGTTGCGAGGATTCGAAATAGATGGTGCCTCTTGTATTGGCCAGGTATTTTGGCACAATCATTTCTAATATGCTGTTGGAGAAATCACACGACAGCGCATCGCCCTGCCTAAATCCTTTTATGACACCGAAACTATCGGTAAGGTGTTCACCGATTCGGATGGAGCAGCAAGCATTCTCCAAAGTCATCAGGTATGTCAAAGGTAGACATAGCGTTGTATAGCTCGTCTCTAATTACGCTGTCGTATGCGGCTTTGAAGTCGACAAATAGGTGGTGAGTGTCGACTTGAAATTCATTGGTTTTTTCCAGGATCTGCCGTAGTGTGAAGATTTGGTCGATGGTGGACTTCCCAGGCCTGAATCCGCACTGATAAGGACCTATCAGCTTATTTACAAAAGGCTTCAGGCGTTCACACAAAACGGCGGAAAAGATTTTGTAAGCCATGTTAAGGAGACTTATTCCTCTATAGTTGGCGCAATCAGAGGGGTCTCCTTTCTTGTGGATCGGGCATACGATGCTGAGACTCCATTCCTCGGGCACGCTTTCCTCTGACCATATCTTACAGATGAGCTGGTGCATGTTCCTAACCAGGTCAGCTTCAGCTGCCTTGAAGAGCTCAGCAGACAGTCCGTCTGCGCCAGCAGCTTTATTCGACTCGAGCTTCGATATGGCAATTTTAACTTCGCCGAGATCAGGGGGACAGGATTCTCTGCGATCTCCGTCGATTAGAAATGGATCATTCTGCCTGACAGCGGTTTATTGACTAACATCGCCGTTATACAGTCTGCAGAAGTGGTTTTCCCATATTCTCAGCATCGACTGCGGTTCTACTACTAGGTGCCCGTTCTCATCCCTGCAGGCTTCCGTTATGGCTTTATGTTCGCCTTCTCTGCTGATAAAACTTTCGAACGTCACGCCTGCAGTAACACCTCTCCAAATCCTCAATCGCGGGTTCTTGTGCTCTTTCTTCTTTATTCTGAGAAGCCTATGCTCTTCCCGTCTTATAACTCGTAGAGCTCACGAGCTGCTCTTGTTCTTTTATGTAGCGAGGCCTTATATGCATACTGCTTCACTGTATGAATCCTCCTGCACTCGTCATCGAACCAGGTGTTTCTTCGTGGTGGAGCCTTGAAGCCCGAAACTTCTGATGCAGAGCTTTTCAGGGCTTGTTTGCAAAGGCTCCACCGCTGTTCAATTAATAGTGTGGAGGATTCAGGTGTATTGGCCTGAAAAGGCCTGAAGGATTTTTTTAAGAGCTTAAGGGAGACGCGATCGGTGAAAGCACGAGCGGTTTCTGGCGATAGTAGCTTTCCGACGTCATAACTTTGTATTCTTACTCTACTCCGCTGCGCTCGTGATATCCGTAAGCGCATCTTGGCTACTACAAGATAGTGGTCCGGGTCGATGTTAGCCCCTCGGAAAGTTCGAACATCAAGAATAGTGGAGGAGTGTCTGACGTCGATCGCGATGTGATCAATCTGGTTGGTGATCGATTGACCGCCATGTGCCTTTGTGTATATCGAGGTGCGGGCAGCGCGTGCTTGCCGCGCGATCTTGCCCCGTAGCAAGATCAATCAGCCTGTGTCCGTTATCGGAGGTAGTGTCGTGTAGGTTATGTTTGCCGATGACCCGTTCAAAGATGCTTTCCTTACCCAGCTTAGCATAGAAGTCTGCTAGTACAATTTTGATGCCATAGCTGGGGCATTAGGCATACGTTCTGTCTAGGAGATCGTAGAACTCATTTTTAATGGAGTCGTCCTTGTCTTCCGTGGGGGGCATGGAAGCAGATCAGGCCGATTTTAAAAAATGTAGCCTTGACACGGATCGTTATGAGACGTTCGCTCACATGCCGAAAGCTTAGGACTATTTGCCTAAGTCCACCTCGAACAGCAAACCCGCATCCGAACAATCGTTGTCGATTGTTGGAAATCTCCAGATGGCACCAGGAGGAGGTGGAGATAAGACTCGCTAACAGTGCCGCAAGATGTTCGACTGCGGTGGCTCTTCTCGCTTTTTAGCAGGCCAGCATCCGTCGGATAGATTTGTTAGTCCTTTGCCATAGAGTCAGTATGGGTTATATAATTTGGTTTTATCTAATTCAGTTAAGAAAAAATTGGAAATTTCGAATTTAGAGCCGAAAGCCTATGCTGCTAGTTGCTCTTACCTCTGTATTAATTACAATTTTTAGTAATTGTATTAATATTCTAATAAATAAAATAAATAAATAAATTTCGAACTGAACGCGCTCATCAGCCTACCTTATCGACATGGGATAAGTGACATCCGATTGACTCAGTAATACGTCAAAGTTGACAAGGGAATTTCGTTGACAAGCATCACCAAAATGTGTTGCTCTACTTCTCCCAATTAATTTCAATTTCGTTTTATTTGTTTTTAATAAATAAATATAACATTAGCAATAGCATGGACGATTTAAAACTATTGGAGCATCTGTCGCTGGTGTCGAAGATCTGCACGGAGCTGGACAATCACTTGGGCATCAACGACAAGGATCTCGGTAAGATATACGAATCATCCCAATCCATTCATGGTACAATAAAATTGCATTTACAGCTGAATTCATAATTAATTTGGCGGAGCAGAATAGAACGTTTGATTCGTTTAAGAAAGTCCTCATCGAGAATGGGGCGGAATTTCCCGATTCGTTCATCACGAATTTACTTCGTATTATTCAGCTAATGAAGCCCACGGATGGATCGCCTGAACCAGTATCAAGCAAGGACTCGGATAATGACAAGAAACAGAAATTGAAGCAACTATTCCCGGGGTTAGCGATTCCAAATGAAAAACCAACGCTGGAAGAGGAGTCAGATGATGAGGAGAAAGAAGAGGCGTTAACAAACGGGAAAGACGACGTAGACGATATGTTTGCGCAGTTGGAAGCGATGGCTCCAAGTAATTTGGAAACACCTGACGAGGAGAAAATGGAGAGGAAAAAGAGTAAATCAGCATCGCCTGAAGTTGAGTCGAAGCGGAAAAGACAACGGAGTCGGTCGAGAGATCGAAGCCGAAGGGATCGCGATCGCGATCGGGATCGTGATCGATCAAAGGGAAGAAGAAGAAGTAGATCAAGAGAGCGACATCGCAGTCGTTCGAGAAACAGGCGAAGCCGATCACGAGATAGACATCAACGCGATAGACATCGAGACAGGTCAAAAGGACGGCGATCTCATCGTAGTTCATCGAAAGACCGACATAGAAGACGGCGAACACGTTCACCGGACGGTCATAGGAGACATGAAAAGGAGAGAAGTCCACATCGTGAAAAGCGGCGAAGTCCAACCCCAATGCCCGACAACCCAGAACCGGGAAAGATATACACAGCGAAAGTGGCCAATATTGTACCGTTCGGATGCTTCGTTCAACTATTTGGTCTTCGGAAACGTTGGGAGGGTTTAGTGCACATTTCACAATTGCGATCAGAGGGTCGGGTTACCGATGTCACCGAAGTAGTTCAACGTGGCTCGATGGTTAAAGTGAAAGTCATGTCGATAACTGGACAGAAAGTGTCGTTGTCAATGAAGGAAGTCGATCAAGCCACTGGCACGGACCTGAATCCACTTTCACATGCACCCGTGAAGGATAAGGATCTGAGAGATCGGAATCCTGATCGACCAGTCGGAGGAATGTCACTCTTACAGTTGCAAGGCACTGTCGACGGCGAAGAGGACGAGAGTAGGAAGAGAGTAACGCGAATTTCAAGTCCGGAGCGGTGGGAAATCAAACAAATGATTTCGTCAGGTGTCATCGATCGAAGCGAATTGCCTGACTTTGACGAAGAAACTGGCTTATTACCTAAAGATGAAGATGATGAGGCTGATATTGAAATCGAAATAGTCGAAGAGGAACCACCGTTCTTATCCGGCCACGGCAGAGCATTGCATGATCTTTCTCCAGTTAGAATCGTTAAGAATCCTGATGGTTCACTTGCACAAGCAGCAATGATGCAGTCTGCCTTGGCAAAGGAGAGAAGAGAACAGAAGATGCTACAACGCGAACAGGAAATGGATTCCATTCCGACCAGTTTAAATAAGAACTGGATTGATCCCCTTCCTGAGGGTAATAACCTGCATTTCTTATGAAAGTGCAAATAATAACTTTCTTTTGTTGTATAGAGGATAGTCGTACTCTTGCTGCCAACGTACGAGGAGTCGGCTTAGCGCCTGTGGAGGTGCCCGAATGGAAGAAACATGTGATCGGTGGCAAGAAATCATCGTTCGGTAAAAAAACCGACATGACACTTGTTGAACAGAGGCAATCGCTTCCTATTTACAAATTGCGCGACGATCTCATTAAGGTGAGTACGAGTATATAGTACGGGGCGACCGGCTGTAGCACATGTTCAACTTGCCATAACGATCCTTGCTATTTAAAATAGGCTGTTACGGACAACCAAATCCTGATAGTTATCGGAGAGACTGGGTCCGGGAAAACGACACAAATCACCCAATACTTGGCTGAATGTGGATTTACGGCTCGTGGTAAAATTGGATGCACACAACCTCGCCGTGTCGCTGCCATGTCGGTTGCAAAACGAGTCGCAGAAGAGTTTGGTTGCCGCTTAGGACAGGAAGTTGGCTACACAATTCGTTTTGAAGATTGCACGAGTCCGGAGACCGTTATCAAGTAAGTGGGAATCAATTTCATTCTTAGCTGGTCATTATCACATAGTTGACTTCTTCTGCTATCTGTTGGAGCATTCAGACGCAACAGATAGCAGAAGAAGACTGCCTTAAAGGGCGGCTTAAAGCTTTCATGGTATTCTGTCTAAATTCTGTAGGAGCACGGTTGCGCCTTCACCTAGAGTTAAAGGTTCTTGGTAGGTTCTTCTTATCTGTCTATCTAGCTTTCAAGGTAAATATCGTCTAACTCTTACTTACTTACTTATCAGGCCTGCGATCCATGGAGGATCTTAGCCTGAGCTATAGCTGCCTTCCATCCTTGACGGTCCCGGGCACGCTGCTTCCAGTTGTCAAGACCAAGATGTCTTACATCCGCGATTACTTGGTCACAAGTACCGGAGGTTCGGTCTTCCTCTTCTTCTCGAACCAGGAGGCTCGGAGTCGAAGACCCTCTTAGCTGGAGCGTTGATGTCCATGCGCTCGATGTGGCCGAGCCAGTGTAGTCGACGGATCCTTGCCTTCCGGACTACATCCACATCTTGGTACAGCTCGTAGAGTTCGCGGTTGTATCTTCTTCTCCATTCACCTTCCTCACAGACAGGACCAAATATCCGGCGCAGAATTTTTCTTTCGAAAGAACCCAAAATCAGCTCCGCTGTCCTGCTTATCGTCCAGCTTTCGGCTCCGTACAGCAAGACTGGCAGAATGAGCGTTTTGTAAAGCATGACTTTAGTTTTTCGAGTGAGGAGTTTGGACCCCAGTTGTTTGGACAAGCCGAAGTAGCAGCGGTTGCCAAGGGCGATTCTATGCCGGATCTCCACTGTGGTGTCATTTGTGGAATTTACGCTTGCCCCGAGGTAGACAAACTCCTTAACTACCTCGAAATTGTAGCTCCCAATTGTTATATTTTGTCCCAGGTGGTGAGCGACGGATTGGTTTTTGCTTGACAGCATGTATTTCGTTTTGTCCTCGTTGATCTTAAGACCAACTCGTTTCGCCTGTTCTTCAATCGCTGTGAATGCTTCCACAATGCCGCGGCGAGAGCATGTGATGATGCCGATATCATCCGCGTATCCTAGCAGCTGGAAGGACTTGCAAAAGATAGTGCCTTCCCTGTTGACGCCTGCCCGTCGCACTATCTGCTCCAGCACCAGGTTGAAGAAGTCACATGACAGCGCATCTCCTTGCCGAAATCCGGTGCATGTTTCGAATGGTTCCGAGGTCCTAGAACCGAGTTGCACGGTGCATCGCGTGTTTTTTAGCGTGGCGCGACACAACTGGATCAGTTTTCTCGGGATTCCGAATTCGGCCATCGCCCCAAACAGTTCTTCACGATGAATGCTGTCGTATGCGGCTTTGAAATCGATGAAAAGATGGTGTGTATCGATTCGAAACTCGTTGGTCTTTTCCAGGATTTGTCGAAGTGTGAATATTTGGTCTATAGTTGATTTGCCGGGCCGGAAGCCGCAATGGTGGCTGCCGATTAGACGTTCACACAATACTCTGGACAGGATCTTGTATGCGACATTGAGCAGGGATATCGCTCTATAGTTCTTGCAAGAGATAGGATCGCCTTTTTTGTGGATGGGGCATATAGAGCTGGTATTCCAGTCGTCGGGCATGCTTTCATCTTCCCAAATTCTGCAGATGATCTGGTGCATGCTCCCTACCAGAACATCGCCGCCAGCCTTGAAGAGCTCTGATGGCAAGCCATCTGAGCCTGCGGCCTTGTTGTTCTTCAGCTTCTGAATAGCTGTGCCGACTTCTTCGATGCTGGGTGGGAGGACTACTTCAGCGGCTGGAGTTGGGATTTCCTCGGTCCCTACCACTCTCTCTTGGTCATGCTCGTTAAGCAGCTGCTGGAAATGCTGCTTACATACATCCACTATTCCCTGCGGGTCGGTGACAAGATTACCGTCGCAGTTTCGTAGAGCCGGGGTGCCATTTTTGAAGCCTCCTACGAGGCCCTTGGCTTTCTTGTAAAAGGCTCGTATTTTATGTTTATCCCTAGACTCCTCGATATCCTTGAGCTGGGAGGCTGCGAAGATTCTTTTCTTTTGTCGCAGTAGTTTTTTCTCCTCCCTTCTTCTGGCTCGGTACTCTTCTTGCGCTGCCCTGGTTTTCCTCTGCAGCGCCTTTTGGTACGTCTCGTCGGTTGCTGCCTTTTCCTGCTCACACTCGTCATCATACCACGGGTTTCTTGTAGGGGGTGGTAGGTAACCTAAGGTGTTCTCGGCTACTTCCTGAATGACTGTGCGGCAATGCAGCCACATACTTTTTGCATTTGTGTTCGACGTAGGCATACCGTAGAGTTTTTCGCTCAGCTGCTCCCTGTAGACTCTGGCAACCTCCGGTGTGCTTAGGCGCCCAATGTCGAACCTCCTCCTGATGGGCTGGTGCAGCTTTCTGACATTGGACAGTCGAGCTCTGAATCTTGCTGTTACGAGGAAATGGTCAGAGTCGACAATTGCCCCATCTAAATGTTTACACATCAAGGATGTTTGACGAGTGCCTTGCGTCAATGAGCACATGGTCGATTTCGTTGGCGGTTCGACCGTCCGGAGATCGCCAGGTTGCTGTGTGGATTCGCTTACGAGGGAATATTGTGCTACTTATCACCGCATTACGAGCTGTCGCAAAGTAGGCGAGTCGGAAGCCGTTTCTGTTGTTGTATCGTGGAGGCTGTGCTTTCCGATCACTCCGCCAAGGGTGTTCTCCTTACCGATTTTGGCGTTGAAGTCCCCGAGCACGATTTTTACATCGTACTCCGGACAAGCTCCGTAGGCGTTGTCCAGGTCATAGAGGTCCTCCTTGATAGGGTCTTCAGCCTCGTCAGTAGGGGCGTGTGCTGATGTTATAAAATCTGCCTCTAATGCGGATCACAGCCAGGCGATCACTTATAGGTTTAAAGTCGATGACCTACGACCTTAACCGCTTTCCCACGACAAATCCGCATCCAAGTAAGTGCAATCTGTAATAAATGTCGCAATTTTTCTTCCTGATCATACCGTTTCCTATCCAGCGTATTTCCTGGTCCGCAGTAATATCCGGCCGTGTAGTTCATCATTGTATCTTCTCCTCCACTCCCCGTTTATACAAAACCGTAGATTGAACGCAGAATTTTCCTCTCGAAACGACCAAGGGCCCTCTTCGTCCGCTTTCGTTAAAGTCCATGCCTCTGAGCCATAGAGGATGACCGGGATGATTAAGGTTTTGTACAGCGCAACTTTAGTCTTTCGAGAGAGGGCTCTACTACTCAATTGCCCCTTGAACTCAAAGAAGCAGCAGTTGGCAAGAGTAATTCTGCGTTTGAGTTCAGCGCTGGTGATGTTGTCGCTGGTCGCTTGACCACTTCGAATCCGTAGCTGTCAATTGGGACGTTCTGGCCGAGATGTCGGCGTTGCGCGACTTTTTTGGTTGACAGCATATATTTCGTTTTACCCTCGTTAACCGAAAGACCCATTTTGGCCGCTTCTGCTTCAATGCTTTCGAAAGCATCATTGACGTCCCGCTGTGTTCAGCCAATTACGTCAATGTCATCCGCGTACGCACGCAGTTGTGCAGACTTGAAATAGATCGTACCTCTTGTGTTGACCAGTGAGTTCCGTATGATCTTTTCAAGCACGATGTTGAAGAAATGATATGACACTGCGTTGTCTTGTCTTCTTCTTCTTTTTCGGCGCTACAATTCGTGGCGAACCTGGGCCTCCTTCAAAAAACCTCTCCAACTGGCACGGTCTTTCGCCAGCAGTCTCCAGTGCCGCACGCCCATTTGGTTAAGGTCCTCTTCCACTTGCGTGCGACACTTTAAATTTGGCCGTTCCCGACCGTGTCGCCCCTCGGGGTTGGATAAAAAGACCTTGTGTTTTCCATGCGCTTAACATGACCTAGCCACTTTAGGCGTTGATTCCGAAGGCGCCGTGCTACGTTCGTGTCGCTGTACAGCCCGTACAATCCACTACTGAGTCTCCTCCTCCACTCCCCATTTATGCAGGCCGGGCCGAAAATCGTACGCAGAATTTTTCTCTCAAAACGACCAAGGACCTTCTGATACGCTTTCGATAAGGTCCATGTCTCTGCGTCATAAAGCAGGGCCGGGATGATATGGTCACCTAGATTTTCCGAGAGAGGACTCTGCTTCTCAATTGCCTCCCGAGCCCAAAGAAACAGCGATTGGCAAGAGTTACTCTGCCTTTGATTTCAGCAGTGATGTCATTGCTGCATGTCACTGCGGAACCTAGGTAGGTGAAGTCCTTGACTACCTCGGAATTATGCCTGCCAATATGTGCGCCCTGGCCAAGACGCCGGTGGTTTGTGTCCTTTTTCGACGACAGCCTGCTTGCCCTCATTTACCGCCAGTCCCATTTTAGCCGCTTCGTAAAGGCCGACTTCATCCAATTATGTCAATGCCATCGGCATATGTGGGCAGTTGTACTGACTTGAAAAAGATGGTGCCCCTAGTATTGACCAGTGAGTTTTGCACGATCCTTTCAAGGACGATGTTGAAAAAGTCAAACGATAGCGTGTCGCCCTGTCTAAAACCTTTTTTGACATAGAAGGTATCGGTCAAGTCACTTCTGACCCTGATGGAGCAGTGAGAGTGCTCCTTTGTCATCCTGCACAATCTGACGAGTTTGGCAGGGATGTCAAAACTAGAAATGGCGTTGTATAGCTCGTCTCTATGTATGCTATCGTATGCGGTCTTGAAGTCGACAAACAGATGGTGGGTGTCGATCTGGAACTCGTTGGTTTTTCCAGGATCTGCCACATTGGGAATAATTGATCGATAGTGGACTTCCCGGACCTGAAACCACACTGATATGGACCAATCAGTTTATTAACGACCGTTTTCCGGCGTTCACACAATACGGCAGAGAAGATCTTGTCTGCGATGTTAAGGAGACTTATACCTCTGTAGTTGGCGCAGACAAAGGGGTCTCCTTTCTTGTGGACTGTGCAAACGATGCTGAGATTCCATTCCTCGGGCATGCTTTCCTCCGACCATACCTTGCAAATGATATGGTGTATGCATCTTACCAGCTCATCTCCAGCCGCCTTAAAAAGCTCAGCAGACAGGCCATCTGCGCCTGCGGCTTTATTAGACTTAAGTCTTGACATCATTGATTTCATCTCCGTTAAACAGTCTATAGAAGTGTTCCTTCCATATTCTCAGCATCGACTGTGGCTCTACTACTAGTTGTCCGTCTTCATCCCTACAAGCTTCCGCTCTGGCTTTATAGCCCTGACACGTTCGTTTTACTTTTTCGTAAAACTTGCGAGCATCATTCCCTTGGTAGCTCCTTTGTTTCTTCCTTAAAAGCGTGTATGCCTCTCCGTTTTTGCTCGTAATGTTCACGAGCGGCTATCGTCCGTCTATGTAGCATGTACGTGTTTTGCTTTGCTACATGGGTTTGCCCGCTTTGCTCATCAAACCAGGGGTTTCTAAGTGACCGTGGCTTGAAACCCAACACATCAAGGGCAGCGTCTCTGATGGCACGCTGGCAATGCTCCCACTGTTGTTCTGTGTTTGTCCGGTGTCACTGGAGTTTGCGAGTGGTTGAGGGAAACTCGATCGGCAAAGGTCCTAGCGGTTTCTGCGATTGTAGCTTTCCGACGTCAAACTTTCGTTATCCAACTCGACTCCGTGGCATCCTTGATATCTTCATTCGTACCTTGGCTACAACAAGGTCGTGTTCCGAGTCGATGTTGGCTCCTCGGATGTCAAGTCTGGGGTTGATAGCAACGTGATCAATCTGATTGGTGGTAGACCGATCAGGTGATCGCCAGGTTCCTTTGTGAATATTGTGATGCGGGAATCGTGTGCTAGCCAGAAGGAGACTGAGCCTTCTAGGAAGTTGAGTAGCCGATTTCCGTTTTCGAACGTGGTGTTGTGTATGCTATATTCCCCCGTGATCGACTCAAATATGTCCTCTTTGCCCAATTTCCCATTCAAATCTCCTGGAACTATTTTTGTGTCATAGCTGGGACATTGGGCACAGGTTCTGTCGACGAGAACGTAGAATTCTTCTTTGACTCGATTGTCCTTTTCTTCGGTTGGGGCGTGAGCGCCTATCAAGCTAATCTTTCTTTCCAAAACTAGCTTTGATGCGTATTGCTATGAGGCGCTCGCTTACGTCGCGAGCTTACAGGCTTAAGACTTTTTGTCGGAGTCTTCCTCGAATAAGCGCTGTTTGTTCTCCTTGTAGCAGTTCCCGTAGTAGATGTCGCAGTTTTTCTTCTGTCTTTTTTCTGGTCCATCCCATCGCACTTCTTGTAGTGCGGTTATATCTGCTTTGTAGCAGCTTAGGGTTTGCTCCAATTGATCGCCTTCACCCCGTGTGTTAGGTAGGTAGGTAGGTAGGTTCGTAGCCTTCCCAGAATAAAGAAGAATACACATAGGCCAGAGAGACCTGTTGTGCAGGTACAAAGGGGTTTATCCCCCTATTCATGGAACTACTTAGTGCTTCTTAAGAAGTTTAGAAGATCAGATATCCCTACTTGCTGAACATCTGTCAGGTCGTTAAGGAAGTAAGATCCTAGGTATCGTTTCCTGATTGTGCAGAATGCTGGCCAGGCGCAGAGAAGGTGGTGAATGGACTCGACCTCCTCCTCGTCTAGACAGCTTCTGCAGAAATTATTCGGAACTATTCCTAGTTTTTGCACGTGACTGCCAATAAGGCAGTGTCCTGTGATGACACCGATGATTTTGTTGATGTCAGTTCTTTGTAGGATGATTATACTCCTAGTCCGTTAACTGTCGAGCCGGGGCCAGATTTGCCTGGTGATGAGGCAGGTACATACATATGTCTCTGGGTCCATCTCAGGTTCGTCTCAGCACTGGCGAAATTTGCAAGATTATGTTTAGTGGTTGCAAGGGGTGTTCCCTCACATGCCACGATTGATTGTAGTGTCGTTCTTTGTTTGGCGAGTGTGTCGACTCTCTCGTTTCCTGGGATGTCACTGTGTCCTGGTACCCAGAGAAGTCGTATGTTAAACTGTTCGGCCATCTCGTTAAGAGATAGGCGACAGTCGAGACTAGTTTTTGATGTGTACACATAGGACTCTAGCGACTTTAAGGCTGCTTGACTATTCGTGAGAATACGGATATCCGTAGTGGATACCGCGTTCCACTTCAGCCAAGACAAAGCCTCCTTTATTGCCAACAGTTCCGCCTGAAGCTTTATTCAGCTTTAGTTGTTTGCAGAATACTCCACTACCCACCCCGTCTTTGGTTTTAGACCTGTCAGTGTAAAAATCCACGCAGTTCCTGCGAGGTTGCTTCTGGCGAGTCCTGTTTTCCCTGTCCGGGTAAATCGTCGTAAAATGTTTCTCCAAGACTGTGGTGGGTTCTGTGTGGTCCAAGTTTTCTGCCATAGTTATCCTGTTTTTCAGAATGGAGGAGTGGCCAGTGGCATAGCTCCTCCATTTTGAGTTGGCTTTAAGTCTTATAGGCGTGTGTGTGGCAATTTTCTTGCCGGAAATATCGAGTGGTGTAAGGTGGAGTGTCATGTTAAGCGCAGCCGTTGGTGTGGACCTGAGGGCCCCGGTAATGCACATACAAGCCATCCTTTGAACCTTCTCGAGTTGTTTGTGGTATGTGGTCTTGTCCAGTGCAGTCCACCAGATTATCACTCCATACAATAGTATGGGTCTAACGACCGTGATGTAGAGCTATAGGGTGATCTTGGGGTTGAATCCCCAATTTTTTCTTAGTGTCTTCTTGCAGGTATAGAGAGCCATAGTTCTTTTTTTGCTCTCTCGGTTGTGTTGTTCTTCCAGGTTAGTTTCCTGTCTAGTACAATGCCAAGGTATTTGGCACTGGAGGAATAGGTTAACTTGGTGCCAAAGCAAGTGACTGGGCAGTTTCCCGGAATTTTGTTTTTTTTCTGGTGAAAAGCACCTGCTCGGTCTTCTGGGGACTTACCCTGAGCTCATTGCTCATTGAATAGAGAATGCCGTTTGCATACGGTCATTCAGTGTGGATAGGTATCTGCTTGAGATCGAAATGGCAACGTCATCAGCGTAGGCAATAACGTCCAAGCCTTCTTTCTCCAGTTTGATTAGTAGTTCGTTTGCGACTACATTCCAGAGAAGAGGTGAGTGGACCCCCATGGTGGGGTTCCCCTGGTAACCGATCTAGTGGTTGATTGTCTTCCCCATTTAGAGTGGATTTTGCGTGTTGGGAGTAATTCGTTAATCAACTCTATGAGAGTCCTCTCCCCCTTTAGCTTTTCTAGTTCTTCTATTATTGCTTTCGGAGTTACCTTGTTGATGGCGCCCTCTATGTCTGGGAAGGCTGTTAAGGTATATTCTTTAAGATGGTTCGATTTCTCGATTTTCCTCACTAGTGTGTGCAAGACTGTTTCGACAGATCTACCCTTACAGTAGGCGTGCTGTGCCTTAGAGATTAGGGAAGGATCAAAACGATGGCATATGTGTAAGTCTATCAGCCTTTCCAAGGTTTTTAGTGCAAAGGATGATAGACAGATGGGCCTGGATCCTTGGGGGAAGTGTGACAGTTTCTGCCAGCCTTGGGGATGAAGAGTACCCTTGCGCACTTCCACATTTTTTTGGAATATGACTCCAAGCTAGGCATTCTTTAAAGATAGTCTCTAGCCATACCCGGTCTGTTAGGGGACCTCACATTCCAGGTGCAGACTCTCAAGTCCTTTAGTCGTTTGCAGGGGTCATCAGCTTTGTATCCGTCCGTATCCGAGGCTTGTGGTTGCTTCGGAACAAGTGGTTTTTTTCGTGATAGGGATGTTACCCCTAAGCACAACCCCCAACCTGGAGGGCTAGTTCCCCCACCCCCCTTTAATCCCCTTGAAGAAGGGGTCGGGTCGCTGCACACATTGGTTCACTACGTGGCGGGTGGCAGGGCAGCCACGCGGAGGCTGTTTGTCAACTTGGATTGAGCAGGGACAGAGATCGAAGCTGGCGTTTGCAATGTTAAACGCGATCAACTGCTTTGCTCTGTTTGCTCGCTCCCACCTATCCTAGCCGAAGTTTTTTCATTGACCTTACTCATCATACAATTTCTTACAGATACATGACTGATGGCATGTTGTTGAGGGAATGTCTTATAGAATTTGACCTGAAATCCTACTCCGTCATAATGTTGGATGAAGCCCACGAACGGACCATTCACACAGATGTCCTCTTTGGTCTCCTGAAAACCGTATGTGTTGTATGAAATAGTATCCGTCTTGATAGTTAATAAAAATGTTCTCATTTTCAGGCTGTTCAAAAACGTCCCGAATTGAAACTCATCGTTACATCAGCAACGTTAGATGCTGTCAAGTTCTCTCAGTACTTCTTCGAGGCACCGATTTTCACCATTCCCGGCCGAACGTTCCCCGTTGAGGTGCTCTACACAAAGGAACCCGAGACTGATTATCTGGACGCTTCTCTGATTACTGTCATGCAAATTCATCTTCGGGAACCTCCCGGCGACATTCTACTCTTCCTTACGGGTCAAGAAGAGATCGATACTGCTTGTGAGATCTTGTATGAACGAATGAAAAGCCTTGGCCCCGATGTACCAGAACTGATTATCCTACCAGTCTACTCAGCTTTGCCATCAGAAATGCAAACGCGAATTTTCGATCCTGCTCCGGCTGGCAGTCGAAAGGTTGTGATTGCAACCAATATCGCTGAAACTTCGCTAACTATCGACGGTATATTTTACGTAGTAGATCCAGGCTTTGTCAAGCAAAAGGTTTACAACTCTAAGACCGGAATGGACTCGTTGGTAGTCACACCGATCTCTCAGGCGGCTGCGAAACAGAGAGCAGGTCGCGCCGGACGTACAGGACCGGGAAAATGCTATCGCCTATATACTGAACGAGCATACCGCGATGAGATGTTGCCGACGCCAGTGCCCGAGATTCAACGTACAAACTTGGCGACTACGGTTCTTCAGCTGAAAACAATGGGAATAAACGATTTGCTCCATTTTGATTTCATGGACGCACCGCCTGTAGAATCGTTAGTAATGGCTCTGGAGCAACTGCACTCACTCTCAGCGCTCGACGATGAAGGTCTTCTAACACGCTTGGGCCGGCGAATGGCAGAGTTTCCTTTGGAGCCAAATCTGTCGAAAATGCTTATCATGTCGGTGGCCTTGCAATGTTCGGATGAAATCCTCACTATCGTATCAATGTTAAGTGTTCAGAACGTATTCTACCGACCAAAGGACAAACAATCTTTGGCAGATCAAAAGAAGGCGAAATTCAATCAAGCCGAAGGTGATCACTTGACGCTCCTGGCCGTATACAACAGTTGGAAGAATAATAAATTCTCGAATGCCTGGTGCTATGAGAATTTCGTGCAAATAAGAACACTGAAACGATCCCAGGATGTGCGGAAACAACTGCTCGGAATCATGGATCGACACAAGCTTGATGTAGTATCAGCCGGAAAGAATACTGTTCGTATTCAGAAGGCGATCTGTTCGGGTTTCTTTCGAAATGCTGCCAAGAAAGATCCGCAGGAAGGATACAGAACTCTTGTCGATTCTCAAGTTGTCTACATACACCCGTCGAGTGCGCTTTTCAATCGACAACCGGAATGGGTTGTTTATCATGAGCTCGTTCAAACCACTAAAGAGTATATGCGGGAAGTCACAACGATTGATCCGAAATGGCTTGTTGAATTCGCGCCCTCGTTTTTCCGATTTTCTGATCCAACCAAACTCAGTAAGTTTAAGAAGAATCAACGTCTCGAGCCTTTGTACAATAAATATGAGGAGCCCAATGCTTGGCGAATATCGAGGGTACGACGACGAAGGAATTAAGGAAAAGTTCTTTTTGTTTCTAGAAACAGATAATGGAAATAAAAACTAATTCACACAAACATACATACAGAGTTTTAAATGAAGTAGTAGTATCGGACGGGGTACCTAAATGAAACGTAGTCGAGGAAGGAGCGATCGTTCTTGTTTGTTGATTATTCTAAGTGTCCAAACAGAATGTGAGCTCACGAACATCAGCTGTACTCCTATGTTTTGCTTTGTTATTTTTGGATTGTCCAACCCCATGTTTGCCTAAGGGAGAAGTCGAGGAACTACTGCCGATATTTCCAGTACCAGTTGCCTGACAAGGCAACAACCTGATCTGCGTCCACGCCCCCACGGAAGACAAGGATGACTCCGCCAAAGATGAGTTCTACGATCTCCTAGACAGAACGTAGGCCCAATGTCCCAGCTATGACATCAAAATTGTATTAGGAGACTTCAATGCTAAGCTGGGTAAGGAAAGCATCTTTGAACGAGTCATCGGCAAACATACCCTACACGATACCACATACGATAACGGACACAGGTGATTGATCTTGCTATGGGGCGAAATCTCCTTCTAGCCAGTACGCGCTTCCCGCACCTCGATATACACAAAGGTACCTGCCGGTCTTTTGACCAATCGACTACCAACCAGATTGATCACATCGCGATCGAAGTCAGACACTCCTCCACTATTCTTGATGCTCGAACTTTCCGAGGGGCTAACATCGACTCGGACCACTATCTTGTAGTAGCCAAGATGCGCTTACGGATATCACGAACGCAGCGGAGTAGAGTAAGAATACAAAGTTATGTCGTCGGAAAGCTACTATCGCCAGAAACCGCTCGTGCTTTTACCGATCGCGTCTCCCTTAAGCTCTCCAATACACCTCAATCCTCCACGCTATCAATAGAACAGCAGTGGAGCCTTTGCAAACAAGCCCTGAAAAGCTCTGCATCTGAAGTTTTGGGTTTCAAGGCTCCACCACGAAGAAACACCTGGTTCGATGACGAGTGCAGGAGGATTCATACAGCGAAGCAGGATGCATATAAGGCCTCGCTGCATAAAAGAGAAAGAGCAGCTCGTGAGCTCTACGAGTTAAAAAGACGGGAAGAGCATAGGCTTCTCAGAAAAAAGAAGAAAGAGCACAAGAACCCGCGATTGAGGATTTGGAGAGGTGTTACTGCAGGCGTGACGTTCGAAAGTTTTAGCAACAGATAAAGCGAACATGCCAAGGTTATAAAGCCAGAACGGAAGCTTGCAGGGATGAGAACGGACGCCTAGTAGTAGAATCGCAGTCGATGCTGAGAATATGGAAAAACCACTTCTGCAGACTGTATAACGGCGCTGTCAGGCAGAATGATCCATTTCTAATCGACGGAGACCGCAAAGAATTCTGTCTCCCTAACCTCGACGAAGTTAAGACTGCCATATCGAAGCTCAAGTCGAATAAAGCTGCTGGCGCAGACGGACTGTCTGCTGAGCTCTTCAAGGCAGCTGGAGCTGACCTGGTTAGGAACATGCACCAGCTCATCTGTAAGATATGGTCAGAGGGAAGTATGCCCGAAGAATGTAGTCCCAGCATCGTACGCCCGATCCACAAGAAAGGAAACCTCTCTGACTGCGCCAACTATAGAGGAAAAAGTCTTCTTAACATCGCTTACAAAATCTTCTCTGCCATTTTGTGTGAACGCCTGAAGCCTTTTGTAACTAAGCTGATAGGTCCTTATCAGTGCGGATTCAGGCCAGGGAAGTCCACCATTGACCAAATCTTCACACTACGGTAGATCCTGAAAAACACCAATGAATTTCAAGTCGACACTCACCACCTATTTGTCGACTTCAAAGCCGCTTACGACAGCGTAATTAGAGACAAGCTATACAACGCTATGTCTACCTTTGACATACCTGCTAAACTCGTCAGACTATGCAGGAAGACTTTGGAGAATGCTCGCTGCTCCATCCGAATCGGTGAAGACCTGACCGATAGTTTCGGTGTCAAAAAAGGATTTAGGATTTCTCCAACATCATATTTGAAATGATTGTGCCAAAATTCCTGGCCAATACAAGAGGCACCATCTATTTCAAATCCTCGCAACTCCCTGCATACGCCGACGACATTGACATAATAGGTAGATCACAGCGAGATGTCAATGAGGCGTTTGCGAGCATTGAGTTCGAGGCGGCGAAAGTTGGTCTGGCGGTAAACGAGGGCAAAACTAAATATATGCTGTCATCAAAAAAGGACGCTCACCACCGACGTCTTAGCCAGAACGTTTGTAATGGCAGACATAAGTTCAAGGTAGTTAAGGACTTCGTCTGCCTTGGCTCCGCAGTGACCTGAAATAACGACATTAGTTCCGAAATCAAACGCAGAATCACTCTTGCTAATCGCTGATTCTTTGGGCTCAGGAGGCAATTGAGTAATAGAGCCCTCTCCCGAACGACAAAGTTGACTCTATATAAGACCCTTATCATCCCGGTCCTGCTGTATGGCGCAGAAGCATGGGCACTATCAATAGCGGATAAAGAGGCCCTTGGTCGGTCCGATAGAAAGATTTTGCGCATGATTTTTGGGCCTATAAACGCAGACGGGGGATGGAGGAGAAGATTCAACCACGAACTTTACGGGCTATACAGCGACAAGAGCCTAGTTGGGCGTCTACGGATTCAACGCCTAAGATGGCTGGGCCATGTAGAGCGAATGGACACCACAGCTTCAGCCCGGAGAGTCTTTGAATCCAACCCCGAGGGACGAAGAAGCAGAGGACGGCCGCACTTAAGATGGCGCACACAGGTGGAAGGGGACCTCAGCCAACTGGGTGTGCGGTAATGGAAAAGGCTAGCAAAAGATCGTGCTAGATGGAGGGGCATGTTGGTTGAGGCCCAGGTTCACCCCGAACTGTAGCGCCCACTAAGAAGAAGAAAAAGTTGCCTGACAAAGCGCTCCGTGGCGCAGTGGTTAGTGTGTTGGACTCTGGCGCACGATGAGCGAGTTCGGATTCCGATAATTTCGCGACGTTCCTTCTCGGCGGGGTACTGGCAAAACCCCCCGTAGTATAACTTGCCTAGAAAAAGCTTCTCGCCTCACGCCGTTCGGAATCGGCATTAAACTGTAGGTCCCTTTCACCTGTGTGAAAATTAGAATCACACACAACATGGGTGATTGAGAGAAGCTTGGCTCTCGTCCTGTAACGCCACCAAAGAAGAAGAAGAGGGAAACCTTAGTTTTTCGAGAGAGGGCTGTACTACTCAATTGCCTCTTGAGCCCGAAGAAGCAGCGATTGGCAAGAGTTATTCTGCGTCTTATCTCAGCGCTGGTGTCGTTGCTGCTTGTCACTATCGAGCCAAGGTAGACGAAGTCCTTGACTACTTCAAAAATATAGTTGACGAAGGTGACGTTCTGACCAAGACGTCGGTGTTGCGCGTCTTTCTTGGATGACAGCATATATTTGATCTTGTCCCCATTTACCCTTAGACCCACTTTAGCCGCTTCTGCTTCAATGCTTGTGAACGCCTCATTGACATCTCGCTTTGTTCGTCCAATAACGTCAATGTCATCTGCGTAGGCAAGCAATTGTGTGGACTTGAAGTAGATCGTACCTCTTGTATTGGCCGCAGAGTCCCGCACGATCTTTTCAAGAATAATATTGAAGAAATCACATGACAGTGCGACACCCTGTCTAAAACCTTTTTTAACATCAAAGTGGTCAGTTTGTTCACCTCCGACCTTAATGGAGCAGCGAGAGTCATCCTGCACAGTCTGACGAGTTTGGCAGGAATGTTAAAACATGACATGGCTCTGTATAGCTCGTCTTTATAAACACTGTCATACCGGCTTTAAAGTCGACGAAAAGATGGTGCGTGTCGACCTGGAATTCATGGGTCTTCTCCAAGATCTGCCGTAGTGTAAATATTTGGTTTACGTGGATTTTCCTGGCCTGAAACCACACTGGTAGGAACCTATCAGATTGTCCACGAACGGTTTCAGGTACTTACACAGTACGGCAGAGAGGATCTTGTACGCGATGTTCAGGAGGCTTATCCCTCTGTAATTGGCGCAGTCATAGGGGTCTCCTTTTATATGGACCGGGCAAACGATACTGAGATTCCATTCATCGGGCATGCGTTCTTCCGACCATATCTTGCAGATGAGTTGGTGCATGTTCCTAACCAGCTCATCGCCAGCTGCTTTAAACAGCTCCGCGGGGAGTCCGTCTGCTCCAGCAGCTTTATAAGACTTAAGTTTCGATATCGCTATCTTAACATCGTCTAGGTCGGGTGGACGGGATTCTCCTTCGTCTTCGTCCATTGTGAATGGTTCGCTCTGCCTAACGGCGGCATTTTGACTATCATTGCCGTTACACAGTCTGCAGAAGTGGTCCTTCCACAATCTCAGCATCGACTGTGACTCCACTACTAGTTGTCCGTGCTCATCCCTGCAGGCTTCTGCTCTGGCTTTATAGCCTTGGCATGTTCGTTTTACTTTCTGGTAAAATTTTCGAACGTCGTTCCTGCAGTAACATCTCTCCATCTCCTCGATCTCGCGCTTCTCGTGCTCCTTATATTTCCTTCTCAGAAGCGCATGCTCCTCCCTCCTTTTCTGTTCATAGAGCTCGCGGGCAGCTCTCGTCCGTCGATGCAATGTGGCCATGTATGCATTCTGTTTCTCTACATGGGCCTGTCTGAACTCATCATCAAACCGGGGGTTTCTCGATGGTGGTGGTTCGAAACCGAGTACATCTGAGGCGGCCTCTCTAATGAGGTTCTGACAACGACTCGATTGCTGTTCTATGGTTTCTGCAGATTGCATCGAGACTTGAGAGAGCTTGAGGGAGACTTGATCGGCGAAGGTCCTGGCGGTCTCCTGCGATTGCAGCTTTCCGACGTTAAATTTTGGTGTTCTTACTCGACTCCGTTGATTCCGAGAAATTCGCATCCGTACCTTGGCTGCAACAAGGTAATGATCCGAGCCGATGTTGGCTCCTCGAAAGGTTCGGACATCTAGGGTGCTGGAGGAGTGTCTGCCGTCGATCGCAATGTGATCAATTTGATTGATTGTCGATTGGTCGAAAGACCGCCAGGTCCCCCTCATGGATGTTGAGGTGTGGGAATCGCCTTCTTGCTGCTACCAGGTTATGTCCCACCATTAAGTCCACTAGCCTTCGTCCGTTTTCTGACGTGGTGTTGTGTAGGCTGTGCTTTCCAATGACCCGTTCAAAGATAGCTAACGTGAAAAGCTATAACTATACTACACCCAACTGATTGCGCAAATGACGACTTGTTCTAGGGTATATACGACCAAATACATGCGGACTTTGACAAGTAGCTGAGGGCAGAGTACAGAGTACGTTCCAAATGCCTGTAGACAGCAGAGGTAATATATGCGCATAAGTGTTCTTCCGCTCATGAATTGTAAATTCTACTGAATTCCTTTCTCAACCCAAAGATAATAAACAACGAGCACAACAATACATACTGATCAGAACCTAAAAGTGTAAATAGTCCATGGTTTAGATACAGATACATTATAAGAGTCTTGTCATTTCAACTTCATGCTCGGAACTGATCGATACGTATGCAGAGAGTGCAGATAGGCACAACCAATAGATTAACACTGTTGTTATGTCGGCATGAGGTTTACATACTTTCAAGCTTACACGGAGCCATGAAGCGTCAATAGATTGACAGTATTTATCCAAATGGAACTTTATGCTAAGTAGGGTGGAGATAGCACAGAATATTGGAGCTAAAGTAAAACAGATCAGAGTACCAGTTTCGCTATGATTTGGAATCAGCGTGTGCCATAAAGCAGTTTCTGTTTTTCTCTGTCATCTAATTTACTAGCTCAAATTGATATGGATTAGCAGCGGGAGGGAGCGAGCAAACAGAGCAAGGAAGTTGATCGCGCTTAACATGGCAACCGCCAGCTTCGATCTTTGTTCCTGAGTTGGCACACAGCGTCCGCGTGGTCTTCCCTGAATAGCTACCCTGGCATCCGTCAGGTAGTGAACCAATGTGTGCGGCGACCCGATCCCCTCTTCCTGGGGAAAGGAACCTGGCCCTCCAGGTTGGGGGCTGTGCTTAGGGGTAACATCCCTATCACGTAAAAAATGAATGGTTGCGAAGCAAGCACAAGCCTCGGATACGGGCGGATACAAAGTTGACGACCCCTGCAGACGAGTAAATAACTTGCGAGTATGCACCTGGAATGTGAGGTCCCTTAACAGACCGGGTGCAGACGATAAATTGGAGCAAACCCTCAGCTGCTATAAAGCAGATTTAATCGCACTCCAAGAAGTGCGATGGGCTGGACCAGGCAAAAGACGGATGAAAAACTGCGACATCAACTACGGGAATCGTTACAAGGAGAACTGTCCGAAACGGACATCGGCTACTCAACTTCCTGGCGGGCTCAGTCGCCTTCTGGCTAGCACACGATTCCCACATCTCAATACTCACAAAGGAACCTGGCGATCACCTGATCGGCTTACATACCAAGCCACCATAGGTGGCCGGCAGCTCAACAACTTTCCAGATTACTGTATGTCGCCGGCAGCTCGACAGCGTACCAGGCCTTCATAGGTGACCGGCAGCTCGACAGCTTACTAAGCCACCATAGGTCGCCGGCAGCTCAACAACTTTCCAGATTACTGTATGTCGCCGGCAGCACGACAGCTTACCAGGCCACCATAGGTACCTGGCAGCTCGACAGCTTACCAGGCCACCATAGGTGGCTGTCAGTTGGACAGCTTATCAGTCAACATAGGTGGCCGGCAGCTCGACAGCTTACCAGGCACTATAGGTGGCCGGAAGTACGGCAGCTTACCAGGCCTTCATAGGTGATCGGCAGCTCGACAGCTTACTAAGCCACCATAGGTGGCCGGCAGCTCAACCATTTTCCAGATTACCGTATGTCGCCGGCAGCTCTACAGCTTACCAGGCCTTCATATGTGACCGGCAGCTCGACAGCTTACTAAGCCACCATAGGTCGCCGGCAGCTCAACAACTTTCCAGATTACTGAATGTCGCCGGCAGCACGGCAGCTTACCAGGCCACCATAGGTGGCTGACAGTTGGACAGCTTATCAGGCAACATAGGTGGCCGGCAGCTCGACAGCTTTCCAGATTACTGTATGTCGCCGGCAGCTCGACAGCTTACCAGGCCACCATAGGTACCCGGCAGCTCGACAGCTTACCAGGCCATAATAGGTGACCGGTAGCTCGAAAGCTTACCGGGCCACCGTCGGTGGCTGACAGCTGGACAGCTTATCAGGAAACATAGGTGGCCGGCAGCTCAACAGCTTACCAGAATACCATATGTGGCCGGCAGTACGACAGCTTACAAGGCCACCATACGTGGTCGGCAGCTCAACAACTTTCCAGATTACTGTGTGTCGCCGGCAGCTCGACAGCTTACCAGGCCACCATAGGTGGCTGACAGTTGGACAGCTTATCAGGCAACATAGGTGGACGGCAGCTCGACAGCTTACCAGGCACTATAGGTGGCCGGTAGTACGGCAGCGTACCAGGCCTTCATAGGTGACCGGCAGCACGACAGCTTATCAGGAAACAAGGTGGCCGGCAGCTCGACAGCTTACCAGGCACTATAGGTGGCCGGTAGTACGGCAGCTCACCAGGCCTTCATAGGTGATCGGCAGCTCGACAGCTTACTAAGCCACCATAGGTGGCCGGCAGCTCAACCATTTTCCAGATTACCGTATGTCGCCGGCAGCTCGACAGCTTACCAGGCCACCATAGGTACCCGGCAGCTCGACAGCTTACCAGGCCATAATAGGTGACCGGTAGCTCGAAAGCTTACCGGGCCACCGTCGGTGGCTGACAGCTGGACAGCTGGACAGCTTATCAGGAAACATACGTGGCCGGCAGCTCAACAACTTTCCAGATTACTGTGTGTCGCCGGCAGCTCGACAGCTTACTAAGCCACCATAGGTGGCCGGCAGCTCAACAACTTTCCAGATTACTGTATGTCGCCGGACAGCTTATCAGGCAACATAGGTGGCAACATAGGTAAGCAGCTCGACAGCTTACCAGGCACTATAGGTGGCCGGTAGTACGGCAGCTTACCAGGCCTTCATAGGTGACCGGCAGCTCGACAGCTTACTAGGTGACCGGCAGCTCAAAAACTTTCCAGATTACTGTATGTCGCCGGCAGCTCGACAGCTTACCAGGCACTATAGGTGGCCGGTAGTACGGCAGCTTATCAGGCCATCATAGGTGGCCGGCAGCTCAACAATTTTCCAGATTACTCACAGATCACCAGGCCACCATAGGTGACCAGCAGCTCGACAGCTTACCAGGCCACCACAGGTTCGCGATTTCAAATAGAAATCCCCAGGTGGCGCCACGAGGAGGTGAAAGTATGACTTAATAACAGAGCTGCAGTGGCTTCTACTCGCTATTTTACGTGCCAGCGTTGTCGTAAAATTAAATAGTTTTCATTTTTCCCACTGGGAAGTTAGTCGTGTGGGCCTTGCGGGTCGCATCTAGATCACATTTTTTGTGTTTTGAAAACTTACACCAATTTCGCAGTAGGCAGTCCTGCTTGCAAAGCCTGTGCATAGCATATTAGATACCAACGCAAAGAGTAACAATGTCGTCCGCGTTGACGGTCAGAGCCAGAGTGCTTCGTCACTCTGCCTACAATTCTGTTGGCGATAACATCTATAAGTCTGGTTTTGACAACTTTCTTGCAAAGAGTAGTAGTTCAATCAACACTTGCACTGACCCGGCCACCTCCGTAGTCGTGATCCCTCTGACGCTGGCGGTTGGTTACTAGCCCAGTTAAGCATCATTAAGCGATGATATTAAGCAAAAAGGGACCACAGCTCTGACTTGGCTACAACCAAGAAGAACACCTACTTTAAGATAGTAGCATAGATGGAAAGCCGAACTGTTCATTTTGGTAACCTACTCAAAATGTTGCGTATACGCCTAGGGTTAAAATCAATGTTTATCTTTTAAAGGTATTTTTAGATAAGATTGAGTCTAATTTCATACCTCAGTACTTAAATGATATGATGGAAGTTATGATTATGAAATGGGATTTTTCAATCTGATGCTAGAATCTAGATCTAGATCTAGATCTAAATGAATATGTTCATTTCAACCTTTTTCAAATTTCATTTAATGTCATTCAAATACGAACAATTTATCGCCAATTGCCAAGTTCAACATAACCAACCGAAAATGGTTTTGGCTTTGCGGTGGAAGTCGAAAGGCGATAAGCCGATAAGGCGACTAAAAACGATTTGTGATTAAAAGGTTCGCCGTCATAGCATGAGTACGACAAAATTCAATAAAACACGTGCCTTTACTCGAACTCTTGTATATACAATACTATTCGAACTATTAGCATTTAGTTTGCAACTACATTAGTGACATTCCCATCCGAGATACGCACGTTAACTGAATGCCAGTGTATTGAAGTTGCTTATCCATGCCATCATGGCATGCAGTAGATACATCCATACCCAGGCGTGTATGACTTGTTGAAATTCGGCCAATGTGCACAAGTTCATTAGGTTCCTATTCAAATGTTGACGAGCTTTACTCGCAAGTCCTAAAATAGATTTGAGAATTGCAAGATAAAGGCCAACGTAAATAGTTGGAAGAGAGTGCGGTTGTTACTTTTGCTTATTTATCTTGAATGACATAATGAGGTGATTAGAAAATGCAAGAGGTTGGCCTTTGGACAAGTAGTTTGGTGTGTTAAAGATGGGGATTCGACAAAGATAAATTGTATCGATTCGGGAACCACAGGTGTGAAATAAACGTCCATATATTCAGGAACTAAACTCGGATAGATTGATGGCCAAAATATGGTTGCTGCCAAAGTAAGCTATAAAAGCTTACCTTCTTTAAATAGTCGCCTTTAGTACCTATAGTAATATCCCAGTTCGTAGAATACTTACTTATCAGGCCAGCGATCTATGGAGGATCTGAGCCTGAGCTATAGCTGCCTTCCATCCTTGGCACGCTGCTTCCAGTTGTCAAGACCAAGATGTCTTACATCTGCGATTACTTGGTCTTTATACCGGAGGTTCGGTCTTCCTCTTCTTCTCGAACCAGGAGGCTCGGAGTCGAAGACCCTCTTAGCTGGAGCGTTGATGTCCATGCGCTCGCTGTGGCCGAGCCAGTGTAGTCGACGGATCCTTGCCTTCCGGACTACATCCACATCTTGGTACAGCTCGTAGAGTTCGCGGTTGTGTCTTCTTCTCCATTTACCTTCCTCACAGACAGGACCAAATATCCGGCGCAGAATTTTTCTTTCGAATGAACCCAAAATCAGCTCCGCTGTCCTGCTTATCGTCCAGCTTTCGGCTCCATACAGCAAGACTGGCAGAATGAGCGTTTTTTAAAGCATGACTTTGGTCTTTCGAGTGAGGAGTTTCGACCCCAGTTGTTTGGACAAGCCGAAGTAGCAGCAGTTGCCAATGGCGATTCTATGCCGGATCGCCACTGTGGTGTCATTTGTGGAATTTACGCTTGCCCCGAGGTAGGCAAACTCCTTAACTACCTCGAATTGTTATATTTTGTCCCAGGTGGTGAGCGACGGATTGGTTTTTGCTTGACAGCACGTATTTCGTTTTGTCCTCATTGATCTTAAGACCAACTCGTTTCGCCTGTTCTTCAATCGCCGTGAATGCTTCCACAATGCCACGGCGAGAACACGCGATGATGTCGATATCATCCGCGTATCCCCGCAGCTGGATGGACTTGTAAAAGATAGTGCCTTCCCTGTTGACGCCTGCCCGTCGCACTATCTGCTCCAGCACCAGGTTGAAGAAGTCACATGACAGCGCATCTCCTTGCCGAAATCCGGTGCATGTTTCGAATGGTTCCGAGGTCCTAGAACCTAATTGCACGGTGCATCGCGTGTTTTTTTAGCGTGGCGCGACACAACTGGATCAGTTTTCTCGGGATCCCGAATTCGGCCATCGCCCCAAACAGTTCTTCACGATGAATGCTGTCGTATGCGGCTTTGAAATCGATGAAAAGATGGTGTGTATCGATTCGAATTTGGTCTATAGTTGATTTGCCAGGCCGGAAGCCGCACTGGTAGCTGCCGATTAGTGCGGTGCAAAATGGTTTTAGACGTTCACGCAATACGCTGGACAGGATCTTGTATGCGACATTGAGCAGGGATATACCTCTATAGTTCTTGCAAGAGGTAGGATCGCCTTTTTTGTGGATGGGGCATATAGAGCTGGTATTCCAGTCGTCGAGCATGCTTTCATCTTCCCAAATTCTGCAGATGATCTGGTGCATGCTCCCTACCAGAACATCGCCGCCAGCCTTGAAGAGCTCTGATGGCAAGCCATCTGAGCCTGCGGCCTTGTTGTTCTTCAGCTTCTGAATAGCTGTGCCGACTCTTCGATGCTGGGTGGGAGGACTACTTCAGCGGCTGGAGTTGGGATTTCCTCGGTCCCTACTACTCTCTCTTGGTCATGCTCATTAAGCAGCTGCTGGAAGTGCTGCTTAAATACATCCACTATTCCCTGCGGGTCGGTGACAAAATTACCCTCGCAGTTTCGAAGAGTCAGGGTGCCCTTTTTGAAGCTTCCTGCAAGGCCTTTGGCTTTCTTGTAAAAGGCTCGTATTTCATGTTTATCCCTAGACTCCTCGATATCCTTGAGCTGGGAGGCTGCGAAGATTCTTTTCTTTTGTCGCAGTAGTTTTTTCTCCTCCCTTCTTCTGGCTCGGTACTCTTCTTGCGCTGCCCTGGTTTTCCTCTGCAGCGCCTTTCGGTACATCTCGTCGGTTGCTGCCTTTTTCTGCTCACACTTAGATTTAGATTAGATTTTTTTTTTTTAGATTAGATTTAGATTTATTTTCTTATAAATTCATTCGTAACAGAAATATATTGGGGCTTAACGTGAGCACCTGTCTGTTAAGAACTTAATCTCACGGTGGGCCTACCCACATTTCAGGACCAAGACTGCATTGGTCATTGCCCCAGGGCTGCTACTTCACCCTGGTACAATTTAGTGAATATGTTTGGGGCATGTTCACCGTCTTTGCTATCAGACCGAGGTCTATCTAACACCTCTTGCACCTGGCGCCTAGCGTGTCATTTTAGGCGCCAGGATACCATATGTTTCCACGCTGTTGGATAACCACAGCCACCACGATGCTCCCACTAGGGGGCCAACCTCAACTGCAGGACCGGAATAAATCTCAGCGAATACTACCGGCATCAATTCCATCCGACTTGTCACAGTAATCGGATAGACCGATGCACGGCACGATGCACCAAAACCATTCCGGGGGCTTCCTGAGTCCCGTGGCACTAGATTATAGCTTCTATTCTAGCTTCGCAACCGAAGTCACTTTCAGAAGAGCTTCCACCAAAAAACTCGGGGTCTGACTCCTCCCTTGTATCGTAGGATGTATAGCAGTATGGGTGATACAATAACAACCATACATCCCACAATTTTTGCGTTCAAACTGAGAACCAAGGAGTTCTGCTCAAGTAATAGAACCGAACAAAGCAATGTGCCAAAACTGAGATCATTACTGATTCAATTCTAATACTCGCCATATGCTTTTTTTTTTTTTTTTTTTTTTATATTATATATTATATATTTTCATAAATCCAGGTACAATAGTAATTCAATATACATACAGGTAAGAGAGCAAAAATATATAAAAAAGTATATGTGACAAACTGTATTTATATACAAGTACAAAATAGTGTAGAATGTCACTTCAAAAAACTTAAACGTATACAATGAAAGATATGTGTAGGTTGGGGTGACCTAGCAAATTTGAACAAAATATGGTTTTTGAATTCGGAACGCACTGAATAAAAATAACTGCAGCAAACCAATTAAATGAAGCAAAAAGATATTTATACCAGAACACCAGAAATAAGAGATTCAAGCTCAATCGAATCGAAGGTAAAGAGCCAAGATTTAACTTCTTTTGTAAACACTCCATATGAAGTTATTCCCCTGACATAATAAGGTAAACTATTGAATAACCGACGAGATAAAATAAAGTAAAAGTTACGGAAAGCAGTGGTTCTAAATTTAGGAACAGTAAGCAAATTTGAATGATTACCACGTAAGTTATAGTCAGAGATTAAACGAAAATTACGGTTACCAGACTTCATGAAGAATAGTTTTAACACTTTAAAGCAGTACAGGTGACGAACAGGCAGTATTTTCAGATCACAGAACAGCGGATAGCTAGGATATCTATTAGGTTTGCGACTAATTTTCCTTAAAACATATTTCTGTGTAACTAAAAGAGGTTGAATTCTACTATTATACACACCACCCCAGCAGGCTATACCATATTGTAGTTTTGATTGAAAAATACCAAAATAAATTGCTCTTAATAGCTTAGGTGAACAAATTCTACGTAAATAATAAAAATTTCGTAGTGTGTAACGGAAATATTTTTTCAAAGCATCCGTGTGATTTGCAAAACTGATTTTATAATCAATTATTAGTCCCAAATATTTAAATTCATTAACACTTTCAATAAGAAAACAATTATCACTACAGATTTGATCACTAGAAAAACATTGGGGAGGGCGACTAGACTCGCAATAACAAGTAAACAATTTGTATCTTCTACATTCAGGTGCATGAAAGTATACATTTGCGATTAGTTTATTTGCAGGACGGAAACTGAAAAACATAACTTTTGTTTTAGAGCTTATAAATAAATTGTGTTCAGCAAAGCAGAGTCTTAATAAATGTAGGTCGTGATTTAAATCAGCAGTTAAATTCAAAGCGCTATTTGAACCATAGGAAAATCCGATATCGTCGGCAAAAGCTGTAGGAGAACCTCTAAAATCAAGACTTAACAAGGAATTTATATACACCAAAAACAGAATTGGACCCAAAACAGAACCTTGAGGAACACCTACGGTAGAATATCTAACTCCACTTCTTATATCACTAATTTTAACTCTTTGAAACCTATTTTGAAGATATGAACTAAACCAATTGAGCATAAAACCACGAAATCCAGTTTTTTCCAGTTTCCTGAGCAAGATGTTGTGGTTGACCATGTCGAATGCTTTAGTAATGTCTACGAATAATCCAGCAGTGCATTTATTGTCATCGAGGTAGCACATTACTTGAGTACAAAATTGCAAAAGAGCGTCCTCAGTTGACTTTCCTTTTCTAAAACCAAATTGTACTGGATTAAAAAACTTTATTTTTTCCAAGAAGCTGAGCATTCTAGTTTTTATAAGTTTTTCAAAAATTTTGCTAAAAACTGAAAGGAGTGAGATAGGTCGGTAATTGCTAATAACAGTTTCTAAGCCCTTTTTGTGAAGGGGAATAACATCTGCGCATTTAAGGACATTAGGAAAGACCCCTGCAAGCACGCATCTATTAAAAATACTTGCCAAGACATCCACTACGAAACATGCAATTTTTTTAAGAGAAAAAGTAGAGATACCGTCAGCACCAGAAGACTTCGTATTAGGTAAGCTACCAATAGTTTTAAGTACTTCCAAAGGGGTTATATTGTAATACACAAATGTGGAGCAATAAAATGGTTCAGTACAAATAATAGACGGGCAATGAGAACAGGTTGAATAATGAGGACATGGTACAGAACTGTCACCGACATTAATGAAATAACGATTAAAGGCATTGGCAATCTCAAACTTATCATTAAGTTCTCTCTTATCAACATGTAAAACAGAAGGAATTTTGCGTGCTGGAGATTTATTTAATATGCTGTTTACAATATGCCATTCGTTTTTTAAATTCCCATTAGCCGAAATTAGTCTAGCACGGTAGTATGAGTCACGACAAATCGGAATCTCCTTTTTTATTTGTACACACAGTTTTTTATACCTCCTTTTTAGGTCCAAATTGTTGGGAAACTTTTTGCACTTAATCCTGAGCTTATTTTTCTTAATCACTTTGTTCAAAAGATGTCTAGAGATCCAAGGTTTAAGTCTACTGACCGTTTTAGGGGAGGACAAAGAAGAAGTACAGTCCTGGAAATGCCTTTTAAGGGAAGCGATGAATAAATCAAATGCATCCGAAGGATCACTACAAGCATAAACATCTTCCCACAATTCGTAAACCAGAGCACTTCTTAGCTTATTAAAATCAGTCTTGGTATATCGCAGTGGGGAGATCTTAATGCTGTTAGTTTTATTTCTTGCAATTTTAATTAAAAGTCCTAGCATAGAATGGTCAGTAATCTGTAAGTCACAGACACATGCTTCACATTGATTGGACACTATCTTACTAAAACGGCCATAAATATGATCTAGACAGGTAGCAGAGGAATTTCTTGTCGGCACATTTATAAAGCATTCAAGACCATGTGACGCTAATAAGGATAAGTAATTAGCAACGGTTTCATTTTTATCTAAAATATTTAAATTAAAGTCACCTAAAATGATTAAATTTTTTGATTTAATTTTTGATAAAAAATCAGAGAATTCACAGACAAATGAAGCAATGTTTAACATATGAAGTCTATATATACAAATGAACACGAATATCTCATTACTAATAACAACAGAGACCTTTAAGACGTCAGCACTGGCAAAATCAACAAACACGGAATCAACAACCCTGTAGTCCTCTTTTATAAAACATCCAACGCCACCTGAAGCGTAATTTTCGTTAGTTCTCGCAAGAAATTTAAAACCCGGCAAAACATAGTCGCTTGTCTCAAAGTCATAGATCCAAATTTCAGTTACAAAAACAATATCGGGAACATTAACTAAAGATTCAAGGTGTGTTACTAGAGCAGAAAAATTTTCTCTTAAACTTCTGATGTTCTGGTGCACAATAAAAATTTGATCATTACATAAGGAACTAAATTTATGCATATTATCACAGAGAGAAGACAAAGAAGAAGGGGTGGGAAAGTCATTATTTAATTCATTTAAAGTATTCATGCTTAGCAAATATTATTAAACAAAAATATACTAAATGAGAGCGAGATCATTAAATGATTTAATAGAAATGACTTTACCCCCCTCAATCTTTCTTAAGAGAATTTGATTTTCATTAAACCATACGTATTTGTAGCCTTTCTGTTTCTTCAACTCTTTTGTTTTCATGAATAGCGCCTCCGTATACTTTGTAAGAGAATCGTTGATATATGTAAATCGCTGAGCCGTTCTTTTTTTTGTTGTTAATGTTGCTGGTGTTGTCAATCCTACTATCAATTTCCATCGCTTGCCTATGTAGTTTATTTTTGCTTCGCCTTTTTGCTCTCATTATTCGCTGTTTAGTTGTTAGATCGGCGAACTTAACACATATAATCGACTGGTAAGATGAAGGAGAGGATTTTGTTGATTTTTTCTTGATAAAGCATTTCTCTATTTCGCTGTCAGGTACGTCGACAGACAGGGTGTTCGCAAAAATTCCATACAGATTATGTATCAAGCAAGTTTTAAGGAGAAACCTTATCTATTAACTTGTCGGCGGTCATAGGAAGCCCGGGATTCAGAGGAGGACCGCACCTTATGTTGTCCAAACAGCATTCTACTTCATCTTACACTTGTATTTCAAATGTGTTTGTACTGGATTGGTATTTCCCCCCTCTCGTCCATCTTGTTCCTTTATCGCCTTACGTTAACTCGTTAGATACTTAGGCCCAACTCCCAAAATCGATCCATTCATGTACGTCACTAATTTGATGACGATGCATTTGATACTCTGGATTTTAGTCGGTTTTTACGGCAGGCATGCCTTACCTCGGGTATATTCTAACCCCTAACCCGCAGGGGTAGATAGGGACAATAGGAACTAAATGATCCATTCATGCGCGTCACATACGTATATATATACATTATGGAATAACCATTGAGGTATTCCAAAATGCCACATGTGCTTTAGGTATGCAATTCACCTAGGAGGTACTTACCAAGCAAGAATTTCTGAGAAAGCCCAAGTTCTTTCAAGTTTATGGAATACACCGTTAGTGAATGCAAGCACCACTAACTTAGATTCCAATATTATTATATGCGCCCAGTGTAAAGTTTCATTAGAACGATTCCACCAAGCAGCGGATTTTAGTCGCCTCCTACGACAGGCATGCCTACCCCGGGATCTTATCTATTAACCTACCGGCGGGAATGGAGGCCTGGGGTCTGGGAGGGCCGCATCTTGTCGGACCAAACTGCATAAAGCGTTTGGCGCATTCCCCTCCACGGTTACGCTCTCATTCCTCATCTTAGGTTATTGTAGATCTCTTAGTATCCCAGCATGGCATTTTAGTCGCCTCTTACTCTGGCAACCTCCGGTGTGCTTAGGCGCACAATGTCGAACCTCCTCCTGATGGGCTGGTGCAGCTTTCTGACATTGGACAGTCGAGCTCTGAATCCTGCTGCTACGAGGAAGTGGTCAGAGTCGACATTTGCCCCTCTGAATGTTCGCACATCCAGGATGTTTGACGAGTGCCTTGCGTCAATGAGCACATGGTCGATTTGGTTGGCGGTTCGACCGTCCGGAGATCGCCAGGTTGCTGTGTGGATTCGCTTGCGAGGGAATCTTGTGCTACTTATCACCGCATTACGAGCTGTCGCAAAGTCAGCGAGTCGGAAGCCGTTATCTGTTGTTGTATCGTGGAGGCTGAGCTTTCCGATCATTCCACCAAGGGTGTTCTCCTTACCGATTTTTACCGATTTTAGCGTTGAAGTCCCCGAGCACGATATTTACATAGTACTCCGGACAAGCTCCGTAGGCGTTGTCCAGGAGGTCATAGAAGTCCTCCTTGATAGGGTCTTCAGCCTCGTCGGTAGGGGCGTGTGCACATATAAGGCTGATGTTATAAAATCTGCCTCTGATGCGGATCACAGCCAGGCGATCACTTATAGGTTTAAAGTCGATGTCCTTCGACCTTAACCGCTTTCCCACGACAAATCCGCATCCAAGTAAGTGCAATCTGTAATAAATGTCGCAATTTTTCTTCCTCATCATACCGTTTCCTATCCAGCGTATTTCCTGGTCCGCAGTAATATCCGCCTTGTACTGCGTGAGGATTCCTTCTAGTTTATGAGCAGCTCCGGGAGTGTACAGGGTTCTGACATTCCAGGAGCATACTCGCAAATCGTGTTCCTTTTTCGTGCGTTGTCGTCGTCGAGTATCCGTCCGTGTATCCGAGGCATCTTGCTCATTCATAAATTTTGTTTTTTTTACGTGGGCGGATTGTTAGCCCGCCGCACAACCGCCATTCTGGTCGAGGTTTTTTCCGGTGCATACGTTTGTTCACCTCCCAACGGTTGTTGAAGAGGCAATCCAGAGGGCGCCGCGAGGAGGCCGTATGTCAACTTGACCCGGGCATTTAAACAGGGATCGTTGCTGGCATCTCGCCAGGTTGAGAGCAATCAACAACTTTACCCTGTATGGTCGAGCCCATGCGCTCTATTTTACAGTTCGTAGAATATTTGACAATAAAGCCAGAAACTTCAGTCTAATACCCAAAACACGATTCGGAGCGGCCGAACAAATGCAACAGCGAAACAAGATGAGCAGACCCTATCTTATATAGGGTGGGCCATCTTCTTCTTCTTAGTGGGCGCTACAGTTCGGGGTGAACCTGGGCCTCAACCAACACGCCCCTCCATCTAGCACGATCTTTCGCTATCCTTTTCCATCGCCGCACACCCAGTTGGCTGAGGTCCCCTTCCACCTGTGTGCGCCATCTTAAGTGCGGCCGTCCTCTGCTTCTTTGTCCCTCGGGGTTGGATTCAAAGACTCTTCGGGCTGGAGCTGTGGTGTCCATTCGCTCTACATGGCCCAGCCATCTTAGGCGTTGAATCCGTAGACGCCTGGCTAGGCTCATGTCGCTGTACAGCCCGCTTAAATTCGTGGTTGAATCTTCTCCTCCATCCCCCGTCTGCGTTTATAGGCCCTAAAATCACGCGCAAAATCTTTCTCTCGAACCGACCAAGGGCCTCCTCATCCGCTTTTGATTCTGCGCCGTACAACAGGACCGGGATGATAAGGGTCTTATATAGAATCAACTTTGTCGTTCGGGAGAGGGCTCTATTATTCAACTGCCTCCTGAGCCCAAAGAAACAGCAATTGGCAAGAGTGATTCTGCGTTTGATTTCGGATCTAATGTCGTTGTTCCAGGTCACGGCGGAGTCAAGGTAGATGAAGTCCTTAACTACCTCGAACTTATATCTGGGAATACAAAGGTTCTGGCCAAGACGTACAATAATTTCTAATATAATGTTGAAGAAATCACACGACAGCGCATCGCCCTGCCAAAATCCTTTTTTGACACCGAAACTATCGGTAAGGTGTTCACCGATTCGGATGGAGCAGCAAGCATTCTCCAAAGTCATCAGGTATGTCAAAGGTAGACATAGCGTTGTATAGCTCGTCTCTAATTACGCTGTCGTATGCGGCCTTGAAGTCGACAAATATGTGGTGAGTGTCGACTTGAAATTCATTGGTTTATTCCAGGATCTGGCGTAGTGTGAAGATTTGGTCGATGGTGGACTTCCCTGGTCTGAATCCGCACTGATAAGGACCTATCAGCTTAGTTACAAAAGGCTTCAGGCGTTCACACAAAACGGCAGAGAAGATTTTGTAGGTGATGTTAAGGAGACTTATTCCTCTATAGTTGGCGCAATCAGAGGGGTCTCCTTTCTTGTGGATCGGGCATACGATGCTGAGACTCCATTCCTCGGGCATGCTTTCCTCTAACCATGTCTTACGGATGAGCTGGTGCGTGCTCCCAACCAGGTCATCCCCAGCTGCCTTGAAGATCTCAGCAGACTGCGTCAGCAGCTTTATTCGACTTGAGCTTCGATATGGCAATCTTAACTTCGTCGAGGTTAGGGAGACAGAATTCTCTGCGGTCTCCGTCGATTAGAAATGGATCATTCTGCCTGACACCGGTATATTGACTAACATCGCCGTTATACATTTCGCGGAAGTGGTTTTTCCATATTCTCAGCATCGACTGCGGTTCTACTACTAGGTGTCCGTTCTCATCCCTGCAGGCTTCCGTTATGGCTTCATGTTCGCCTTATCTGCTGATAAAACTTTCGAACGTCACGCCTGCAGTAACACCTCTCCAAATCCTCAATCGCGGGTTCTTGTGCTCTTTCTTCTTTTTTCTGAGAAGCCTATGCTCTTCCCGTCTTTTTAACTCGTAGAGCTCACGGGCTGCTTTTGTTCTCTTATGTAGCGAGGCCTTATATGCATCCTGCTTCGCTGTATGAATCCTCCTGCACTCGTCATCGAACCAGGTGTTTCTTCGTGGTGGAACCTTGAAACCCAAAACTTCGGATGCAGAGCTTTTCAGGGCTTGTTTGCAAAGGCTCCACTGCTGTTCTATTGATAGGGTGGAGGATTCAGGTGTATTGGAGAGCTTAAGGGAGACGCGATCGGTAAAAGCACGAGCGGTTTCTGGCGATAATAGCTTTCCGACGTCATAAATAAGTAAAATAGAGGGCTGTAATTTATGGGCATGACTTTCGCATAAAGTTGACTTTATAATGGACAGGAACTTGATGCCAGGTCCAGACTGTAAGGTAGACTCATAATAACCTCTCAACGAAGATCCCGAAGCTCGATGTGTGTGACTTAGTGCTGTCCTAATGGATCATAAATTCTCTCCAATTGGCCACAGCTGGCCGGTTTTGGCAATTGCTACCTTCAGCCGGTCGAATTGTTTCTTTTATAGTTACACCCGCACTCAAGGCTAAGGCCTTATAACATTTTGAACGTTGTGCGAGCGATGGTAACAGGGAGAGGGAGAGTTTCGCGCAGGTTCACACACAACCTGAACGGAGTGCAGTGGATTTGGGTCGTAGATGTTCGTTCACTACTCTCAGGCGTGGTTTGTCCTAGATAGGACGAGAGCCGACCAAATTTCGCGTTGGTTATAATTCACCGTAATTCGTTCATGCACATTTGATGTTAATATTGCATACGCAGAGGATGAATTTCAATTGACCATATACTGTGAGTGTTATGCCTGCAGCAGTACGTCGTTGCATACTTTTTTCCGTATAGGAATTACTTTTTTCTTGGCTATGAAACGAATTTGAACTATAGACCTTCCGCTTGACGGTCGATGATGTTAACCACTACACCACGGATTCTTATCCTCGTCGGGGTGGTTCAGCTCAACAGTAAATGTCTAGGAATGACTTGGTATGTATGTATGTATGCTGGCGTTAGAGTCCATGAAGGACCTGAGCCGAGCTTCTCTCAATCACCCATGTTGTGTGTGATTTAATTTTCCCATAGGTGAAAGGGTCCTACAGTTTATTGCCGGATCCGAACGGCGAATTTCGAGAAACTTTTCATGACAGTTTTACTAAAGGGGGTTTAGTCAGAACCCCGCTGAGGAGAAACAACGTGAAAAACACGTTCGATGACATGAACTTTTCGTGAGCCTTGACTTTTCGTCAATAGGGTACCTAACCTAACCTCCCTTACCCTCTCTCTTGGTCATGCTCGTTAAGCAGCTGCTGGAAATGCTTCTTGAATACATGCACTTTTCCCTGCGGGTCGGTGACAAGATTACCCTCGTAGTGTCGAAGAACCTGGGTGCCCTTTTTGAAGCCTCCTACAAGGCCTTTGGCTTTCTTGTAAAAGGCTCGTGTTTTATGATTATCCCTAGACTCCTCGATATCCTTGAGCTGGGAGGCTGCGAAGATTCTTTTCTTTTGTCGCAGTAGTGTATTCTCCCCCCTCCTTCTGGCCCGGTACTGTTCTTGGCTGTTTTTCTCTGCAGCGCCTTTTGATACGCCTCGTCGGTTGCTGCCTTTTCCTGCTCACACTCGTCATCATACCACGGGTTTCTTGTAGGGGGTGGTAGGTAACCTAAGGTGTTCTCGGCTACTTCCTTACATACTACATACTTTTTGCATTTGTGTTCGACGTAGGCATACCGTAGAGTCTTTCGCTCAGCTGCTCCCTGTAGACTCTGGCAACCTCCGGTGTGCTCAGGCGCCCAATGTCGAACCTCCTCCTGATGGGCTGGTGCAGCTTTTTGACATTGGACAGTCGAGCTCTGAATCTTGCTGCTACGAGGAAGTGGTCAGAGTCGACATTTGCCCCTCTGAATGTTCGCACATCCAGGATGTTTGACGAGTGCCTCGTGTCAATGAGGACATGGTCGATTTAGTTGGTGGTTCGACCATCCGGAGATCGCCAGGTTGCTATGTGTATTCGCTTGCGGGTAAATCTTGCGCTACTTATAACCGCTTTACGAGCTGTCGCAAAGTCAGTGAGTCGGAAGCCGTTATCTCTTGTTGTATCGTGGAGGCTGTGCTTTCCGCCAAAGGTGTTGTCCTTACCGATTTTGGCATTGAAGTCGCCGAGTACGATTTTAACATCGTACTCCAGACAGGCTTTGCCCAGGAGGTCATAGAAGTCCTCCTTGATAGGGTCTTCAGCCTCGTCGGTAGGGGCGTGTGCTGATGTTATAAGATCTGCCTCTGATGCGGATCACAGCCAGGCGATCACTTATGGGTTTAAAGTCGATGACCTTCGACCTCCTTAATCCGCATCCCAGTAAGTGCAGTCTTTTGTGGCAGCTGTAATAAATGTCGCAATTTTTCTTCCTCATCATACCGTTTCCTATGCAGCGTATTTCCTGGACCACAGTAATATCCGCCTTGTACTGCTTGAGGATTCTTTCCAGTTTGTGAGTAAGTCCGGGAGTGTACAGGGTTCTGACATTCCATTCTGGTCGGGGTTTTGTCGCTGCATACGTTTGTTCACCACCCAACGGTTATTGAAGAGGCTACCCAGAGGGCCCCGCGAGGTCATGTGGGCATTTAAACAGGGATCGTTGCTGGCATCTCGCCAGGTTGAGAGCGATCAACAACTTTAACCTGTATGTCCGAGTCCGTGCCCTCTATGACTATTTACATACCAATAACACGTCAACGTTTTAGCTTTAATTAGTTGCAAATGTTCCGCACAGCACTGTATACAGAACCCAAGCAACGACGGCTCTTGTATACCTACGCTCTGAAAAAAACAGCCAACCCATAGTCAGTTAGGTTGCAAGATATTAACAAACACACATGTGAACATACACCATTTATTGCTTCTGATATTACATAGCGACATGGAACAAGTAGGAAAGTAGCTAGATACATAAACCCATATTTAGTCGTGTAAGAAAGAATTACATTAACATGTTGTCGCTATTGAATATGGATTTATGCGGTAGCAGTGGTCGCACGTGGGCAATCGGGAATAGCACAGGCCATAATGGATGAGGCACATGACCTTGACCTGACTTCGTAGTAGTCGAATAGTTTTGGTTCATTGCAGAAGGAACACTCTCGGGAACAAGTAGGTCCATTCAATGGTAGATTCAATTGTTTCCAAACTTTTCTCATATCGCTGACCAGAGTGTCGATCATTGCATGCGTATGGAATGGAGTTGGGGCCAAACGGAGTTTCTCTTCGCCACGGGCTACCGTTGGGTAATTGATTGCTTGTACATAATGGCCAAATTGGTGCATGAGTAAGTCGGATATTTGCGATGATTTCAGTGGGTCTCCGATTCTGATCGGTATTATATGGCTGGGCGTATGTTCAACTGGAAAACCTAGAAAACAAATGGAAATATGTTTTGAGGCATTCGAGTCATACGTGGTGTTTTGGTTTGTTTATCGTTCACACGTACATACATACATATATGGGCTACAGTGGTTTTGAATTTCATCAGGTCTAGCGATAGCTTTCCTATGTATTGCTTAAAAGTTGCCTCAAACCGGTTATCGTTCGGGGGAAAAACAACATTTTTAGCAAGCAAATTAGGGAAATTAAAATGCATCAGGTGACAAGACGATTGCTGCCTAAGGAGTTATGGTGAAACAAATGTATTAAGTTTTGCTGTGCAAACTTGTGGCTACCATACACGAGAGCTTAGGGTTATACTATCTACTTTCCTAATTAAACTGATCAATCAACCTTGCTTTTAGTGGCACGCGATGCAACTGAATTACTTGTATTCAATTGAATATTTGCGTGCAATACAATGTTAGCTAATGAAAATGATTACATCGTTCAAACGACTTATTTGCGTGATTGTCAAGACCAATACGATAGATTGCTGCGGCAAACGATTGTAAGAAAACTTCCGATGAACGAAAATTCCCGTCATTATCGCGTAAATATCACTTCAATTCAAGGCTATCCGGTCCGAAGTACACACATAATGACGGACATTATAGCTCGCTATGGCTGATAGATATCAATCTTGCCCAAATACGAGTTTGAATAAACGATTTTAAGAGTAAGTAACCATTTCGAATTCATATCGCAGATGGAAGGAAACTTATCAGTCATAAACGCGCCTAATCGGCTTAGCCAATCTCACAAGGTTTCGCGCACGTACTCCTATGTAAGAATAAAGTAAGTTCCAATTATACAATCTTACCTTCTCGCTGCAACAAGTTGCGCAAGTAGCGAACATTCGATTGATGACGAGCTCTCAATTCGCGTCCTTCATCCGATGCCAAAATGTTAACGGCCGCTAATGCCCCGCACAGAACGGTTGGTGGCAATGAAGTCGTAAATATGAAACCAGCAGCGTACGATCGTATCATATCGATCAGTTTTGCCGATCCAGCAACATAACCACCAATGTTACCGTAAGCCTTTCCCAAAGTACCGGATATCATGTCCATTTTGTCCAATTGATTATCCCGCTCGCCTACACCTGCACCATGTTCGCCATACAGTCCGACAGCGTGTACTTCGTCGACAAACGAAATACCACCGTACTCATGTGTTACTTCACACAATTCCTTAAGAGGACAAATGGCTCCAGTCATAGAGTGAACGGTTTCGAATGCAACTATCTTTGGAACGTTTCTATCCAGCTTTTGTAGAAGACTACGCAAGTGATCAACATCGTTGTGTCTGAATATATGCTTGGGTACAAGACTATTTCGAATTCCTTGAATCATTGAGGCATGATTGCCAGCATCCGAGAAGATATGACAATTCGGTAGCAGTCGAGCTAAGGTAAATAGCGTTGAATCGTTCGCAACAAAACACGACGTGAACAACAAGGCTGCCTCCTTATTATGTAACTTGGCAAGACGGGCTTCGAGTCGCTCATGATGTAATGAGTTGCCCGAAATGTTTCGTGTACCACCCGCACCTGCTCCATGATTTTCCAAGGCCGTTGCGACCGCTTCTTTCACTTTTGGATGACATGACATTCCCAGATAATCATTCGAACACCACACAGTGATCGGTTTCTCCTTCACAGAATACTCCAATGCCCTCGGGAATAGGCCAGTACCTGCTAGTCGATTAACCTTCTTAAATACACGATAGGAATGGTCCTGTTTCTTTTTCATTATTTGCTCGTGAAAGAAGTCCTCGTAGGGAAATGCCGAACTCTTATTATCGGCATTTTGCTTCTGAACCGACTCCGTCAGCGAGGGCTTTAACACGTCTTCATTAACATCTTCCGTCCTATTAACCTGCTGTTGTAGCGTAGAAATTTCCCTAACAGGTTGGGATGCACCCTCATTAGTCACACTCTCAGCTGAGTTATTCGAAACGCTAGAGCCAACATTGCTACCCATCGAGAAAATTCCCCTCGTAACGACCGGACACTGGGCTCCATAAGATTGCAATAGTGTATCTGCATAGTTACGGACAAAGTTAGCACTCAAACGGCTCAGAAATGGGCACGGCATTTTGCACTACTAATTTTCCTGCTTCTTGCTTCTGATTTTTAGAATTTATTTATTTATTTTCAATACGCAATCTGCTCGCACGATTACGTAAATTATTTGAACTTTCACTTCAATGGGTGAACGAGTTTTCGTTTTGTTTTCAAAATTGATTAAATGTTCGCGATTGATTGAACGCACACTTTTGTGGAATGAATTTTCAATGTTGCCTTTTTCGGGTGTCGAAAAATCACTTTTGACGAGAAATTGCACAACGAATCAACGCAAATGGAGGTTTATATGGAGCTCCGTAAGACACTGCTACCACTTCGGATGATGACCAGTGAATATTACATAAAAATGAATGGGAAATTGCTTTTATATATTCTTATCAGAAATACACATTGCACTGTGTACATATTCAGCGCACAGTAAGCTCTCGTTGGAGGAGCTGTCAAAATCAGCTGATTATTTGACAACCATTCTCGTCCGGAAATTTGACGGATGGAAGCGTTTAAAGTCGAACGCACGGTTTGTCATGACGGGTGGTAAAAGAAGGATATCTTCTTCTTCTTCTTTGGCGCTACAGTTCATGGCGAACCTGGGCCTCCTTCAGAAAACCCCTCCAACTGGCACGGTTTTTCGCCAGCAGTCTCCAGTGGCGCACACCTAGTTGGTTAAGGTCCTCTTCTATTTGGTTGCGCCACCTTAAGTTTGGCCGTCCTCGACCGCGTCGCCCCTCGGGGTTGGAATCATAGATAGACAGATAGGGCTTGGGGGGTGGGACAGAGTCGCCTGATCACTGCGGCCACGATTGGGCCTATTGAGATGTCCCCCACTTACAGAAAACCTGAGTCCGTAATAAAACTTAGTATGCTTTTGAGTGAGCTGGCAGCAATTTCTTCTGCTTCAAGATAATACTTGCCTAGGTGACGAAGACGTGTACTGACCAGGCAGTTACAGTGGCATAGTATGTGCTCTGCTGTTTCTTCGTCTTCATTACACATTCTGCAAGTGTCATCTTGTACAATGCCCATGGTTCTGATATGTTTGTTGACTGGGCAGTGTCCAGTAAGGAAACCTGTGATCTGACTCCTCGAAAGCATGAGGAGTTGTTTCGTTCTACTGAGAGATGTAGTTGGGCGGAACAACTTGGCTTGTCTGCTACCTTCCGTTTGTAACCAGTAGTGATCAGTCGTGTTCCTTAAACAATTATTCATGCAACATTTGGTGGTGCTAATGGGTATGCCGCAGAAAGACTGTGGCATCATAAATGGTGATGCAGAGCCTTTCCTTGCTAGTAGGTCCGCCTTTTCGTTGCCTGTATGGCCGCTGTGTCCAGGTATCCAAATGAGATGAACTCTGTTTGTGCTGGCCAGCTGGTGAAGTAGCTGTAGGCAGTCCCATACCAGTTTGGAGGTGATTTCATAGCACTTTAGGGCCAGAAGTGCAGCCTTGCAGTTAAGTATATTTCTGTTTATATTTTCTCTAAGGCAGAGTTCTATAGCAAATATCTCTGCTTGAAAAACGGAGTTGTATCTGTCCATGCTGACGTAGATGCATGTGCCTGTAATTGCTCCGTATACTCCAGCCCCAACGCCTTCGTTCGTTTTGGAGCCATCTGTGTACCACACGTAGGGTCCACGATTGCATGAAGGTCTATCCTGTTCCCAGTTTTATCGGTTGGGGAATGTGACCTTGTAGTTTTGGCTGAAGTTGTATCTGGGGAGACAGTTGTCTGTAAGAGATATCTTTAGGATTTTATGCCTGTTTATTTCGGTAAGGATATCAGGATGAAAGAGCCTGCGGTTAGAGTAATCCTCCACGATCAATCTATGAGCGAAGACCATTGCTTCTTTCTTCAGTTGGAGATGAAGAGGTGGCAGGTCTGTGATGACTTCTAGTGCTGCTGTGGGGGTTGTTCTCATGGCCCCGGTGATACAGATGCAAGCTAGTCTTTGCAATTTGTTGAGCTTGGCTTGCACTGTTGCTTGTTTTGTTTTGTGCCACCAGACGGGCGCAGCTTATGTGAGAATTGGTCTGGTGATTGCTGTGTATAGCCAGCGGGTCATTTTGGGGTTTGTGCCCCAGTTTTTGCCAGTGAGACTCTTGCTGGTCCATAAAGAGTTCCTGGCTTTCTCAATGGTTTTAGTAATGTGAGAGTTCCAGGTGAGCTTTTCGTCTAGAGTTATCCCTAGATATTTGACTTCTTTTGAGAACTCTATCGCTTCACCAAAGAGGGTAGGTTTGGTGAGTTTGCGCCTATTCCTCCTTTTGGTGAAGGCGACTATAGTGCTTTTCCTAGGGTTGACCTTTAGTGCAACCTTTGTGCACCAGTTTGCAACAAGATTTAGTGCCCGTTGGAGGAGTTCCGAGACTGTGTCTTCGAATTTGCCTCTGATCAGGATCACTATGTCGTCAGCGTAGCCTTGGACATAGAAGCCATTGCTGCTGAGTATGCTTATCAGTTCGTTGACCACGATGGACCACAGGAGTGGTGAGAGAACCCCGCCTTGAGGGCATCCTTTCGCGGCGTTAACGCTGATTTTGTCATTGCCTAGCGAGGTGTTTATTTTCCTGTTGCTAAGCATATGTTGGATCCAATTGCATGTGGTGTTGTCCACCCCTGTGCTGAGGATGCAACGTTTTATTTGGGTGTTTTCGGTGTTATCGAAAGCACCCTCAATATCGAGAAAGCAACCTATCGCAGTTTCTTGGAATCATAGACTTTCTGGGGCGGAGCTGTGTTTTCCATACGCTCAACATGACCTAGCCATCTTAGGCGTTGGATCGGAAGACGCCGTGCTATGTTTATGTCGCTGTACAGCCCGTACAGTTCACTGTTAATTCTTCTCCTCCACTCCCCATTTAAGCAGGTCGGGCCGAAAATCGCACTCAAAATTTTTCTCTCAAAACGACCAAAGGCCTCCTCATCCGCTTTCAATAAGGTCCATGTCTCTGCGCCATAGAGCAGGGCCAGGATGATAAAGGTCTTGTATATGCTCACCCTGTTTTTTTGAGAGAGGGCTCTGCTTTTCAATTGCCTCCCGAACCCAAAGAAAGAGCGGTTGGCAAGAGTTGTTCTAATTTCGGCTCTGATGTCGTTTCTGCATGTCACTGCGGAGCCTAGGTAGACGAAGTCCTTGACTACCTCGAAATTATACCTGCCAATATGTGCGCCCTTCAGAGGGGCAAATGTCGACTCTGACCACTTCCTCGTAGCAGCAAGATTCAGAGCTCGACTGTCCAATGTCAGAAAGCTGCACCAGCCCATCAGGAGGAGGTTCGACATTGGGCGCCTGAGCACACCGAAGGTTGCCAGAGTCTACAGGGAGCAGCTGAGCGAAAGACTCTACGGTATGCCAATAATATGTGGCTGCATTGCTGCTCAGCCATTCAGGAAGTAACCGAAACCACCTTAGGATACCTATCACCCCCGACAAGAAGCCCGTGGTATGATGGCGAGTGTGAGCAGAAAAAGGCAGCAACCGACGAGGCGTACCAAAAGGCGCTGCAGAGGAAAACCAGGGCAGCGCAAGAAGAGTACCGATCCAGAAGAAGGGAGGAGAAAAAACTACTGCGACAAAAGAAAAGAATCTTCGCAGCCTCCCAGCTCAGGGATATCGAGGAGTCCAGGGATAAACATAAAACACAAGCCTTTTACAAGAAAGCCAAAGGCCTTGCAGGAGGCTTCAAAAAGGGCACCCAGGCTCTTCGAAACTGCGAGGGTAATCCTGTCACCGACCCGCAGGAAATAGTGGATGTATTTAAGCAGCACTTCCAGCAGCTGCTTAACGAGCATGACCAAGAGAGAGTGGTAGGGACCGAGGAAATCCCAACTCCAGCCGCTGAAGTAGTCCTCCCACTCAGCATCGAAGAAGTCGGCACAGCTATTCAGAAGCTGAAGAACAACAAGGCCGCAGGCTCAGATGGCTTGCCATCAGAGCTCTTCAAGGCTGGCGGCGATGTTCTGGTATGGAGCATGCATCAGATCATCTGCAGAATTTGGTAAGATGAAAGCATGCCCGACGACTGGAATACCAGCTCTATATGCCCCATCCACAAAAAAGGCGATCTTACCTCTTGCAAGAACTATAGAGGTATATCCCTGCTCAATGTCGCATACAAGATCCTGTCCAGCGTATTGTGTGAACGTCTAAAACCATTTTGCACCGCACTAATCGGCAGCTAGCAGTGCGGCTTCCGGCCCGGTATGTCGACTATAGACCAAATATTCACACTTCGACAAATCCTGGAAAAGACCAACGAGTTTCGAATCGATACACACCATCTTTCCATCGATTTCAAAGCCGCATACGACAGCATTCATCGTGAAGAGCTGTTTGGTGCGATGGCCGAATTCGGGAGCCCGGGATCAACAGGGAAGGCTCTATCTTCTACAAGTCCGTCCAGCTGCTAGGATACGCGGAGGATATCGACATCAGGCGAAACGAGTTGGTCTTAAGGTCAATGAGGAAAAAACTAAGTACATGCTGTCAAGCAAAAACAAATCCGTCGCTCACCACCTGGGACAAAATATAACAATTGACGGCTACAATTTCGAGGTAGTTAAGGAGTTTGTCTACCTCGGGGCAAACGTAAATTCCACAAATGACACCACAGTGGCGATCCGGCATTGTCCAAACAACTGGGGTCAAAACTGCTCACTCGAAAGACCAAAGTCATGCTTTACAAAACGCTCATTCTGCCAGTCTTGCTGTATGGAGCCGAAAGCTGGACGATAAGCAGGACAGCGGAGCTGATTTTGGGTTCTTTCGATAGAAAAATTCTGCGCCGGATATTTGGTCCTGTCTGTGAGGAAGGTGTATGGAGAAGAAGACACAACCGCGAACTCTACGAGCTGTACCAAGATGTGGATGTAGTCCGGAAGGCAAGGATCCGTCGACTACACTGGCTCGGCCACATCGAGCGCATGGACATCAACGCTCCAGCTAAGAGGGTCTTCGACTGCGAGCCTCCTGGTTCGAGAAGAAGAGGTAGACTGAACCTCCGGTATAAAGACCAAGTAATCGCGGATATAAGACATCTTGGTCTTGACAACTGGATGGAAGGCAGCTATAGCTCAGGCTTAGATCCTCCATGGATCGTTGGCCTGATAAGTAAGTAAGTAAGTTCTTATATTCTTTCTGCTTCGACCGGTACTCGTTCCAGTCGTCTTCCGAATTTGATTTGAGCGATCTATTTAGAAGACTTCCGGCTTCCCCGCGAGGACTCTGGAGCTCGGCATTCCCCCAGGGAACCAATTTCCTGCAGGGAGGTTTGCTGACAGGACATGCGAGTTCAAACCAATTGGTGATGGTGCTATTTAGGTTATGAACGGCGTTCTCTACCAGGGTACCTTCTAGCTATTCAACATTTCCTTAAATTAATTAAAACGAATAATGCAATGAACAAGCTTTCTACTGAGGAACCCAACCAACATAGGGTATCATGGTCCGTAAGACGATTCATTTGTTGTATTCATTATGATGGCGGTAGATGGTGCTACAGTATCCTACTCACGACCTAACAAACGGAAGCATACCTAGCAACCCTGTACTATGAAAGTTTGTTTTATCAATTTGCTGGAAAATATCGTTTCAAGTATTTCTCATATTTGTTTTGAAAATAATGTTTTGGGGATTAAGTGAAGCTCTGGATCTGGTTGAAGAATACCAAAACCACAATGAATTCGTTGAAGAGTCCCTCAACATCCTCTTATTTGGCTCGTGCGATCCCAGGCATATTATTCAAACAATTGCCAAGTCATACAAGCATGGCATTAAACTAAACTTTTATGTTGTCGATGGTTTCATCGAGAGTATCGCACGAAACATTCTACTCATCGCAATAGCTCTGGAGAGTTCACAGTGCTTGAATTTAGTCCAAAAGACCCATCTTTTTATGGACATCTATGGCAATTCATTACTCCGGCCTACTTCGTATCAGTATCTCAACAGTAAAGCCAATGTTCTTCTTAAAATTTGCACAGACCCTGATGTGAAAGAGACCCTTGCTCCAATCATAAGCATCGATCAATTGAAATACCGTGAACGGGATGGTTTGGAAAATACTTTTAACTTTTGGCTACCGAAAGGGGGAAATCAATTTGATGTTCTCAAATACTGGGAGATGCGTAATCGACAACTGCTCAAGACGCGCTACGATTACCGCGATGGAGCGTTCGACTGGGATTTGCATATGTGTCTAAAGGAACGCGGTGCAAAGCAACTATGTCCACAAGAGTATAAAAATTGGAGAGAAACTGGCGTTGCCTTTAGCTATCCCGAATACGAGCAATGCAAGGCTAACAAAACCCTAGCAGCAGGACTCGTTCGTAACGGTGAGAATTACATCAACAGAGGATACGTTGGTGACATCGAAGTTGGTCCGTTTTGTACATTCGGCCTAAGATCAGCAGAAGAATCAATGCTCAAATCCATGCACGGAACAAATGACTACCGGGCAACGGAGGTCACAGAGCGCAATCTCATGGAATTATTTTTTGAAATTCAAAACAAGACCGAATACGTCCATGATAAGAACCTCTCTAGAAGATACGGCAACGTTACACTTCAAATGGGGAAAAACCATGTGGGCCATGATAACGAATTCGTCGAAACTCTCGACTACAATCTTCCGATGATTCCCTTCCCGAATACTAAAATACACTTTCTCTCGATGGACGAGGTCTTTGGGCTACAGAACAATCCCAAATGGAGCAAAATGTTCAATATTGGCTTTATCGCTCAGAACTATTTCCGGTTCCTTCAGCCGACATTCTCAAACAATTTCCAGGACAATTCACTGATATATTTCGAAACGAATCTGCTCACTGTTTGTAGGAAGGAAACTGTGAACGATTTCGTGGAGAAAATTAAGCAATCTGCTAAGGCGGCGCAGTTGAAGAACTTAACTAATTTTAACATTAACACTAACCATACGATACTGAGATACATGTTAAAAAATCAATAAATTGTTGGGGGAAAATAAAGATTGATTTTATGAGATAAAGGGTGCTTTTTAGAGGTATGGGGCTTTAAAAAGAAAAAAGGACAATGACCTTCGGCTAGGTAGGTCCCTAAACAGGCCACGTGCAGCCGAACAACTTGCGGACGCCGTAGACCGCTATAAAGCGGACATAACCGCCATCCAGGACATAACCGGGTATAAAGCGGATAAGCGACTGCTGAAGAGAGAGGACAACGATTGTTCGGATGCAGATTTGCTGCTCGAGGTGGACTAAGGCAAAAAGACCTAAGCTTTCGGCATGTGAGCGAATGCCTCATAACGATCCGCATCAAGGCTACATTTTTTAACATAGCCTGATCTACGTCCACGCCCCCCGGGTAAACTCGAGCTTCTCAGGCAACCCGGCGCGTCCCCAGGTGGCGGATAGGAGAAGGCCACGTAATGTGGTAGGGATCATTGTACCCCCGCGGACCAAGAGCAATTACATTCCCAAGTCAAGGTGGTTTGGAATACGTGCCGAGGACTGAATGGTGCAGGGAATACAAAACTGTGCATCGCTAACGTACGATCCCTATGTGATACCAGGCGCCCTCACATAGTAATTAGCCTTGCATCTACATGGGAGCTCTGTAGATGTTGACCAACAATTCTCGCCATACTCGTGGGTCCACTCTATGTACAAACAACAAAAACAAAAACAAAACAACAGAAAACAGAACACTAACGGAGTCAGAGAAAGAATACCTCCTCCGCTCACCAGTACACAAAATGGAGACAGAAGATATAGAACCATCTCCAAATCCTGCTACCACGCTCCTGTCTAATAAGACGGACAATCAAACTGCTCAGGCACCAAATGGTCCAAGCACTGGGGTTGCAGTGGTCAGCGACGCCAAAAAACCTCGGCAGAAATATGACTATTTCACCGGGGCCCAAAGGCGACGAATCGCCGCACTAATCCGGGAGGGAATAGAGCCCGAAGAGGCGAGGCGAAAAGAAAAAGCAAGATATGCTCTCGTGCTTGCGGAAAGGGAAGCAAACAAAAACCCAGACCTGCCAAATCCCAAACGCAACCGATCGAACGACAACTCCCTTGTAGAGTACACTTCGAAGAAGAGTCGACCACACACAGAGACACCAAGTAGCTCATGTGCCGGTAAACGAAATGATCGCCCTGGATCCGCTGGTGAAGCCAAAACTAAACCACTAAAGGAACTAGTGGAGGTGCACGAGAGCGTACAGAAGCACCCGAGCCATCCTACCGGGATGCTATTGCTCGGTGCAAAGTCGCTATCATGCACACCCGCAACACCCGCAAGAGACCCTAACTGATCAACAAATAAAGTTAGTGAGGAAGAGCCTGCTAGAGGAAATGGACAAGGCAGATAAGAATTGTCCTGCCCTTAGATTCGAGGCCACCTCAGCCAGAAACGGATGGCTATCTATCACCTGTCACGATACAGAAACCAAAAATTGGCTCATGTCGTCGATAAAGAAGATTAAGCCATGGAAAAACGCAGATCTGTGTGCAGCTCAGGGCAATGACATCCCCAAGTTATACACCTGCGTAACTTTCGTCCCCGAAGCCGATGACCTAACCAAGGACACCTTCCTTATGCGCATAATGAGGCAAAATGCGAACATTAGCACTAAAGGATGGAGAGTCCTCAGGATCGCCAAGGAAAAAAGCGGTGGGGACGCCAACGTGAAGCAAAGGTTTAAACTGTTCCTCAACTTCTCCCAGATCCTAATCAGGATCAAGGGAATTCCCAAGCAGGCAAAGGTAACTGCGGACAACAAAACTAAGGACAGGGCGCAAGCCCATCCGAAGTGCGATGCCCAAAGTACACTGGCCATGCCCAAGAAAGAAAGTGAGGAACTCGGCGTGCATAAGCCAAACCAGAGAGCAACAACTACTGCATCTGGTGATAGTGAATCAACCACAGAGGCAACGAAAGTACCCCAAACGTCAAGGCTGCCTGAAGAAACCACTCGGGCTTGCATAATGATTAATAACACCATTAAAGCCATTCCCATTTCAGAATATACGAATAAGGACCTGGCAGCTGCCATTATTCAGCTATCCACTGCGGAAGGTAGGTCAGATGTCGTAGTTTGCTCAGCCTACCTACCGGGCGACTCCACCGATCTCAGCTTCACACCACTGCAGGATCTCCTAGACTACTGTGGAAGAAGAAGCTCACAAATCATCATATGCTGTGACGCAAACGCCCACCACACAGCATTGGGAAGCTCGGGCATTAACAAAAGAGGTGAGTACTTGTTAGAATTTATTTGCAAGAATAACCTCAATATCATAAACCGAGGAAATAGTCCCACCTTTATGAATAGAATTAGAGAAGAGGTACTAGACCTCACCCTAACCACACCGTTCATAGGCAACTCTATCCTAAACTGGCATGTCTCAACAGAAACATCGATGTCAGACCATCGACAGATCTGTTTTGGCATAAAAGTAGGAGATAGAATTACCAGAACATACAGACAACCGAGAGCGACAGACTGGGACACATATAGCGTGGAAATCGCACAATCGATCGGAAACTGTCCCAATAGCATCAGAGACATAGACAGCCTCGAACTCAGCTGTGACAGCCTCAATGCTACCATCTTATCTGCCTTTCACAACGCTTGCCCAGAGAAAGTTGATTCAGGCAATCGTACCACTCCGTGGTGGAACAGTAATCTGGCCAAGCTAATAGCACTGACCAGAAAACTGTTCAACAGAGCTAAACGGACTGGTGACTGGACACAGTACCGTGCCTCACTCACCAATTACAACCAAGAGATTAGAAGAGCCAAAAAGACTCATGGAAAAAGTTCTGCAGTAGTCTATCAGACATACAGAGCAGCGCTCGCATCCACAGAGTTCTCGCCAAAGAGCACACTAACCAAATTGGACTGTTGAGGAGAGCAGATGGCACTTACGCGGAGAATGGTACAGAAGTACTGAAAATTCTAACCAGTACGCACTTCCCAGACTCCAAAATCATTCCCTCTAATCTCTCTAACATACCTCCGCAGATCAGGGCAACTAGACCCAACAGGGAGGTATGGAAGAGAGCACAAAAAATCTTCCACGAGGGAAGCATAAAATGGGCCGTTAACTCTTTTGACCCGTACTAGTCCCCGGGGGAGGATGGCATCTTCCCAGCCCTCCTTCAGAAAGGAAGTGCGATAATTAGCCCCATGCTGATCAACATCTTTAGAACCAGCTATGCATGGGGATACATACCAACGAGCTGGACAGAGGTAAAGGTAAAATTCATTCCCAAAGTAGGCCGTAGACCCACAGACCTGCCTAAGTCCTACAGACCGATAAGCCTTACCTCTTTTTTTCCTAAAAACAATGGAAAAAATTCTGGATAGGCATATTAGGAACGGTGCCCTGAAAAGATCACCACTTCACAAAAACCAATATGCCTACCAGCCTGGGAAATCGACCACGCATGCTCTTCAGGAGCTAACAGCCCGGATCAACAAATCCCTGAGCGACAAAGAAATTGCGATAGGTTGTTTTCTCGATATTGAGGGTGCTTTCGACAACACCGACTACACCCGAATAAAACGTTGTATCCTCAGCACAGGGGTGGATAGCACCACATGCAATTGGATCCAACACATGCTTAGCAATAGGAAAATAAACACCTCATTAGGCAATGATAAAATCAGTGTTAATGCCACGAAAGGATGCCCTCAAGGTGGGGTTCTCTCACCTCTCTTGTGGTCCATCGTGGTAAATGAACTGATTAACATACTCAGCACCAATGGTTTCTACGTCCAACGGGCACTAAATCTTGTTGCAAACTGGTGCACAAAGGTTGCACTAAAGGTCAACCCTAGGAAAAGCACTATAGTCGCCTTCACCAAAAGGAGGAATAGGCACAAACTCACCAAACCTACCCTCTTTGGTGAAGCGATAGAGTTCTCAAAAGAAGTCAAATATCTAGGGATAACTTTAGACGAAAAGCTCACCTGGAGCTCTCACATTACTAAAACCATTGAGAAAGCCAGGATCTCTTTATGGACCAGCAAAAGTCTCACTGGCAAAAACTGGGGCACAAACCCCAAAATGACCCGCTGGCTATACACAGCAATCACCAGACCAATTCTCACATATGCTGCGCCCGTCTGGTGGCACAAAACAAAACAAGCAACAGTGCAAGCCAAGCTAAACAAATTGCAAAGACTAGCTTGCATCTGTATCACCGGGGCCATGAGAACAACCCCCACAGCAGCACTAGAAGTCATCACAGACCTGCCACCTCTTCACCTCCAACTGAAGAAAGAAGCAATGGTGTTCGCCCATAGATTGATCGTGGAGGATGACTCTAACCGTAGGCTCTTTCACCCTGATATCCTTACGGAGATAAACAGGCATGAAATCCTAATGATATCTCTCTCAGACAACTGTCTCCCCAGATACAACTTCAGCCAAAACTACAAGGTCACATTCCCCAACCGACAAAACTGGAACCGTGGATCCTACGTGTGGTACACAGATGGCTCCAAAACGAACGAAGGCGTTGGGGCTGAAGTTTACGGAGCAAATACTGGCACATCCATCTACGTCAGCATGGACAGATATAACTGCTATAGAACTCTGCCTCAGAGAAAATATAAACAGAAATATACTTAACAAAAACATTTACATTCTCTCTGACGGCAAGGCTGCACTTCTAGCCCTAAAGAGCTATGAAGTCACCTCCAAACTGGTATGGGACTGCCAACATTTACTTCACCAGCTGGCCAGCACAAACAGAGTTCATCTCATTTGGATACCTGGACACAGCGGCCATTCAGGCAACGAAAAGGCGGACCTACTAGCTAGGAAAGGCTCTGCATCACCATTCATGATGCCACGGCCTTTCTGCGGCATACCCATCAGCACCACCAAATGCTGCGTAAACAATTGGTTAAGGAACACGACGGATCACTACTGGTTACAAACGAAAGGTAGCAGATAAGCCAAGTTGTTCCTCCCAACTACATCTCTCAACAGAACGAAACAACTCCTCATGCTCTCGAGGAGTCAGATTCGCTTAATCGCAGGTTTCCTTACGGGACACTGCCCAGTCAACAAACACCTCAAGACGATAGGCATCATACAAGATGACACTTGCCGTATGTGTAATGAAGACGAAGAAACAGCAGAGCACATACTATGCCACTGTAACTACCTTGTCAGTACACGTCATCGTCACTTAGGCAAGTATTATCTTGAAGCAGCAGAAATCGCTGCTAGCTCACTCAAAAGCATACTAAGCTTTATCACAAACTCAGGATTCTTGAGTGAACTGTAAGTGGGGGACATCACAATAGGCCCACTCGTGGCCGCAGTGATCAGGCGACTTTGTCCCACCCCCCAAGCCCTATCTATCTATCTATCTAGGTATGAAAATGACTTTGGTTACCTTCCACTTGCTGGGGATGTAGGATAGGGAGAGGCAACTATTGTACATATATGACCACAAGCCAGGGGAGGATGATATCTACTACCTGATGGAGCTCAGCTGGTATTATCCCATTCGGTCCTGGGGACTTGTAGGGTTCAAAGCTTTGTATAGCCCAAAGGACATTGTTCTAGTTGACCAGGTTGGGAGCCCGCTCGAAGGAGGATGCCGACGGCTGAATGACCCGAGGGCCCGGCCTGGGAAGTGTGCGCTTAGAAGAAGTTCCAGGACTTCCTCTCTGGAGGTCGTCCAGGAACCATCAATACGCATCAGGAGGCTGGGATTGTACGGGATCGAAGCCAGAATCTTACTTATTCTTGAGGCTTCGGTGACCGCCTTAACATTGTCGCAGTAGTTCTTCCAGGATTGTCTTTTGGCCATTCTGGTCGCTGCTTTGAAAGATTTAAGTGCCTCCTTGTAGAGGTCCCAATCCTCTTAACCTATGTACATACGTACATTGTCGTATGCACCTTGAACATTTTTTTCGCCACCCACCAACCTGGAAAAGATAGGTGATGGCATCCAGCTCTACCTCACTTTCATTTGCAGCCGCCTTGAGTTGGTGTAATAAACACTCGATAACCACAGCGTTGAGGTGAAAGTGCGAGTTGGTATTTTCGTATATTCGCGTAGTCTGTCCTCCTAATAATCCAAGAAAACACAACGATAAGTCGTCACTTAATTTTTATTTACCTTCGCCCAGTCGTCTAAATGAAATTTCAACTTGTCAGCTCGATGGCGCATTATTTTTTGTTGTTTTAGTTCCTCCTGCTCATAATCAATAATTTTCCGTCTCGGCACATGTTTGAGAGCTTTTTCCCAGTCGCCGGTTGTTTTCAAGTCCAGCAGTATACTTATCATTTGATTTAAAGTCAACGATTTGCCTGAACCCGCGCTCCATTGTAAGTATTTCTCTAAAGGTAAGCGAGCCATTCGTATTCCTAACTTCTTCGCTTTGGCCAAGGACAATGGCTCATTATTTACCTGCAAAATGAGACTTTTATTTCGAATGAGTGACAAATTATTATTTGTTTTGTTCATTTCACCTTGTCTACCATGGCGCCGATGATGTATACGTCATCTTCGTTGTACTTTTCCAAGTCAGTACGGCAATGCGGCGTAAGATACACAAGCCTCTCTTTCGGGAAAATGTCTGTGAAGCACTTCTCATGAATATTCAAAGGAAAATCGGGGTTTAGCATTGTGGGTATGAATCGTTTAAGACTCTTCATCGTGGCGCTATTCATGTTAACATTGCAGAAATGAACGTCAAAGGGATCGTCGTGCAGACGATTCTCAGCAAACGTGAGCATCAATTGCTTTGAGGCATTCTTGGCTTCTCTTTCGTTCATATGCTCATCGTAAGAACAGTCCATTACGATCTTTGGACCAAATAGCATAGCTCGAATTAATCTAAGAAGAATACGTTTAGTTGTTTACCAATATATATACATATGAGACGGACACTATTTACCTGTAGTTGTAGAAATGATTAATTGTCGTGTCGTAGATCCTTAGGAAAAAACTCGTATGGCCGATGCCGTATATGATGTGATTGTTGGTCTTATTCGATTCAATCTCTCTAGCTCTCCGCTCAGCGACTTGCACTTGCTTCTCAAGCTTCTTCTCCACCTTTTTCTCCCTCTTCTTTTCGAGTAACCAAAGATAATTTAAAAATTTCAATCGAGCTGTCTTTGATGGCAAGTCGACTAAGTGCTCCCATTGATGTTCTTTTATGAATGAAGCGTCCGGGATGCGACGACCCTCCTGCTGCGCTATAGAAACCTCCAGTTGTATTATTTTTAGTTTCTTAGCTCTGTCCTCGTCGGTTTTTGTCGCATTCCTCTGAATTGTCTCATCGCCGCGCTTGAGTTCTCCATTTGAAGGAACGATTTGTGATAGCATATCACTGGATGACAGTGTTCGAAAACATGGATGAAATACAGATTTATCCCAAGTATTTGCTTGCCTTAGAAGTACCCTAAGGCAAACTATTTTTGAAAACGTTTTAAACATATTCCCCGATTAAGAATGCTTATTCAAAGTGCTTGTTTTGTAACTTATTGTTGAAATATGCGAACCAGGTGACAGCACATAACCTATCTGCCAGGGAACGTCAGTTTTGACATTTACCGGACCTGTTTTGTTTGTGCGTTCAGTTTGGTCTTGTGATATCAGTGGATTCAATGGAGTTATTCCGGTTAGAGCGGATAATGCACAGACACAGCAAAGGCCAAAACTAAAAGTCGAAAAGTTGCAGTTGCATGTCTTCCTTAAGCTTTCTTTTCAAGGATTATGAATGAGATGGCAAGGATGGCAAAGGACTAACAAAGGCCTCGTAGGGGTAGCTTCTATCCGACGGATGCGGGCCTGCTAAAAAGCGAGAAGAGCCACCGCAGTCGAACATCTTGCGGCACTGTTAGTGAGTCCCATCCCCACCTCCTCGTGGTGCCATCTGAAGATTTCCTATGGGAATCGCAGACGGGGAAGGGCGAATGGCGAGCCTCCTGCACCAAAAAAAAAAAACAGGATTAGTCGGTTGGGCTACGGCCTAGTAGGCCGTAACCGTGAAAAACCCACAAACTCCGAATCAACCGCAAGCCTCGGATCGGATTAATGTTGACGGCCCTTGCAAAAAAATTAAAAAAGGACAATGATCTTCGGCTTTGTACGTGGAATGTTAGGTCCCTAAAAAAGCCACGTGCAGCCGAACAACTTGCGAACGCCCTAGACCGCTATAAAGCGGACATAACCGCCATCCAGGAAATGCGATGGAATGGACCGGGTATAAAGCGGATGAAAAACTGCGATATTTACTACGGCGACAGCTATAGGGAGAGAGGACGATTGTTTGCGGATTTGTTGTTCGAGGTGGACTTAGGCAAAAAGTCCTAAGCTTTCGGCATGTGAGCGAACGTCTCATAACGATCCGTGTCAAGGCTACATTTTTTAACATCCGCCTGATCTGCTTCCACGCCCCCACGGAAGACAAGGATGACTCCACCAAAAATGAGTTCTACGATCTCCTAGACAGAACGTATGCCCAGTGCCCCAGCTATGGCATCAAAATTGTACTAGCAGACTTCAATGCTAAGCTGGGTAAGGAATGCATCTTTGAACGAGTCATCGGCAAACATAGCCTACACGACACCACAACCGATAACGGATAGAGGCTGAGTGATCTTGCTACGCGGCGAAATCCCCTTCTAGCCAGTATGCGCTTCCCGCACCTCGATGGCGGTTTTTTGATAAATCGACCACCAACCAAATTGATCACATCGCGATCGACGTCAGACACTCCTCCACTATTCTTGATGTTCGAACTTTCCGAGGGGCTAACATCGACTCGGACCACTATCTTGTAGTAGCCAAGATGCGCCTACGGATATCACGAACGCAGCGAAGTAGAGTAAGAATACAAAGTTATGACGTCGGAAAGGCTACTATCGCCAGAAACCTCTCGTGCTTTTACCGATCGCGTCTCCCTTAAGCTCTCCAATACACCTCAATCCTCCACGCTATCAATAGAACAGCACTGGAGCCTTTGCAAACAAGCCCTGAAAAGCTCTGCATCCGAAGTTTTGGGTTTCAAGGCTCCACCACGAAGAAACACCTGGTTCGATGACGAGTGCAGAAGGATTCATATAGCGAAGCAGAATGCATATAAGGCCTCGCTGCATTAAAGAACAAGAGCAGCACGTGAGCTCTACGAGTTGAAAAGAAGGGAGGAGCATAAGCTTCTCAGAAAAAAGGAGAAAAAGCACGAGAAGCGCGCGACTGAGGATTATGAGAGGTGTTACTGCATGCGTGACGTTCGAAAGTTTTAGCAACAGATAAAGTGAACATGTCAAGGTTATAAAGCCAGAACGGAAGCCTGCAGGGATGAGAACGGACTCCTAGTAGTAGAATTGCAGTCGATGCTGAAAGGATAAACCACTTCTACAGACTGTACGACGGCGATGTTAGTCAATATACCGCTGTCAGGCAGAATGATCCATTTTTAACCGACAAAGACCGCAGAGAATTCCGTCCCCCTGACCTCGACCAAGTTAAGATTGCCATATTGAAACTCAAGGCGAATAAAGCTGCTTGCGCAAACTGACTGTCTGCTGCGCTCTTCAATGCAGCTGGGGATGACCTGGTTAGGAGCATGTACCAGCTCATCTGTAGGATATACTTACTCACTTACTTAGGTGGTGCTACAGTTCGCGGTGAACCTGGGCCTCAACCAACAAGCGTCTCCTTCTGGCACGATCTTTGGCCAGCTGTTTCCAGCGCCGCACGCCCAGTTGGTTAAGGTCCCCTTCCACCTGCGTGAGCCACCGTTGATGCGGCCGTCCTCTGCCGCGTCTTCCTTCCGGGATGGATTCGAAGACTCTTCGGGTCGGAGCTGTATTTTCCATGCGCTCTACATGGCCTAGCCACCTTAGACGCTGTATCGGTAGACGTCGTACCAGGCCTATGTCGCTGTACAACCCGTACAGTTCTTCGTTATATCTTCCCCTCCATACACCGTTTGAACAAACGGGACCGTAGATAGTGCGCAGAATTTTCCTCTCGAAACGACCAAGGGCATCTTCATCCGCTTTTGTTAAGGTCCAAGCCTCTGCGCCGTAAAGGAGGACTGGGATGATTAAGGTCTTATATAGTGTCACCTTGGTTTTCCGAGAGAGGGCTCTACTTCTCAATTGCCTCTTGAGCCCAAAGAAACAGCGGTTGGCAAGAGTGATTCTGCGTTTTATCTCAGCGCTGGTGTTGTTGTCGCTGGTCATGGCTCACTGATGACACTGAGGTAGACGAATTCCTTGACCACTTCAAAGTTATAGGCGCGGGTAGCAGCTTTTCATCCGTTTTTTGCCTGGTCCATCCCATCGCACTTCTTGGAGTGCGGTTATATCTGCTTAATAGCAGTTGAGGGTTTGCTCCAATTGATCGCCTGCACCCGGTCTGTTAAGGGACCTAACATTCCAGGTGCAGACTCTCTCCGTTAGTCGTTTGCAGGGGTTGTCAGCTTTGTATCCGTCCGTATCCGAGGCTTGTTGTTGTTTTGGAACAAGTAGGGTATCACTAGCCCAAAAAAAAAAAAAAGGATAAATGGAGACACCTGTGTGAAAAATAAATCACACCGAACATGGGTGATTGAGAGAAGCTTGGCTCTGGTCCTTCATGGGCTGTAACGCCACCAAAGCAGAAGAAATGGGGACAAATGTATGCTGTCACTAAAGAAAGACGCGCAACACCGACTTCTTGGTCAGAACGCCACCTTCGGCAGCTATATTTTTGAAGTAGTCAAGGACTTCGTCTACCTTGACTCGATAGTGACAAGCAGCAACGACACCAGCGCTGAGATAAAACGTAGAATAACTCTTGCCAATCGCTGCTTCTTCGGGCTCAAGAGGCAATTGAGTAGTAGAGCCCTCTCTCGAAAAACTAAGGTTTCCCTCTACAAAACCTTAATCATCCCGGTCCTCCTCTACGGCGCTGAGGCTTGGACGTTATCAAAAGCGGATGAAGAGGCTCTTGGGCGTTTCGAGAGGAAAGATCTGCGTGTAATCTTTGGTCCCGTCTGTGTAAACGGAGAGTGGGAGAGAAAATTCAACCAAGAACTATACGGGCTGTACAGCGACATCGGCCTAGTTAGATGTGTTCGGATCCAACATCTAAGATGGCTGGGCCATATAGAGCGAATGGACATCACCGCTCCGGGACGAAGGATCTTCGACTCGAACCCCGAGGAACTATGCTGTAGAGGACGACCACATCTAAGGTGGCGCGCACAGGTGGAAAGGGACCTCAACCAACTGGGCGTGCGGCACTGGATCGTACCGGCTTGAGAGGCCTGTTGGTTGATGCCTTGGTTCACCCCGAACTGTGGCGCCATCTAAATACATAAATAAGGAGGAGGAGCGACATAAGCTCGGTTAAAATCGACGTATTGGAGGTTAAATGCTGCTGACCCCTATAGAACGAATAGATAGTAGCGCCTGGAGTCGTGTTTGTTCCTAAATCAGGTCATGAAACAGAAGATGACCAGCTAGAAAGTGTTTTTAATTGAAACCAGTTCCAAGTAGCGCAATTTCAGTTATCAGATTCTCATGGATATTTCTCTCAAACATACTTTTCGCGTAACAATTTTTGTGTCAATCATTGCCACTAAATTGAAATTAAGGGAGAAATCTGTAATTCCTGTAACGTCGTTCAGTATTCCCTTCAGTATATGCACATATACTCTACAGCCCTTCACTGGATGTAGAGCGTTAAACTATTAATGTAAACCCAGCAAACGTAGTTCACCGACTGTAAATAGAACAGAACCATTCGTTGACAGTTCTGCAAAAGCCGTGTATATTGGTGTATATGCGGTAAATGTTTGAAAGAAGCTTGCCACAGCTACTCGTCGCCCCGTTTTTTCGCTATTTTCAAACAAAACTAAGTAAATCACAATTAATTTCGCATAAATAGAATATGTCTTTGGTATGTGCAAGTAAGTACGATTTAGCCTTAACAGTATTACCAAAGAAATTCAATTTTGTCGTGTACCAGCATTTGTAAGGTTATGCTCGCTGTTCGCTGTTCACCTACTTTTAATTCCTTTCTAATCGTTTGAGATTTATTTGCGATTTTTCTAGTTACAAATGAAGTGCCGGAGACACCTGTTGTGTCTCCCGTGTCCGGAGCAATATTCGAAAAGAGGATAATAGAAAAGTACATCGCGGAAAATTCATGCGATCCCATCAATGGTAAAGAGCTAAAGGTGGAGGATTTGATCGAAATAAAAACTCCACCGATTGTCAAGCCAAAGCCACCTAGTGCTACTAGCATACCGGCTACACTTAAAACGATGCAAGATGAATGGGACGCACTCATGTTACACTCGTTCACGCAACGCCAGCAATTGCAAATCGCTCGTCAAGAACTCAGCCATGCTCTCTATCAGCACGATGCAGCTTGTCGCGTAGTATCTCGATTAACTAAAGAGGTCGCTGCAGCCAGAGAAGCTTTAGCCACATTAAAGCCTCAGGCTGGTATTGCAACACCTTCGACTATTCCACAGCCTGCTATTGCTGCTGAGGCGGCTGGCGTTGCAACGCAACCCATCGAACAAGCCGGTATGAGTGCTGAGGTTATTCAAAAATTACAAGACAAAGCGACCGTTCTTACACAGGAGCGCAAAAAGCGTGGCCGGACGGTTCCAGATGAGCTTGTAACACAAGATCAAATCAAGACCTTCCTAACTGTTGCGTCTCACCCGGTAAATTGCTTAACGTCCTATTTATTTTCTGTCCATTTTAAACGTTTCTTGCAGGGCTTACATTCGGCTTCGGTGCCAGGTATTCTAGCTTTAGACATCAATAGCGCGGACCACAGCAAGATTCTCACAGGAGGAAATGACAAAAACGCAACCGTGTTTAATAAGGATACCGAACAGGTTGTGGCCATCCTTAAGGGACATACAAAAAAGATCACCCGAGTTATATATCATCCTGACGAGGACACGGTTATCACGGCATCGCCGGACATGTGTATTCGCATTTGGAATGTGCCAACGAGTCAAACACAATTACTACTTCGTTGCCATGATGGTCCCGTCACAGGTCTTTCCCTACATCCAACTGGCGACTATGTACTCTCGACTTCTTCGGACAAGCATTGGGCGTTTTCGGACATAAGGACTGGCCGTCTATTGACAAAGGTACAGGATTGGTTTCTATGCGCAGATGTAGTCTTGACCAGTTTTTTTCTTTTTTTTCATTATAGGTAATTGACACAGCAGAAGTTGGTCTAACAACTGCACAATTCCATCCGGATGGCTTAATCTTCGGCACCGGCACAGATGATTCTCAAGTGAAAATTTGGGATCTTAAAGAACAAAGCAACGTAGCAAACTTCCCCGGACACACTGGCCCCATATCCGCGGTGTCTTTCTCCGAGAACGGCTACTACCTTGCGACGGCAGCAGACGATGCTTGTGTTAAACTTTGGGATTTACGCAAGTTGAAAAACTTCAAAACAATTCAACTGGACGATGGCTATGAAGTGAAGGATTTGTGTTTTGATCAAAGTGGAACGTATTTGGCCATTGCCGGTACAGATGTCAGGTAAGGATCCACACATCCGATTGCTTACACGTAACAACCATTGTTCCTGTTTTCCCAGAGTGTATTTGTGTAAGCAGTGGCAAGATTTGAAAATCTTCAATGACCACACAGCGCTAGCAACTGGAGTCCGTTTTGGTAAACATGCGCAATACCTGGCTTCTACTAGTATGGACAGAACTCTTAAGCTGTACGCCATTGAGTAATCCACATTCGAGTGGTTATCATTTCAATGTACACGTAAATAAACTTAAAGTATAAAGTATTTTATTTCTTCATGGACAAATCGATAGAGAGTGGGGGAATTTAGTACAATCAGGAGGTCGCTATTTGCTTGAGTGGCCCCTCTAGGTAGGAGGCGAGTGCCATTGCCTTTTGCTTCAACAATCCCAGGCCCACTGTTTCCCTAGCGTACAGACAGAGCAAAATACTTGCAACCTGAAGGACAGAAGGTTGGTAATTGATTTTCCAGTAACTGGCTTCCAAAATACTCACCTGAGTTATAGCGACATGGCCACTTTCGCAGTGTAGCAGTACAAAGGTCAAGTGATCTTCGCGAAAGGCATTTCGGCCGTGTTTTTCATACGCCGCCCAAATGTTACTTGCTATGGCAGCGGTGATTCTCGCATCACGATCTCCATACCCGGAGTAGGCAAGCAAAGCACCTTCCTGACTAAGCAGACTACGAGAAATGAATATAAGACGTACATGTGCTTTGGATGCAATATAAGGTAATTACAGGGTATTTTCGACTCCACCAGTGTTCGCCTGGCTTAGAACTTGTGTCAATGCCTTTGGTTTCAGCATGATTGAGGGAAAGACGAAACTTTTGGGCACAGTACGTGAAATTCTACGGCAGAGACAAGTTGGTAAATAAAAGATATCCAACGAGCTGTCTGAACTGTCACTGAAAATGGAAATATGCATGGGGTACGTTCAGTTGGATGACAACTGATGACAATATCAACACTAAAGGGCTACTCACACGTTCCTACATAGGATTGGAAATTCAGATGTGGCTTAGAAGAGGAATTAGGAAACCACGGCGTTCTTTTTCAAACCATAATGAAGTCATGGGGGCGATACTGATTCTTGCAAATCATTGTCTAGGTTAGGTAGTTGGGTGCCCTACTGACAAAAGGTCAAGGCTCACCTAGACTACGTGGAGTCCATTGTGCCCAATTAATTTTTAACCCGTTGAGACCTAGACATATTCCGTTGAGCTGAACAATCCAATGTTACTTACCTCTTCCAGGCCCGAAAGGAAGTGTCTTCCTAGGAATACGTTCCTGGCCTGGCTGTCAACATAGATGTTGATCCTTTTTCCTGAGAGATACTCTCTGCTAATTAGGTCTGCCGCCTGTTTGATTGCAAAGACCCCAGCTTGGAAAACACTATATTTATCATCAAGTCTTAAGGAGCGATGTATATCCCGAGATTCACAATAGACTCCGGCACCTGTGCCGACATCCATTTTGGATCCATCGTGTAGATTGCCAGTTCTTTTTCCGTGCGTACCATATCACCGGTACATTCCTCCCTGGAGGGAATTCTAATAGAGAATCTCCCCTCACAGGAAGGAAGTCGGGTGACTTAGTCCGTTTCGGTTCTGAATCTTGAGATGGTCCATCGAACCAAGACTGATGCGTGGTCGTGATGACTCTTTGTCCAGACACCGGATTCTTGTAGTCTTAGCGACGCTCTCGCAGTATATGTCCAAGGGTGGGAGGTGCAGCATAACTTCAAGAGCTGCCGTTGGTATGGACTTCATAGATGCCGTCATCGTCAGACGCCCTTTGAACCTTTGACACACTTTGCAGATGACATTCCTTCCACCAGACAACCGAACCATTGACCAGAATAGCTCTTACCACCGCAATGTAAAACCAATGTACCAACTTCGGTCTGAGACCCCATGTCCTTCCAATGGCTACAGTGCACGCATATAGCGCCACGTAGGCCTTGGAGTCCAAGATACTTGGTAGATTTTACAGGGATCAGATCGATACGATCCATACGGGGGTAGGTGTATCTTGACACGGATATTTTCCTTGTGAAGAGTACTATCTCTGTTTTCGCTGGGCTTACTCCCAGGCCTCGCCCCTTGACCCAGTGATCAACTAACATCAGTACATAACTTAGTCTACTGCTGAGGACCTGCGGGAACTTTCCAGAAACTAAGACGGCAATGTCGTCGGCGTAGGCCGTGACGTTAAAACCATCCGCCTCCAGAATCTTGAACATTCCATCGACCACAAGGAGCCACAGGAGGGGGGATAGAACGCCACCTTGTGGCGTATCTTTATTTACCCTTACCCTCAATCCAACTGCATACACCCGGGTTTATTTGGGCCATATGAAGGCTGGACACTATTGCCTCAATACTGACGTTATTAAAAGCACCCTCCATCCCTAGAAAGGCACCTAGAGTGAATTCCTCGATACTACTACTACCCTATGCAGAGCAGTATCCACCGATTTTCCCTTTTATGGAGGCATGGTAGAGTGTCGGATTGCCGCCACTTACGGTGACCTGCTACATTGACGAGCTGCCGGCCATCTATGGTGGCCTGGTAAGATGTCGAGCTGCCGGCCACCTATGGTGGCCTGATACACAGTCGAGCTGTCAGACACCTGTGTTGGCCTAGTAATCTGAAAAGCTGCCGGCCACCAATGGTGGCCGGGTAAGGTGTCGAGCTGCCGGCCACGTATGGTGGCCTAATAAGCTGTAGAGCTGCCGTCCACGTTTGGTTGTCTGACAAGCCGTCAAGCTGCCGGCCACGTATGGTGGCCTGGTAAGCTGTCAAGCTGCCGGCCACGTATGGTGGCCTGGAAAAGCTGTCAAGCTGCCGGCCACGAATAGTAGCCTGGTAAACTGTCGACCTGTAGGCCACCTATGTTACCCTGGTAAGCTGTAGGTATGCCAACCACGTCTGGTGGCCTGATACACAGTCGAGCTGCCGACCACTTTTGGAGGCCTGGTACACTGTCGAGCAGCCGGCCATCTATGGTGGCCTGATAAGCTGTCGAGCTGCCGGCGACCTACGTTGGCCTGGTAGGCTGCTGAGCTGCCGGCCAACTTTGGTGGCCTGGTAAACTGTCGAGCTGCCGGCCACGTATGGTGGCCTAATAAGCTGTAGAGCTGCCGTCCACGTTTGGTTGTCTGACAAGCCGTCAAGCTGCCGGCCACGTATGGTGGCCTGGTAAACTGTCGAGCTGCCGGCCACGTATGGTGGCCTGGTAAGCTGTCAAGTTGCCGGCCACGTATGGTTGTCTGGCAAGCCTGCAAGCTGCCGGCCACGTATGGTTGCCTGGTAGGCTGTCGAGCTGCCGCCCACCTATGGAGACCTGGTACACTGTCGAGCTGCCGGCCACGCATGATAGCCTGGTAAGCCGCCAAGCTGCCGGCCACCTATGGAGACCTGGTACACTGTCAAGCTGCCGACCACCTATGGTGGCCTGGTAAACTGTCGACCTGTAAGTCACCTATGCTACCCTGGTAAGCCGGAGAGCTGCCGCCCTCCTATGGAGACCTGGTACACTGTCGAGCTGCCGGCCACGTATGGTGGCCTAATAAGCTGTAGAGCTGCCGTCTACGTTTGGTTGTCTGACAAGCCGTCAAGCTGCCGGCCACGTATGGTGGCCTGGTAAACTGTCGAGCTGCCGGCCACGTATGGTGGCCTGGTAAGCCGTCAAGCTGCCGGCCACGTATGGTGGCCTGGTAAGCCGTCAAGCTGCCGGCCACGTATGGTGGCCTGGTAGGCTGCTGAGCTGCCGGCCACGTATGGTTGTCTGACAAGCTATCAAGCTGCCGGCCATGTATGGCGGCCTGGTAAGTTGTCAAGCTGCCGGCCACCTATGGAGACCTGCTACACTGTCGAGCTGCCGGCCACCCATGGTGGCCTGGTAAACTGTCGAGCTGCCAGCCACGTATGGTGGCCTGGTAAGCTGACAAGCTGCCGGCCACGTATGGTTGCCTGGCATGCTATCAAGCTGCCGGCCACGTATGGTGTCCTGGTAAGCTGTCAAGCTGCCGCCCACCTATGGAGAGCTGGTACAATGTCGAGCTGTGGGCAATCTATGGTGGCCTGATAAGCTGTCAAGCTGCCGGCCGCGTATGGATGTCTGGCAAGCCGTCAAGCTGCCGGCCACGTATGGTGGCCTGGTAAGCTGTAGAGCTGCCGGCCACGTATGGTGGTCTGGCAAGCCGTCGAGCTGCCGGCCACGTATGGTGGCCTGGCAAGCCGTCAAGCTGCCGGCCACGTATGGTGGCCTGGTAAGCTGTAGAGCTGCCGGCCACGTATGGTGGTCTGGCAAGCCGTCGAGCTGCCGGCCACGTATGGTGGCCTGGTAAGCTGTCAAGCTGCCGGCCACGAATGGTAGCCTGGTAAACTGTCGACCTCTAGGCCACCTGTGTTACCCTGGTAAGCTGTAGGTCTGCCGACCACGTCTGGTGGCCTGATACACAGTCGAGCTGCCGACCACCTTTGGAGGCCTGGTACACTGTCGAGCTACCGGCTACCTTTGGTGGCCTGGTAAACTGTCGAGCTGCCGGCCACGTATGGTGGCCGGGTAAGCTGTAAGGCGGCCACGTATGGTTGTCTGGCAAGCCGTCAAGCTGCCGGGCACGTATGGTTGTCTGGCAAGCTATGAAGCTGCCGGCCACGTATGGTGGCCTGGTACGCTGTCAAGTTGCCGGTCATCTACGGAGACCTGGTTCACTGTCGAGCTGCCGACCACCTATGGTGGCCAGGTAAACTGTCGAGCTGCCGGACACGTTTGGTGGCCTGATAAGCTGTCAAGCTGCCGGCCAAGTATGGTTGTCTGCCAAGCTATCAAGCTGCCGGACACGTATGGTGGCCTGGTAAGCTGTCAAGTTGTCGGCCACGTATGGCTGCCTGGCAAGCCGTCAAGCTGCCGGCCACGTATGGTGGCCTAGTAGGCTGTCGAGCTGCCGCCAACCTATGGAGACCTGGTACACTGTCGAGCTGCCGGCCACGCATGATAGCCTGGTAAGCTGTCAAGCTGCCGGCCACCTATGGAGACCTGGTACCCTGTCGAGCTGCCGACCACCTATGGTGGCCTGGTAAACTGTCGAGCTGCCGGCCACGTATGGTGGCCTGGTAAGCTGTCAAGCTGCCGGCCACGTATGGTTGTCTGGCAAGCTGTGAAGCTGCCGGCCACGTATGATGGCCTGGTAAGCTGTCAAGTTGCCGCCCACGTATGGTTGTCTGGTAGGCTTTCAAGTTGCCGGCCACGTATGGTGGCCTGGTAAACTGTCGACCTGTAAGCCACCTATGCTACCCTGGTAAGCTGGAGAGCTGCCACCCACCTATGGAGACCTGGTACACTGTCGAGCTGCCGGCTACGCATGATAGCCTGGTAAACTGTCGAGCTTCCGGCCACGTATGGCTGTCTGACAAGCTATCAAGCTGCCGGCCACGTATGGCGGCCTGGTAAGTTGTCAAGCTGCCGGCCACCTATGGGGACCTGCTACACTGTCGAGCTGCCGGCCACCCATGGTGGCCTGGTAAACTGTCGAGCTGCCAGCCACGTATGGTGGCCTGGTAAGCTGTCAAGCTGCCGGCCACGTTTGGTTGCCTGGTAAGTTGTCAAGCTGCCGGCCACCTATGGGGACCTGGTAAGTTGTCAAGCTGCCGGCCACCTATGGGGACCTGCTACACTGTCGAGCTGCCGGCCACCCATGGTGGCCTGGTAAACTGTCGAGCTGCCAGCCACGTATGGTGTCCAGGTAAGCTGTCAAGCTGCCGGCCACGTATGGTGGCCTGGTAAGCTGTCAAGCTGCCGGCCACGTATGGTTGTCTGACAAGCTATCAGGCTGCCGGCCACGTATGGCGGCCTGGTAAGTTGTCAAGCTGCCGGCCACCTATGGAGACCTGCTACACTGTCGAGCTGCCGGCCACCCATGGTGGCCTGGTAAACTGTCGAGCTGCCAGCCACGTATGGTGGCCTGGTAAGCTGTCAAGCTGCCGGCCACGTATGGTTGCCTGGCATGCTATCAAGCTGCCGGCCACGTATGGTGTCCTGGTAAGCTGTCAAGCTGCCGGCCACCTATGGAGAGCTGGTACAATGTCGAGCTGTGGACAATCTATGGTGGCCTGATAAGCTGTCAAGCTGCCGGCCGCGTATGGATGTCTGGCAAGCTATCAAGCTGCCGGCCGCGTATGGTTGTCTGGCAAGCTATCAAGCTGCCGGCCACGAATGGTAGCCTGGTAAGCTATCGACCTGTGAGCCACCTATGTTACCCTGGTAAGCTGTAGGTCTGCCGACCACGTCTGGTGGCCTGATACACAGTCGTGCTGCCGACCACCCTTGGAGGCCTGGTACACTGTCGAGCTACCGGCTACCTTTGGTGGCCTGGTAAACTGTCGAGCTGCCGGCCACGTATGGTGGCCGGGTAAGCTGTAAGGCGGCCACGTATGGTTGTCTGGCAAGCCGTCAAGCTGCCGGACACGTATGGTTGTCTGGCAAGCTATGAAGCTGCCGGCCACGTATGGTGGCCTGGTATGCTGTCAAGTTGCCGGCCATCTACGGAGACCTGGTACACTGTCGAGCTGCCGACCACCTATGGTGGCCTGATAAGCTGTCAAGCTGCCGGCCGCGTATGGTGGCCTGGTAAACTGTCGAGCTGCCGACCATGTATGGTGGCCTGGTAAACTGTCGAGCTGCCAGCCACGTATGGTGGCCTGGTAAGCTGTCAAGGTGCCGGCCACCTATGGAGACCAGGTACACTGTGGAGCTGCCGCTCACCTATGGTGGCCTGGTAAACTGTCCAGCTGCCGGCCACGCATGGTGGCCTGGTAAGCTGTCAAGGTGCCGGCCACCTATGGAGACCTAGTACACTGTTGAACCGCCGGCCACGTATGGTGGCCCGGTAAGCTGTCAAGCTGCCGGCCACGTATGGTGGCCTGGTAAGCTGTCAAGCTGCCGGCCACCTATGGAGACCTGGTACACTGTCGAGCTGCCGGCCACGCATGATAGCCTGGTAAACTGTCGAGCTGCCGGCCACGTATGGTTGTCTGACAAGCTATCGAGCTGTCGGCCACGTATGGCGGCCTGGTAAGTTGTCAAGCTGCCGGCCACCTATGGAGACCTGCTACACTGTCGAGCTGCCGGCCACCCATGGTGGCCTGGTAAACTGTCAAGCTGCCGGCGACGTATGACAGCCTGGTAAACTGTCGACCTGTAGGCCACCTATGTTACCCTGGTAAGCTGTAGAGCTGCCGACCACCTTTGGTGGCCTGATACACAGTAGAGCTGCCGCTCACCTATGGTGGCCTGGTAAACTGTCAAGCTGCCGGCCACGTATGGTGGCCTGGTAAGCTGTCAAGTTGAGGGCCACGTATGGCTGCCTGGCAAGCCGTCAAGCTGCCGGCCACGTATGGTGGCCTGGTAGGCTGTCGAGCTGCCACCCACCTATGGTGGCCTGGTAAACTGTCGAGCTGCCGGCCACGTATGGTGGCCTGGTAAGCTGTCAAGCTGCCGGCCACGTATGGTTGTCTGGCAAGCTGTGAAGCTGCCGGCCACGTATGGTGGCCTGGTAAGTTGTCGACCTGTAAGCCACCTATGCGACCCTGGTAAGCTGGAGAGCTGCCGCCGACCTATGGAGACCTGGTACACTGTCGAGCTGCCGGCTACGCATGATAGCCTGGTAAACTGACGAGCTGCCGGCCACGTATGGTTGTCTGACAAGCTATCAAGCTGCCGGCCACGTATGGCGGTCTGGTAAGTTGTCAAGCTGCCGGCCACCTATGGGGACCTGCTACACTGTCGAGCTGCCGACCACCCATGGTGGCCTGGTAAACTGTCGAGCTGCCAGCCACGTATGGTGGCCTGGTAAGCTGTCAAGCTGCCGGCCACGTTTGGTTGCCTGGTAAGTTGTCAAGCTGCCGGCCACCTATGGGGACCTGGTAAGTTGTCAAGCTGCCGGCCACCTATGGGGACCTGCTACACTGTCGAGCTGCCGGCTACCTATGGTGGCCTGGTACACTGTCGAGCTGCCGGCCACGCGTGATAGCCTGGTAAGCTGTCAAGCTGCCGGCCACCTACGGTGGCCTAGTATTCTGCCGAGCAACCGGCCACCTATGGCCGCCTGATACACAGTCGAGCTGTCGGCAATCAATGGTGGCCTGATAAACTGTCGAGCTGCCGGCCACGTATGGTGGCCTGGTAAGTTGTCAAGCTGCCGGCCACGAATGGTGGCCTGATAAGCTGTCGAGCTGCCGGCGACCTACGTTGGCCTGGTAGGCTGCTGAGCTGCCGGCCAACTTTGGTGGCCTGGTAAACTGTCGAGCTGCCGGCCACGTATGGTGGCCTAATAAGCTGTAGAGCTGCCGTCCACGTTTGGTTGTCTGACAAGCCGTCAAGCTGCCGGCCACGTATGGTGGCCTGGTAAACTGTCGAGCTGCCGGCCACGTATGGTGGCCTGGTAAGCTGTCAAGTTGCCGGCCACGTATGGTTGTCTGGCAAGCCTGCAAGCTGCCGGCCACGTATGGTTGCCTGGTAGGCTGTCGAGCTGCCGCCCACCTATGGAGACCTGGTACACTGTCGAGCTGCCGGCCACGCATGATAGCCTGGTAAGCCGCCAAGCTGCCGGCCACCTATGGAGACCTGCTACACAGTCGAGCTGCCGACCACCTTTGGAGACCTGGTACACTGTCGAGCTGCCGGCTACCTATGGTGGCCTGGTACACTGTCGAGCTGCCGGCCACGCATGATAGCCTGGTAAACTGTCGAGCTGCAGGCCACGTTTGGTGGCCGGGTAAGCTGTAAGGCGGCCACGTATGGTTGTCTGGCAAGCCGTCAAGCTGCCGGCCACGTATGGTTGTCTGGCAAACTGTCAAGCTGCCGGCCACGTATGGTGGCCTGGTAAGCTGTCGAGCTGCCGGCCACGTATGGTGGCCTGGTAAGCTGTCGAGCTGCCGGCCACGTAAGGTGGCCTGGTAAACTGTCGAGCTACCGACCACGTATGGTGGCCTGGTAAGCTGTCAGCTGCCGGCCACGTATGGTGGCCACCTATGGAGAGCTGGTATATTGTCGAGCTGTCGGCCATCTATGGAGACCTAGTACACTGTCGAACCGCCGGCCACGTATGGGGGCCTGGTTAACTGTCGAGCAGCCGACCACGTATGGTGGCCTGGTAAACTGTCGAGCTGCCGGCCACGCATGGTGGCCTGGTAAGCTGTCACGCTGCCGGCCACGTATGGTGGCCTGGTATGCTGTCAAGGTGCCGGCCACCTATGGAAACCTGGTACACTGCCGAGATGCCGCTCACCTATGGTGGCCTGGTAAACTGTCAAGCTGCCGACCACGTAAGGTGGCCTGGTAAGCTGTCAAGGTGCCGGCCACCTATGGAGACCTGGTACACTGCCGAGATGCCGCTCACCTATGGTGGCCTGGTACACTGTCGAGCTGCCGCTCACCTATGGTGGCCTGGTAAACTGTCAAGCTGCCGGCCACGCATGGTGGCCTGGTAAGCTGTCAAGCTGCCGGCCACGTATGGTGGCCTGGTAAACTGTCAAGCTGCCGGCCACGTAAGGTGGCCTGGTAAGCTGTCAAGGTGCCGGCCACCTATGGAGACCTGGTACACTGTCGAGCTGCCGCTCACCTATGGTGGCCGGGTAAACTGTCAAGCTGCCGGCCACGCATGGTGGCCTGGTAAGCTGTCAAGCTGCCGGCCACTTATGGTGGCCTGGTAAGCTGTCAAGCTGCCGGCCACCTATGGTGGCCTGGTAAACTGTCAAGCTGCCGGCCACCTTTGGTGGCCTGGTAAACTGTCGAGCTGCAGGCCACGTGTGGTGGCCGGGTAAGCTGTAAGGCGGCCACGTATGGTTGTCTGGCAAGCCGTCAAGCTGCCGGCCACGTATGGTTGTCTGGCAAACTGTCAAGCTGCCGGCCACGTATGGTGGCCTGGTAAGCTGTCGAGCTGCCGGCCACGTATGGTGGCCTGGTAAGCTGTCGAGCTGCCGGCTACGTATGGTGGCCTGGTAAACTGTCGAGCTGCCGACCACGTATGGTGGCCTGGTAAGCTGTCAGCTGCCGGCCACGTATGGTGGCCTGGTAAGCTGTCAAGCTGCCGGCCACCTATGGAGACCTAGTACACTGTTGAACCGCCGGCCACGTATGGTGGCCCGGTAAGCTGTCAAGCTGCCGGCCACGTATGGTGGCCTGGTAAGCTGTCAAGTTGCCGCCCACCTATGGAGACCTGGTACACTGTCGAGCTGGCGGCCGCCTATGGTGGCCTGATAAGCTGTCGAGCTGCCGGACACGTATGGTGGCCTGGTAAGCTGTCAAGCTGCCGGCCACGTATGGTGGCCTGGTAAGCTGTCAAGGTGCCGGCCACCTACGGAGACCTGGTTACACTGTCGAGCTGCCGATCACCTATGGTGGCCTGGTAAACTGTCGAGCTGCCGGACACGTATGGTGGCCTGGTAAGCTGTCAAGGTGCCGGCCACCTATGGAGACCTGGTACACTGTCGAGCTGCCGCTCACCTATGGTGGCCTGGTAAACTGTCAAGCTGCCGGCCACGCATGGTGGCCTGGTAAGCTGTCAAGCTGCCGGCCACTTATGGTGGCCTGGTAAGCTGTCAAGCTGCCGGCCACGTATGGTGGCCTGGTAAGCTGTCAAGGTGCCGGCCACCTATGGAAACCTGGTACACTGCCGAGATGCCGCTCACCTATGGTGGCCTGGTAAACTGTCAAGCTGCCGGCCACGTATGGTGGCCTGGTAAGCTGTCAAGGTGCCGGCCACCTATGGAGACCTGGTACACTGTCGAGCTGGCGGCCACGCATGATGGCCTGGTAAGCTGTCAAGGTGCCGGCCACCTATGGAGAGCTGGTACATTGTCGAGCTGCCGGCCACCTATTGAGACCTAGTACACTGTCGAACCGCCGGCCACGTATGGTGGCCTGGTAAACTGTCGAACTGCCGACCACGTATGGTGGCCTGGTAAGCTGTCAAGCTGCCGGCCACGTATGGTGGCCTGGTAAGCTGTCAAGCTGCCGGCCACCTATGGAGACCTGGTACACTGTCGAGCTGCCGGCCATTTATGGAGACCTAGTACACTGTCGAACCGCCGGCCACGTATGGTAGCCTGGTAAACTGTCGAGCTGCCGACCACGTATGGTGGCCTGGCAAGCTGTCAAGCTGCCGCTCACCTATGGTGGCCTGGTAAATTGTCATGCTGCCGGCCACCTATGGAGACATGGTACACTGTCGAGCTGCCGGCCATTTATGGAGACCTAGTAGACTGTCGAAACGCCGGCCAAGTATGGTGGCCTGGTAAGCTGTCAAGGTGCCGGCCACCTATGGAAACCCGGTAGGCTGTCGAGATGCCGCTCACCTATGGTGGCCCGGTAAGATGTCAAGCTGCCGGCCACGTATGGTGGCCTGGTAAGCTGTCAAGGTGCCGGCCACCTATGGAGACCTGGTATACTGTCTAGCTGCCGCTCACCTATGGTGGCCTGGTAAACTGTCGAGCTGCCGGCCACGCATGATGGCCTGGTAAGCTGTCAAGGTGCCGGCCACCTATGGAGACCTAGTACACTGTTGAACCGCCGGCCACGTATGGTGGCCCGGTAAGATGTCAAGCTGCCGGCCACGTATGGTGGCCTGGTAATCTGTCAAGTTGCCGGCCACCTATGGAGACCTGGTACACTGTCGAGCTGCCGCTCACCTATGGTTGCCTGGTAAACTGTCGAGCTGCCGGCCACCTCTGGTGGCCTGATACACAGTAGAGCTGCCGCTCACCTATGGTGGCCTGGTAAACTGTCAAGCTGCCGGCCACGTATGGTGGCCTGGTAAGCTGTCAAGTTGCCGCCCACCTATGTAGACCTGGTTCACTGTCGAGCTGGCGGCCACCTATGGTGGCCTGGTAAGCCATCAAGCTGCCGGCCACGTATGGTAGCCTGGTAAACTGTCGACCTGTAGGCCACCTATGTTACCCTGGTAAGCTGTAGAGCTGCCGACCACCTCTGGTGGCCTGATACACAGTAGAGCTGCCGCTCACCTATGGTGGCCTGGTAAACTGTCAAGCTGCCGGCCACGTATGGTGGCCTGGTAAGCTGTCAAGTTGCCGCCCACCTATGGAGACCTGGTACACTGTCGAGCTGGCGGCCACCTATGGTGGCCTGGTAAGCCATCAAGCTGCCGGCAACGTATGGTAGCCTGGTAAACTGTCGACCTGTAGGCCACCTATGTTACCCTGGTAAGCTGTAGAGCTGCCGACCACCTCTGGTGGCCTGATACACAGTAGAGCTGCCGCTCACCTATGGTGGCCTGGTAAACTGTCAAGCTGCCGGCCACGTATGGTGGCCTGGTAAGCTGTCAAGTTGCCGCCCACCTATGGAGACCTGGTACACTGTCGAGCTGGCGGCCACCTATGGTGGCCTGGTAAGCCATCAAGCTGCCGGCCACGTATGGTAGCCTGGTAAACTGTCGACCTTTAGGCCACCTATGTTACCCTGGTAAGCTGTAGAGCTGCCGACCACGTCTGGTGGCCTGATACACAGTAGAGCTGCCGCTCACCTATGGTGGCCTGGTAAACTGTCAAGCTGCCGGCCAAGTATGGTGGCCTGGTAAGCTGTCAAGTTGTCACAGTAGAGCTGCCGCCCACCTATGGAGACCTGGTACACTGTCGAGCTGGCGGCCACCTATGGTGGCCTGGTAAGCCATCAAGCTGCCGGCCACGTATGGTAGCCTGGTAAACTGTCGACCTTTAGGCCACCTATGTTACCCTGGTAAGCTGTAGAGCTGCCGACCACGTCTGGTGGCCTGATACACAGTCGAGCTGCCGACCACCTTTGGAGGCCTGGTACACTGTCGAGCTGCCGGCCATCTATGGTGGCCTGATAAGCTGTCGAGCTGCCGGCGACCTATGTAGGCCTGGTAGGCTGCTGAGCTGCCGGCCACCTCTGGTGGCCTGGAACACTGTCGGGCTGCCGGCCTTCTATGGTGGCCTGATAAGCTGTCGAGCTGCCGGCGACCTATGTAGGCCTGGTAGGCTGCTGAGCTGCCGGCCACCTTTGGTGGCCTGGTAAACTGTCGAGCTGCCGGCCACGTATTGTGGCCTAATAAGCTGTAGAGCTGCCGGCCACGTATGGTTGTCTGACAAGCCGTCAAGCTGCCGGCCACGTATGGTGGCCTGGTAAACTGTCGAGCTGCTGGCCACGTATGGTGACCTGGTAAGCTGTCAAGTTGCCGGCCACGTATGGTTGTCTGGCTAGCCGTCAAGCTGCCGGCCACGTATGGTGGCCTGGTAGGCTGTCGAGCTGCCGCCCACCTATGGAGACCTGGTACACTGTCGAGCTGCCGGCCACGCATGATAGCCTGGTAAGCTGTCAAGCTACCGGCCACCTATGGAGGCCTGGTACACTGACGAGCTGCCGATCACCTATTGTGGCCTGGTAAACTGTCGACCTGTAGGCCACCTATGTTACCCTGGTAAGCTGTAGAGCTGCCGACCACCTCTGGTGGCCTGATACACAGTAGAGCTGCCGCTCACCTATGGTGGCCTGGTAAACTGTTAAGCTGCCGGCCAAGTATGGTGGCCTGGTAAGCTGTCAAGTTGCCGCCCACCTATGGAGACCTGGTACACTGTCGAGCTGGCGGCCACCTATGGTGGCCTGGTAAGCCATCAAGCTGCCGGCCACGTATGGTGGCCTGGTAAACTGTCGAGCTGCCGCCCACCTATGGAGACCTGGTACACTGTCGAGCTGCCGGCCACGAATGGTGGCCTGATAAGCTGTCGAGCTGCCGGCGACCTACGTTGGCCTGGTAGGCTGCTGAGCTGCCGGCCAACTTTGGTGGCCTGGTAAACTGTCGAGCTGCCGGCCACGTATGGTGGCCTAATAAGCTGTAGAGCTGCCGTCCACGTTTGGTTGTCTGACAAGCCGTCAAGCTGCCGGCCACGTATGGTGGCCTGGTAAACTGTCGAGCTGCCGGCCACGTATGGTGGCCTGGTAAGCTGTCAAGTTGCCGGCCACGTATGGTTGTCTGGCAAGCCTGCAAGCTGCCGGCCACGTATGGTTGCCTGGTAGGCTGTCGAGCTGCCGCCCACCTATGGAGACCTGGTACACTGTCGAGCTGCCGGCCACGCATGATAGCCTGGTAAGCCGCCAAGCTGCCGGCCACCTATGGAGACCTGCTACACAGTCGAGCTGCCGACCACCTTTGGAGACCTGGTACACTGTCGAGCTGCCGGCTACCTATGGTGGCCTGGTACACTGTCGAGCTGCCGGCCACGCATGATAGCCTGGTAAACTGTCGAGCTGCAGGCCACGTTTGGTGGCCGGGTAAGCTGTAAGGCGGCCACGTATGGTTGTCTGGCAAGCCGTCAAGCTGCCGGCCACGTATGGTTGTCTGGCAAACTGTCAAGCTGCCGGCCACGTATGGTGGCCTGGTAAGCTGTCGAGCTGCCGGCCACGTATGGTGGCCTGGTAAGCTGTCGAGCTGCCGACCACGTAAGGTGGCCTGGTAAACTGTCGAGCTACCGACCACGTATGGTGGCCTGGTAAGCTGTCAGCTGCCGGCCACGTATGGTGGCCACCTATGGAGAGCTGGTATATTGTCGAGCTGTCGGCCATCTATGGAGACCTAGTACACTGTCGAACCGCCGGCCACGTATGGGGGCCTGGTTAACTGTCGAGCAGCCGACCACGTATGGTGGCCTGGTAAACTGTCGAGCTGCCGGCCACGCATGGTGGCCTGGTAAGCTGTCACGCTGCCGGCCACGTATGGTGGCCTGGTATGCTGTCAAGGTGCCGGCCACCTATGGAAACCTGGTACACTGCCGAGATGCCGCTCACCTATGGTGGCCTGGTAAACTGTCAAGCTGCCGACCACGTAAGGTGGCCTGGTAAGCTGTCAAGGTGCCGGCCACCTATGGAGACCTGGTACACTGCCGAGATGCCGCTCACCTATGGTGGCCTGGTACACTGTCGAGCTGCCGCTCACCTATGGTGGCCTGGTAAACTGTCAAGCTGCCGGCCACGCATGGTGGCCTGGTAAGCTGTCAAGCTGCCGGCCACGTATGGTGGCCTGGTAAACTGTCAAGCTGCCGGCCACGTAAGGTGGCCTGGTAAGCTGTCAAGGTGCCGGCCACCTATGGAGACCTGGTACACTGTCGAGCTGCCGCTCACCTATGGTGGCCGGGTAAACTGTCAAGCTGCCGGCCACGCATGGTGGCCTGGTAAGCTGTCAAGCTGCCGGCCACTTATGGTGGCCTGGTAAGCTGTCAAGCTGCCGGCCACCTATGGTGGCCTGGTAAACTGTCAAGCTGCCGGCCACCTTTGGTGGCCTGGTAAACTGTCGAGCTGCAGGCCACGTGTGGTGGCCGGGTAAGCTGTAAGGCGGCCACGTATGGTTGTCTGGCAAGCCGTCAAGCTGCCGGCCACGTATGGTTGTCTGGCAAACTGTCAAGCTGCCGGCCACGTATGGTGGCCTGGTAAGCTGTCGAGCTGCCGGCCACGTATGGTGGCCTGGTAAGCTGTCGAGCTGCCGGCTACGTATGGTGGCCTGGTAAACTGTCGAGCTGCCGACCACGTATGGTGGCCTGGTAAGCTGTCAGCTGCCGGCCACGTATGGTGGCCTGGTAAGCTGTCAAGCTGCCGGCCACCTATGGAGACCTAGTACACTGTTGAACCGCCGGCCACGTATGGTGGCCCGGTAAGCTGTCAAGCTGCCGGCCACGTATGGTGGCCTGGTAAGCTGTCAAGTTGCCGCCCACCTATGGAGACCTGGTACACTGTCGAGCTGGCGGCCGCCTATGGTGGCCTGATAAGCTGTCGAGCTGCCGGACACGTATGGTGGCCTGGTAAGCTGTCAAGCTGCCGGCCACGTATGGTGGCCTGGTAAGCTGTCAAGGTGCCGGCCACCTACGGAGACCTGGTTACACTGTCGAGCTGCCGATCACCTATGGTGGCCTGGTAAACTGTCGAGCTGCCGGACACGTATGGTGGCCTGGTAAGCTGTCAAGGTGCCGGCCACCTATGGAGACCTGGTACACTGTCGAGCTGCCGCTCACCTATGGTGGCCTGGTAAACTGTCAAGCTGCCGGCCACGCATGGTGGCCTGGTAAGCTGTCAAGCTGCCGGCCACTTATGGTGGCCTGGTAAGCTGTCAAGCTGCCGGCCACGTATGGTGGCCTGGTAAGCTGTCAAGGTGCCGGCCACCTATGGAAACCTGGTACACTGCCGAGATGCCGCTCACCTATGGTGGCCTGGTAAACTGTCAAGCTGCCGGCCACGTATGGTGGCCTGGTAAGCTGTCAAGGTGCCGGCCACCTATGGAGACCTGGTACACTGTCGAGCTGGCGGCCACGCATGATGGCCTGGTAAGCTGTCAAGGTGCCGGCCACCTATGGAGAGCTGGTACATTGTCGAGCTGCCGGCCACCTATTGAGACCTAGTACACTGTCGAACCGCCGGCCACGTATGGTGGCCTGGTAAACTGTCGAACTGCCGACCACGTATGGTGGCCTGGTAAGCTGTCAAGCTGCCGGCCACGTATGGTGGCCTGGTAAGCTGTCAAGCTGCCGGCCACCTATGGAGACCTGGTACACTGTCGAGCTGCCGGCCATTTATGGAGACCTAGTACACTGTCGAACCGCCGGCCACGTATGGTAGCCTGGTAAACTGTCGAGCTGCCGACCACGTATGGTGGCCTGGCAAGCTGTCAAGCTGCCGCTCACCTATGGTGGCCTGGTAAATTGTCATGCTGCCGGCCACCTATGGAGACATGGTACACTGTCGAGCTGCCGGCCATTTATGGAGACCTAGTAGACTGTCGAAACGCCGGCCAAGTATGGTGGCCTGGTAAGCTGTCAAGGTGCCGGCCACCTATGGAAACCCGGTAGGCTGTCGAGATGCCGCTCACCTATGGTGGCCCGGTAAGATGTCAAGCTGCCGGCCACGTATGGTGGCCTGGTAAGCTGTCAAGGTGCCGGCCACCTATGGAGACCTGGTATACTGTCTAGCTGCCGCTCACCTATGGTGGCCTGGTAAACTGTCGAGCTGCCGGCCACGCATGATGGCCTGGTAAGCTGTCAAGGTGCCGGCCACCTATGGAGACCTAGTACACTGTTGAACCGCCGGCCACGTATGGTGGCCCGGTAAGATGTCAAGCTGCCGGCCACGTATGGTGGCCTGGTAATCTGTCAAGTTGCCGGCCACCTATGGAGACCTGGTACACTGTCGAGCTGCCGCTCACCTATGGTTGCCTGGTAAACTGTCGAGCTGCCGGCCACCTCTGGTGGCCTGATACACAGTAGAGCTGCCGCTCACCTATGGTGGCCTGGTAAACTGTCAAGCTGCCGGCCACGTATGGTGGCCTGGTAAGCTGTCAAGTTGCCGCCCACCTATGTAGACCTGGTTCACTGTCGAGCTGGCGGCCACCTATGGTGGCCTGGTAAGCCATCAAGCTGCCGGCCACGTATGGTAGCCTGGTAAACTGTCGACCTGTAGGCCACCTATGTTACCCTGGTAAGCTGTAGAGCTGCCGACCACCTCTGGTGGCCTGATACACAGTAGAGCTGCCGCTCACCTATGGTGGCCTGGTAAACTGTCGAGCTGCCGGCCACGTATGGTGGCCTGGTAAGCTGTCAAGTTGCCGCCCACCTATGGAGACCTGGTACACTGTCGAGCTGGCGGCCACCTATGGTGGCCTGGTAAGCCATCAAGCTGCCGGCAACGTATGGTAGCCTGGTAAACTGTCGACCTGTAGGCCACCTATGTTACCCTGGTAAGCTGTAGAGCTGCCGACCACCTCTGGTGGCCTGATACACAGTAGAGCTGCCGCTCACCTATGGTGGCCTGGTAAACTGTCAAGCTGCCGGCCACGTATGGTGGCCTGGTAAGCTGTCAAGTTGCCGCCCACCTATGGAGACCTGGTACACTGTCGAGCTGGCGGCCACCTATGGTGGCCTGGTAAGCCATCAAGCTGCCGGCCACGTATGGTAGCCTGGTAAACTGTCGACCTTTAGGCCACCTATGTTACCCTGGTAAGCTGTAGAGCTGCCGACCACGTCTGGTGGCCTGATACACAGTAGAGCTGCCGCTCACCTATGGTGGCCTGGTAAACTGTCAAGCTGCCGGCCAAGTATGGTGGCCTGGTAAGCTGTCAAGTTGTCACAGTAGAGCTGCCGCCCACCTATGGAGACCTGGTACACTGTCGAGCTGGCGGCCACCTATGGTGGCCTGGTAAGCCATCAAGCTGCCGGCCACGTATGGTAGCCTGGTAAACTGTCGACCTTTAGGCCACCTATGTTACCCTGGTAAGCTGTAGAGCTGCCGACCACGTCTGGTGGCCTGATACACAGTCGAGCTGCCGACCACCTTTGGAGGCCTGGTACACTGTCGAGCTGCCGGCCATCTATGGTGGCCTGATAAGCTGTCGAGCTGCCGGCGACCTATGTAGGCCTGGTAGGCTGCTGAGCTGCCGGCCACCTCTGGTGGCCTGGAACACTGTCGGGCTGCCGGCCTTCTATGGTGGCCTGATAAGCTGTCGAGCTGCCGGCGACCTATGTAGGCCTGGTAGGCTGCTGAGCTGCCGGCCACCTTTGGTGGCCTGGTAAACTGTCGAGCTGCCGGCCACGTATTGTGGCCTAATAAGCTGTAGAGCTGCCGGCCACGTATGGTTGTCTGACAAGCCGTCAAGCTGCCGGCCACGTATGGTGGCCTGGTAAACTGTCGAGCTGCTGGCCACGTATGGTGACCTGGTAAGCTGTCAAGTTGCCGGCCACGTATGGTTGTCTGGCTAGCCGTCAAGCTGCCGGCCACGTATGGTGGCCTGGTAGGCTGTCGAGCTGCCGCCCACCTATGGAGACCTGGTACACTGTCGAGCTGCCGGCCACGCATGATAGCCTGGTAAGCTGTCAAGCTACCGGCCACCTATGGAGGCCTGGTACACTGACGAGCTGCCGATCACCTATTGTGGCCTGGTAAACTGTCGACCTGTAGGCCACCTATGTTACCCTGGTAAGCTGTAGAGCTGCCGACCACCTCTGGTGGCCTGATACACAGTAGAGCTGCCGCTCACCTATGGTGGCCTGGTAAACTGTTAAGCTGCCGGCCAAGTATGGTGGCCTGGTAAGCTGTCAAGTTGCCGCCCACCTATGGAGACCTGGTACACTGTCGAGCTGGCGGCCACCTATGGTGGCCTGGTAAGCCATCAAGCTGCCGGCCACGTATGGTGGCCTGGTAAACTGTCGAGCTGCCGCCCACCTATGGAGACCTGGTACACTGTCGAGCTGCCGGCCACGCATGATAGCCTGGTAAGCTGTCAAGCTACCGGCCACCTATGGAGGCCTGGTACACTGACGAGCTGCCGATCACCTATTGTGGCCTGGTAAACTGTCGACCTGTAGGCCACCTATGTTACCCTGGTAAGCTGTAGAGCTGCCGACCACGTCTGGTGGCCTGATACACAGTCGAGCTGCCGACCACCTTTGGAGGCCTGGTACACTGTCGAGCTGCCGGCCATCTATGGTGGCCTGATAAGCTGTCGAGCTGCCGGCGACCTATGTAGGCCTGGTAGGCTGCTGAGCTGCCGGCCACCTTTGGTGGCCTGGTAAACTGTCGAGCTGCCGGCCACGTATGGTGGCCTAATAAGCTGTAGAGCTGCCGGCCACGTATGGTTGTCTGACAAGCCGTCAAGCTGCCGGCCACGTATGGTGGCCTGGTAAACTGTCGAGCTGCCGGCCACGTATGGTGGCCTGGTAAGCTGACAAGCTGCCGGCCACATATGGTTGTCTGGCAAGCTGTGAAGCTGCCGGCCACGTATGGTGGCCTGGTAAGCTGTCAAGTTGCCGCCCACGTATGGTTGTCTGGTAGGCTTTCAAATTGCCGGCCACGTATGGTGGCCTGGTAAACTGTCGACCTGTAAGCCACCTATGCTACCCTGGTAAGCTGGAGAGCTGCCGCCCACCTATGGAGTCCTGGTACACTGTCGAGCTGCCGGCCACGCACGATAGCCTGGTAAACTGTCGAGCTGCCGTCCACGTATGGTGGCCTGGTAAGCTGTAGAGCTGCCGGCCACGTATGGTTGTCTGGCAAGCCGTCACGCTGCCGGTCAGGTATGGTGGCCTGGTATGCTGTCAAGCTGCCGGCCACCTATGGAGACCTGGTACACTGTCGAGCTGGCGGCCACCAATGGTGGCCTGATAAACTGTCGAGCTGCCGGCCACGTATGGTGGCCTGGTAAGTTGTCAAGCTGCCGGCCACGAATGGTGGCCTGGTAAGCTGTCAAGGTGCCGGCCACCTATGGAGACCTGGTACACTGTCGAGCTGGCGGCCACCAATGGTGGCCTGATAAACTGTCGAGCTGCCGGCCACGTATGGTGGCCTGGTAAGTTGTCAAGCTGCCGGCCACGAATGGTAGCCTGGTAAACTGTCAAGGTGCCGGGCACCTATGGAGACCTAGTACACTTTTGAACCGCCGGCCACGTATGGTGGCCCGGTAAGATGTCAAGCTGCCGGCCACGTATGGTGGCCTGGTAATCTGTCAAGTTGCCGGCCACCTATGGAGATCTGGTAAACTGTCGAGCTGCCAGCCACGTATGGTGGCCTGGAAAGCTGTCAAGCTGCCGGCCACGTAAGGTTGTCTGACAAGCTATCAAGCTACCGGCCACGTATGGCGGCCTGGTAAGTTGTCAAGCTGCCGGCCACGTATGGTGGCCTGGTAAACTGTCGATCTGCTGGCCACGTATGGTGGCCTGGTAAGCTGTCAAGTTGCCGGCCACGTATGGTTGTCTGGCTAGCCGTCAAGCTGCCGGCCACGTATGGTGGCCTGGTAGGCTGTCGAGCTGCCGCCCACCTATGGAGACCTGGTACACTGTCGAGCTGCCGGTCACGCATGATAGCCTGGTAAACTGTCGAGCTGCCGTCCACGTATGGTGGCCTGGTAAGCTGTAGAGCTGCCGGCCAGTTATGGTTGTCTGGCAAGCCGTCACGCTGCCGGTCAGGTATGGTGGCCTGGTATGCTGTCAAGCTGCCGGCCACGTATGGTGGCCTGGTAAGCTGTCAAGCTGCCGGCCAGTTATGGTGGCCTGGAAAGCTGTCAAGCTGCCGGCCACGTACGGTTGTCTGACAAGCTATCAAGCTGCCGGCCACGTATGGCGGCCTGGTAAGTTGTCAAGCTGCCGGCCAGTTATGGTGGCCTGGTAATCTGTCAAGTTGCCGGCCACCTATGGAGACCTGGTACACTGTCGAGCTGCCGCTCACCTATGGTTGCCCGGTAAGATGTCAAGCTGCCGGCCACGTATGGTGGCGTGGTAAGCTGTCAAGGTGCCGGTCACCTATGGAGACTTGGTACACTGTCGAGGTGCCGCTCACCTATGGTGCCTGGTAAACTGTCAAGCTGCCAGCCACGTATGGTGGCCTGATACACAGTCGAGCTGCCGACCACCTTTGGAGGCCTGGTACACTGTCGGGCTGCCGGCCATCTATGGTGGCCTGATAAGCTGTCGAGCTGCCGGCGACCTATGTAGGCCTGGTAGGCTGCTGAGCTGCCGGCCACCTTTGGTGGCCTGGTAAACTGTCGAGCTGCCGGCCACGTATTGTGGCCTAATAAGCTGTAGAGCTGCCGGCCACGTATGGTTGTCTGACAAGCCGTCAAGCTGCCGGCCACGTATGGTGGCCTGGTAAATTGTCGATCTGCTGGCCACGTATGGTGACCTGGTAAGCTGTCAAGTTGCCGGCCACGTATGGTTGTCTGGCTAGCCGTCAAGCTGCCGGCCACGTATGGTGGCCTGGTAGGCTGTCGAGCTGCCGCCCACCTATGGAGACCTGGTACACTGTCGAGCTGCCGGCCACGCATGATAGCCTGGTAAACTGTCGAGCTGCCGTCCACGTATGGTGGCCTGGTAAGCTGTAGAGCTGCCGGCCACGTATGGTTGTCTGGCAAGCCGTCACGCTGCCGATCAGGTATGGTGGCCTGGTATGCTGTCAAGCTGCCGGCCACGTATGTTGGCCTGGTAAGCTGTCAAGCTGCCGGCCAGTTATGGTGGCCTGGAAAGCTGTCAAGCTGCCGGCCACGTACGGTTGTCTGACAAGCTATCAAGCTGCCGGCCACGTATGGCGGCCTGGTAAGTTGTCGAGCTGCCGCCCACCTATGGAGACCTGGTAAACTGTCGAGCTGCCAGCCACGTATGGTGGCCTGGAAAGCTGTCAAGCTGCCGGCCACGTAAGGTTGTCTGACAAGCTATCAAGCTACCGGCCACGTATGGCGGCCTGGTAAGTTGTCAAGCTGCCGGCCACCTATGGAGACCTGCTACACTGTCGACCTGCCGACCACCCATGGTGGCCTGGTAAACTGTCGAGCTGCCAGCCACGTATGGTGGCCTGGTAAGCTGTCAAGCTGCCGGCCACGTATGGTCGCCTGGCATGCTATCATGCTGCCGGCCACGTATGGTGTCCTGGTAAGATGTCAAGCTGCCGGCCACCTATGGAGAGCTGGTACATTGTCGAGCTGCCGGCCATCTATGGAGACCTAGTACACTGTCGAACCGCCGGCCACGTATGGTGGCCTGGTAAACTGTCGAACTGCCGACCACGTATGGTGGCCTGGTAAGCTGTCAAGCTGCCGGCCATTTATGGAGACCTAGTACACTGTCGAACCGCCGGCCACGTATGGTGGCCTGGTAAACTGTCGAACTGCCGACCACGTATGGTGGCCTGGCAAGCTGTCAAGCTGCCGCTCACCTATGGTGGCCTGGTAAATTGTCATGCTGCCGGCCACCTATGGAGACCTGGTACACTGTCGAGCTGCCGGCCATTTATGGAGACCTAGTAGACTGTCGAACCGCCGGCCACGTATGGTGGCCTGGTAAACTGTCGAGCTGCCGACCACGTATGGTGGCCTGGTAAGCTGTCAAGTTGCTGCCCACCTATGGAGACATGGTACACTGTCGAGCTGCCAGTCTACTATGGTCGGCTGACACACAGTCGAGCTGTCGGTCATCTATGGTGGCCTGATAAGCTCTCGAGTTGCCGGCGCCCTATGTTGGCCTGGTAGGCTGTCGAGCTGCTAACCAACTATGGTGGCCTGCTAAGCTGTCGACCAGCCGGCCACTTATGGTGGCCTGGTACATTGTCGAGCTGCCGACCAACTAGGGTGGCCTGCTGCACTGTCGCGCTGCCGACCCACTATCGTGGCCTGGTAAACTGTCGAGCTGCCGACCACGTATGGTGGCCTGGTAAGCTGTCAAGTTGCCGCCCGCCTATGGAGACCTGGTACACTGTCGAGCTGCCGCTCACCTATGGTGGCCTGGTAAACTGTCGAGCTGCCGGCCACGCATGGTGACATGGTAAGCTGTCAAGCTGCCGGCCACGTATGACAGCCTGGTAAACTGTCGACCTGTAGGCCACCTATGTTACCCTGGTAAGCTGTAGAGCTGCCGACCACCTCTGGTGGCCTGATACACAGTAGAGCTGCCGCTCACCTATGGTGGCCTGGTAAACTGTCAAGCTGCCAGCCACGTATGGTGGCCTGGTAAGCTGTCAAGTTGCCGCCCACCTATGGAGACCTGGTACACTGTCGAGCTGGCGGCCACCTATGGTGGCCTGGTAAGCTGTCAAGCTGCCGGCCACGTATGGTAGCCTGGTAAACTGTCGACCTTTAGGCCACCTATGTTACCCTGGTAAGCTGTAGAGCTGCCGACCACGTCTGGTGGCCTGATACACAGTAGAGCTGCCGCTCACCTATGGTGGCCTGGTAAGCTGTCAAGTTGCTGCCCGCCTATGGAGACCTGGTACACTGTCGAGCTGCCGCTCACCTATGGTGGCCTGGTAAACTGTCGAGCTGCCGGCCACGCATGGTGACATGGTAAGCTGTCAAGCTGCCGGCCACGTATGACAGCCTGGTAAACTGTCGACCTGTAGGCCACCTATGTTACCCTGGTAAGCTGTAGAGCTGCCGACCACCTCTGGTGGCCTGATACACAGTAGAGCTGCCGCTCACCTATGGTGGCCTGGTAAACTGTCAAGCTGCCAGCCATCTATGGTGGCCTGATAAACTGTCGAGCTGCCGGCGACCAATGTTGGCCTGGTAGGCTGTCAAGGTGCCGGCCACCTATGGAAACCTGGTATACTGTCGAGCTGCCGGCCACGCATGATAGCCTGGTAGGCTGTCAAGCTGCCGGCCACCTACAGAGACGTGGTACACTGTCGAGCCGCCGGCCACGTGTGGTGGCCTGGTAAGCTGTCAAGCTGCCGGCCACGTATGGTGGCGTGGTAAGCTGTCAAGGTGCCGGTCACCTATGGAGACTTGGTACACTGTCGAGGTGCCGCTCACCTATGGTGGCCTGGTAAACTGTCAAGCTGCCGGCCACGTATGGTTGTCTGGCAAGCTATCAAGCTGCCGGCCACGTATGGCGGCCTGGTAAGCTGTCAAGCTGCCGGCCACGTATGGCGGCCTGGTACCCTGTCGAGCTGCCGCCCACCTATGGAGACCTGGTACACTGTCGAGCTGCCGGCCACGCATGATAGCCTGGTAAGCTGTCAAGCTGCCGGCCACCTACGGAGACCTGGTACACTGTCGAGCTGCCGACCACCTATGGTGGCCTGGTAAGCTGTCAAGCTGCCGGCCACGTATGGTGGCCTGGTAAGCTGTCAAGCTGTCGGCCACGTATGGTGGCCTGGTACGCTGTCGAGCTGCCGCCCACCTATGGAGACCTGGTACACTGTCGAGCTGCCGGCCACCCATGATAGCCTGGTAGGCTGTCAAGCTGCCGGCCACCTACAGAGACCTGGTACACTGTCGAGCTGCCGACCACCTATGGTGGCCTGGTAAGCTGTCAAGCTGCCAGCCACGTATGGGGGCCTGGTAATCTGTCAAGTTGCCGGCCACGTATGGAGACCTGGTACACTGTCGAGCTGCCGCTCACCTACGGTGGCCTGGTAAACTGTCGAGCTGCCGGCCACGTATGGTGGCGTGGTAAGCTGTCAAGTTGCCGGCCACGTATGGTTGTCTGGAAAGCCGTCAAGCTGCCGGCCACGTATGGTGGCCTGGTAGGCTGTCGAGCTGCCGCCCACCTATGGAGACCTGGTACGCTGTCGAGCTGCCGGCCACGCATGATAGCCTGGTAAGCTGTCAAGCTGCCGGCCACCTATGGAGACCTGGTACACTGACGAGCTGCCGATCACCTATGGTGGCCTGGTAAACTGTCGAGCTGCCGGCCACGTATGGTGGCCTGGTAAGCTGTCAAGCTGCCGGCCACGTATGGTTGTCTGGCAAGCTGTGAAGCTGCCGGCCACGTATGGTGGCCTGGTAAGCTGTCAAGTTGCCGCCCACGTATGGTGGCCTGGTAAGCTGTAGAACTGCCGGCCACGTATGGTTGTCTGGCAAGCCGTCACGCTGCCGGCCAGGTATGGTGGCCTGGTAAGCTGTCGAGCTGCCGCCCACCTGATAGCCTGGTAAGCTGTCAAGCTGCCGGCCACCTATGGAGACCTGGTACACTGTCGAGCTGCCGCTCACCTACGGTGGCCTGGTAAACTGTCGAGCTGCCGGCCACGTATGGTGGCGTGGTAAGCTGTCAAGTTGCCGGCCACGTATGGTTGTCTGGAAAGCCGTCAAGCTGCCGGCCACGTATGGTGGCCTGGTAGGCTGTCGAGCTGCCGGCCACGTATGGTTGTCTGGCAAACTGTCAAGCTGCCGGCGACGTATGGTGTCCTGGTAAGCTGTCAAGTTGCCGGCCACGTATGGTTGTCTGGAAAGCCGTCAAGCTGCCGGCCACGTATGGTGGCCTGGTAGGCTGTCGAGCTGCCGCCCACCTATGGAGACCTGGTACTCTGTCGAGCTGCCGGCCACGCATGATAGCCTGGTAAGCTGTCAAGCTGCCGGCCACCTATGGAGACCTGGTACACTGACGAGCTGCCGATCACCTATGGTGGCCTGGTAAACTGTCGAGCTGCCGGCCACGTATGGTGGCCTGGTAAGCTGTCAAGCTGCCGGCCACGTATGGTTGTCTGGCAAGCTGTGAAGCTGCCGGCCACGTATGGTGGCCTGGTAAGCTGTCAAGTTGCCGCCCACGTATGGTGGCCTGGTAAACTGTAGAACTGCCGGCCACGTATGGTTGTCTGGCAAGCCGTCACGCTGCCGGCCAGGTATGGTGGCCTGGTAAGCTGTCAAGCTGCCGGCCACGTATGGTGGCCTGGTAAGCTGCTAAGCTGCCGGCCACGTATGGTGGCCTGGTAAGCTGTCAAGTTGCCGGCCACGTATGGTTGTCTGGAAAGCCGTCAAGCTGCCGGCCACGTATGGTGGCCTGATAGGCTGTCGAGCTGCCGCCCACCTATGGAGACCTGGTACGCTGTCGAGCTGCCGGCCACGCATGATAGCCTGGTAAGCTGTCAAGCTGCCGGCCACCTATGGAGACCTGGTACACTGACGAGCTGCCGATCACCTATGGTGGCCTGGTAAACTGTCGAGCTGCCGGCCACGTATGGTGGCCTGGTAAGCTGTCAAGCTGCCGGCCACGTATGGTTGTCTGGCAAGCTGTGAAGCTGCCGGCCACGTATGGTGGCCTGGTAAGCTGTCAAGTTGCCGCCCACGTACGGTGGCCTGGTAAGCTGTAGAACTGCCGGCCACGTATGGTTGTCTGGCAAGCCGTCACGCTGCCGGCCAGGTACGGTGGCCTGGTAAGCTGTCAAGCTGCCGGCCACGTATGGTGGCCTGGTAAGCTGTCAAGCTGCCGGCCACCTATGGAGACCTGCTACACTGCCGAGCTGCCGACCACCCATGGTGGCCTGGTAAACTGTCGAGCTGCCAGCCACGTATGGTGGCCTGGTAAGCTGTCAAGCTGCTGGCCACGTATGGTTGCCTGGCATGCTATCAAGCTGCCGGCCACGTATGGTGTCCTGGTAAGCTGTCAAGCTGCCGGCCACCTATGGAGAGCTGGTACATTGTCGAGCTGCCGGCCATCTATGGAGACCTAGTACACTGTCGAACCGCCGGCTACGTATGGTGGCCTGGTAAACTGTCGAGCTGCCGACCACGTATGGTGGCCTGGTAAGCTGTCAAGCTGCCGGCCACGTATGGTGGCCTAGTAAACTGTCAAGCTGCCGGCCACCTATGGAGACCTGGTACACTGTCGAGCTGCCGGCCATTTACGGTCGCCTGACACACAGTCGAGCTGTCGGTCATCTATGGCGGCCTGATAAGCTGTCGAGTTGCCGGCGACCTATGTTGGCCTGGTAGGCTGTCGAGCTGCTAACCAACTATGGTGGCCTGGTAAGCTGTCGACCAGCCGGCCACTTATGGTGGCCTGGTACATTGTCGAGCTGCCGACTAACTAGGGTGGCCTGCTGCACTGTCGAGCTGCCGACCCACTATCGTGGCCTGGTAAGCTTTCCTATGGTAGCCTAGTAATCTGCCGAGCAACCGGTCACCTATGGTCACCTGATACACAGTCGAACTGTCGGCAAAATATGGTGGCCTGATAAGCTGTCAAGCTGCCGGCCACGTATGGTTGTCTGTCAAGCTATCAAGCTGGGGGCCACGTATGGTGGCCTGGTAAGCTGCCAAGCTGCCGGCCACTTATGGAGACCTGGTACACTGTCGAGCTGCTGGCCACCTACGGTTGCCTGGGAAACTGTCGAGCTGCCGGCCACGTATGGTGGCCTGGTAAGCTGTCAAGTTGCCGCCCACCTATGGAGACCTGGTACACTGTCGAGCTGGCGGCCACGTGTGGTGGCCTGGTAAGCTGTCAAGCTGCCGGCCACGCATTTTGGCCTGGTAGGCTGTCGAGCTGCCGACCACCTACGGTGGCCTGGTAAGCTGTAGAGCTGCCGGCCACTTATGATGGCTTGGTACACTGTCGAGCTGCCGACCACCTACGGTTTCCTGGTACACTGTCGAGCTGCCGGCCACCTATGGTCGCCTGATACACTGTCGAGCTGTCGGCCACCTATGGTGGCCTGGAAAGCTGTCGACCTGCCGGCCACTTATGGTGGCCTGTCAAGCAGCCGGCCACGTATGTTGGCCTGGTAGGCTGTCGAGCTGCCGACCACCTACGGCGGCCTGGCATGCGGTAGAGCTGCCGGCCACTTATGGTGACCTGGTACACTATCAAGCCGCCGGCCACCTATGGTCGCCTGACACACAGTCGAGCTGCCGACCACCTATGGTGGCCTGGAAAGCTGTCGACCTGCCGGCCACTTATGGTGGCCTGTCAAGCAGCCGGCCACGTATGTTGGCCTGGTAGGCTGTCGAGCTGCCGACCACCTACGGCGGCCTGGCAAGCGGTAGAGCTGCCGGCCACTTATGGTGACCTGGTACACTATCAAGCCGCCGGCCACCTATGGTCGCCTGACACACAGTCGAGCTGCCGACCACCTATGGTGGCCTGGAAAGCTGTCGACCTGCCGGCCACTTATGGTGGCCTGTCAAGCAGCCGGCCACGTATGTTGGCCTGGTAAGCTGTCAAGTTGCCGCCCACCTATGCAGACCTGGTACACTGTCGAGCTGCCGGCCACGTATGGTTGTCTGGCAAACTGTCAAGCTGCCGGCGACGTATGGTGTCCTGGTAAGCTGTCAAGTTGCCGCCCACCTATGGAGACCTGGTACACTGTCGAGCTGGCGGCCACGTGTGGTGGCCTGGTAAGCTGTTAAGCTGCCGGCCACGCATTTTGGCCTGGTAGGCTGTCGAGCTGCCGACCACCTACGGTGGCCTGGTAAGCTGTAGAGCTGCCGGCCACTTATGATGGCTTGGTACACTGTCGAGCTGCCGACCACCTACGGGTTCCTGGTACACTGTCGAGCTGCCGGCCACCTATGGTCGCCTGATACACTGTCGAGCTGTCGGCCACCTATGGTCGCCTGATACACTGTCGAGTTGCCGACCACCTATGGTGGCCTGGAAAGCTGTCGACCTGCCGGCCACTTATGGTGGCCTGTCAAGCAGCCGGCCACGTATGTTGGCCTGGTAGGCTGTCGAGCTGCCGACCACCTACGGCGGCCTGGCAAGCGGTAGAGCTGCCGGCCACTTATGGTGACCTGGTACACTATCAAGCCGCCGGCCACCTATGGTCGCCTGACACACAGTCGAGCTGTCGGTCATCTATGTGGGCCTGGTAGGCTGTCGAGTTGCCGACCACCTACGGTTTCCTGGTACACTGTCGAGCTGCCGGCCACCTATGGTCGCCTGATACACTGTCGAGCTGTCGGCCACCTATGGTCGCCTGATACACAGTCGAGCTGTCGATGATCTATGGAGGCCTTATAAGCTGTCGAGGTGGCGGCGACCTACGTTGGCCTGGTAGGCTATCGAGCTGCCGATCACCTACGGTGGCCTGGTACACTGTCGAGCTGCCGGCTACCTATGGAGGCCTGGTACATTGTCGAGCTGCCGACCACCTACGGTGACCTGGTACACTATCGAGCTGCCGACCACCTACGGTGGCCTGGTACGCTATCGAGTTGCCGGCCACCTATGGTCGCCTGATACACAGTCGAGCTGTCGGCCATCTATGGTGGCCTGATAAGCTGTCAAGATGGCGGCGACCTACGTTGGCCTGGTAGGCTATCGAGCTGCCGATCACCTACGGCGGCCTGGTACTCTATCGAGCCGCCGACCACCTATGGTCGCCTGATACACAGTCGAGCTGTCGATGATCTATGGAGGCCTGGTAAGCTCTCGAGCTGGCGGCGACCTACGTTGGCCTGATAGGCTGTCGACCTGCCGATCTCCTATGGTGGCCTGGTACACTAACGAGCTGCCCACCACCTACGGTGGCTTGGTACATTGTCGAGCCGCCGGCTACCTATGGAGGCCTGGTACATTGTCGAGCTGCCGACCACCTACGGTGACCTGGTACACTATCGAGCCGCCGACCACCTATGGTCGCCTGATACTCAGTCGAGCTGTCGATGATCTATGGAGGCCTGGTAAGCTCTCGAGCTGGCGGCGACCTACGTTGGCCTGATAGGCTGTCGACCTGCCGATCTCCCATGGTGGCCTGGTACACTATCGAGCTGCCCACCACCTACGGTGGCCTGGTACATTGTCGAGCTGCCGGCTACCTATGGAGGCCTGGTACATTGTCGAGCTGCCGACCACCTACGGTGACCTGGTACACTATCGAGCTGCCGACCACCTACGGTGGCCTGGTACACTATCGAGTTGCCGGCCACCTATGGTCGCCTGATACACAGTCGAGCTGTCGGCCATCTATGGTGGCCTGATAAACTGTCAAGATGGCGGCGACCTACGTTGGCCTGGTAGGCTATCGATCTGCCGATCACCTACGGTGGCCTGGTACTCTATCGAGCCGCCGACCACCTATGGTCGCCTGATACACAGTCGAGCTGTCCATGATCTATGGAGGCCTGGTAAGCTCTCGAGCTGGCGGCGACCTACGTTGGCCTGATAGGCTGTCGACCTGCCGATCTCCTATGGTGGCCTGGTACACTAACGAGCTGCCCACCACCTACGGTGGCCTGGTACATTGTCGAGCCGCCGGCTACCTATGGAGGCCTGGTACATTGTCGAGCTGCCGACCACCTACGGTGACCTGGTACACTATCGAGCCGCCGACCACCTATGGTCGCCTGATACTCAGTCGAGCTGTCGATGATCTATGGAGGCCTGGTAAGCTCTCGAGCTGGCGGCGACCTACGTTGGCCTGATAGGCTGTCGACCTGCCGATCTCCCATGGTGGCCTGGTACACTATCGAGCTGCCCACCACCTACGGTGGCCTGGTACATTGTCGAGCCGCCGGCTACCTATGGAGGCCTGGTACATTGTCGAGCTGCCGACCACCTACGGTGGCCTGGTACACTATCGAGCTGCCGACCACCTACGGTGGCCTGGTACACTATCGAGTTGCCGGCCACCTATGGTCGCCTGATACACAGTCGAGCTGTCGATGATCTATGGAGGCCTTATAAGCTGTCGAGATGGCGGCGACCTACGTTGGCCTGGTAGGCTATCGAGCTGCCGATCACCTACGGTGGCCTGGTACACTATCGAGCTGCCGACCACCTACGGTGGCCTGGTACACTATCGAGTTGCCGGCCACCTATGGTCGCCTGATACTCAGTCGAGCTGTCGATGATCTATGGAGGCCTGGTAAGCTCTCGAGCTGGCGGCGACCTACGTTGGCCTGATAGGCTGTCGACCTGCCGATCTCCTATGGTGGCCTGGTACTCTATCGAGCTGCCCACCACCTACGGTGGCCTGGTACATTGTCGAGCCGCCGGCTACCTATGGAGGCCTGGTACACTGTCGAGCTGCCGACCACCTACGGTGGCCTGGTACACTATCGAGCTGCCGACCACCTACGGTGGCCTGGTAGGCTATCGAGCTGCCGGCCACCTATGGTCGCCTGATACACAGTCGAGCTGTCGATGAACTTTGGAGGCCTTATAAGCTGTCGAGATGGCGGCGACCTACGGTGGCCTGGTAGGCTATCGAGCTGCCGATCACCTACGGTGGCCTGGTACACTATCGAGCTGCCGACCACCTACGGTGGCCTGGTACACTATCGAGTTGCCGGCCACCTATGGTCGCCTGATACACAGTCGAGCTGTCGGCCATCTATGGTGGCCTGATAAGCTGTCGAGATGGCGGCGACCTACGTTGGCCTGGTAGGCTATCGAGCTGCCGGCCACCTATGGTCGCCTGATACACAGTCGAGCTGTCGATGATCTATGGAGGCCTTATAAGCTGTCGAGATGGCGGCGACCTACGTTGGCCTGGTAGGCTATCGAGCTGCCGATCACCTACGGTGGCCTGGTACACTATCGAGCTGCCCACCACCTACGGTGGCCTGGTACATTGTCGAGCTGCCGGCTACCTATGGAGGCCTGGTACATTGTCGAGCTGCCGACCACCTACGGTGACCTGGTACACTATCGAGCCGCCGACCACCTATGGTCGCCTGATACACAGTCGAGCTGTCGATGATCTATGGAGGCCTGGTAAGCTCTCGAGCTGGCGGCGACCTACGTTGGCCTGATAGGCTGTCGACCTGCCGATCTCCTATGGTGGCCTGGTACACTATCGAGCTGCCCACCACCTACGATGGCCTGGTACATTGTCGAGCCGCCGGCTACCTATGGAGGCCTGGTACATTGTCGAGCTGCCGACCACCTACGGTGACCTGGTACACTATCGAGCCGCCGACCACCTATGGTCGCCTGATACTCAGTCGAGCTGTCGATGATCTATGGAGGCCTGATAAGCTCTCGAGCTGGCGGCGACCTACGTTGGCCTGATAGGCTGTCGACCTGCCGATCTCCTATGGTGGCCTGGTACACTATCGAGCTGCCGACCACCTACGATGGCCTGGTACACTATCGAGTTGCCGGCCACCTATGGTCGCCTGATACACAGTCGAGCTGTCGGTCATCTATGGTGGCCTGATATGCTGTCAAGATGGCGGCGACCTACGTTGGCCTGGTAGGCTATCGAGCTGCCGGCCACCTATGGTCGCCTGATACACAGTCGAGCTGTCGATGATCTATGGAGGCCTTATAAGCTGTCGAGATGGCGGCGACCTACGTTGGCCTGGTAGGCTATCGAGCTGCCGATCACCTACGGTGGCCTGGTACACTATCGAGCTGCCGACCACCTACGGTGGTCTCGTAAGCTGTCGAGCTGCCGGCGCTTATGGTGGCCTAGTACACTGTCGAGCTGCCGGCTACTGTCGAGCTGTCGGCCACCTATGGTCGCCTGATACACTGTCGAGCTGCCGACCACCTATGGTGGCCTGGAAAGCTGTCGACCTGCCTGCCACTTATGGTGGCCTGTCAAGCAGCCGGCCACGTATGTTGGCCTGGTAGGCTGTCGAGCTGCCGACCACCTACGGTAGCCTGGCAGGCGGTAGAGCTGCCGGCCACTTATGGTGACCTGGTACACTATCAAGCCGCCGGCCACCTATGGTCGCCTGACACACAGTCGAGCTGTCGGTCATCTATGGTGGCCTGATAAGCTGTCGAGCTGGCGGTGACCTATGTTGGCCTGGTAGGCTGTCGAGCTGCCGATCACCTACGGTGGCCTGGTACACTATCGAGCTGCCGCCCACCTACGGTGGTCTCGTAAGCTGTCGAGCTGCCGGCCGCTTATGGTGGCCTGGTACACTGTCGAGCTGCCGACCACCTACGGTTTCCTGGTACACTGTCGAGCTGCCGGCCACCTATGATCGCCTGATCAGCTGTCGAGCTGGCGGTGACCTATGTTGGCCTGATACACTGTCGAGCTGTCGGCCACCTATGGTCGCCTGATACACAGTCGAGCTGTCGGCCATCTATGGTGGCCTGATAAGCTGTCGAGGTGGCGGCGACCTACGTTGGCCTGGTAGGCTATCGAGCTGCCGATCACCTACGGTGGCCTGGTACACTATCGAGCTGCCCACCACCTACGGTGGCCTGGTACACTATCGAGTTGCCCACCACCTACGGTGGCCTGGTACACTGTCGAGCTGCCGGCTACCTATGGAGGCCTGGTACATTGTCGAGCTGCCGACCACCTACGGTGGCCTGATAAGCTGTCGAGGTGGCGGCGACCTACGTTGGCCTGGTAGGCTATCGAGCTGCCGATCACCTACGGTGGCCTGGTACACTATCGAGCTGCCGACCACCTACGGTGGTCTCGTAAGCTGTCGAGCTGCCGGCCGCTTATGGTGGCCTGGTACACTGTCGAGCTGTCGGTCGATGATCTATGGAGGCCTTATAAGCTGTCGAGGTGGCGGCGACCTACGTTGGCCTGGTAGGCTATCGAGCTGCGGATCACCTACGGCGGCCTGGTACACTACCGAGCTGCCCACCACCTACGGTGGCCTGGTACACTGTCGAGCTGCTGGCTACCTATGGAGGCCTGGTACGTTGTCGAGCTGCCGACCACCTACGGTGGCCTGGTACACTATCGAGCCGCCGGCTACCTATGGAGGCCTGGTACACTGTCGAGCTGCCGACCACCTACGGTGGCCTGGTACACTATCGAGTTGCCGGCCACCTATGGTCGCCTGATACACAGTCGAGCTGTCGGCCATCTATGGTGGCCTGATAAGCTGTCGAGATGGCGGCGGCCTACGTTGGCCTGGTAGGCTATCGAGCTGCCGATCACCTACGGTGGCCTGATACACTGTCGAGCTGTCGGCCACCTATGGTCGCCTGATACACAGTCGAGCTGCCGGCTACCTATGGAGGCCTGGTACATTGTCGAGCTGCCGACCACCTACGGTGGCCTGGTACACTATCGTGCTGCCGGCCACCTATGGTCGCCTGACACACAGTCGAGCTGTCGGCCATCTATGGTGGCCTGATAAGCTGTCGAGGTGGCGGTGGCCTGTGTTGGCCTGGTAGGCTGTCGAGCTGCCGATCACCTACGGTGGCCTGGTACACTGTCGAGCTGCCGGCTACCTATGGAGGCCTGGTACATTGTCGAGCTGCCGACCACCTACGGTGACCTGGTACACTATCGAGCCGCCGACCACCTATGGTCGCCTGATACTCAGTCGAGCTGTCGATGATCTATGGAGGCCTGGTAAGCTCTCGAGCTGGCGGCGACCTACGTTGGCCTGATAGGCTGTCGACCTGCCGATCTCCTATGGTGGCCTGGTACACTATCGAGCTGCCCACCACCTACGGTGGCCTGGTACACTGTCGAGCTGCCGGCTACCTATGGAGGCCTGGTACATTGTCGAGCTGCCGACCACCTACGGTGGCCTGGTACACTATCGAGCTGCCGGCCACCTATTGTCGCCTGATACACAGTCGAGCTGTCGGCCATCTATGGTGGCCTGATGAGCTGTCGAGGACCTACGTTGGCCTGGTAGGCTATCGAGCTGCCGATCACCTACGGTGGCCTGGTACACTATCGAGCTGCCCACCACCTACGGTGGCCTGGTACACTGTCGAGCTGCCGGCTACCTATGGAGGCCTGGAACATTTTCGAGCTGCCGACCGCCTACGGTGGCCTGGTACACTATCGAGCTGCCGACCACCTACGGTTTCCTGGTACACTGTCGAGCTGCCGGCCACCTATGGTCGCCTGATACACTGTCGAGCTGTCGGCCACCTATGGTGGCCTGGTAAGCTGTAGAGCTGCCGGCCACTTATGGTGGCCTGGTAGACGTAAGCTGTCGAGCTGCCGGCCACTTATGGTGGCCTGGTACACTGTCCAGCTGCCGACCACCTACGGTGGCCTGGTACACTATCGAGCTGCCGGCCACCTATGGTCGCCTGATACACTGTCGAGCTGTCGGCCACCTATGGTGGCCTGGTAGACGTAAGCTGTAGAGCTGCCGGCCACTTATGGTGGCCTGGTACACTGTCGAGCTGCCGACCACCTACGGTTTCCTGGTACACTGTCGAGCCGCCGGCCACCTATGGTCGCCTGATCAGCTGTCGAGCTGGCGGTGACCTATGTTGGCCTGATACACTGTCGAGCTGTCGGCCACCTATGGTCGCCTGATACACAGTCGAGCTGTCGGCCATCTATGGTGGCCTGATAAGCTGTCGACCTGCCGGCCACTTATGGTGGCCTGTCAAGCAGCCGGCCACTTATGTTGGCCTGGTAGGCTGTCGAGCTGCCGACCACCTACGGCGGCCTGGCATGCGGTAGAGCTGCCGGCCACTTATGGTGACCTGGTACACTATCAAGCCGCCGGCCACCTATGGTCGCCTGACACACAGTCGAGCTGCCGACCACCTATGGTGGCCTGGAAAGCTGTCGACCTGCCGGCCACTTATGGTGGCCTGTCAAGCAGCCGGCCACGTATGTTGGCCTGGTAGAGCTGCCGGCCACTTATGGTGACCTGGTACACTATCAAGCCGCCGGCCACCTATGGTCGCCTGACACACAGTCGAGCTGCCGACCACCTATGGTGGCCTGGAAAGCTGTCGACCTGCCGGCCACTTATGGTGGCCTGTCAAGCAGCCGGCCACGTATGTTGGCCTGGTAGGCTGTCAAGTTGCCGCCCACCTATGGAGACCTGGTACACTGTCGAGCTGGCGGCCACGTGTGGTGGCCTGGTAAGCTGTCAAGCTGCCGGCCACGCATTTTGGCCTGGTAGGCTGTCGAGCTGCCGACCACCTACGGTGGCCTGGTAAGCTGTAGAGCTGCCGGCCACTTATGATGGCTTGGTACACTGTCGAGCTGCCGACCACCTACGGTTTCCTGGTACACTGTCGAGCTGCCGGCCACCTATGGTCGCCTGATACACTGTCGAGCTGTCGGCCACCTATGGTGGCCTGGAAAGCTGTCGACCTGCCGGCCACTTATGGTGGCCTGTCAAGCAGCCGGCCACGTATGTTGGCCTGGTAGGCTGTCGAGCTGCCGACCACCTACGGCGGCCTGGCATGCGGTAGAGCTGCCGGCCACTTATGGTGACCTGGTACACTATCAAGCCGCCGGCCACCTATGGTCGCCTGACACACAGTCGAGCTGCCGACCACCTATGGTGGCCTGGAAAGCTGTCGACCTGCCGGCCACTTATGGTGGCCTGTCAAGCAGCCGGCCACGTATGTTGGCCTGGTAGGCTGTCGAGCTGCCGACCACCTACGGCGGCCTGGCAAGCGGTAGAGCTGCCGGCCACTTATGGTGACCTGGTACACTATCAAGCCGCCGGCCACCTATGGTCGCCTGACACACAGTCGAGCTGCCGACCACCTATGGTGGCCTGGAAAGCTGTCGACCTGCCGGCCACTTATGGTGGCCTGTCAAGCAGCCGGCCACGTATGTTGGCCTGGTAAGCTGTCAAGTTGCCGCCCACCTATGGAGACCTGGTACACTGTCGAGCTGCCGGCCACGTATGGTTGTCTGGCAAACTGTCAAGCTGCCGGCGACGTATGGTGTCCTGGTAAGCTGTCAAGTTGCCGCCCACCTATGGAGACCTGGTACACTGTCGAGCTGGCGGCCACGTGTGGTGGCCTGGTAAGCTGTCAAGCTGCCGGCCACGCATTTTGGCCTGGTAGGCTGTCGAGCTGCCGACCACCTACGGTGGCCTGGTAAGCTGTAGAGCTGCCGGCCACTTATGATGGCTTGGTACACTGTCGAGCTGCCGACCACCTACGGGTTCCTGGTACACTGTCGAGCTGCCGGCCACCTATGGTCGCCTGATACACTGTCGAGCTGTCGGCCACCTATGGTCGCCTGATACACTGTCGAGTTGCCGACCACCTATGGTGGCCTGGAAAGCTGTCGACCTGCCGGCCACTTATGGTGGCCTGTCAAGCAGCCGGCCACGTATGTTGGCCTGGTAGGCTGTCGAGCTGCCGACCACCTACGGCGGCCTGGCAAGCGGTAGAGCTGCCGGCCACTTATGGTGACCTGGTACACTATCAAGCCGCCGGCCACCTATGGTCGCCTGACACACAGTCGAGCTGTCGGTCATCTATGTGGGCCTGGTAGGCTGTCGAGTTGCCGACCACCTACGGTTTCCTGGTACACTGTCGAGCTGCCGGCCACCTATGGTCGCCTGATACACTGTCGAGCTGTCGGCCACCTATGGTCGCCTGATACACAGTCGAGCTGTCGATGATCTATGGAGGCCTTATAAGCTGTCGAGGTGGCGGCGACCTACGTTGGCCTGGTAGGCTATCGAGCTGCCGATCACCTACGGTGGCCTGGTACACTGTCGAGCTGCCGGCTACCTATGGAGGCCTGGTACATTGTCGAGCTGCCGACCACCTACGGTGACCTGGTACACTATCGAGCTGCCGACCACCTACGGTGGCCTGGTACGCTATCGAGTTGCCGGCCACCTATGGTCGCCTGATACACAGTCGAGCTGTCGGCCATCTATGGTGGCCTGATAAGCTGTCAAGATGGCGGCGACCTACGTTGGCCTGGTAGGCTATCGAGCTGCCGATCACCTACGGCGGCCTGGTACTCTATCGAGCCGCCGACCACCTATGGTCGCCTGATACACAGTCGAGCTGTCGATGATCTATGGAGGCCTGGTAAGCTCTCGAGCTGGCGGCGACCTACGTTGGCCTGATAGGCTGTCGACCTGCCGATCTCCTATGGTGGCCTGGTACACTAACGAGCTGGCAACACCTACGGTGGCTTGGTACATTGTCGAGCCGCCGGCTACCTATGGAGGCCTGGTACATTGTCGAGCTGCCGACCACCTACGGTGACCTGGTACACTATCGAGCCGCCGACCACCTATGGTCGCCTGATACTCAGTCGAGCTGTCGATGATCTATGGAGGCCTGGTAAGCTCTCGAGCTGGCGGCGACCTACGTTGGCCTGATAGGCTGTCGACCTGCCGATCTCCCATGGTGGCCTGGTACACTATCGAGCTGCCCACCACCTACGGTGGCCTGGTACATTGTCGAGCTGCCGGCTACCTATGGAGGCCTGGTACATTGTCGAGCTGCCGACCACCTACGGTGACCTGGTACACTATCGAGCTGCCGACCACCTACGGTGGCCTGGTACACTATCGAGTTGCCGGCCACCTATGGTCGCCTGATACACAGTCGAGCTGTCGGCCATCTATGGTGGCCTGATAAGCTGTCAAGATGGCGGCGACCTACGTTGGCCTGGTAGGCTATCGATCTGCCGATCACCTACGGTGGCCTGGTACTCTATCGAGCCGCCGACCACCTATGGTCGCCTGATACACAGTCGAGCTGTCCATGATCTATGGAGGCCTGGTAAGCTCTCGAGCTGGCGGCGACCTACGTTGGCCTGATAGGCTGTCGACCTGCCGATCTCCTATGGTGGCCTGGTACACTAACGAGCTGCCCACCACCTACGGTGGCCTGGTACATTGTCGAGCCGCCGGCTACCTATGGAGGCCTGGTACATTGTCGAGCTGCCGACCACCTACGGTGACCTGGTACACTATCGAGCCGCCGACCACCTATGGTCGCCTGATACTCAGTCGAGCTGTCGATGATCTATGGAGGCCTGGTAAGCTCTCGAGCTGGCGGCGACCTACGTTGGCCTGATAGGCTGTCGACCTGCCGATCTCCCATGGTGGCCTGGTACACTATCGAGCTGCCCACCACCTACGGTGGCCTGGTACATTGTCGAGCCGCCGGCTACCTATGGAGGCCTGGTACATTGTCGAGCTGCCGACCACCTACGGTGGCCTGGTACACTATCGAGCTGCCGACCACCTACGGTGGCCTGGTACACTATCGAGTTGCCGGCCACCTATGGTCGCCTGATACACAGTCGAGCTGTCGATGATCTATGGAGGCCTTATAAGCTGTCGAGATGGCGGCGACCTACGTTGGCCTGGTAGGCTATCGAGCTGCCGATCACCTACGGTGGCCTGGTACACTATCGAGCTGCCGACCACCTACGGTGGCCTGGTACACTATCGAGTTGCCGGCCACCTATGGTCGCCTGATACTCAGTCGAGCTGTCGATGATCTATGGAGGCCTGGTAAGCTCTCGAGCTGGCGGCGACCTACGTTGGCCTGATAGGCTGTCGACCTGCCGATCTCCTATGGTGGCCTGGTACACTATCGAGCTGCCCACCACCTACGGTGGCCTGGTACACTGTCGAGCTGCCGGCTACCTATGGAGGCCTGGTACATTGTCGAGCTGCCGACCACCTACGGTGGCCTGGTACACTATCGAGCTGCCGGCCACCTATTGTCGCCTGATACACAGTCGAGCTGTCGGCCATCTATGGTGGCCTGATGAGCTGTCGAGGTGGCGGCGACCTACGTTGGCCTGGTAGGCTATCGAGCTGCCGATCACCTACGGTGGCCTGGTACACTATCGAGCTGCCCACCACCTACGGTGGCCTGGTACACTGTCGAGCTGCCGGCTACCTATGGAGGCCTGGAACATTTTCGAGCTGCCGACCGCCTACGGTGGCCTGGTACACTATCGAGCTGCCGACCACCTACGGTTTCCTGGTACACTGTCGAGCTGCCGGCCACCTATGGTCGCCTGATACACTGTCGAGCTGTCGGCCACCTATGGTGGCCTGGTAAGCTGTAGAGCTGCCGGCCACTTATGGTGGCCTGGTAGACGTAAGCTGTCGAGCTGCCGGCCACTTATGGTGGCCTGGTACACTGTCCAGCTGCCGACCACCTACGGTGGCCTGGTACACTATCGAGCTGCCGGCCACCTATGGTCGCCTGATACACTGTCGAGCTGTCGGCCACCTATGGTGGCCTGGTAGACGTAAGCTGTAGAGCTGCCGGCCACTTATGGTGGCCTGGTACACTGTCGAGCTGCCGACCACCTACGGTTTCCTGGTACACTGTCGAGCCGCCGGCCACCTATGGTCGCCTGATCAGCTGTCGAGCTGGCGGTGACCTATGTTGGCCTGATACACTGTCGAGCTGTCGGCCACCTATGGTCGCCTGATACACAGTCGAGCTGTCGGCCATCTATGGTGGCCTGATAAGCTGTCGAGGTGGCGGCGACCTACGTTGGCCTGGTAGGCTGTCAAGTTGCCGCCCACCTATGGAGACCTGGTACACTGTCGAGCTGGCGGCCACGTGTGGTGGCCTGGTAAGCTGTCAAGCTGCCGGCCACGCATTTTGGCCTGGTAGGCTGTCGAGCTGCCGACCACCTACGGTGGCCTGGTAAGCTGTAGAGCTGCCGGCCACTTATGATGGCTTGGTACACTGTCGAGCTGCCGACCACCTACGGTTTCCTGGTACACTGTCGAGCTGCCGGCCACCTATGGTCGCCTGATACACTGTCGAGCTGTCGGCCACCTATGGTGGCCTGGAAAGCTGTCGACCTGCCGGCCACTTATGGTGGCCTGTCAAGCAGCCGGCCACGTATGTTGGCCTGGTAGGCTGTCGAGCTGCCGACCACCTACGGCGGCCTGGCATGCGGTAGAGCTGCCGGCCACTTATGGTGACCTGGTACACTATCAAGCCGCCGGCCACCTATGGTCGCCTGACACACAGTCGAGCTGCCGACCACCTATGGTGGCCTGGAAAGCTGTCGACCTGCCGGCCACTTATGGTGGCCTGTCAAGCAGCCGGCCACGAATGTTGGCCTGGTAGGCTGTCGAGCTGCCGACCACCTACGGCGGCCTGGCAAGCGGTAGAGCTGCCGGCCACTTATGGTGACCTGGTACACTATCAAGCCGCCGGCCACCTATGGTCGCCTGACACACAGTCGAGCTGCCGACCACCTATGGTGGCCTGGAAAGCTGTCGACCTGCCGGCCACTTATGGTGGCCTGTCAAGCAGCCGGCCACGTATGTTGGCCTGGTAAGCTGTCAAGTTGCCGCCCACCTATGGAGACCTGGTACACTGTCGAGCTGCCGGCCACGTATGGTTGTCTGGCAAACTGTCAAGCTGCCGGCGACGTATGGTGTCCTGGTAAGCTGTCAAGTTGCCGCCCACCTATGGAGACCTGGTACACTGTCGAGCTGGCGGCCACGTGTGGTGGCCTGGTAAGCTGTCAAGCTGCCGGCCACGCATTTTGGCCTGGTAGGCTGTCGAGCTGCCGACCACCTACGGTGGCCTGGTAAGCTGTAGAGCTGCCGGCCACTTATGATGGCTTGGTACACTGTCGAGCTGCCGACCACCTACGGGTTCCTGGTACACTGTCGAGCTGCCGGCCACCTATGGTCGCCTGATACACTGTCGAGCTGTCGGCCACCTATGGTCGCCTGATACACTGTCGAGTTGCCGACCACCTATGGTGGCCTGGAAAGCTGTCGACCTGCCGGCCACTTATGGTGGCCTGTCAAGCAGCCGGCCACGTATGTTGGCCTGGTAGGCTGTCGAGCTGCCGACCACCTACGGCGGCCTGGCAAGCGGTAGAGCTGCCGGCCACTTATGGTGACCTGGTACACTATCAAGCCGCCGGCCACCTATGGTCGCCTGACACACAGTCGAGCTGTCGGTCATCTATGTGGGCCTGGTAGGCTGTCGAGTTGCCGACCACCTACGGTTTCCTGGTACACTGTCGAGCTGCCGGCCACCTATGGTCGCCTGATACACTGTCGAGCTGTCGGCCACCTATGGTCGCCTGATACACAGTCGAGCTGTCGATGATCTATGGAGGCCTTATAAGCTGTCGAGGTGGCGGCGACCTACGTTGGCCTGGTAGGCTATCGAGCTGCCGATCACCTACGGTGGCCTGGTACACTGTCGAGCTGCCGGCTACCTATGGAGGCCTGGTACATTGTCGAGCTGCCGACCACCTACGGTGACCTGGTACACTATCGAGCTGCCGACCACCTACGGTGGCCTGGTACGCTATCGAGTTGCCGGCCACCTATGGTCGCCTGATACACAGTCGAGCTGTCGGCCATCTATGGTGGCCTGATAAGCTGTCAAGATGGCGGCGACCTACGTTGGCCTGGTAGGCTATCGAGCTGCCGATCACCTACGGCGGCCTGGTACTCTATCGAGCCGCCGACCACCTATGGTCGCCTGATACACAGTCGAGCTGTCGATGATCTATGGAGGCCTGGTAAGCTCTCGAGCTGGCGGCGACCTACGTTGGCCTGATAGGCTGTCGACCTGCCGATCTCCTATGGTGGCCTGGTACACTAACGAGCTGGCAACACCTACGGTGGCTTGGTACATTGTCGAGCCGCCGGCTACCTATGGAGGCCTGGTACATTGTCGAGCTGCCGACCACCTACGGTGACCTGGTACACTATCGAGCCGCCGACCACCTATGGTCGCCTGATACTCAGTCGAGCTGTCGATGATCTATGGAGGCCTGGTAAGCTCTCGAGCTGGCGGCGACCTACGTTGGCCTGATAGGCTGTCGACCTGCCGATCTCCCATGGTGGCCTTGTACACTATCGAGCTGCCCACCACCTACGGTGGCCTGGTACATTGTCGAGCTGCCGGCTACCTATGGAGGCCTGGTACATTGTCGAGCTGCCGACCACCTACGGTGACCTGGTACACTATCGAGCTGCCGACCACCTACGGTGGCCTGGTACACTATCGAGTTGCCGGCCACCTATGGTCGCCTGATACACAGTCGAGCTGTCGGCCATCTATGGTGGCCTGATAAGCTGTCAAGATGGCGGCGACCTACGTTGGCCTGGTAGGCTATCGATCTGCCGATCACCTACGGTGGCCTGGTACTCTATCGAGCCGCCGACCACCTATGGTCGCCTGATACACAGTCGAGCTGTCCATGATCTATGGAGGCCTGGTAAGCTCTCGAGCTGGCGGCGACCTACGTTGGCCTGATAGGCTGTCGACCTGCCGATCTCCTATGGTGGCCTGGTACACTAACGAGCTGCCCACCACCTACGGTGGCCTGGTACATTGTCGAGCCGCCGGCTACCTATGGAGGCCTGGTACATTGTCGAGCTGCCGACCACCTACGGTGACCTGGTACACTATCGAGCCGCCGACCACCTATGGTCGCCTGATACTCAGTCGAGCTGTCGATGATCTATGGAGGCCTGGTAAGCTCTCGAGCTGGCGGCGACCTACGTTGGCCTGATAGGCTGTCGACCTGCCGATCTCCCATGGTGGCCTGGTACACTACCGAGCTGCCCACCACCTACGGTGGCCTGGTACATTGTCGAGCCGCCGGCTACCTATGGAGGCCTGGTACATTGTCGAGCTGCCGACCACCTACGGTGGCCTGGTACACTATCGAGCTGCCGACCACCTACGGGGGCCTGGTACACTATCGAGTTGCCGGCCACCTATGGTCGCCTGATACACAGTCGAGCTGTCGATGATCTATGGAGGCCTTATAAGCTGTCGAGATGGCGGCGACCTACGTTGGCCTGGTAGGCTATCGAGCTGCCGATCACCTACGGTGGCCTGGTACACTATCGAGCTGCCGACCACCTACGGTGGCCTGGTACACTATCGAGTTGCCGGCCACCTATGGTCGCCTGATACTCAGTCGAGCTGTCGATGATCTATGGAGGCCTGGTAAGCTCTCGAGCTGGCGGCGACCTACGTTGGCCTGATAGGCTGTCGACCTGCCGATCTCCTATGGTGGCCTGGTACTCTATCGAGCTGCCCACCACCTACGGTGGCCTGGTACATTGTCGAGCCGCCGGCTACCTATGGAGGCCTGGTACACTGTCGAGCTGCCGACCACCTACGGTGGCCTGGTACACTATCGAGCTGCCGACCACCTACGGTGGCCTGGTAGGCTATCGAGCTGCCGGCCACCTATGGTCGCCTGATACACAGTCGAGCTGTCGATGAACTTTGGAGGCCTTATAAGCTGTCGAGATGGCGGCGACCTACGGTGGCCTGGTAGGCTATCGAGCTGCCGATCACCTACGGTGGCCTGGTACACTATCGAGCTGCCGACCACCTACGGTGGCCTGGTACACTATCGAGTTGCCGGCCACCTATGGTCGCCTGATACACAGTCGAGCTGTCGGCCATCTATGGTGGCCTGATAAGCTGTCGAGATGGCGGCGACCTACGTTGGCCTGGTAGGCTATCGAGCTGCCGGCCACCTATGGTCGCCTGATACACAGTCGAGCTGTCGATGATCTATGGAGGCCTTATAAGCTGTCGAGATGGCGGCGACCTACGTTGGCCTGGTAGGCTATCGAGCTGCCGATCACCTACGGTGGCCTGGTACACTATCGAGCTGCCCACCACCTACGGTGGCCTGGTACATTGTCGAGCTGCCGGCTACCTATGGAGGCCTGGTACATTGTCGAGCTGCCGACCACCTACGGTGACCTGGTACACTATCGAGCCGCCGACCACCTATGGTCGCCTGATACACAGTCGAGCTGTCGATGATCTATGGAGGCCTGGTAAGCTCTCGAGCTGGCGGCGACCTACGTTGGCCTGATAGGCTGTCGACCTGCCGATCTCCTATAGTGGCCTGGTACACTATCGAGCTGCCCACCACCTACGATGGCCTGGTACATTGTCGAGCCGCCGGCTACCTATGGAGGCCTGGTACATTGTCGAGCTGCCGACCACCTACGGTGACCTGGTACACTATCGAGCCGCCGACCACCTATGGTCGCCTGATACTCAGTCGAGCTGTCGATGATCTATGGAGGCCTGATAAGCTCTCGAGCTGGCGGCGACCTACGTTGGCCTGATAGGCTGTCGACCTGCCGATCTCCTATGGTGGCCTGGTACACTATTGAGCTGCCGACCACCTACGATGGCCTGGTACACTATCGAGTTGCCGGCCACCTATGGTCGCCTGATACACAGTCGAGCTGTCGGTCATCTATGGTGGCCTGATAAGCTGTCAAGATGGCGGCGACCTACGTTGGCCTGGTAGGCTATCGAGCTGCCGGCCACCTATGGTCGCCTGATACACAGTCGAGCTGTCGATGATCTATGGAGGCCTTATAAGCTGTCGAGATGGCGGCGACCTACGTTGGCCTGGTAGGCTATCGAGCTGCCGATCACCTACGGTGGCCTGGTACACAATCGAGCTGCCGACCACCTACGGTGGTCTCGTAAGCTGTCGAGCTGCCGGCGCTTATGGTGGCCTAGTACACTGTCGAGCTGCCGGCTACTGTCGAGCTGTCGGCCACCTATGGTCGCCTGATACACTGTCGAGCTGCCGACCACCTATGGTGGCCTGGAAAGCTGTCGACCTGCCTGCCACTTATGGTGGCCTGTCAAGCAGCCGGCCACGTATGTTGGCCTGGTAGGCTGTCGAGCTGCCGACCACCTACGGTAGCCTGGCAGGCGGTAGAGCTGCCGGCCACTTATGGTGACCTGGTACACTATCAAGCCGCCGGCCACCTATGGTCGCCTGACACACAGTCGAGCTGTCGGTCATCTATGGTGGCCTGATAAGCTGTCGAGCTGGCGGTGACCTATGTTGGCCTGGTAGGCTGTCGAGCTGCCGATCACCTACGGTGGCCTGGTACACTATCGAGCTGCCGCCCACCTACGGTGGTCTCGTAAGCTGTCGAGCTGCCGGCCGCTTATGGTGGCCTGGTACACTGTCGAGCTGCCGACCACCTACGGTTTCCTGGTACACTGTCGAGCTGCCGGCCACCTATGATCGCCTGATCAGCTGTCGAGCTGGCGGTGACCTATGTTGGCCTGATACACTGTCGAGCTGTCGGCCACCTATGGTCGCCTGATACACAGTCGAGCTGTCGGCCATCTATGGTGGCCTGATAAGCTGTCGAGGTGGCGGCGACCTACGTTGGCCTGGTAGGCTATCGAGCTGCCGATCACCTACGGTGGCCTGGTACACTATCGAGCTGCCCACCACCTACGGTGGCCTGGTACACTATCGAGTTGCCCACCACCTACGGTGGCCTGGTACACTGTCGAGCTGCCGGCTACCTATGGAGGCCTGGTACATTGTCGAGCTGCCGACCACCTACGGTGGCCTGATAAGCTGTCGAGGTGGCGGCGACCTACGTTGGCCTGGTAGGCTATCGAGCTGCCGATCACCTACGGTGGCCTGGTACACTATCGAGCTGCCGACCACCTACGGTGGTCTCGTAAGCTGTCGAGCTGCCGGCCGCTTATGGTGGCCTGGTACACTGTCGAGCTGTCGGTCGATGATCTATGGAGGCCTTATAAGCTGTCGAGGTGGCGGCGACCTACGTTGGCCTGGTAGGTTATCGAGCTGCGGATCACCTACGGTGGCCTGGTACACTACCGAGCTGCCCACCACCTACGGTGGCCTGGTACACTGTCGAGCTGCTGGCTACCTATGGAGGCCTGGTACGTTGTCGAGCTGCCGACCACCTACGGTGGCCTGGTACACTATCGAGCCGCCGGCTACCTATGGAGGCCTGGTACACTGTCGAGCTGCCGACCACCTACGGTGGCCTGGTACACTATCGAGTTGCCGGCCACCTATGGTCGCCTGATACACAGTCGAGCTGTCGGCCATCTATGGTGGCCTGATAAGCTGTCGAGATGGCGGCGACCTACGTTGGCCTGGTAGGCTATCGAGCTGCCGATCACCTACGGTGGCCTGATACACTGTCGAGCTGTCGGCCACCTATGGTCGCCTGATACACAGTCGAGCTGCCGGCTACCTATGGAGGCCTGGTACATTGTCGAGCTGCCGACCACCTACGGTGGCCTGGTACACTATCGTGCTGCCGGCCACCTATGGTCGCCTGACACACAGTCGAGCTGTCGGCCATCTATGGTGGCCTGATAAGCTGTCGAGGTGGCGGTGGCCTGTGTTGGCCTGGTAGGCTGTCGAGCTGCCGATCACCTACGGTGGCCTGGTACACTGTCGAGCTGCCGGCTACCTATGGAGGCCTGGTACATTGTCGAGCTGCCGACCACCTACGGTGACCTGGTACACTATCGAGCCGCCGACCACCTATGGTCGCCTGATACTCAGTCGAGCTGTCGATGATCTATGGAGGCCTGGTAAGCTCTCGAGCTGGCGGCGACCTACGTTGGCCTGATAGGCTGTCGACCTGCCGATCTCCTATGGTGGCCTGGTACACTATCGAGCTGCCCACCACCTACGGTGGCCTGGTACACTGTCGAGCTGCCGGCTACCTATGGAGGCCTGGTACATTGTCGAGCTGCCGACCACCTACGGTGGCCTGGTACACTATCGAGCTGCCGGCCACCTATGGTCGCCTGATACACAGTCGAGCTGTCGGCCATCTATGGTGGCCTGATGAGCTGTCGAGGTGGCGGCGACCTACGTTGGCCTGGTAGGCTATCGAGCTGCCGATCACCTACGGTGGCCTGGTACACTATCGAGCTGCCCACCACCTACGGTGGCCTGGTACACTGTCGAGCTGCCGGCTACCTATGGAGGCCTGGAACATTTTCGAGCTGCCGACCGCCTACGGTGGCCTGGTACACTATCGAGCTGCCGACCACCTACGGTTTCCTGGTACACTGTCGAGCTGCCGGCCACCTATGGTCGCCTGATACACTGTCGAGCTGTCGGCCACCTATGGTGGCCTGGTAAGCTGTAGAGCTGCCGGCCACTTATGGTGGCCTGGTAGACGTAAGCTGTCGAGCTGCCGGCCACTTATGGTGGCCTGGTACACTGTCCAGCTGCCGACCACCTACGGTGGCCTGGTACACTATCGAGCTGCCGGCCACCTATGGTCGCCTGATACACTGTCGAGCTGTCGGCCACCTATGGTGGCCTGGTAGACGTAAGCTGTAGAGCTGCCGGCCACTTATGGTGGCCTGGTACACTGTCGAGCTGCCGACCACCTACGGTTTCCTGGTACACTGTCGAGCCGCCGGCCACCTATGGTCGCCTGATCAGCTGTCGAGCTGGCGGTGACCTATGTTGGCCTGATACACTGTCGAGCTGTCGGCCACCTATGGTCGCCTGATACACAGTCGAGCTGTCGGCCATCTATGGTGGCCTGATAAGCTGTCGAGGTGGCGGCGACCTACGTTGGCCTGGTAGGCTATCGAGCTGCCGATCACCTACGGTGGCCTGGTACACTATCGAGCTGCCGACCACCTACGGTGGTCTCGTAAGCTGTCGAGCTGCCGGCCGCTTATGGTGGCCTGGTATACTGTCGAGCTGTCGGCCACCTATGGTCGCCTGATACACAGTCGAGCTGTCGATGATCTATGGAGGCCTTATAAGCTGTCGAGGTGGCGGCGACCTACGTTGGCCTGGTAGGCTATCGAGCTGCCGATCACCTACGGTGGCCTGGTACACTATCGAGCTGCCCACCACCTACGGTGGCCTGGTACACTGTCGAGCTGCCGGCCACCTATGGTCGCCTGATACACTGTCGAGCTGTCGCCCACCTATGGTCGCCTGATACACAGTCGAGCTGTCGATGATCTATGGAGGCCTTATAAGCTGTCGAGGTGGCGGCGACCTACGTTGGCCTGGTAGGCTATCGAGCTGCGGATCACCTACGGTGGCCTGGTACACTACCGAGCTGCCCACCACCTACGGTGGCCTGGTACACTGTCGAGCTGCTGGCTACCTATGGAGGCCTCGTACGTTGTCGAGCTGCCGACCACCTACGGTGGCCTGGTACGCTATCGAGCCGCCGGCTACCTATGGAGGCCTGGTACACTGTCGAGCTGCCGACCACCTACGGTGGCCTGGTACACTATCGAGTTGCCGGCCACCTATGGTCGCCTGATACACAGTCGAGCTGTCGGCCATCTATGGTGGCCTGATAAGCTGTCGAGATGGCGGCGACCTACGTTGGCCTGGTAGGCTATCGAGCTGCCGATCACCTACGGTGGCCTGGTACACTATCGAGCTGCTCACCACCTACGGTGGCCTGGTACACTATCGAGTTGCCCACCACCTACGGTGGCCTGGTACACTGTCGAGCTGCCGGCTACCTATGGAGGCCTGGTACATTGTCGAGCTGCCGACCACCTACGGTGTCCTGGTACACTATCGAGCTGCCGGCCACCTATGGTCGCCTGATACACAGTCGAGCTGTCGGCCATCTATGGTGGCCTCATAAGCTGTCGAGCTGGCGGTGGCCTGTGTTGGCCTGGTAGGCTGTCGAGCTGCCGATCACCTACGGTGGCCTGGTACACTGTCGAGCTGCCGGCTACCTATGGAGGCCTGGTACATTGTCGAGCTGCCGACCACCTACGGTGACCTGGTACACTATCGAGCCGCCGACCACCTATGGTCGCCTGATACTCAGTTGAGCTGTCGATGATCTATGGAGGCCTGGTAAGCTCTCGAGCTGGCGGCGACCTACGTTGGCCTGATAGGCTGTCGACCTGCCGATCTCCTATGGTGGCCTGGTACACCATCGAGCTGCCCACCACCTACGGTGGCCTGGTACACTGTCGAGCTGCCGGCTACCTATGGAGGCCTGGTACATTGTCGAGCTGCCGACCACCTACGGTGGCCTGGTACACTATCGAGCTGCCGGCCACCTATGGTCGCCTGATACACAGTCGAGCTGTCGGCCATCTATGGTGGCCTGATGAGCTGTTGAGGTGGCGGCGACCTTCGTTGGCCTGGTAGGCTATCGAGCTGCCGATCACCTACGGTGGCCTGGTACACTATCGAACTGCCCACCACCTACGGTGGCCTGGTACACTGTCGAGCTGCCGGCTACCTATGGAGGCCTGGTACATTTTCGAGCTGCCGACCGCCTACGGTGGCCTGGTACACTATCGAGCTGCCGACCACCTACGGTTTCCTGGTACACTGTCGAGCTGCCGGCCACCTATGGTCGCCTGATACACTGTGGAGCTGTCGGCCACCTATGGTGGCCTGGTAAGCTGTAGAGCTGCCGGCCACTTATGGTGGCCTGGTACACTGTCCAGCTGCTGACCACCTACGGTGGCCTGATACACTATCGAGCTGCCGGCCACCTATGGTCGCCTGATACACTGTCGAGCTGTCGGCCACCTATGGTGGCCTGGTAAGCTGTAGAGCTGCCGGCCACTTATGGTGGCCTGGTAGACGTAAGCTGTAGAGCTGCCGGCCACTTATGGTGGCCTGGTACACTGTCGAGCTGCCGACCACCTACGGTTTCCTGGTACACTGTCGAGCTGCCGGCCACCTATGGTCGCCTGATACACTGTCGAGCTGTCGGCCACCTATAGTGGCCTGGTAAGCTGTAGAGCTGCCGGCCACTTATGGTCGCCTGATACACTGTCGAGCTGTCGGTCAGCTATGGTGGCCTGGTAAGCTGTAGAGCTGCCGGCCACTTATGGTGGCCTGGTAGACGTAAGCTGTCGAGCTGCCGGCCACTTATGGTGGCCTGGTACACTGTCCAGCTGCCGACCACCTACGGTGGCCTGGTACACTATCGAGCTGCCGGCCACCTATGGTCGCCTGATACACTGTCGAGCTGTCGGCCACCTATGGTGGCCTGGTAAGCTGTAGAGCTGCCGGCCACTTATGGTGGCCTGGTAGACGTAAGCTGTAGAGCTGCCGGCCACTTATGGTGGCCTGGTACACTGTCGAGCTGCCGACCACCAACGGTTTCCTGGTACACTGTCGAGCTGCCGGCCACTTATGGTCGCCTGATACACTGTCGAGCTGTCGGCCACCTATGGTGGCCTGGTAAGCTGTAGAGCTGCCGGCCACTTATGGTGGCCTGGTAGACGTAAGCTGTAGAGCTGCCGGCCACTTATGATGGCCTGGTACACTGTCGAGCTGCCGATCTCCTATGGTGGCCTGGTACACTATCGAGCTGCCCACCACCTACGGTGGCCTGGTACATTGTCGAGCCGCCGGCTACCTATGGAGGCCTGGTACATTGTCAAGCTGCCGGCCACGTATGTTGGCCTGGTACACTGTCGAGCTGCCGACCACCTACGGTTTCCTGGTACACTATCGACCTGCCGATCTCCTATGGTGGCCTGGTACACTATCGAGCTGCCCACCACCTACGGTGGCCTGGTACACTGTCGAGCTGCCGGCTACCTATGGAGGCCTGGTACATTTTCGAGCTGCCGACCGCCTACGGTGGCCTGGTACACTATCGAGCTGCCGACCACCTACGGTTTCCTGGTACACTGTCGAGCTGCCGGCCACCTATGGTCGCCTGATACACTGTGGAGCTGTCGGCCACCTATGGTGGCCTGGTAAGCTGTAGAGCTGCCGGCCACTTATGGTGGCCTGGTAGACGTAAGCTGTCGAGCTGCCGGCCACTTATGGTGGCCTGGTACACTGTCCAGCTGCTGACCACCTACGGTGGCCTGATACACTATCGAGCTGCCGGCCACCTATGGTCGCCTGATACACTGTCGAGCTGTCGGCCACCTATGGTGGCCTGGTACATTGTCGAGCCGCCGGCTACCTATGGAGGCCTGGTACATTGTCAAGCTGCCGGCCACGTATGTTGGCCTGGTACATTGTCGAGCTGCCGACCACCTACGGTGACCTGGTACACTATCGAGCCGCCGACCACCTATGGTCGCCTGATACTCAGTCGAGCTGTCGATGATCTATGGAGGCCTGGTAAGCTCTCGAGCTGGCGGCGACCTACGTTGGCCTGATAGGCTGTCGACCTGCCGATCTCCTATGGTGGCCTGGTACACTATCGAGCTGCCGACCACCTACGGTGGCCTGGTACACTATCGAGTTTCCGGCCACCTATGGTCGCCTGATACACAGTCGAGCTGTCGGCCATCTATGGTGGCCTGATAAGCTGTCAAGATGGCGGCGACCTACGTTGGCCTGGTAGGCTATCGAGCTGCCGGCCACCTATGGTCGCCTGATACACAGTCGAGCTGTCGATGATCTATGGAGGCCTTATAAGCTGTCGAGATGGCGGCGACCTACGTTGGCCTGGTAGGCTATCGAGCTGCCGATCACCTACGGTGGCCTGGTACACTATCGAGCTGCCGACCACCTACGGTGGTCTCGTAAGCTGTCGAGCTGCCGGCGCTTATGGTGGCCTAGTACACTGTCGAGCTGCCGGCTACTGTCGAGCTGTCGGCCACCTATGGTCGCCTGATACACTGTCGAGCTGCCGACCACCTATGGTGGCCTGGAAAGCTGTCGACCTGCCTGCCACTTATGGTGGCCTGTCAAGCAGCCGGCCACGTATGTTGGCCTAGTAGGCTGTCGAGCTGCCGACCACCTACGGTAGCCTGGCAGGCGGTAGAGCTGCCGGCCACTTATGGTGACCTGGTACACTATCAAGCCGCCGGCCACCTATGGTCGCCTGACACACAGTCGAGCTGTCGGTCATCTATGGTGGCCTGATAAGCTGTCGAGCTGGCGGTGACCTATGTTGGCCTGGTAGGCTGTCGAGCTGCCGATCACCTACGGTGGCCTGGTACACTATCGAGCTGCCGACCACCTACGGTGGTCTCGTAAGCTGTCGAGCTGCCGGCCGCTTATGTTGGCCTGGTACACTGTCGAGCTGCCGACCACCTACGGTTTCCTGGTACACTGTCGAGCTGCCGGCCACCTATGATCGCCTGATCAGCTGTCGAGCTGGCGGTGACCTATGTTGGCCTGATACACTGTCGAGCTGTCGGGCACCTATGGTCGCCTGATACACAGTCGAGCTGTCGATGATCTATGGAGGCCTTATAAGCTGTCGAGGTGGCGGCCACGTATGTTGGCCTGGTACATTGTCGAGCTGCCGACCACCTACGGTGACCTGGTACACTATCGAGCCGCCGACCACCTATGGTCGCCTGATACTCAGTCGAGCTGTCGATGATCTATGGAGGCCTGGTAAGCTCTCGAGCTGGCGGCGACCTACGTTGGCCTGATAGGCTGTCGACCTGCCGATCTCCTATGGTGGCCTGGTACACTATCGAGCTGCCGACCACCTACGGTGGCCTGGTACACTATCGAGTTGCCGGCCACCTATGGTCGCCTGATACACAGTCGAGCTGTCGGCCATCTATGGTGGCCTGATAAGCTGTCAAGATGGCGGCGACCTACGTTGGCCTGGTAGGCTATCGAGCTGCCGGCCACCTATGGTCGCCTGATACACAGTCGAGCTGTCGATGATCTATGGAGGCCTTATAAGCTGTCGAGATGGCGGCGACCTACGTTGGCCTGGTACGCTATCGAGCTGCCGATCACCTACGGTGGCCTGGTACACTATCGAGCTGCCCACCACCTACGGTGGCCTGGTACACTATCGAGTTGCCCACCACCTACGGTGGCCTGGTACACTGTCGAGCTGCCGGCTACCTATGGAGGCCTGGTACATTGTCGAGCTGCCGACCACCTACGGTGGCCTGGTACACTATCGAGCTGCCGACCACCTACGGTGGTCTCGTAAGCTGTCGAGCTGCCGGCGCTTATGGTGGCCTAGTACACTGTCGAGCTGCCGGCTACTGTCGAGCTGTCGGCCACCTATGGTCGCCTGATACACTGTCGAGCTGCCGACCACCTATGGTGGCCTGGAAAGCTGTCGACCTGCCTGCCACTTATGGTGGCCTGTCAAGCAGCCGGCCACGTATGTTGGCCTAGTAGGCTGTCGAGCTGCCGGCCACCTATGATCGCCTGATCAGCTGTCGAGCTGGCGGTGACCTATGTTGGCCTGATACACTGTCGAGCTGTCGGCCACCTATGTTCGCCTGATACACAGTCGAGCTGTCGGCCATCTATGGTGGCCTGATAAGCTGTAGAGCTGCCGGCCACTTATGGTGGCCTGGTAGACGTAAGCTGTCGAGCTGCCGGCCACTTATGGTGGCCTGGTACACTGTCCAGCTGCCGACCACCTACGGTGGCCTGGTACACTATCGAGCTGCCGGCCACCTATGGTCGCCTGATACACTGTCGAGCTGTCGGCCACCTATGGTGGCCTGGTAAGCTGTAGAGCTGCCGGCCACTTATGGTGGCCTGGTAGACGTAAGCTGTAGAGCTGCCGGCCACTTATGGTGGCCTGGTACACTGTCGAGCTGCCGACCACCTACGGTTTCCTGGTACACTGTCGAGCTGCCGGCCACCTATGGTCGCCTGATCAGCTGTCGAGCTGGCGGTGACCTATGTTGGCCTGATACACTGTCGAGCTGTCGGCCACCTATGGTCGCCTGATACACAGTCGAGCTGTCGGCCATCTATGGTGGCCTGATAAGCTGTCGAGGTGGCGGCGACCTACGTTGGCCTGGTAGGCTATCGAGCTGCCGATCACCTACGGTGGAGTGGTACACTATCGAGCTGCCGACCACCTACGGTGGTCTCGTAAGCTGTCGAGCTGCCGGCCGCTTATGGTGGCCTGGTACACTGTCGAGCTGTCGGCCACCTATGGTCGCCTGATACACAGTCGAGCTGTCGATGATCTATGGAGGCCTTATAAGCTGTCGAGGTGGCGGCGACCTACGTTGGCCTGGTAGGCTATCGAGCTGCCGATCACCTACGGTGGCCTGGTACACTATCGAGCTGCCCACCACCTGAGGTGGCCTGGTAAACTGTCGAGCTGCCGGCCACCTATGGTCGCCTGATACACTGTCGAGCTGTCGGCCACCTATGGTCGCCTGATACACAGTCGAGCTGTCGATGATCTATGGAGGCCTTATAAGCTGTCGAGGTGGCGGCGACCTACGTTGGCCTGGTAGGCTATCGAGCTGCGGATCACCTACGGTGGCCTGATACACTATCGAGCTGCCCACCGCCTACGGTGGCCTGGTACACTATCGAGTTGCCCACCACCTACGGTGGCCTGGTACACTGTCGAGCTGCCGGCTACCTATGGAGGCCTGGTACATTGTCGAGCTGCCGACCACCTACGGTGGCCTGGTACACTATCGAGCTGCCGGCCACCTATGGCCGCCTGATACACAGTCGAGCTGTCGGCCATCTATGGTGGCCTCATAAGCTGTCGAGCTGGCGGTGGCCTGTGTTGGCCTGGTAGGCTGTCGAGCTGCCGATCACCTACGGTGGCCTGGTACACTGTCGAGCTGCCGGCTACCTATGGAGGCCTGGTACATTGTCGAGCTGCCGACAACCTACGGTGGCCTGGTACACTATCGAGCTGCCGGCCACCTATGGTCGCCTGATACACAGCCGAGCTGTCGGCCATCTATGGTGGCCTCATAAGCTGTCGAGCTGGCGGTGGCCTGTGTTGGCCTGGTAGGCTGTCGAGCTGCCGATCACCTACGGTGGCCTGGTACACTGTCGAGCTGCCGACCACCTACGGTGGCCTGGTACACTATCGAGTTGCCGGCCACCTATGGTCGCCTGATACACAGTCGAGCTGTCGGCCATCTATGGTGGCCTGATAAGCTGTCGAGATGGCGGCGACCTACGTTGGCCTGGTAGGCTATCGAGGTGCCGATCACCTACGGTGGCCTGATACACTATCGAGCTGCCCACCACCTACGGTGGCCTGGTACACTATCGAGTTGCCCACCACCTACGGTGGCCTGGTACACTGTCGAGCTGCCGGCTACCTATGGAGGCCTGGTACATTGTCGAGCTGCCGACCACCTACGGTGGCCTGGTACACTATCGAGTTGCCGGCCACCTATGGTCGCCTGATACACAGTCGAGCTGTCGGCCATCTATGGTGGCCTGATAAGCTGTCGAGATGGCGGCGACCTACGTTGGCCTGGTAGGCTATCGAGGTGCCGATCACCTACGGTGGCCTGATACACTATCGAGCTGCCCACCACCTACGGTGGCCTGGTACACTATCGAGTTGCCCACCACCTATGGTCGCCTGATACACAGTCGAGCTGTCGGCCATCTATGGTGGCCCCATAAGCTGTCGAGCTGGCGGTGGCCTGTGTTGGCCTGGTAGGCTGTCGAGCTGCCGATCACCTACGGTGGCCTGGTACACTGTCGAGCTGCCGGCTACCTATGGAGGCCTGGTACATTGTCGAGCTGCCGACCACCTACGGTGACCTGGTACACTATCGAGCCGCCGACCACCTATGGTCGCCTGATACTCAGTCGAGCTGTCGATGATCTATGGAGGCCTGGTAAGCTCTCGAGCTGGCGGCGACCTACGTTGGCCTGATAGGCTGTCGACCTGCCGATCTCCTATGGTGGCCTGGTACACTATCGAGCTGCCCACCACCTACGGTGGCCTGGTACACTGTCGAGCTGCCGGCTACCTATGGAGGCCTGGTACATTGTCGAGCTGCCGACCACCTACGGTGGCCTGGTACACTATCGAGCTGCCGGCCACCTATGTTCGCCTGATACACAGTCGAGCTGTCGGCCATCTATGGTGGCCTGATAAGCTGTCGAGGTGGCGGCGGCCTACGTTGGCCTGGTAGGCTATCGAGCTGCCGACCACCTACGGTGGCCTGGTACACTATCGAGTTGCCGGCCACCTATGGTCGCCTGATACACAGTCGAGCTGTCGGCCATCTATGTTGGCCCGGTTGTCTGTCGAGCTGCCGACCACCTACGGTGGCCTGGTACACTATCGAGCTGCCGGCCACCTATGGTCGCCTGATACACAGTCGAGCTGTCGGCCATCTATGGTCGCCTGATCAGCTGTCGAGCTGGCGGTGACCTATGTTGGCCTGATACACTGTCGAGCTGTCGGCCACCCATGGTCGCCTGATACACAGTCGAGCTGTCGGCCATCTATGGTGGCCTGATAAGCTGTCGAGGTGGCGGCGACCTACGTTGGCCTGGTAGGCTATCGAGCTGCCGATCACCTACGGTGGCCTGGTACACTATCGAGCTGCCGACCACCTACGGTGGTCTCGTAAGCTGTCGAGCTGCCGGCCGCTTATGGTGGCCTGGTACACTGTCGAGCTGTCGGCCACCTATGGTCGCCTGATACACAGTCGAGCTGTCGATGATCTATGGAGGCCTTATAAGCTGTCGAGGTGGCGGCGACCTACGTTGGTCTGGTAGGCTATCGAGCTGCCGATCACCTACGGTGGCCTGGTACACTATCGAGCTGCCCACCACCTACGGTGGCCTGGTACACTGTCGAGCTGCCGACCACCTATGGTCGCCTGATACACTGTCGAGCTGTCGGCCACCTATCGTCGCCTGATACACAGTCGAGCTGTCGATGATCTATGGAGGCCTTATAAGCTGTCGAGGTGGCGGCGACCTACGTTGGCCTGGTAGGCTATCGAGCTGCGGATCACCTACGGTGGCCTGGTACACTACCGAGCTGCCCACCACCTACGGTGGCCTAGTACACTGTCGAGCTGCCGGCTACCTATGGAGGCCTGGTACGTTGTCGAGCTGCCGACCACCTACGGTGGCCTGGTACACTATCGAGCCGCCGGCTACCTATGGAGGCCTGGTACACTGTCGAGCTGCCGACCACCTACGGTGGCCTGGTACACTATCGAGTTGCCGGCCACCTATGGTCGCCCGATACACAGTCGAGCTGTCGGCCATCTATGGTGGCCTGATAAGCTGTCGAGGTGGCGGCGGCCTACGTTGGGCTGGTAGGCTATCGAGCTGCCGACCACCTACGGTGGCCTGGTACACTATCGAGCTGCCGGCCACCTATGGTCGCCTGATACACTATCGAGCTGCCGACCACCTACGGTGGTCTCGTAAGCTGTCGTGCTGCCGGCCGCTTATGGTGGCCTGGTACACTGTCGAGCTGCTGACCACCTACGGTTTCCTGGTACACTGTCTAGCTGCCGGCCACCTATGGTCGCCTGATACACTGTCGAGCTGTCGGCCACCTATGGTCGCCTGATACAGAGTTGAGCTGTCGATGATCTATGGAGGCCTTATAAGCTGTCGAGGTGGCGGCGACCTACGTTGGCCTGGTAAGCTATCGAGCTGCCGATCACCTACGGTGGCCTGGTACACTGTCGAGCTGCCGGCTACCTACGGTGGCCTGGTACACTGTCGAGCTGCCGGCCACCTATGGTCGCCTGGTACACTATCGAGCCGCCGGCCACCTACGGTCGCCTGATACACAGTCGAGCTGTCGATGATCTATGGAGGTCTTATAAGCTGTCGAGTTGCGGCGACCTACGTTGGCCTGGTAAGCTATCGAGCTGCCGATCACCTACGGTGGCCTGGTACACTGTCGAGCTGCCGGCTACCTACGGTGGCCTGGTACACTGTCGAGCTGCCGGCCACCTATGGTCGCCTGATCAGCTGTCGAGCTGGCGGTGACCTATGTTGGCCTGATACACTGTCGAGCTGTCGGCCACCTATGGTCGCCTGATACACAGTCGAGCTGTCGGCCATCTATGGTGGCCTGATAAGCTGTCGAGGTGGCGGCGACCTACGTTGGCCTGGTAGGCTATCGAGCTGCCGATCACCTACGGTGCAGTGGTACACTATCGAGCTGCCGACCACCTACGGTGGTCTCGTAAGCTGTCGAGCTGCCGGCCGCTTATGGTGGCCTGGTACACTGTCGAGCTGTCGGCCACCTATGGTCGCCTGATACACAGTCGAGCTGTCGATGATCTATGGAGGCCTTATAAGCTGTCGAGGTGGCGGCGATCTACGTTGGCCTGGTAGGCTATCGAGCTGCCGATCACCTACGGTGGCCTGGTACACTATCGAGCTGCCCACCACCTGAGGTGGCCTGGTAAACTGTCGAGCTGCCGGCCACCTATGGTCGCCTGATACACTGTCGAGCTGTCGGCCACCTATGGTCGCCTGATACACAGTCGAGCTGTCGATGATCTATGGAGGCCTTATAAGCTGTCGAGGTGGCGGCGACCTACGTTGGCCTGGTAGGCTATCGAGCTGCGGATCACCTACGGTGGCCTGATACACTATCGAGCTGCCCACCGCCTACGGTGGCCTGGTACACTATCGAGTTGCCCACCACCTACGGTGGCCTGGTACACTGTCGAGCTGCCGGCTACCTATGGAGGCCTGGTACATTGTCGAGCTGCCGACCACCTACGGTGACCTGGTACACTATCGAGCCGCCGACCACCTATGGTCGCCTGATACTCAGTCGAGCTGTCGATGATCTATGGAGGCCTGGTAAGCTCTCGAGCTGGCGGCGACCTACGTTGGCCTGATAGGCTGTCGACCTGCCGATCTCCTGTGGTGGCCTGGTACACTATCGAGCTGCCCACCACCTACGGTGGCCTGGTACACTGTCGAGCTGCCGGCTACCTATGGAGGCCTGGTACATTGTCGAGCTGCCGACCACCTACGGTGGCCTGGTACACTATCGAGCTGCCGGCCACCTATGGCCGCCTGATACACAGTCGAGCTGTCGGCCATCTATGGTGGCCTCATAAGCTGTCGAGCTGGCGGTGGCCTGTGTTGGCCTGGTAGGCTGTCGAGCTGCCGATCACCTACGGTGGCCTGGTACACTGTCGAGCTGCCGGCTACCTATGGAGGCCTGGTACATTGTCGAGCTGCCGACAACCTACGGTGGCCTGGTACACTATCGAGCTGCCGGCCACCTATGGTCGCCTGATACACAGCCGAGCTGTCGGCCATCTATGGTGGCCTCATAAGCTGTCGAGCTGGCGGTGGCCTGTGTTGGCCTGGTAGGCTGTCGAGCTGCCGATCACCTACGGTGGCCTGGTACACTGTCGAGCTGCCGACCACCTACGGTGGCCTGGTACACTATCGAGTTGCCGGCCACCTATGGTCGCCTGATACACAGTCGAGCTGTCGGCCATCTATGGTGGCCTGATAAGCTGTCGAGATGGCGGCGACCTACGTTGGCCTGGTAGGCTATCGAGGTGCCGATCACCTACGGTGGCCTGATACACTATCGAGCTGCCCACCACCTACGGTGGCCTGGTACACTATCGAGTTGCCCACCACCTACGGTGGCCTGGTACACTGTCGAGCTGCCGGCTACCTATGGAGGCCTGGTACATTGTCGAGCTGCCGACCACCTACGGTGGCCTGGTACACTATCGAGTTGCCGGCCACCTATGGTCGCCTGATACACAGTCGAGCTGTCGGCCATCTATGGTGGCCTGATAAGCTGTCGAGATGGCGGCGACCTACGTTGGCCTGGTAGGCTATCGAGGTGCCGATCACCTACGGTGGCCTGATACACTATCGAGCTGCCCACCACCTACGGTGGCCTGGTACACTATCGAGTTGCCCACCACCTATGGTCGCCTGATACACAGTCGAGCTGTCGGCCATCTATGGTGGCCTCATAAGCTGTCGAGCTGGCGGTGGCCTGTGTTGGCCTGGTAGGCTGTCGAGCTGCCGATCACCTACGGTGGCCTGGTACACTGTCGAGCTGCCGGCTACCTATGGAGGCCTGGTACATTGTCGAGCTGCCGACCACCTACGGTGACCTGGTACACTATCGAGCCGCCGACCACCTATGGTCGCCTGATACTCAGTCGAGCTGTCGATGATCTATGGAGGCCTGGTAAGCTCTCGAGCTGGCGGCGACCTACGTTGGCCTGATAGGCTGTCGACCTGCCGATCTCCTATGGTGGCCTGGTACACTATCGAGCTGCCCACCACCTACGGTGGCCTGGTACACTGTCGAGCTGCCGGCTACCTATGGAGGCCTGGTACATTGTCGAGCTGCCGACCACCTACGGTGGCCTGGTACACTATCGAGCTGCCGGCCACCTATGTTCGCCTGATACACAGTCGAGCTGTCGGCCATCTATGGTGGCCTGATAAGCTGTCGAGGTGGCGGCGGCCTACGTTGGCCTGGTAGGCTATCGAGCTGCCGACCACCTACGGTGGCCTGGTACACTATCGAGTTGCCGGCCACCTATGGTCGCCTGATACACAGTCGAGCTGTCGGCCATCTATGTTGGCCCGGTTGTCTGTCGAGCTGCCGACCACCTACGGTGGCCTGGTACACTATCGAGCTGCCGGCCACCTATGGTCGCCTGATACACAGTCGAGCTGTCGGCCATCTATGGTCGCCTGATCAGCTGTCGAGCTGGCGGTGACCTATGTTGGCCTGATACACTGTCGAGCTGTCGGCCACCTATGGTCGCCTGATACACAGTCGAGCTGTCGGCCATCTATGGTGGCCTGATAAGCTGTCGAGGTGGCGGCGACCTACGTTGGCCTGGTAGGCTATCGAGCTGCCGATCACCTACGGTGGCCTGGTACACTATCGAGCTGCCGACCACCTACGGTGGTCTCGTAAGCTGTCGAGCTGCCGGCCGCTTATGGTGGCCTGGTACACTGTCGAGCTGTCGGCCACCTATGGTCGCCTGATACACAGTCGAGCTGTCGATGATCTATGGAGGCCTTATAAGCTGTCGAGGTGGCGGCGACCTACGTTGGTCTGGTAGGCTATCGAGCTGCCGATCACCTACGGTGGCCTGGTACACTATCGAGCTGCCCACCACCTACGGTGGCCTGGTACACTGTCGAGCTGCCGACCACCTATGGTCGCCTGATACACTGTCGAGCTGTCGGCCACCTATCGTCGCCTGATACACAGTCGAGCTGTCGATGATCTATGGAGGCCTTATAAGCTGTCGAGGTGGCGGCGACCTACGTTGGCCTGGTAGGCTATCGAGCTGCGGATCACCTACGGTGGCCTGGTACACTACCGAGCTGCCCACCACCTACGGTGGCCTAGTACACTGTCGAGCTGCCGGCTACCTATGGAGGCCTGGTACGTTGTCGAGCTGCCGACCACCTACGGTGGCCTGGTACACTATCGAGCCGCCGGCTACCTATGGAGGCCTGGTACACTGTCGAGCTGCCGACCACCTACGGTGGACTGGTACACTATCGAGTTGCCGGCCACCTATGGTCGCCCGATACACAGTCGAGCTGTCGGCCATCTATGGTGGCCTGATAAGCTGTCGAGGTGGCGGCGGCCTACGTTGGGCTGGTAGGCTATCGAGCTGCCGACCACCTACGGTGGCCTGGTACACTATCGAGCTGCCGGCCACCTATGGTCGCCTGATACACTATCGAGCTGCCGACCACCTACGGTGGTCTCGTAAGCTGTCGTGCTGCCGGCCGCTTATGGTGGCCTGGTACACTGTCGAGCTGCTGACCACCTACGGTTTCCTGGTACACTGTCTAGCTGCCGGCCACCTATGGTCGCCTGATACACTGTCGAGCTGTCGGCCACCTATGGTCGCCTGATACACAGTTGAGCTGTCGATGATCTATGGAGGCCTTATAAGCTGTCGAGGTGGCGGCGACCTACGTTGGCCTGGTAAGCTATCGAGCTGCCGATCACCTACGGTGGCCTGGTACACTGTCGAGCTGCCGGCTACCTACGGTGGCCTGGTACACTGTCGAGCTGCCGGCCACCTATGGTCGCCTGGTACACTATCGAGCCGCCGGCCACCTACGGTCGCCTGATACACAGTCGAGCTGTCGATGATCTATGGAGGCCTTATAAGCTGTCGAGTTGCGGCGACCTACGTTGGCCTGGTAAGCTATCGAGCTGCCGATCACCTACGGTGGCCTGGTACACTGTCGAGCTGCCGGCTACCTACGGTGGCCTGGTACACTGTCGAGCTGCCGGCCGGTCGCCTGGTACACTATCGAGCCGCCGGCCACCTACGGTCGCCTGATACACAGTCGAGCTGTCGGTCATCTATGGTGGCCTGATAAGCAGTCGAGCTGGCGGCGACCTACGTTGGCCTGGTACGCTGTCGAGCTGCCGATCACCTACCGTAGCCTGGTACACTATCGAGCTGCCGGCCACCTATGGTCGCCTGATACACAGTCCAGCTGTCGGCCATCTAGACTGGTAGACTGTCGAGCCGCCGACCACCTATGGTGGCCTCGTAAGCTGTCGAGCTGCCGGCAACTTATGGTGGCCTGGTACACTGTCCAGCTGCCGACCACCTACGGTGGCCTGGTACACTATCGAGGTGCCGGCCACCTATGGTCGCCTGATACACAGTCGAGCTGTCGGCCGTCTATGTTGGCCCGGTTGTCTGTCGAGCTGCCGACCACCTACGGTGGCCTGGTAAGCTGTAGAGCTGCCGGCCACTTATGGTGGCCTGGTACACTGTCGAGCTGCCGACCACCTACAGTTTCCTGGTACACTGTCGAGCTGCCGGCCACCTATGGTCGCCTGATACACTGTCGAGCTGTCGGCCGCCTATGGTCGCCTGATACAAAGTCGAGCTGTCGGCCATCTATGTTGGCCTGGTAGGCTGTCGAGCTGCCGACCACCTACGGTGGCCTGGTAAGCTGTAGAGCTGCCGGCCATTATGGTGGCCTGGTAGACGTAAGCTGTAGAGCTGCCGGCCACATGTGGTGGCCTGGTAGACTGTCGTGCTGCCGACCACCTACGTTTTCCTGGTACACTGTCGAGCTGCCGGCTACCTATGGTGGCCTGGTAAACTGTCGAGCTGCCGGCCACGTATGGTAGCCTGGTAAACTGTCGACCTGTAGACCACCTACATATGTTACCTAGGTAAGCTGTCGAGCTGCCGACCACCTACGGTGGCCTGGTAAGCTGTAGAGCTGCCGGCCATTTATGGTGGCCTGGTACACTGTCGAGCTGCCGGCCACCTATGGTCGCCTGATACACTGTCGAGCTGTCGGCCACCTATGGTGGCCTGGTAAGCTGTAGAGCTGCCGGCCACTTATGGTGGCCTGGTAGACGTAAGCTGTAGAGCTGCCGGCCACTTATGGTGGCCTGGTACACTGTCGAGCTGCCGACCACCTATGGTGGCCTCATAAGCTGTCGAGCTGGCGGTGGCCTGTGTTGGCCTGGTAGGCTGTCGAGCTGCCGATCACCTACGGTGGCCTGGTACACTGTCGAGCTGCCGGCTACCTATGGAGGCCTGGTACATTGTCGAGCTGCCGACCACCTACGGTGACCTGGTACACTATCGAGCCGCCGACCACCTATGGTCGCCTGATACTCAGTCGAGCTGTCGATGATCTATGGAGGCCTGGTAAGCTCTCGAGCTGGCGGCGACCTACGTTGGCCTGATAGGCTGTCGACCTGCCGATCTCCTATGGTGGCCTGGTACACTATCGAGCTGCCCACCACCTACGGTGGCCTGGTACACTATCGAGTTGCCGGCCACCTATGGTCGCCTGATACACAGTCGAGCTGTCGGCCATCTATGGTGGCCTGATAAGCTGTCGAGCTGGCGGTGGCCTGTGTTGGCCTGGTTGGCTGTCGAGCTGCCGATCACCTACGGTGGCCTGGTACACTGTCGAGCTGCCGGCTACCTATGGAGGCCTGGTACGTTGTCGAGCTGCCGACCACCTACGGTGGCCTGGTACACTATCGAGCCGCCGGCTACCTATGGAGGCCTGGTACACTGTCGAGCTGCCGACCACCTACGGTGGCCTGGTACACTATCGAGCTGCCGGCCACCTATGGTCGCCTGATACACAGTCGAGCTGTCGGCCATCTATGGTGGCCTGATAAGCTGTCGAGGTGGCGGCGACCTACGTTGGCCTGGTAGGCTATCGAGCTGCCGATCACCTACGGTGGCCTGGTACACTATCGAGCTGCCGACCACCTACGGTGGTCTCGTAAGCTCTCGAGCTGCCGGCCGCTTATGGTGGCCTGGTACACTGTCGAGCTGTCGGCCACCTATGGTCGCCTGATACACAGTCGAGCTGTCGATGATCTATGGAGGCCTTATAAGCTGTCGAGGTGGCGGCGACCTACGTTGGCCTGGTAGGCTATCGAGCTGCCGACCACCTACGGTGGCCTGGTACACTATCGAGCCGCCGGCTACCTATGGAGGCCTGGTACACTGTCGAGCTGCCGACCACCTACGGTGGCCTGGTACACTATCGAGCTGCCGGCCACCTATGGTCGCCTGATACACTATCGAGTTGCCGGCCACCTATGGTCGCCTGATACACAGTCGAGCTGTCGGCCATCTATGGTGGCCTGATAAGCTGTCGAGATGGCGGCGACCTACGTTGGCCTGGTAGGCTATCGAGGTGCCGATCACCTACGGTGGCCTGATACACTATCGAGCTGCCGACCACCTACGGTGGCCTGGTACACTATCGAGCCGCCGGCTACCTATGGAGGCCTGGTACACTGTCGAGCTGCCGACCACCTACGGTGGCCTGGTACACTATCGAGCTGCCGGCCACCTATGGTCGCCTGATACACAGTCGAGCTGTCGGCCATCTATGGTGGCCTGATAAGCTGTCGAGGTGGCGGCGACCTACGTTGGCCTGGTAGGCTATCGAGCTGCCGATCACCTACGGTGGCCTGGTACACTATCGAGCTGCCGACCACCTACGGTGGTCTCGTAAGCTGTCGAGCTGCCGGCCGCTTATGGTGGCCTGGTACACTGTCGAGCTGTCGGCCACCTATGGTCGCCTGATACACAGTCGAGCTGTCGATGATCTATGGAGGCCTTATAAGCTGTCGAGGTGGCGGCGACCTACGTTGGCCTGGTAGGCTATCGAGCTGCCGACCACCTACGGTGGCCTGGTACACTATCGAGCCGCCGGCTACCTATGGAGGCCTGGTACACTGTCGAGCTGCCGACCACCTACGGTGGCCTGGTACACTATCGAGCTGCCGGCCACCTATGGTCGCCTGATACACTATCGAGTTGCCGGCCACCTATGGTCGCCTGATACACAGTCGAGCTGTCGGCCATCTATGGTGGCCTGATAAGCTGTCGAGATGGCGGCGACCTACGTTGGCCTGGTAGGCTATCGAGGTGCCGATCACCTACGGTGGCCTGATACACTATCGAGTTGCCGGCCACCTATGGTCGCCTGATACACAGTCGAGCTGTCGGCCATCTATGGTGGCCTTATAAGCTGTCGAGGTGGCGGCGACCTACGTTGGCCTGGTAGGCTATCGAGCTGCCGACCACCTACGGTGGCCTGGTACACTATCGAGCCGCCGGCTACCTATGGAGGCCTGGTACACTATCGAGCTGCCGACCACCTACGGTGGTCTCGTAAGCTGTCGAGCTGCCGGCCGCTTATGGTGGCCTGGTACACTGTCGAGCTGTCGGCCACCTATGGTCGCCTGATACACAGTCGAGCTGTCGATGATCTATGGAGGCCTTATAAGCTGTCGAGGTGGCGGCGACCTACGTTGGTCTGGTAGGCTATCGAGCTGCCGATCACCTACGGTGGCCTGGTACACTATCGAGCTGCCCACCACCTACGGTGGCCTGGTACACTGTCGAGCTGCCGACCACCTATGGTCGCCTGATACACTGTCGAGCTGTCGGCCACCTATCGTCGCCTGATACACAGTCGAGCTGTCGATGATCTATGGAGGCCTTATAAGCTGTCGAGATGGCGGCAACCTACGTTGGCCTGGTAGGCTATCGAGCTGCCGACCACCTACGGTGGCCTGGTACACTATCGAGCCGCCGGCTACCTATGGAGGCCTGGTACACTGTCGAGCTGCCGACCACCTACGGTGGCCTGGTACACTATCGAGCTGCCGGCCACCTATGGTCGCCTGATACACAGTCGAGCTGTCGGCCATCTATGGTGGCCTGATAAGCTGTCGAGCTGGCGGTGGCCTGTGTTGGCCTGGTTGGCTGTCGAGCTGCCGATCACCTACGGTGGCCTGGTACACTGTCGAGCTGCCGGCTACCTATGGAGGCCTGGTACGTTGTCGAGCTGCCGACCACCTACGGTGGCCTGGTACACTATCGAGCCGCCGGCTACCTATGGAGGCCTGGTACACTGTCGAGCTGCCGACCACCTACGGTGGCCTGGTACACTATCGAGTTGCCGGCCACCTATGGTCGCCTGATACACAGTCGAGCTGTCGGCCATCTATGGTGGCCTGATAAGCTGTCGAGATGGCGGCGACCTACGTTGGCCTGGTAGGCTATCGAGGTGCCGATCACCTACGGTGGCCTGATACACTATCGAGCTGCCCACCACCTACGGTGGCCTGGTACACTATCGAGTTGCCCACCACCTACGGTGGCCTGGTACACTGTCGAGCTGCCGGCTACCTATGGAGGCCTGGTACATTGTCGAGCTGCCGACCACCTACGGTGGCCTGGTACACTATCGAGCTGCCGGCCACCTATGGTCGCCTGATACACAGTCGAGCTGTCGGCCATCTATGGTGGCCTCATAAGCTGTCGAGCTGGCGGTGGCCTGTGTTGGCCTGGTAGGCTGTCGAGCTGCCGATCACCTACGGTGGCCTGGTACACTGTCGAGCTGCCGGCTACCTATGGAGGCCTGGTACATTGTCGAGCTGCCGACCACCTACGGTGACCTGGTACACTATCGAGCCGCCGACCACCTATGGTCGCCTGATACTCAGTCGAGCTGTCGATGATCTATGGAGGCCTGGTAAGCTCTCGAGCTGGCGGCGACCTACGTTGGCCTGATAGGCTGTCGACCTGCCGATCTCCTATGGTGGCCTGGTACACTATCGAGCTGCCCACCACCTACGGTGGCCTGGTACACTGTCGAGCTGCCGGCTACCTATGGAGGCCTGGTACATTGTCGAGCTGCCGACCACCTACGGTGGCCTGGTACACTATCGAGCTGCCGGCCACCTATGGTCGCCTGATACACAGTCGAGCTGTCGGCCATCTATGGTCGCCTGATACACTGTCGAGCTGTCGGCCACCTATGGTGGCCTGGCAAGCTGTAGAGCTGCCGGCCACTTATGGTGGCCTGGTAGACGTAAGCTGTAGAGCTGCCGGCCACATATGGTGGCCTGGTACACTATCGAGCTGCCCACCACCTACGGTGGCCTGGTACACTGTCGAGCTGCCGGCTACCTATGGAGGCCTGGTACATTTTCGAGCTGCCGACCGCCTACGGTGGCCTGGTACACTATCGAGCTGCCGACCACCTACGGTTTCCTGGAACACTGTCGAGCTGCCGGCCACCTATGGTCGCCTGATACACTGTCGAGCTGTCGGCCACCTATGGTGGCCTGGTAAGCTGTAGAGCTGCCGGCCACTTATGGTGGCCTCTTAGACGTAAGCTGTCGAGCTGCCGGCCACTTATGGTGGCCTGGTACACTGTCCAGCTGCCGACCACCTACGGTGGCCTGGTACACTATCGAGCTGCCGGCCACCTATGGTCGCCTGATACACTGTCGAGCTGTCGGCCACCTATGGTGGCCTGGTAAGCTGTAGAGCTGCCGGCCACTTATGGTGGCCTGGTAGACGTAAGCTGTAGAGCTGCCGGCCACTTATGGTGGCCTGGTAGATGTAAGCTGTAGAGCTGCCGGCCACTTATGGTGGCCTGGTACACTGTCGAGCTGCCGACCACCTACGGTTTCCTGGTACACTGTCGAGCTGCCGGCCACCTATGGTCGCCTGATACACTGTCGAGCTGTCGGCCACCTATGGTGGCCTGGTAAGCTGTAGAGCTGCCGGCCACTTATGGTGGCCTGGTAGACGTAAGCTGTAGAGCTGCCGGCCACTTATGGTGGCCTGGTACACTGTCGAGCTGCCGACCACCTACGGTTTCCTGGTACACTGTCGAGCTGCCGGCCACTTATGGTCGCCTGATACACTGTCGAGCTGTCGGCCACCTATGGTGGCCTGGTAAGTTGTAGAGCTGCCGGCCACTTATGGTGGCCTGGTAGACGTAAGCTGTAGAGCTGCCGGCCACCTATGGTCGCCTGATACACTGTCGAGCTGTCGGCCCCCTATGGTGGCCTGGTACACTATCGAGCTGCCGGCCACCTATGGTCGCCTGATACACAGTCGAGCTGTCGGCCATCTATGGTGGCCTGATAAGCTGTCGAGGTGGCGGCGGCCTACGTTGGCCTGGTAGGCTATCGAGCTGCCGACCACCTACGGTGGCCTGGTACACTATCGAGTTGCCGGCCACCTATGGTCGCCTGATACACAGTCGAGCTGTCGGCCATCTATGTTGGCCCGGTTGTCTGTCGAGCTGCCGACCACCTACGGTGGCCTGGTACACTATCGAGCTGCCGGCCACCTATGGTCGCCTGATACACAGACGAGCTGTCGGCCATCTATGGTCGCCTGATCAGCTGTCGAGCTGGCGGTGACCTATGTTGGCCTGATACACTGTCGAGCTGTCGGCCACCTATGGTCGCCTGATACACAGTCGAGCTGTCGGCCATCTATGGTGGCCTGATAAGCTGTCGAGGTGGCGGCGACCTACGTTGGCCTGGTAGGCTATCGAGCTGCCGATCACCTACGGTGGCCTGGTACACTATCGAACTGCCGACCACCTACGGTGGTCTCGTAAGCTGTCGAGCTGCCGGCCGCTTATGGTGGCCTGGTACACTGTCGAGCTGTCGGCCACCTATGGTCGCCTGATACACAGTCGAGCTGTCGATGATCTATGGAGGCCTTATAAGCTGTCGAGGTGGCGGCGACCTACGTTGGTCTGGTAGGCTATCGAGCTGCCGATCACCTACGGTGGCCTGGTACACTATCGAGCTGCCCACCACCTACGGTGGCCTGGTACACTGTCGAGCTGCCGGCCACCTATGGTCGCCTGATACACTGTCGAGCTGTCGGCCACCTATGGTCGCCTGATACACAGTCGAGCTGTCGATGATCTATGGAGGCCTTATAAGCTGTCGAGGTGGCGGCGACCTACGTTGGCCTGGTAGGCTATCGAGCTGCGGATCACCTACGGTGGCCTGGTACACTACCGGGCTGCCCACCACCTACGGTGGCCTGGTACACTGTCGAGCTGCCGGCTACCTATGGAGGCCTGGTACGTTGTCGAGCTGCCGACCACCTACGGTGGCCTGGTACACTATCGAGCCGCCGGCTACCTATGGAGGCCTGGTACACTGTGGAGCTGCCGACCACCTACGGTGGCCTGGTACACTATCGAGTTGCCGGCCACCTATGGTCGCCTGATACACAGTCGAGCTGTCGGCCATCTATGGTGGCCTGATAAGCTGTCGAGGTGGCGGTGGCCTACGTTGGCCTGGTAGGCTATCGAGCTGCCGACCACCTACGGTGGCCTGGTACACTATCGAGCTGCCGGCCACCTATGGTCGCCTGATACACTATCGAGCTGCCGACCACCTACGGTGGTCTCGTAAGCTGTCGTGCTGCCGGCCGCTTATGGTGGCCTGGTACACTGTCGAGCTGCCGGCCACCTATGGTCGCCTGATACACTGTCGAGCTGTCGGCCGCCTATGGTCGCCTGATACAAAGTCGAGCTGTCGGCCATCTATGTTGGCCTGGTAGGCTGTCGAGCTGCCGACCACCTACGGTGGCCTGGTAAGCTGTAGAGCTGCCGGCCATTATGGTGGCCTGGTAGACGTAAGCTGTAGAGCTGCCGGCCACATGTGGTGGCCTGGTAGACTGTCGTGCTGCCGACCACCTACGTTTTCCTGGTACACTGTCGAGCTGCCGGCTACCTATGGTGGCCTGGTAAACTGTCGAGCTGCCGGCCACGTATGGTAGCCTGGTAAACTGTCGACCTGTAGACCACCTACATATGTTACCTAGGTAAGCTGTCGAGCTGCCGACCACCTACGGTGGCCTGGTAAGCTGTAGAGCTGCCGGCCATTTATGGTGGCCTGGTACACTGTCGAGCTGCCGGCCACCTATGGTCGCCTGATACACTGTCGAGCTGTCGGCCACCTATGGTGGCCTGGTAAGCTGTAGAGCTGCCGGCCACTTATGGTGGCCTGGTAGACGTAAGCTGTAGAGCTGCCGGCCACTTATGGTGGCCTGGTACACTGTCGAGCTGCCGACCACCTATGGTGGCCTCATAAGCTGTCGAGCTGGCGGTGGCCTGTGTTGGCCTGGTAGGCTGTCGAGCTGCCGATCACCTACGGTGGCCTGGTACACTGTCGAGCTGCCGGCTACCTATGGAGGCCTGGTACATTGTCGAGCTGCCGACCACCTACGGTGACCTGGTACACTATCGAGCCGCCGACCACCTATGGTCGCCTGATACTCAGTCGAGCTGTCGATGATCTATGGAGGCCTGGTAAGCTCTCGAGCTGGCGGCGACCTACGTTGGCCTGATAGGCTGTCGACCTGCCGATCTCCTATGGTGGCCTGGTACACTATCGAGCTGCCCACCACCTACGGTGGCCTGGTACACTATCGAGTTGCCGGCCACCTATGGTCGCCTGATACACAGTCGAGCTGTCGGCCATCTATGGTGGCCTGATAAGCTGTCGAGCTGGCGGTGGCCTGTGTTGGCCTGGTTGGCTGTCGAGCTGCCGATCACCTACGGTGGCCTGGTACACTGTCGAGCTGCCGGCTACCTATGGAGGCCTGGTACGTTGTCGAGCTGCCGACCACCTACGGTGGCCTGGTACACTATCGAGCCGCCGGCTACCTATGGAGGCCTGGTACACTGTCGAGCTGCCGACCACCTACGGTGGCCTGGTACACTATCGAGCTGCCGGCCACCTATGGTCGCCTGATACACAGTCGAGCTGTCGGCCATCTATGGTGGCCTGATAAGCTGTCGAGGTGGCGGCGACCTACGTTGGCCTGGTAGGCTATCGAGCTGCCGATCACCTACGGTGGCCTGGTACACTATCGAGCTGCCGACCACCTACGGTGGTCTCGTAAGCTCTCGAGCTGCCGGCCGCTTATGGTGGCCTGGTACACTGTCGAGCTGTCGATGATCTATGGAGGCCTTATAAGCTGTCGAGGTGGCGGCGACCTACGTTGGCCTGGTAGGCTATCGAGCTGCCGACCACCTACGGTGGCCTGGTACACTATCGAGCCGCCGGCTACCTATGGAGGCCTGGTACACTGTCGAGCTGCCGACCACCTACGGTGGCCTGGTACACTATCGAGCTGCCGGCCACCTATGGTCGCCTGATACACTATCGAGTTGCCGGCCACCTATGGTCGCCTGATACACAGTCGAGCTGTCGGCCATCTATGGTGGCCTGATAAGCTGTCGAGATGGCGGCGACCTACGTTGGCCTGGTAGGCTATCGAGGTGCCGATCACCTACGGTGGCCTGATACACTATCGAGCTGCCGACCACCTACGGTGGCCTGGTACACTATCGAGCCGCCGGCTACCTATGGAGGCCTGGTACACTGTCGAGCTGCCGACCACCTACGGTGGCCTGGTACACTATCGAGCTGCCGGCCACCTATGGTCGCCTGATACACAGTCGAGCTGTCGGCCATCTATGGTGGCCTGATAAGCTGTCGAGGTGGCGGCGACCTACGTTGGCCTGGTAGGCTATCGAGCTGCCGATCACCTACGGTGGCCTGGTACACTATCGAGCTGCCGACCACCTACGGTGGTCTCGTAAGCTGTCGAGCTGCCGGCCGCTTATGGTGGCCTGGTACACTGTCGAGCTGTCGGCCACCTATGGTCGCCTGATACACAGTCGAGCTGTCGATGATCTATGGAGGCCTTATAAGCTGTCGAGGTGGCGGCGACCTACGTTGGCCTGGTAGGCTATCGAGCTGCCGACCACCTACGGTGGCCTGGTACACTATCGAGCCGCCGGCTACCTATGGAGGCCTGGTACACTGTCGAGCTGCCGACCACCTACGGTGGCCTGGTACACTATCGAGCTGCCGGCCACCTATGGTCGCCTGATACACTATCGAGTTGCCGGCCACCTATGGTCGCCTGATACACAGTCGAGCTGTCGGCCATCTATGGTGGCCTGATAAGCTGTCGAGATGGCGGCGACCTACGTTGGCCTGGTAGGCTATCGAGGTGCCGATCACCTACGGTGGCCTGATACACTATCGAGTTGCCGGCCACCTATGGTCGCCTGATACACAGTCGAGCTGTCGGCCATCTATGGTGGCCTTATAAGCTGTCGAGGTGGCGGCGACCTACGTTGGCCTGGTAGGCTATCGAGCTGCCGACCACCTACGGTGGCCTGGTACACTATCGAGCCGCCGGCTACCTATGGAGGCCTGGTACACTATCGAGCTGCCGACCACCTACGGTGGTCTCGTAAGCTGTCGAGCTGCCGGCCGCTTATGGTGGCCTGGTACACTGTCGAGCTGTCGGCCACCTATGGTCGCCTGATACACAGTCGAGCTGTCGATGATCTATGGAGGCCTTATAAGCTGTCGAGGTGGCGGCGACCTACGTTGGTCTGGTAGGCTATCGAGCTGCCGATCACCTACGGTGGCCTGGTACACTATCGAGCTGCCCACCACCTACGGTGGCCTGGTACACTGTCGAGCTGCCGACCACCTATGGTCGCCTGATACACTGTCGAGCTGTCGGCCACCTATCGTCGCCTGATACACAGTCGAGCTGTCGATGATCTATGGAGGCCTTATAAGCTGTCGAGATGGCGGCAACCTACGTTGGCCTGGTAGGCTATCGAGCTGCCGACCACCTACGGTGGCCTGGTACACTATCGAGCCGCCGGCTACCTATGGAGGCCTGGTACACTGTCGAGCTGCCGACCACCTACGGTGGCCTGGTACACTATCGAGCTGCCGGCCACCTATGGTCGCCTGATACACAGTCGAGCTGTCGGCCATCTATGGTGGCCTGATAAGCTGTCGAGCTGGCGGTGGCCTGTGTTGGCCTGGTTGGCTGTCGAGCTGCCGATCACCTACGGTGGCCTGGTACACTGTCGAGCTGCCGGCTACCTATGGAGGCCTGGTACGTTGTCGAGCTGCCGACCACCTACGGTGGCCTGGTACACTATCGAGCCGCCGGCTACCTATGGAGGCCTGGTACACTGTCGAGCTGCCGACCACCTACGGTGGCCTGGTACACTATCGAGTTGCCGGCCACCTATGGTCGCCTGATACACAGTCGAGCTGTCGGCCATCTATGGTGGCCTGATAAGCTGTCGAGATGGCGGCGACCTACGTTGGCCTGGTAGGCTATCGAGGTGCCGATCACCTACGGTGGCCTGATACACTATCGAGCTGCCCACCACCTACGGTGGCCTGGTACACTATCGAGTTGCCCACCACCTACGGTGGCCTGGTACACTGTCGAGCTGCCGGCTACCTATGGAGGCCTGGTACATTGTCGAGCTGCCGACCACCTACGGTGGCCTGGTACACTATCGAGCTGCCGGCCACCTATGGTCGCCTGATACACAGTCGAGCTGTCGGCCATCTATGGTGGCCTCATAAGCTGTCGAGCTGGCGGTGGCCTGTGTTGGCCTGGTAGGCTGTCGAGCTGCCGATCACCTACGGTGGCCTGGTACACTGTCGAGCTGCCGGCTACCTATGGAGGCCTGGTACATTGTCGAGCTGCCGACCACCTACGGTGACCTGGTACACTATCGAGCCGCCGACCACCTATGGTCGCCTGATACTCAGTCGAGCTGTCGATGATCTATGGAGGCCTGGTAAGCTCTCGAGCTGGCGGCGACCTACGTTGGCCTGATAGGCTGTCGACCTGCCGATCTCCTATGGTGGCCTGGTACACTATCGAGCTGCCCACCACCTACGGTGGCCTGGTACACTGTCGAGCTGCCGGCTACCTATGGAGGCCTGGTACATTGTCGAGCTGCCGACCACCTACGGTGGCCTGGTACACTATCGAGCTGCCGGCCACCTATGGTCGCCTGATACACAGTCGAGCTGTCGGCCATCTATGGTCGCCTGATACACTGTCGAGCTGTCGGCCACCTATGGTGGCCTGGCAAGCTGTAGAGCTGCCGGCCACTTATGGTGGCCTGGTAGACGTAAGCTGTAGAGCTGCCGGCCACTTATGGTGGCCTGGTACACTATCGAGCTGCCCACCACCTACGGTGGCCTGGTACACTGTCGAGCTGCCGGCTACCTATGGAGGCCTGGTACATTTTCGAGCTGCCGACCGCCTACGGTGGCCTGGTACACTATCGAGCTGCCGACCACCTACGGTTTCCTGGAACACTGTCGAGCTGCCGGCCACCTATGGTCGCCTGATACACTGTCGAGCTGTCGGCCACCTATGGTGGCCTGGTAAGCTGTAGAGCTGCCGGCCACTTATGGTGGCCTCTTAGACGTAAGCTGTCGAGCTGCCGGCCACTTATGGTGGCCTGGTACACTGTCCAGCTGCCTACCACCTACGGTGGCCTGGTACACTATCGAGCTGCCGGCCACCTATGGTCGCCTGATACACTGTCGAGCTGTCGGCCACCTATGGTGGCCTGGTAAGCTGTAGAGCTGCCGGCCACTTATGGTGGCCTGGTAGACGTAAGCTGTAGAGCTGCCGGCCACTTATGGTGGCCTGGTAGATGTAAGCTGTAGAGCTGCCGGCCACTTATGGTGGCCTGGTACACTGTCGAGCTGCCGACCACCTACGGTTTCCTGGTACACTGTCGAGCTGCCGGCCACCTATGGTCGCCTGATACACTGTCGAGCTGTCGGCCACCTATGGTGGCCTGGTAAGCTGTAGAGCTGCCGGCCACTTATGGTGGCCTGGTAGACGTAAGCTGTAGAGCTGCCGGCCACTTATGGTGGCCTGGTACACTGTCGAGCTGCCGACCACCTACGGTTTCCTGGTACACTGTCGAGCTGCCGGCCACTTATGGTCGCCTGATACACTGTCGAGCTGTCGGCCACCTATGGTGGCCTGGTAAGTTGTAGAGCTGCCGGCCACTTATGGTGGCCTGGTAGACGTAAGCTGTAGAGCTGCCGGCCACCTATGGTCGCCTGATACACTGTCGAGCTGTCGGCCCCCTATGGTGGCCTGGTACACTATCGAGCTGCCGGCCACCTATGGTCGCCTGATACACAGTCGAGCTGTCGGCCATCTATGGTGGCCTGATAAGCTGTCGAGGTGGCGGCGGCCTACGTTGGCCTGGTAGGCTATCGAGCTGCCGACCACCTACGGTGGCCTGGTACACTATCGAGTTGCCGGCCACCTATGGTCGCCTGATACACAGTCGAGCTGTCGGCCATCTATGTTGGCCCGGTTGTCTGTCGAGCTGCCGACCACCTACGGTGGCCTGGTACACTATCGAGCTGCCGGCCACCTATGGTCGCCTGATACACAGTCGAGCTGTCGGCCATCTATGGTCGCCTGATCAGCTGTCGAGCTGGCGGTGACCTATGTTGGCCTGATACACTGTCGAGCTGTCGGCCACCTATGGTCGCCTGATACACAGTCGAGCTGTCGGCCATCTATGGTGGCCTGATAAGCTGTCGAGGTGGCGGCGACCTACGTTGGCCTGGTAGGCTATCGAGCTGCCGATCACCTACGGTGGCCTGGTACACTATCGAACTGCCGACCACCTACGGTGGTCTCGTAAGCTGTCGAGCTGCCGGCCGCTTATGGTGGCCTGGTACACTGTCGAGCTGTCGGCCACCTATGGTCGCCTGATACACAGTCGAGCTGTCGATGATCTATGGAGGCCTTATAAGCTGTCGAGGTGGCGGCGACCTACGTTGGTCTGGTAGGCTATCGAGCTGCCGATCACCTACGGTGGCCTGGTACACTATCGAGCTGCCCACCACCTACGGTGGCCTGGTACACTGTCGAGCTGCCGGCCACCTATGGTCGCCTGATACACTGTCGAGCTGTCGGCCACCTATGGTCGCCTGATACACAGTCGAGCTGTCGATGATCTATGGAGGCCTTATAAGCTGTCGAGGTGGCGGGGACCTACGTTGGCCTGGTAGGCTATCGAGCTGCGGATCACCTACGGTGGCCTGGTACACTACCGGGCTGCCCACCACCTACGGTGGCCTGGTACACTGTCGAGCTGCCGGCTACCTATGGAGGCCTGGTACGTTGTCGAGCTGCCGACCACCTACGGTGGCCTGGTACACTATCGAGCCGCCGGCTACCTATGGAGGCCTGGTACACTGTGGAGCTGCCGACCACCTACGGTGGCCTGGTACACTATCGAGTTGCCGGCCACCTATGGTCGCCTGATACACAGTCGAGCTGTCGGCCATCTATGGTGGCCTGATAAGCTGTCGAGGTGGCGGCGGCCTACGTTGGCCTGGTAGGCTATCGAGCTGCCGACCACCTACGGTGGCCTGGTACACTATCGAGCTGCCGGCCACCTATGGTCGCCTGATACACTATCGAGCTGCCGACCACCTACGGTGGTCTCGTAAGCTGTCGTGCTGCCGGCCGCTTATGGTGGCCTGGTACACTGTCGAGCTGCCGACCACCTACGGTTTCCTGGTACACTGTCGAGCTGCCGGCCACCTATGGTCGCCTGATACACTGTCGAGCTGTCATCCACCTATGGTCGCCTGATACACAGTCGAGCTGTCGATGATCTATGGAGGCCTTATAAGGTGTCGAGGTGGCGGCGACCTACGTTGGCCTGGTAAGCTATCGAGCTGCCGATCACCTACGGTGGCCTGGTACACTGTCGAGCTGCCGGCTACCTACGGTGGCCTGGTACACTGTCGAGCTGCCGGCCACCTATGGTCGCCTGGTACACTATCGAGCCGCCGGCCACCTACGGTCGCCTGATACACAGTCGAGCTGTCGATGATCTATGGAGGCCTTATAAGCTGTCGAGGTGGCGGCGACCTACGTTGGCCTGGCAAGCTATCGAGCTGCCGATCACCTACGGTGGCCTGGTACACTGTCGAGCTGCCGGCTACCTACGGTGGCCTGGTACACTGTCGAGCTGCAGGCCACCTATGGTCGCCTGGTACACTATCGAGCCGCCGGCCACCTACGGTCGCCTGATACACAGTCGAGCTGTCGGTCATCTATGGTGGCCTGATAAGCTGTCGAGCTGGCGGCGACCTACGTTGGCCTGGTACGCTGTCGAGCTGCCGATCACCTACTGTAGCCTGGTACACTATCGAGCTGCCGGCCACCTATGGTCGCCTGATACACAGTTCAGCTGTCGGCCATCTATGGAGACCTGATAAGCTGTCGAGCTGGCGGCGACCTACGTCCGCCTGGTAGACTGTCGAGCTGCCGACCACCTATGGTGGCCTCGTAAGCTGTCGAGCTGCCGGCAACTTATGGTGGCCTGGTACACTGTCCAGCTGCCGACCACCTACGGTGGCCTGGTACACTATCGAGGTGCCGGCCACCTATGGTCGCCTGATACACAGTCGAGCTGTCGGCCGTCTATATTGGCCCGGTTGTCTGTCGAGCAGCCGACCACCTACGGTGGCCTGGTAAGCTGTAGAGCTGCCGGCCACTTATGGTGGCCTGGTACACTGTCGAGCTGCCGACCACCTACAGTTTCCTGGTACACTGTCGAGCTGCCGGCCACCTATGGTCGCCTGACACACAATCGAGCTGTCGGCCATCTATGGTAGCCTGATAAGTTGTTGAGCTGCCGGCCACTTATGGTGGCCTGGTACTCTGTCGAGCTGCCGACTACCTACGGTGGCCTGGTACACTGTCGAGCTGCCGGCCACCTATGGTCGCCTGATACATAGGCGAGCTGTCGGCCATCTATGGTGGCCTGATAAGCTGTCGAGCTGGCGGCGACCTACGTTGGCCTGGAAGGCTGTCGAGCTGCCGATCACCTATGGTGGCCTGGTAAGCTGTCTAGCTGCCGGCCACTTATGGTCGCCTGATACACAGTCAGGCTGTCGGCCACCTATGGTGGCCTGATAAGCTGTCGAGCTGGCGGTGACCTATGTTGGCCTGGTAGGCTGTCAAGCTGCTAACCAACTATGGTGGCCTGGTAAGCTGTCGAGCTGCCGGCCACTTATAGTGGCCTGGTACACTGTCGAGCTGCCGGCTACCTATGGAGGCCTGGTACATTGTCGAGCTGCCGACCACCTACGGTGGCCTGGAAAGCTGTCGACCTGCCGGCCACTTATGGTGGCCTGGTACACTGTCGAGCTGCCGGCCACCTATGGTCGCCTGACACACAATCGAGCTGTCGGCCATCTATGGTAGCCTGATAAGCTGTTGAGCTGCCGGCCACTTATGGTGGCCTGGTACTCTGTCGAGCTGCCGACTACCTACGGTGGCCTGGTACACTGTCGAGCTGCCGGCCACCTATGGTCGCCTGATACATAGGCGAGCTGTCGGCCATCTATGGTGGCCTGATAAGCTGTCGAGCTGGCGGCGACCTACGTTGGCCTGGTAGGCTGTCGAGCTGCCGATCACCTATGGTGGCCTGGTAAGCTGTCTAGCTGCCGGCCACTTATGGTCGCCTGATACACAGTCAAGCTGTCGGCCACCTATGGTGGCCTGATAAGCTGTCGAGCTGTCGGTGACCTATGTTGGCCTGGTAGGCTGTCGAGCTGCCGACCACCTATGGAGGCCTGGAAGGCTGTCCACCTGCCGGCCACTTATGGTGGCCTGCCAAGCTGCCGGCCACGTATGTTGGCCTGGTAGGCTGTCGGGCTGCCCACCACATACGGTGGCCTGGTAAGCTGTAGAGCTGCCGGCCACTTATGGTGGCTTGGTACACTGTCGAGCTGCCGACCACCTACGGTTTCCTGGTACACTGTCGAGCTGCCGGCCACCTATGGTCGCCTGATACACTGTCGAGCTGTCGGCCACCTATGGTCGCCTGATACACTGTCGAGCTGCCGACCACCTATGGTGGCCTGGAAAGCTGTCGACCTGCCGGCCACTTATGGTGGCCTGTCAAGCAGCCGGCCACGTATGTTGGCCAGGTAGGCTGTCGAGCTGCCGACCACCTACGGTGGCCTGGCAAGCGGTAGAGCTGCCGGCCACTTATGGTGACCTGGTACACTATCAAGCCGCCGGCCACCTATGGTCGCCTGACACACAGTCAAGCTGTCGGTCATCTATGTGGGCCTGGTAGGCTGTCGAGTTGCCGACCACCTACGGTTTCCTGGTACACTGTCGAGCTGCCGGCCACCTATGGTCGCCTGATACACTGTCGAGCTGTCGGCCACCTATGGTCGCCTGGTACACAGTCGAGCTGTCGATGATCTATGGAGGCCTTATAAGCTGTCGAGGTGGCGGCGACCTACGTTGGCCTGGTAGGCTATCGAGCTGCCGATCACCTACGGTGGCCTGGTACACTATCGAGCTGCCCACCACCTACGGTAGCCTGGTACACTATCAAGCCGCCGGCCACCTATGGTCGCCTGACACACAGTCGAGCTGTCGGTCATCTATGGTGGCCTGATAAGCTGTCGAGCTGGCGGTGACCTATATTGGCCTGGTAGGCTGTCGAGCTGCCGATCACCTACGGTGGCCTGGTACACTATCGAGCTGCCGACCACCTACGGTGGTCTCGTAAGCTGTCGAGCTGCCGGCCGCTTATGGTGGCCTGGTACACTGTCGAGCTGCCGACCACCTACGGTTTCCTGGTACACTGTCGAGCTGCCGACCACCTACGGTTTCCTGGTACACTGTCGAGCTGCCGGCCACCTATGGTCGCCTGATACACTGTCGAGCTGCCGGCCACCTATGGTCGCCTGATACACTGTCGAGCTGTCGGCCACCTATGGTCGCCTGATACACAGTCGAGCTGTCGGCCATCTATGGTGGCCTGATAAGCTGTCGAGGTGGCGACGACCTACGTTGGCCTGGTAGGCTATCGAGCTGCCGATCACCTACGGTGGCCTGGTACACTATCGAGCTGCCGACCACCTACGGTGGTCTCGTAAGCTGTCGAGCTGCCGGCCGCTTATGGTGGCCTGGTACACTGTCGAGCTGCCGACCACCTACGGTTTCCTGGTACACTGTCGAGCTGCCGGCCACCTATGGTCGCCTGATACACTGTCGAGCTGTCGGCCACCTATGGTCGCCTGATACACAGTCGAGCTGTCGATGATCTATGGAGGCCTTATAAGCTGTCGAGATGGCGGCAACCTACGTTGGCCTGGTAGGCTATCGAGCTGCCGACCACCTACGGTGGCCTGGTACACTATCGAGCTGCCGGCTACCTATGGAGGCCTGGTACACTGTCGAGCTGCCGACCACCTACGGTGGCCTGGTACACTATCGAGCTGCCGGCCACCTATGGTCGCCTGATACACAGTCGAGCTGTCGGCCATCTATGGTGGCCTGATAAGCTGTCGAGCTGGCGGTGGCCTGTGTTGGCCTGGTTGGCTGTCGAGCTGCCGATCACCTACGGTGGCCTGGTACACTGTCGAGCTGCCGGCTACCTATGGAGGCCTGGTACATTGTCGAGCTGCCGACCACCTACGGTGATCTCGGACACTATCGAGCCGCTGACCACCTATAGTCGCCTGATACTCAGTCGAGCTGTCGATGATCTATGGAGGCCTGGTAAGCTCTCGAGCTGGCGGCGACCTACGTTGGCCTGATAGGCTGTCGACCTGCCGATCTCCTATGGTGGCCTGGTACACTATCGAGCTGCCCACCACCTACGGTGGCCTGGTACACTGTCGAGCTGCCGGCCACCTATGGAGGCCTGGTACATTGTCGAGCTGCCGACCACCTACGGTGGCCTGGTACACTATCGAGCTGCCGGCCACCTAGGGTCGCCTGATACACAGTCGAGCTGTCGGCCATCTATGGTGGCCTGATAAGCTGTCGAGGTGGCGGCGACCTACGTTGGCCTGGTAGGCTATCGAGCTGCCGATCACCTACGGTGGCCTGGTACACTATCGAGCTGCCCACCACCTACGGTGGCCTGGTACACTGTCGAGCTGCCGGCTACCTATGGAGGCCTGGTACATTGTCGAGCTGCCGACCGCCTACGGTGGCCTGGTACACTATCGAGCTGCCGGCCACCTATGGTCGCCTGATACACAGTCGAGCTGTCGGCCATCTATGGTGGCCTGATAAGCTATCGAGCTGGCGGTGGCCTGTGTTGGCCTGGTGGGTTGTCGAGCTGCCGATCACCTACAGTGGCCTGGTACACTGTCGAGCTGCCGGCTACCTATGGGGGCCTGGCATATTGTCGAGCTGCTGACCACCTACGGTGACCTGGTACACTATCGAGCCGCCGACCACCTATGGTCGCCTGATACTCAGTCGAGCTGTCGATGATCTATGGAGGCCTGGTAAGCTTTCGAGCTGGCGGCGACCTACGTTGGCCTGATAGGCTGTCGACCTGCCGATCTCCTATGGTGGCCTGGTACACTATCGAGCTGCCCACCACCTACGGCGGCCTGGTACACTGTCGAGCTGCCGGCCACCTATGGAGGCCTGGTACATTGTCGAGCTGAGGGCGACCTACGTTGGCCTGGTGCGCTGTCGAGCTGCCGATCACCTACTGTAGCCTGGTACACTATCGAGCTGCCGACCACCTACCGTGGTCTCGTAAGCTGTCGTGCTGCCGGCCGCTTATGGTGGCCTGGTACACTGTCGAGCTGCCGACCACCTACGGTTTCCTGGTACACTGTCGAGCCGCCGACCACCTATGGTCGCCTGATACTCAGTCGAGCTGTCGATGATCTATGGAGGCCTGGTAAGCTTTCGAGCTGGCGGCGACCTACGTTGGCCTGATAGGCTGTCGACCTGCCGATCTCCTATGGTGGCCTGGTACACTATCGAGCTGCCCACCACCTACGGCGGCCTGGTACACTATCGAGCTGCCCACCACCTACGGTGGCCTGGTACACTGTCGAGCTGCCGGCCACCTATGGAGGCCTGGTACATTGTCGAGCCGCCGACCACCTACGGTGGCCTGGTACACTATCGAGCTGCCGGCCACCTATGGTCGCCTGATACACAGTCGAGCTGTCGGCCATCTATGGTGGCCTGATAAGCTGTCGAGGTGGCGTCGACCTACGTTGGCCTGGTAGGCTATCGAGCTGCCGATCACCTACGGTGGCCTGGTACACTATCGAGCTGCCCACCACCTACGGTCGCCTGATACACAGTCGAGCTGTCGGCCATCTATGGTGGCCTGATAAGCTATCGAGCTGGCGGTGGCCTGTGTTGGCCTGGTGGGTTGTCGAGCTGCCGATCACCTACAGTGGCCTGGTACACTGTCGAGCTGCCGGCTACCTATGGGGGCCTGGCATATTGTCGAGCTGCTGACCACCTACGGTGACCTGGTACACTATCGAGCCGCCGACCACCTATGGTCGCCTGATACTCAGTCGAGCTGTCGATGATCTATGGAGGCCTGGTAAGCTTTCGAGCTGGCGGCGACCTACGTTGGCCTGATAGGCTGTCGACCTGCCGATCTCCTATGGTGGCCTGGTACACTATCGAGCTGCCCACCACCTACGGCGGCCTGGTACACTGTCGAGCTGCCGGCCACCTATGGAGGCCTGGTACATTGTCGAGCTGAGGGCGACCTACGTTGGTCTGGTGCGCTGTCGAGCTGCCGATCACCTACTGTAGCCTGGTACACTATCGAGCTGCCGACCACCTACCGTGGTCTCGTAAGCTGTCGTGCTGCCGGCCGCTTATGGTGGCCTGGTACACTGTCGAGCTGCCGACCACCTACGGTTTCCTGGTACACTGTCGAGCCGCCGACCACCTATGGTCGCCTGATACTCAGTCGAGCTGTCGATGATCTATGGAGGCCTGGTAAGCTTTCGAGCTGGCGGCGACCTACGTTGGCCTGATAGGCTGTCGACCTGCCGATCTCCTATGGTGGCCTGGTACACTATCGAGCTGCCCACCACCTACGGCGGCCTGGTACACTATCGAGCTGCCCACCACCTACGGTGGCCTGGTACACTGTCGAGCTGCCGGCCACCTATGGAGGCCTGGTACATTGTCGAGCCGCCGACCACCTACGGTGGCCTGGTACACTATCGAGCTGCCGGCCACCTATGGTCGCCTGATACACAGTCGAGCTGTCGGCCATCTATGGTGGCCTGATAAGCTGTCGAGGTGGCGTCGACCTACGTTGGCCTGGTAGGCTATCGAGCTGCCGATCACCTACGGTGGCCTGGTACACTATCGAGCTGCCCACCACCTACGGTGGCCTGGTACACTGTCGAGCTGCCGGCTACCTATGGAGGCCTGGTACATTGTCCAGCTGCCGACCGCCTACGGTGGCCTGGTGCACTATCGAGCTGCCGGCCACCTATGGTCGCCTGATACACAGTCGAGCTGTCGGCCATCTGTGGTGGCCTGATAAGCTGTCGAGCTGGCGGTGGCCTGTGTTGGCCTGGTAGGCTGTCGAGCTGCCGATCACCTACAGTGGCCTGGTACACTGTCGAGCTGCCGGCTACCTATGGGGGCCTGGTACATTGTCGAGCTGCCGACCGCCTACGGTGGCCTGGTACACTATCGAGCTTCCCACCACCTACGGTGGCCTGGTACACTGTCGAGCTGCCGGCTACCTATGGAGGCCTGGTACATTGTCGAGCTGCCGACCGCCTACGGTGGCCTGGTACACTATCGAGCTGCCCACCACCTACGGTGGCCTGGTACACTGTCGAGCTGCCGGCTACCTATGGAGGCCTGGTACATTGTCGAGCTGCCGACCGCCTACGGTGGCCTGGTACACTATCGAGCTGCCCACCATCTACGGTGGCCTGGTACACTGTCGAGCTGCCGGCTACCTATGGAGGCCTGGTACATTGTCGAGCTGCCGACCGTCTACGGTGGCCTGGTACACTATCGAGCTGCCGGCCACCTATGGTCGCCTGATACTCAGTCGAGCTGTCGATGATCTATGGAGGCCTGGTAAGCTCTCGAGCTGGCGGCGACCTACGTTGGCCTGATAGGCTGTCGACCTGCCGATCTCCTATGGTGGCCTGGTACACAATCGAGCTGCCCACCACCTACGGTGGCCTGGTACACTGTCGAGCTGCCGGCCACCTATGGAGGCCTGGTACATTGTCGAGCTGCCGATCACCTACAGTGACCTGGTACACTATCGAGCCGCCGACCACCTATGGTCGCCTGATACTCAGTCGAGCTGTCGATGATCTATGGCGGCCTGGTAAGCTTTCGAGCTGGCGGCGACCTCCATTGGCCTGATAGGCTGTCGACCTGCCGATCTCCTATTGTGGCCTGGTACACTATCGAGCTGCCCACCACCTACGGTGGCCTGGTACGCTGTCGAGCTGCCGGCCACCTATGGAGGCCTGGTACATTGTCGAGCTGCCGACCACCTACGGTGGCCTGGTACACTATCGAGCTGCCGGCCACCTATGGTCGCCTGATACACAGTTGAGCTGTCGGCCATCTATGGTGGCCTGGTGCACTGTCGAGCTGCCGACCACCTACGGTGGCCTGGTACACTATCGAGCTGCCGGCCACCTATGGTCGCCTGATACCCAGTCGAGCTGCCGGCCGCTTATAGTGGCCTGGTACACTGTCGAGCTGCCGGCTACCTATGGTGGCCTGGTATATTGTCGAGCTGAAGACCACCTACGGTGGCCTGGTACACTATCGAGCTGCCGGCTACCTATGGAGGCCTGGTGCACTGTCGAGCTGCCGACCACCTACGGTGGCCTGGTACACTATCGAGCTGCCGGCCACCTATGGTCGCCTGATACACAGTCGAGCTGTCGGCCATCTATGGTGGCCTGATAAGCTGTCGAGGTGGCGGCGACCTACGTTGGCCTGGTAGGCTATCGAGCTGCCGATCACCTACGGTGGCCTGGTACACTATCGAGCTGCCGACCACCTACGGTGGTCTCGTAAGCTGTCGTGCTGCCGGCCGCTTATGGTGGCCTGGTACACTGTCGAGCTGCCGACCACCTACGGTTTCCTGGTACACTGTCGAGCTGCCGGCCACCTATGGTCGCCTGATACACTGTCGAGCTGTCGGCCACCTATGGTCGCCTGATACACAGTCGAGCTGTCGATGATCTATGGAGGCCTTATAATCTGTCGAGGTGGCGGCGACCTACGTTGGCCTGGTAGGCTATCGAGCTGCCGATCACCTACGGTGGCCTGGTACACTGTCGAGCTGCCGGCTACCTACGGTGGCCTGGTACACTGCCGAGCTGCCGGCCAACTATGGTCGCCTGGTACATAATCGAGCCGCCGGCCACCTACGGTCGCCTGATACACAGTCGAGCTGTCGGCCATCTATGGTGGCCTGATAAGCTGTCGAGCTGGCGGCGACCTACGTTGGCCTGGTACGCTGTCGAGCTGCCGATCACCTACTGTAGCCTGGTACACTATCGAGCTGCCGGCCACCTATGGTCGCCTGATACACAGTCGAGCTGTCGGCCATCTATGGAGGCCTGATAAGCTGTCGAGCTGACGGCGACCTACGGTGGCCTGGTACGCTGTCGAGCTGCCGATCACCTACTGTAGCCTGGTACACTATCGAGCTGCCGACCACCTACAGTTTCCTGGTACACTGTCGAGCTGCCGGCCACCTATGATCGCCTGATACACTGTCGAGCTGTCGGCCACCTATGGTCGCCTGATACACTGTCGAGCTGTCGGCCACCTATGGTCGCCTGATACACTGTCGAGCTGTCGGCCACCTATGGTCGCCTGATACACAGTCGAGCTGTCGGTCATCTATGGTGGCCTGATAAGCTGTCGAGCTGACGGCGACCTACGTCCGCCTGGTAGACTGTCAAGCTGCCGACCACCTATGGTGGCCTCGTAAGCTGTCGAGCTGCCGGCCACTTATGGTGGCCTGGTACACTGTCCAGCTGCCGACCACCTACGGTGGCCTGATACACTATCGAGCTGCCGGCCACCTATGGTCGCCTGATACACAGTCGAGCTGTCGGTCATCTATGGTGGCCTGATAAGCTGTCGAGCTGGCGGTGATATATATTGGCCTGGTAGGCTGTCGAGCTGCCGATCACCTACGGTGGCTTGGTACACTATCGAGCTGCCGACCACCTACGGTGGTCTCGTAAGCTGTCGAGCTGCCGGCCGCTTATGGTGGCCTGGTACACTGTCGAGCTGCCGGCCACCTATGGTCGCCTGATACACTGTCGAGCTGTCGGCCACCTATGGTCGCCTGATACACAGTCGAGCTGTCGGCCATCTATGATGGCCTGATAAGCTGTCGAGGTGGCGACGACCTACGTTGGCCTGGTAGGCTATCGAACTGCCGATCACCTACGGTGGCCTGGTACACTATCGAGCTGCCGACCACATACGGTGGTCTCGTAAGCTGTCGAGCTGCCGGCCGCTTATGGTGGCCTGGTACACTGTCGAGCTGCCGACCACCTACGGTTTCCTGGTACACTTCGAGCTGCCGGCCACCTATGGTCGCCTGATACACTGTCGAGCTGTCGGCCACCTATGGTCGCCTGATACACAGTCGAGCTGTCGATGATCTATGGAGGCCTTATAAGCTATCGAGCTGCCGACCACCTACGGTGGCCTGGTACACTATAGAGCCGCCGGCTACCTATGGAGGCCTGGTACACTGTCGAGCTGCCGACCACCTTCGGTGGCCTGGTACACTATCGAGCTGCCGGCCACCTATGGTCGCCTGATACACAGTCGAGCTGTCGGCCATCTATGGTGGCCTGATAAGCTGTCGAGCTGCCGGCCACCTATGGTCGCCTGATACACTGTCGAGCTGTCGGCCACCTATGGTCGCCTGATACACAGTCGAGCTGTCGATGATCTATGGAGGCCTTATAAGCTATCGAGCTGCCGACCACCTACGGTGGCCTGGTACACTATAGAGCCGCCGGCTACCTATGGAGGCCTGGTACACTGTCGAGCTGCCGATCACCTACAGTGGCCTGGTACACTGTCGAGCTGCCGGCTACCTATGGAGGCCTGGTACATTGTCGAGCTGCCGACCACCTACGGTGATCTCGGACACTATCGAGCCGCTGACCACCTATAGTCGCCTGATACTCAGTCGAGCTGTCGATGATCTATGGAGGCCTGGTAAGCTCTCGAGCTGGCGGCGACCTACGTTGGCCTGATAGGCTGTCGACCTGCCGATCTCCTATGGTGGCCTGGTACACTATCGAGCTGCCCACCACCTACGGTGGCCTGGTACACTGTCGAGCTGCCGGCCACCTATGGAGGCCTGGTACATTGTCGAGCTGCCGACCACCTACGGTGGCCTGGTACACTATCGAGCTGCCGGCCACCTATGGTCGCCTGATACACAGTCGAGCTGTCGGCCATCTATGGTGGCCTGATAAGCTGTCGAGCTGGCGGTGGCCTGTGTTGGCCTGGTTGGCTGTCGAGCTGCCGATCACCTACGGTGGCCTGGTACACTGTCGAGCTGTCGGCCACCTATGGTCGCCTGATACACAGTCGAGCTGTCGATGATCTATGGAGGCCTTATAAGCTGTCGAGATGGCGGCAACCTACGTTGGCCTGGTAGGCTATCGAGCTGCCGACCACCTACGGTGGCCTGGTACACTATCGAGCCGCCGGCTACCTATGGAGGCCTGGTACACTGTCGAGCTGCCGACCACCTACGGTGGCCTGGTACACTATCGAGCTGCCGGCCACCTATGGTCGCCTGATACACAGTCGAGCTGTCGGCCATCTATGGTGGCCTGATAAGCTGTCGAGCTGGCGGTGGCCTGTGTTGGCCTGGTTGGCTGTCGAGCTGCCGATCACCTACGGTGGCCTGGTACACTGTCGAGCTGCCGGCTACCTATGGAGGCCTGGTACATTGTCGAGCTGCCGACCACCTACGGTGATCTCGGACACTATCGAGCCGCTGACCACCTATAGTCGCCTGATACTCAGTCGAGCTGTCGATGATCTATGGAGGCCTGGTAAGCTCTCGAGCTGGCGGCGACCTACGTTGGCCTGATAGGCTGTCGACCTGCCGATCTCCTATGGTGGCCTGGTACACTATCGAGCTGCCCACCACCTACGGTGGCCTGGTACACTGTCGAGCTGCCGGCCACCTATGGAGGCCTGGTACATTGTCGAGCTGCCGACCACCTACGGTGGCCTGGTACACTATCGAGCTGCCGGCCACCTAGGGTCGCCTGATACACAGTCGAGCTGTCGGCCATCTATGGTGGCCTGATAAGCTGTCGAGGTGGCGGCGACCTACGTTGGCCTGGTAGGCTATCGAGCTGCCGATCACCTACGGTGGCCTGGTACACTATCGAGCTGCCCACCACCTACGGTGGCCTGGTACACTGTCGAGCTGCCGGCTACCTATGGAGGCCTGGTACATTGTCGAGCTGCCGACCGCCTACGGTGGCCTGGTACACTATCGAGCTGCCGGCCACCTATGGTCGCCTGATACACAGTCGAGCTGTCGGCCATCTATGGTGGCCTGATAAGCTATCGAGCTGGCGGTGGCCTGTGTTGGCCTGGTGGGTTGTCGAGCTGCCGATCACCTACAGTGGCCTGGTACACTGTCGAGCTGCCGGCTACCTATGGGGGCCTGGCATATTGTCGAGCTGCTGACCACCTACGGTGACCTGGTACACTATCGAGCCGCCGACCACCTATGGTCGCCTGATACTCAGTCGAGCTGTCGATGATCTATGGAGGCCTGGTAAGCTTTCGAGCTGGCGGCGACCTACGTTGGCCTGATAGGCTGTCGACCTGCCGATCTCCTATGGTGGCCTGGTACACTATCGAGCTGCCCACCACCTACGGCGGCCTGGTACACTGTCGAGCTGCCGGCCACCTATGGAGGCCTGGTACATTGTCGAGCTGAGGGCGACCTACGTTGGCCTGGTGCGCTGTCGAGCTGCCGATCACCTACTGTAGCCTGGTACACTATCGAGCTGCCGACCACCTACCGTGGTCTCGTAAGCTGTCGTGCTGCCGGCCGCTTATGGTGGCCTGGTACACTGTCGAGCTGCCGACCACCTACGGTTTCCTGGTACACTGTCGAGCCGCCGACCACCTATGGTCGCCTGATACTCAGTCGAGCTGTCGATGATCTATGGAGGCCTGGTAAGCTTTCGAGCTGGCGGCGACCTACGTTGGCCTGATAGGCTGTCGACCTGCCGATCTCCTATGGTGGCCTGGTACACTATCGAGCTGCCCACCACCTACGGCGGCCTGGTACACTATCGAGCTGCCCACCACCTACGGTGGCCTGGTACACTGTCGAGCTGCCGGCCACCTATGGAGGCCTGGTACATTGTCGAGCCGCCGACCACCTACGGTGGCCTGGTACACTATCGAGCTGCCGGCCACCTATGGTCGCCTGATACACAGTCGAGCTGTCGGCCATCTATGGTGGCCTGATAAGCTGTCGAGGTGGCGTCGACCTACGTTGGCCTGGTAGGCTATCGAGCTGCCGATCACCTACGGTGGCCTGGTACACTATCGAGCTGCCCACCACCTACGGTCGCCTGATACACAGTCGAGCTGTCGGCCATCTATGGTGGCCTGATAAGCTATCGAGCTGGCGGTGGCCTGTGTTGGCCTGGTGGGTTGTCGAGCTGCCGATCACCTACAGTGGCCTGGTACACTGTCGAGCTGCCGGCTACCTATGGGGGCCTGGCATATTGTCGAGCTGCTGACCATCTACGGTGACCTGGTACACTATCGAGCCGCCGACCACCTATGGTCGCCTGATACTCAGTCGAGCTGTCGATGATCTATGGAGGCCTGGTAAGCTTTCGAGCTGGCGGCGACCTACGTTGGCCTGATAGGCTGTCGACCTGCCGATCTCCTATGGTGGCCTGGTACACTATCGAGCTGCCCACCACCTACGGCGGCCTGGTACACTGTCGAGCTGCCGGCCACCTATGGAGGCCTGGTACATTGTCGAGCTGAGGGCGACCTACGTTGGCCTGGTGCGCTGTCGAGCTGCCGATCACCTACTGTAGCCTGGTACACTATCGAGCTGCCGACCACCTACCGTGGTCTCGTAAGCTGTCGTGCTGCCGGCCGCTTATGGTGGCCTGGTACACTGTCGAGCTGCCGACCACCTACGGTTTCCTGGTACACTGTCGAGCCGCCGACCACCTATGGTCGCCTGATACTCAGTCGAGCTGTCGATGATCTATGGAGGCCTGGTAAGCTTTCGAGCTGGCGGCGACCTACGTTGGCCTGATAGGCTGTCGACCTGCCGATCTCCTATGGTGGCCTGGTACACTATCGAGCTGCCCACCACCTACGGCGGCCTGGTACACTATCGAGCTGCCCACCACCTACGGTGGCCTGGTACACTGTCGAGCTGCCGGCCACCTATGGAGGCCTGGTACATTGTCGAGCCGCCGACCACCTACGGTGGCCTGGTACACTATCGAGCTGCCGGCCACCTATGGTCGCCTGATACACAGTCGAGCTGTCGGCCATCTATGGTGGCCTGATAAGCTGTCGAGGTGGCGTCGACCTACGTTGGCCTGGTAGGCTATCGAGCTGCCGATCACCTACGGTGGCCTGGTACACTATCGAGCTGCCCACCACCTACGGTGGCCTGGTACACTGTCGAGCTGCCGGCTACCTATGGAGGCCTGGTACATTGTCCAGCTGCCGACCGCCTACGGTGGCCTGGTGCACTATCGAGCTGCCGGCCACCTATGGTCGCCTGATACACAGTCGAGCTGTCGGCCATCTGTGGTGGCCTGATAAGCTGTCGAGCTGGCGGTGGCCTGTGTTGGCCTGGTAGGCTGTCGAGCTGCCGATCACCTACAGTGGCCTGGTACACTGTCGAGCTGCCGGCTACCTATGGGGGCCTGGTACATTGTCGAGCTGCCGACCGCCTACGGTGGCCTGGTACACTATCGAGCTTCCCACCACCTACGGTGGCCTGGTACACTGTCGAGCTGCCGGCTACCTATGGAGGCCTGGTACATTGTCGAGCTGCCGACCGCCTACGGTGGCCTGGTACACTATCGAGCTGCCCACCACCTACGGTGGCCTGGTACACTGTCGAGCTGCCGGCTACCTATGGAGGCCTGGTACATTGTCGAGCTGCCGACCGCCTACGGTGGCCTGGTACACTATCGAGCTGCCCACCATCTACGGTGGCCTGGTACACTGTCGAGCTGCCGGCTACCTATGGAGGCCTGGTACATTGTCGAGCTGCCGACCGTCTACGGTGGCCTGGTACACTATCGAGCTGCCGGCCACCTATGGTCGCCTGATACTCAGTCGAGCTGTCGATGATCTATGGAGGCCTGGTAAGCTCTCGAGCTGGCGGCGACCTACGTTGGCCTGATAGGCTGTCGACCTGCCGATCTCCTATGGTGGCCTGGTACACAATCGAGCTGCCCACCACCTACGGTGGCCTGGTACACTGTCGAGCTGCCGGCCACCTATGGAGGCCTGGTACATTGTCGAGCTGCCGATCACCTACAGTGACCTGGTACACTATCGAGCCGCCGACCACCTATGGTCGCCTGATACTCAGTCGAGCTGTCGATGATCTATGGCGGCCTGGTAAGCTTTCGAGCTGGCGGCGACCTCCATTGGCCTGATAGGCTGTCGACCTGCCGATCTCCTATTGTGGCCTGGTACACTATCGAGCTGCCCACCACCTACGGTGGCCTGGTACGCTGTCGAGCTGCCGGCCACCTATGGAGGCCTGGTACATTGTCGAGCTGCCGACCACCTACGGTGGCCTGGTACACTATCGAGCTGCCGGCCACCTATGGTCGCCTGATACACAGTTGAGCTGTCGGCCATCTATGGTGGCCTGGTGCACTGTCGAGCTGCCGACCACCTACGGTGGCCTGGTACACTATCGAGCTGCCGGCCACCTATGGTCGCCTGATACCCAGTCGAGCTGCCGGCCGCTTATAGTGGCCTGGTACACTGTCGAGCTGCCGGCTACCTATGGTGGCCTGGTATATTGTCGAGCTGAAGACCACCTACGGTGGCCTGGTACACTATCGAGCTGCCGGCTACCTATGAAGGCCTGGTGCACTGTCGAGCTGCCGACCACCTACGGTGGCCTGGTAAACTATCGAGCTGCCGGCCACCTATGGTCGCCTGATACACAGTCGAGCTGTCGGCCATCTATGGTGGCCTGATAAGCTGTCGAGGTGGCGGCGACCTACGTTGGCCTGGTAGGCTATCGAGCTGCCGATCACCTACGGTGGCCTGGTACACTATCGAGCTGCCGACCACCTACGGTGGTCTCGTAAGCTGTCGTGCTGCCGGCCGCTTATGGTGGCCTGGTACACTGTCGAGCTGCCGACCACCTACGGTTTCCTGGTACACTGTCGAGCTGCCGGCCACCTATGGTCGCCTGATACACTGTCGAGCTGTCGGCCACCTATGGTCGCCTGATACACAGTCGAGCTGTCGATGATCTATGGAGGCCTTATAATCTGTCGAGGTGGCGGCGACCTACGTTGGCCTGGTAGGCTATCGAGCTGCCGATCACCTACGGTGGCCTGGTACACTGTCGAGCTGCCGGCTACCTACGGTGGCCTGGTACACTGCCGAGCTGCCGGCCAACTATGGTCGCCTGGTACATAATCGAGCCGCCGGCCACCTACGGTCGCCTGATACACAGTCGAGCTGTCGGCCATCTATGGTGGCCTGATAAGCTGTCGAGCTGGCGGCGACCTACGTTGGCCTGGTACGCTGTCGAGCTGCCGATCACCTACTGTAGCCTGGTACACTATCGAGCTGCCGGCCACCTATGGTCGCCTGATACACAGTCGAGCTGTCGGCCATCTATGGAGGCCTGATAAGCTGTCGAGCTGACGGCGACCTACGGTGGCCTGGTACGCTGTCGAGCTGCCGATCACCTACTGTAGCCTGGTACACTATCGAGCTGCCGACCACCTACAGTTTCCTGGTACACTGTCGAGCTGCCGGCCACCTATGATCGCCTGATACACTGTCGAGCTGTCGGCCACCTATGGTCGCCTGATACACTGTCGAGCTGTCGGCCACCTATGGTCGCCTGATACACTGTCGAGCTGTCGGCCACCTATGGTCGCCTGATACACAGTCGAGCTGTCGGTCATCTATGGTGGCCTGATAAGCTGTCGAGCTGACGGCGACCTACGTCCGCCTGGTAGACTGTCAAGCTGCCGACCACCTATGGTGGCCTCGTAAGCTGTCGAGCTGCCGGCCACTTATGGTGGCCTGGTACACTGTCCAGCTGCCGACCACCTACGGTGGCCTGATACACTATCGAGCTGCCGGCCACCTATGGTCGCCTGATACACAGTCGAGCTGTCGGTCATCTATGGTGGCCTGATAAGCTGTCGAGCTGGCGGTGATATATATTGGCCTGGTAGGCTGTCGAGCTGCCGATCACCTACGGTGGCTTGGTACACTATCGAGCTGCCGACCACCTACGGTGGTCTCGTAAGCTGTCGAGCTGCCGGCCGCTTATGGTGGCCTGGTACACTGTCGAGCTGCCGGCCACCTATGGCCGCCTGATACACTGTCGAGCTGTCGGCCACCTATGGTCGCCTGATACACAGTCGAGCTGTCGGCCATCTATGATGGCCTGATAAGCTGTCGAGGTGGCGACGACCTACGTTGGCCTGGTAGGCTATCGAACTGCCGATCACCTACGGTGGCCTGGTACACTATCGAGCTGCCGACCACATACGGTGGTCTCGTAAGCTGTCGAGCTGCCGGCCGCTTATGGTGGCCTGGTACACTGTCGAGCTGCCGACCACCTACGGTTTCCTGGTACACTTCGAGCTGCCGGCCACCTATGGTCGCCTGATACACTGTCGAGCTGTCGGCCACCTATGGTCGCCTGATACACAGTCGAGCTGTCGATGATCTATGGAGGCCTTATAAGCTATCGAGCTGCCGACCACCTACGGTGGCCTGGTACACTATAGAGCCGCCGGCTACCTATGGAGGCCTGGTACACTGTCGAGCTGCCGACCACCTTCGGTGGCCTGGTACACTATCGAGCTGCCGGCCACCTATGGTCGCCTGATACACAGTCGAGCTGTCGGCCATCTATGGTGGCCTGATAAGCTGTCGAGCTGGCGGTGGCCTGTGTTGGCCTGGTAGGCTGTCGAGCTGCCGATCACCTACAGTGGCCTGGTACACTGTAGAGCTGCCGGCTACCTATGGGGGCCTGGTACATTGTCGAGCTGCCGACCACCTACGGTGACCTGGTACACTATCGAGCCACCGTCCACCTATGGTCGCCTGATACTCAGTCGAGCTGTCGATGATCTATGGAGGCCTGGTAAGCTTTCGAGCTGGCGGCGACCTACGTTGGCCTGATAGGCTGTCGACCTGCCGATCTCCTATGGTGGCCTGGTACACTATCGAGCTGCCCACCACCTACGGTGGCCTGGTACACTGTCGAGCTGCCGGCTACCTACGGTGGCCTGGTACACTGTCGAGCTGCCGGCCACCTATGGTCGCCTGGTACACTATCGAGCCGCCGGCCACCTACGGTCGCCTGATACACAGTCGAGCTGTCGGTCATCTATGGTGGCCTGATAAGCTGTCGAGCTGGCGGCGACCTACGTTGGCCTGGTACGCTGTCGAGCTGCCGATCACCTACTGTAGCCTGGTACACTATCGAGCTGCCGGCCACCTATGGTCGCCTGATACACAGTCGAGCTGTCGGCCATCTATGGAGGCCTGATAAGCTGTCGAGCTGACGGCGACCTACGTCCGCCTGGTAGACTGTCGAGCTGCCGACCACCTATGGTGGCCTCGTAAGCTGTCGAGCTGCCGGCCAGTTATGGTGGCCTGGTACACTGTCCAGCTGCCGACCACCTACGGTGGCCTGATACACTATCGAGCTGCCGGCCACCTATGGTCGCCTGATACACAGTCGAGCTGTCGGCCATCTATGTTGGCCCTGTTGTCTGTCGAGCTGCCGACCACCTACGGTGGCCTGGTAAGCTGTAGAGCTGCCGGCCACTTATGGTGGCCTGGTACACTGTCGAGCTGCCGACCACCTACGGTTTCCTGGTACACTGTCGAGCTGCCGGCCACCTATGGTCGCCTGATACACTGTCGAGCTGTCGGCCACCTATGGTCGCTTGATACACAGTCGAGCTGTCGGCCATCTATGTTGGCCTGGTAGGCTGTCGAGCTGCCGACCACCTACGGTGGCCTGGTAAGCTGTAGAGCTGCCGGCCACTTATGGTGGCCTGGTAGACGTAAGCTGTAGAGCTGCCGGCCACTTATGGTGGCCTGGTAGACTGTCGAGCTGCCGACCACCTACGATTTCCTGGTACACTGTCGAGCTGCCGGCTACCTATGGTGGCCTGGTAAACTGTCGAGCTGTCGGCCACCTATGGTCGCCTGATACACAGTCGAGCTGTCGGTCATCTATGTGGGCCTGGTAGGCTGTCGAGTTGCCGACCACCTACGGTTTCCTGGTACACTGTCGAGCTGCCGGCCACCTATGGTCGCCTGATACACTGTCGAGCTGTCGGCCACCTATGGTCGCCTGGTACACAGTCGAGCTGTCGATGATCTATGGAGGCCTTATAAGCTGTCGAGATGGCGGCAACCTACGTTGGCCTGATAGGCTGTCGACCTGCCAATCTCCTATGGTGGCCTGGTACACTATCGAGCTGCCCACCACCTACGGTAGCCTGGTACACTATCAAGCCGCCGGCCACCTATGGTCGCCTGACACACAGTCGAGCTGTCGGTCATCTATGGTGGCCTGATAAGCTGTCGAGCTGGCGGTGACCTATATTGGCCTGGTAGGCTGTCGAGCTGCCGATCACCTACGGTGGCCTGGTACACTATCGAGCTGCCGACCACCTACGGTGGTCTCGTAAGCTGTCGAGCTGCCGGCCGCTTATGGTGGCCTGGTACACTGTCGAGCTGCCGACCACCTACGGTTTCCTGGTACACTGTCGAGCTGCCGACCACCTACGGTTTCCTGGTACACTGTCGAGCTGCCGGCCACCTATGGTCGCCTGATACACTGTCGAGCTGCCGGCCACCTATGGTCGCCTGATACACTGTCGAGCTGTCGGCCACCTATGGTCGCCTGATACACAGTCGAGCTGTCGGCCATCTATGGTGGCCTGATAAGCTGTCGAGGTGGCGACGACCTACGTTGGCCTGGTAGGCTATCGAGCTGCCGATCACCTACGGTGGCCTGGTACACTATCGAGCTGCCGACCACCTACGGTGGTCTCGTAAGCTGTCGAGCTGCCGGCCGCATATGGTGGCCTGGTACACTGTCGAGCTGCCGACCACCTACGGTTTCCTGGTACACTGTCGAGCTGCCGGCCACCTATGGTCGCCTGATACACTGTCGAGCTGTTGGCCACCTATGGTCGCCTGATACACAGTCGAGCTGTCGATGATCTATGGAGGCCTTATAAGCTGTCGAGATGGCGGCAACCTACGTTGGCCTGATAGGCTGTCGACCTGCCGATCTCCTATGGTGGCCTGGTACACTATCGAGCTGCCCACCACCTACGGTGGCCTGGTACACTGTCGAGCTGCCGGCCACCTATGGAGGCCTGGTACATTGTCGAGCTGCCGACCACCTACGGTGGCCTGGTACGCTATCGAGCTGCCGGCCACCTATGGTCGCCTGATACACAGTCGAGCTGTCGGCCATCTATGGTGGCCTGATAAGCTGTCGAGCTGGCGGTGGCCTGCGTTGGCCTGGTAGGCTGTCGAGCTGCCGATCACCTACGGTGGCCTGGTACACTGTCGAGCTGCCGGCTACCTATGGAGGCCTGGTACATTGTCGAGCTGCCGACCACCTACGGTGGCCTGGTACACTATCGAGCTGCCGACCACATACGGTGGTCTCGTAAGCTGTCGAGCTGCCGGCCGCTTATGGTGGCCTGGTACACTGTCGAGCTGCCGACCACCTACGGTTTCCTGGTACACTTCGAGCTGCCGGCCACCTATGGTCGCCTGATACACTGTCGAGCTGTCGGCCACCTATGGTCGCCTGATACACAGTCGAGCTGTCGATGATCTATGGAGGCCTTATAAGCTATCGAGCTGCCGACCACCTACGGTGGCCTGGTACACTATAGAGCCGCCGGCTACCTATGGAGGCCTGGTACACTGTCGAGCTGCCGACCACCTTCGGTGGCCTGGTACACTATCGAGCTGCCGACCACCTACGGTTTCCTGGTACACTGTCGAGCTGCCGACCACCTACGGTTTCCTGGTACACTGTCGAGCTGCCGGCCACCTATGGTCGCCTGATACACTGTCGAGCTGCCGGCCACCTATGGTCGCCTGATACACTGTCGAGCTGTCGGCCACCTATGGTCGCCTGATACACAGTCGAGCTGTCGGCCATCTATGGTGGCCTGATAAGCTGTCGAGGTGGCGACGACCTACGTTGGCCTGGTAGGCTATCGAACTGCCGATCACCTACGGTGGCCTGGTACACTATCGAGCTGCCGACCACATACGGTGGTCTCGTAAGCTGTCGAGCTGCCGGCCGCTTATGGTGGCCTGGTACACTGTCGAGCTGCCGACCACCTACGGTTTCCTGGTACACTTCGAGCTGCCGGCCACCTATGGTCGCCTGATACACTGTCGAGCTGTCGGCCACCTATGGTCGCCTGATACACAGTCGAGCTGTCGATGATCTATGGAGGCCTTATAAGCTATCGAGCTGCCGACCACCTACGGTGGCCTGGTACACTATAGAGCCGCCGGCTACCTATGGAGGCCTGGTACACTGTCGAGCTGCCGACCACCTTCGGTGGCCTGGTACACTATAGAGCTGCCGGCCACCTATGGTCGCCTGATACACAGTCGAGCTGTCGGCCATCTATGGTGGCCTGATAAGCTGTCGAGCTGGCGGTGGCCTGTGTTGGCCTGGTAGGCTGTCGAGCTGCCGATCACCTACGGTGGCCTGGTACACTGTCGAGCAGCCGGCTACCTATGGAGGCCTGGTACATTGTCGAGCTGCCGACCACCTACGGTGACCTCGTACACTATCGAGCCGCCGACCACCTATGGTCGCCTGATACTCAGTCGAGCTGTCGATGATCTATGGAGGCCTGGTAAGCTCTCGAGCTGGCGGCGACCTATGTTGGCCTGATAGGCTGTCGATCTGCCGATCTCCTATGGTGGCCTGGTACACTATCGAGCTGCCCACCACCTACGGTGGCCTGGTACACTGTCGAGCTGCCGGCCACCTATGGAGGCCTGGTACATTGTCGAGCTGCCGACCACCTACGGTGGCCTGGTACACTATCGAGCTGCCGGCCACCTATGGTCGCCTGATACACAGTCGAGCTGTCGGCCATCTATGGTGGCCTGATAAGCTGTCGAGGTGGCGGCGACCTACGTTGGCCTGGTAGGCTATCGAGCTGCCGATCACCTACGGTGGCCTGGTACACTATCGAGCTGCCCACCACCTACGGTGGCCTGGTACACTGTCGAGCTGCCGGCTACCTATGGAGGCCTGGTACATTGTCGAGCTGCCGACCGCCTACGGTGGCCTGGTACACTATCGAGCTGCCGGCCACCTATGGTCGCCTGATACACAGTCGAGCTGTCGGCCATCTATGGTGGCCTGATAAGCTGTCGAGCTGGCGGTGGCCTGTGTTGGCCTGGTAGGCTGTCGAGCTGCCGATCACCTACAGTGGCCTGGTACACTGTAGAGCTGCCGGCTACCTATGGGGGCCTGGTACATTGTCGAGCTGCCGACCACCTACGGTGACCTGGTACACTATCGAGCCACCGTCCACCTATGGTCGCCTGATACTCAGTCGAGCTGTCGATGATCTATGGAGGCCTGGTAAGCTTTCGAGCTGGCGGCGACCTACGTTGGCCTGATAGGCTGTCGACCTGCCGATCTCCTATGGTGGCCTGGTACACTATCGAGCTGCCCACCACCTACGGTGGCCTGGTACACTGTCGAGCTGCCGGCTACCTACGGTGGCCTGGTACACTGTCGAGCTGCCGGCCACCTATGGTCGCCTGGTACACTATCGAGCCGCTGGCCACCTACGGACGCCTGATACACAGTCGAGCTGTCGGTCATCTATGGTGGCCTGATAAGCTGTCGAGCTGGCGGCGACCTACGTTGGCCTGGTACGCTGTCGAGCTGCCGATCACCTACTGTAGCCTGGTACACTATCGAGCTGCCGGCCACCTATGGTCGCCTGATACACAGTCGAGCTGTCGGCCATCTATGGAGGCCTGATAAGCTGTCGAGCTGACGGCGACCTACGTCCGCCTGGTAGACTGTCGAGCTGCCGACCACCTATGGTGGCCTCGTAAGCTGTCGAGCTGCCGGCCAGTTATGGTGGCCTGGTACACTGTCCAGCTGCCGACCACCTACGGTGGCCTGATACACTATCGAGCTGCCGGCCACCTATGGTCGCCTGATACACAGTCGAGCTGTCGGCCATCTATGTTGGCCCTGTTGTCTGTCGAGCTGCCGACCACCTACGGTGGCCTGGTAAGCTGTAGAGCTGCCGGCCACTTATGGTGGCCTGGTACACTGTCGAGCTGCCGACCACCTACGGTTTCCTGGTACACTGTCGAGCTGCCGGCCACCTATGGTCGCCTGATACACTGTCGAGCTGTCGGCCACCTATGGTCGCTTGATACACAGTCGAGCTGTCGGCCATCTATGTTGGCCTGGTAGGCTGTCGAGCTGCCGACCACCTACGGTGGCCTGGTAAGCTGTAGAGCTGCCGGCCACTTATGGTGGCCTGGTAGACGTAAGCTGTAGAGCTGCCGGCCACTTATGGTGGCCTGGTAGACTGTCGAGCTGCCGACCACCTACGATTTCCTGGTACACTGTCGAGCTGCCGGCTACCTATGGTGGCCTGGTAAACTGTCGAGCTGTCGGCCACCTATGGTCGCCTGATACACAGTCGAGCTGTCGGTCATCTATGTGGGCCTGGTAGGCTGTCGAGTTGCCGACCACCTACGGTTTCCTGGTACACTGTCGAGCTGCCGGCCACCTATGGTCGCCTGATACACTGTCGAGCTGTCGGCCACCTATGGTCGCCTGGTACACAGTCGAGCTGTCGATGATCTATGGAGGCCTTATAAGCTGTCGAGATGGCGGCAACCTACGTTGGCCTGATAGGCTGTCGACCTGCCGATCTCCTATGGTGGCCTGGTACACTATCGAGCTGCCCACCACCTACGGTAGCCTGGTACACTATCAAGCCGCCGGCCACCTATGGTCGCCTGACACACAGTCGAGCTGTCGGTCATCTATGGTGGCCTGATAAGCTGTCGAGCTGGCGGTGACCTATATTGGCCTGGTAGGCTGTCGAGCTGCCGATCACCTACGGTGGCCTGGTACACTATCGAGCTGCCGACCACCTACGGTGGTCTCGTAAGCTGTCGAGCTGCCGGCCGCTTATGGTGGCCTGGTACACTGTCGAGCTGCCGACCACCTACGGTTTCCTGGTACACTGTCGAGCTGCCGACCACCTACGGTTTCCTGGTACACTGTCGAGCTGCCGGCCACCTATGGTCGCCTGATACACTGTCGAGCTGCCGGCCACCTATGGTCGCCTGATACACTGTCGAGCTGTCGGCCACCTATGGTCGCCTGATACACAGTCGAGCTGTCGGCCATCTATGGTGGCCTGATAAGCTGTCGAGGTGGCGACGACCTACGTTGGCCTGGTAGGCTATCGAGCTGCCGATCACCTACGGTGGCCTGGTACACTATCGAGCTGCCGACCACCTACGGTGGTCTCGTAAGCTGTCGAGCTGCCGGCCGCATATGGTGGCCTGGTACACTGTCGAGCTGCCGACCACCTACGGTTTCCTGGTACACTGTCGAGCTGCCGGCCACCTATGGTCGCCTGATACACTGTCGAGCTGTTGGCCACCTATGGTCGCCTGATACACAGTCGAGCTGTCGATGATCTATGGAGGCCTTATAAGCTGTCGAGATGGCGGCAACCTACGTTGGCCTGATAGGCTGTCGACCTGCCGATCTCCTATGGTGGCCTGGTACACTATCGAGCTGCCCACCACCTACGGTGGCCTGGTACACTGTCGAGCTGCCGGCCACCTACGGAGGCCTGGTACATTGTCGAACTGCCGACCACCTACGGTGGCCTGGTACGCTATCGAGCTGCCGGCCACCTATGGTCGCCTGATACACAGTCGAGCTGTCGGCCATCTATGGTGGCCTGATAAGCTGTCGAGCTGGCGGTGGCCTGCGTTGGCCTGGTAGGCTGTCGAGCTGCCGATCACCTACGGTGGCCTGGTACACTGTCGAGCTGCCGGCTACCTATGGAGGCCTGGTACATTGTCAAGCTGCCGACCACCTACGGTGGCCTGGTACACTATCGAGCTGCCGGCCACCTATGGTCGCCTGATACACAGTCGAGCTGTCGGCCATCTATGGTGGCCTGATAAGCTGTCGAGGTGGCGGCGACCTACGTTGGCCTGGTAGGCTATCGAGCTGCCGATCACCTACGGTGGCCTGGTACACTATCGAGCTTCCCACCACCTACGGTGGCCTGGTACACTGTCGAGCTGCCGGCTACCTATGGAGGCCTGGTACATTGTCGAGCTGCCGACCGCCTACGGCGGCCTGGTACACTATCGAGCTGCCGGCCACCTATGGTCGCCTGATACACAGTCGAGCTGTCGGCCATCTATGGTGGCCTGATAAGCTGTCGAGCTGCCGGCTACCTATGGGGGCCTGGTACATTGTCGAGCTGCCGACCACCTACGGTGACCTGGTACACTATCGAGCCGCCGACCACCTATGGTCGCCTGATACTCAGTCGAGCTGTCGATGATCTATGGAGGCCTGGTAAGCTTTCGAGCTGGCGGCGACCTACGTTGGCCTGATAGGCTGTCGACCTGCCGATCTCCTATGGTGGCCTGGTACACTATCGAGCTGCCCACCACCTACGGTGGCCTGGTACACTGTCGAGCTGCCGGCCACCTATGGAGGCCTGGTACATTGTCGAGCTGACGGCGACCTACGTTGGCCTGGTACGCTGTCGAGCTGCCGATCACCTACTGTAGCCTGGTACACTATCGAGCTGCCGACCACCTACCGTGGTCTCGTAAGCTGTCGTGCTGCCGGCCGCTTATGGTGGCCTGGTACACTGTCGAGCTGCCGACCACCTACGGTTTCCTGGTACACTGTCGAGCTGCCGGCCACCTATGGTCGCCTGATACACTGTCGAGCTGTCGGCCACCTATGGTCGCCTGATACACAGTCGAGCTGTCGATGATCTATGTGGACCTTATAAGCTGTCGAGGTGGCGGCGACCTACGTTGGCCTGGTAGGCTATCGAGCTGCCGATCACCTACGGTGGCCTGGTACACTGTCGAGCTGCCGGCTACCTATGGAGGCCTGGTACATTGTCGAGCTGCCGACCACCTACGGTGGCCTGGTACACTATCGAGCTGCCGGCCACCTATGGTCGCCTGATACACAGTCGAGCTGTAGGCCATCTATGGTGGCCTGATAAGCTGTCGAGCTGGCGGTGGCCTGCGTTGGCCTGGTAGGCTGTCGAGCTGCCGATCACCTACGGTGGCCTGGTACACTGTCGAGCTGCCGGCTACCTATGGAGGCCTGGTACACTGTCGAGCTGCCGACCACCTACGGTGACCTCGTACACTATCGAGCCGCTGACCACCTATGGTCGCCTGATACTCAGTCGAGCTGTCGATGATCTAAGGAGGCCTGGTAAGCTCTCGAGCTGGCGGCGACCTACGTTGGCCTGACAGGCTGTCGACCAGCCGATCTCCTATGGTGGCCTGGTACACTATCGAGCTGCCCACCACCTACGGTGGCCTGGTACACTGTCGAGCTGCCGGCCACCTATGGAGGCCTGGTACATTGTCGAGCTGCCGACCACCTACGGTGGCCTGGTACACTATCGAGCTGCCGGCCACCTATGGTCGCCTGATACACAGTCGAGCTGTCGGCCATCTATGGTGGCCTGATAAGCTGTCGAGGTGGCGGCGACCTACGTTGGCCTGGTAGGCTATCGAGCTGCCGATCACCTACGGTGGCCTGGTGCACTATCGAGCTTCCCACCACCTACGGTGGCCTGGTACACTGTCGAGCTGCCGGCTACCTATGGAGGCCTGGTACATTGTCGAGCTGCCGACCGCCTACGGTGGTCTGGTACACTATCGAGCTGTCGGCCACCTATGGTCGCCTGATACACAGTCGAGCTGTCGGCCATCTATGGTGGCCTGATAAGCTATCGAGCTGGCGGTGGCCTGTGTTGGCCTGGTAGGCTGTCGAGCTGCCGATCACCTACAGTGGCCTGGTACACTGTCGAGCTGCCGGCTACCTATGGGGGCCTGGTACATTGTCGAGCTGCCGACCACCTACGGTGACCTGGTACACTATCGAGCCGCCTACCACCTGTGGTCGCCTGATACTCAGTCGAGCTGTCGATGATCTATGGAGGCCTGGTAAGCTTTCGAGCTGGCGGCGACCTACGTTGGCCTGATAGGCTGTCGACCTGCCGATCTCCTATGGTGGCCTGGTACACTATCGAGCTGCCCACCACCTACGGTGGCCTGGTACACTGTCGAGCTGCCGGCCACCTATGGAGGCCTGGTACATTGTCGAGCTGACAGCGACCTACCGTGGTCTCGTAAGCTGTCGTGCTGCCGGCCGCTTATGGTGGCCTGGTACACTGTCGAGCTGCCGATCACCTACTGTAGCCTGGTACACTATCGAGCTGCCGACCACCTACCGTGGTCTCGTAAGCTGTCGTGCTGCCGGCCGCTTATGGTGGCCTGGTACACTGTCGAGCTGCCGACCACCTACGGTTTCCTGGTACACTGTCGAGCTGCCGGCCACCTATGGTCGCCTGATACACTGTCGAGCTGTCGGCCACCTATGGTCGCCTGATACACAGTCGAGCTGTCAATGATCTATGGAGGCCTTATAAGCTGTCGAGGTGGCGACGACCTACGTTGGCCTGGTAGGCTATCGAGCTGCCGATCACCTACGGTGGCCTGGTACACTATCGAGCTGCCGACCACCTACGGTGGTCTCGTAAGCTGTCGAGCTGCCAGCCACCTATGGTCGCCTGATACACAGTCGAGCTGTCGGCCACCTATGGTCGCCTGATACACTGTCGAGCTGTCGGCCACCTATGGTCGCCTGATACACAGTCGAGCTGTCGGCCATCTATGGTGGCCTGATAAGCTGTCGAGGTGGCGGCGACCTACGTTGGCCTGGTAGGCTATCGAGCTGCCGATCACCTACGGTGGCCTGGTACACTATCGAGCTGCCGACCACCTACGGTGGTCTCGTAAGCTGTCGAGCTGCCGGCCGCTTATGGTGGCCTGGTACACTGTCGAGCTGCCGGCTACCTATGGAGGCCTGGTATATTGTCGAGCTGAAGACCACCTACGGTGGCCTGGTACACTATCGAGCTGCCGGCTACCTATGGAGGCCTGGTGCACTGTCGAGCTGCCGACCACCTACGGTGGCCTGGTACACTATCGAGCTGCCGGCCACCTATGGTCGCCTGATACACAGTCGATCTGTCGGCCATCTATGGTGGCCTGATAAGCTGTCGAGGTGGCGGCGACCTACGTTGGCCTGGTAGGCTATCGAGCTGCCGATCACCTACGGTGGCCTGGTACACTATCGAGCTGCCGACCACCTACGGTGGTCTCGTAAGCTGTCGAGCTGCCGGCCGCTTATGGTGGCCTGGTACACTGTCGAGCTGCCGGCCACCTATGGTCGCCTGATACACTGTCGAGCTGTCGGCCACCTATGGTCGCCTGATACACAGTCGAGCTGTCGGCCATCTATGGTGGCCTGATAAGCTGTCGAGGTGGCGACGACCTACGTTGGCCTGGTAGGCTGTCGAGCTGCCGATCACCTACGGTGGCCTGGTACACTGTCGAGCTGCCGACCACCTACGGTGGTCTCGTAAGCTGTCGAGCTGCCGGCCGCTTATGGTGGCCTGGTACACTGTCGAGCTGCCGGCCACCCATGGTCGCCTGATACACTGTCGAGCTGTCGGCCACCTATGGTCGCCTGATACACAGTCGAGCTGTCGGCCATCTATGGTGGCCTGATAAGCTGTCGAGGTGGCGACGACCTACGATGGCCTGGTAGGCTATCGAGCTGCCGATCACCTACGGTGGCCTGGTACACTATCGAGCTGCCGACCACCTACGGTGGTCTCGTAAGCTGTCGAGCTGCCAGCCACCTATGGTCGCCTGATACACAGTCGAGCTGTCGGCCATCTATGGTGGCCTGATAAGCTGTCGAGCTGGCGGTGGCCTGTGTTGGCCTGGTAGGCTGTCGAGCTGCCGATCACCTACGGTGGCCTGGTACACTGTCGAGCAGCCGGCTACCTATGGAGGCCTGGTACATTGTCGAACTGCCGACCACCTACGGTGACCTCGTACACTATCGAGCCGCCGACCACCTATGGTCGCCTGATACTCAGTCGAGCTGTCGATGATCTATGGAGGCCTGGTAAGCTCTCGAGCTGGCGGCGACCTATGTTGGCCTGATAGGCTGTCGACCTGCCGATCTCCTATGGTGGCCTGGTACACTATCGAGCTGCCCACCACCTACGGTGGCCTGGTACACAGTCGAGCTGCCGGCCACCTATGGAGGCCTGGTACATTGTCGAGCTGCCGACCACCTACGGTGGCCTGGTACACTATCGAGCTGCCGGCCACCTATGGTCGCCTGATACACAGTCGAGCTGTCGGCCATCTATGGTGGCCTGATAAGCTGTCGAGCTGGCGGTGGCCTGTGTTGGCCTGGTAGGCTGTCGAGCTGCCGATCACCTACGGTGGCCTGGTACACTGTCGAGCAGCCGGCTACCTATGGAGGCCTGGTACATTGTCGAGCTGCCGACCACCTACGGTGACCTCGTACACTATCGAGCCGCCGACCACCTATGGTCGCCTGATACTCAGTCGAGCTGTCGATGATCTATGGTGGCCTGATAAGCTGTCGAGGTGGCGGCGACCTACGTTGGCCTGGTAGGCTATCGAGCTGCCGATCACCTACGGTGGCCTGGTACACTATCGAGCTGCCCACCACCTACGGTGGCCTGGTACACTGTCGAGCTGCCGGCTACCTATGGAGGCCTGGTATATTGTCGAGCTGCCGACCGCCTACGGTGGCCTGGTACACTATCGAGCTGCCGGCCACCTATGGTCGCCTGATACACAGTCGAGCTGTCGGCCATCTATGGGGGCCTGATAAGCTGTCGAGCTGGCGGTGGCCTGTGTTGGCCTGGTAGGCTGTCGAGCTGCCGATCACCTACAGTGGCCTGGTACACTGTCGAGCTGCCGGCTACCTATGGGGGCCTGGTACATTGTCGAGCTGCCGACCACCTACGGTGACCTGGTACACTATCGAGCCACCGACCACCTATGGTCGCCTGATACTCAGTCGAGCTGTCGATGATCTATGGAGGCCTGGTAAGCTTTCGAGCTGGCGGCGACCTACGTTGGCCTGATAGGCTGTCGACCTGCCGATCTCCTATGGTGGCCTGGTACACTATCGAGCTGCCCACCACCTACGTTGACCTTGTACACTGTCGAGCTGCCGGCTACCTATGGAGGCCTGGTACATTGTCGAGCTGCCGACCACCTACGGTGACCTCGTACACTATCGAGCCGCCGACCACCTATGGTCGCCTGATACTCAGTCGAGCTGTCGATGATCTATGGAGGCCTGGTAAGCTCTCGAGCTGGCGGCGACCTACGTTGGCCTGATAGGCTGTCGACCTGCCGATCTCCTATGGTGGCCTGGTACACTATCGAGCTGCCCACCACCTACGGTGGCCTGGTACACTGTCGAGCTGCCGGCCACCTATGGAGGCCTGGTACATTGTCGAGCTGCCGACCACCTACGGTGGCCTGGTACACTATCGAGCTGCCGGCCACCTATGGTCGCCTGATACACAGTTGAGCTGTCGGCCATCTATGGTGGCCTGGTGCACTGTCGAGCTGCCGACCACCTACGGTGGCCTGGTACACTATCGAGCTGCCGGCCACCTATGGTCGCCTGATACACAGTCGAGCTGCCGGCCGCTTATAGTGGCCTGGTACACTGTCGAGCTGCCGGCTACCTATGGAGGCCTGGTACATTGTCGAGCTGAAGACCACCTACGGTGGCCTGGTACACTATCGAGCTGCCGGCTACCTATGGAGGCCTGGTGCACTGTCGAGCTGCCGACCACCTACGGTGGCCTGGTACACTATCGAGCTGCCGGCCACCTATGGTCGCCTGATACACAGTCGAGCTGTCGGCCATCTATGGTGGCCGGATAAGCTGTCGAGGTGGCGACGACCTACGTTGGCCTGGTAGGCTATCGAGCTGCCGATCACCTACGGTGGCCTGGTACACTATCGAGCTGCCGACCACCTACGGTGGCCTCGTAAGCTGTCGTGCTGCCGGCCGCTTATGGTGGCCTGGTACACTGTCGAGCTGCCGACCACCTACGGTTTCGTGGTACACTGTCGAGCTGTGGGCCACCTATGGTCGCCTGATACACAGTCGAGCTGTCGATGATCTATGGAGGCCTTATAAGCTGTCGAGGTGGCGGCGACCTACGTTGGCCTGGTAGGCTGTCGAGCTGCCGATCACCTACGGTGGCCTGGTACACTGTCGAGCTGCCGGCTACCTACGGTGGCCTGGTACACTGTCGAGCTGCCGGCCACCTATGGTCGCCTGGTACACTATCGAGCCGCCGGCCACCTACGGTCGCCTGATACACAGTCGAGCTGTCGGTCATCTATGGTGGCCTGATAAGCTGTCGAGCTGGCGGCGACCTACGTTGGCCTGGTACTCTGTCGAGCTGCTGATCACCTACTGTAGCCTGGTACACTATCGAGCTGCCGGCCACCTATGGTCGCCTGATACACAGTCGAGCTTTCGGCCATCTATGGAGGCCTGATAAGCTGTCGAGCTGACGGCGACCTACATCCGCCTGGTAGACTGTCGAGCTGCCGACCACCTACGGTGGCCTCGTAAGCTGTCGTGCTGCCGGCCGCTTATGGTGGCCTGGTACACTGTCGAGCTGCCGACCACCTACGGTTTCGTGGTACACTGTCGAGCTGTGGGCCACCTATGGTCGCCTGATACACAGTCGAGCTGTCGATGATCTATGGAGGCCTTATAAGCTGTCGAGGTGGCGGCGACCTACGTTGGCCTGGTAGGCTGTCGAGCTGCCGATCACCTACGGTGGCCTGGTACACTGTCGAGCTGCCGGCTACCTACGGTGGCCTGGTACACTGTCGAGCTGCCGGCCACCTATGGTCGCCTGGTACACTATCGAGCCGCCGGCCACCTACGGTCGCCTGATACACAGTCGAGCTGTCGGTCATCTATGGTGGCCTGATAAGCTGTCGAGCTGGCGGCGACCTACGTTGGCCTGGTACGCTGTCGAGCTGCTGATCACCTACTGTAGCCTGGTACACTATCGAGCTGCCGGCCACCTATGGTCGCCTGATACACAGTCGAGCTGTCGGCCATCTATGGAGGCCTGATAAGCTGTCGAGCTGACGGCGACCTACATCCGCCTGGTAGACTGTCGAGCTGCCGACCACCTAAAGTGGCCTCGTAAGCTGTCGAGCTGCCGGCCAGTTATGGTGGCCTGGTACACTGTCCAGCTGCCGACCACCTACGGTGGCCTGATACACTATCGAGCTGCCGGCCACCTATGGTCGCCTGATACACAGTCGAGCTGTCGGCCATCTATGTTGCCCCTGTTGTCTGTCGAGCTGCCGACCACCTACGGTGGCCTGGTAAGCTGTAGAGCTGCCGGCCACTTATGGTGGCCTGGTACACTGTCGAGCTGCCGACCACCTACGGTTTCCCGGTACACTGTCGAGCTGCCGGCCACCTATGGTCGCCTGATACACTGTCGAGCTGTCGGCCACCTATGGTCGCCTGATACACAGTCGAGCTGTCGGCCATCTAGGTTGGCCTGGTAGGCTGTCGAGCTGCCGACCACCTACGGTGGCCTGGTAAGCAGTAGAGCTGCCGGCCACTTATGGTGGCCTGGTAGACGTAAGCTGTAGAGCTGCCGGCCACTTATGGTGGCCTGGTAGAGTGTCGAGCTGCCGACCACCTACGATTTCCTGGTACACTGTCGAGCTGCCGGCTACCTATGGTGGCCTGGTAAACTGTCGAGCTGCCGGCCACGTATGGTAGCCTGGTAAACTGTCGACCTGTAGACCACCTACATATGTTACCTTGGTAAGCTGTCGAGCTGCCGACCACCTACGGTGGCCTGGTAAGCTGTAGAGCTGCCGGCCATTTATGGTGGCCTGGTACACTGTCGAGTTGCCGACCACCCACGGTGGCCTGGTACACTATCGAGCCGCCGGCCACCTATGGTCGCCTGATACACAGTCGAGCTGTCGGTCATCTATGGTGGCCTGATAAGCTGTCGAGCTGGCGGTGACCTATGTTGGCCTGGGCGCCTGTCGAGCTGTCGAGCTGTCGACCACCTATGGTGGCCTGGAAAGCTGTCGACCTGCCGGCCACTTATGGTGGCCTGTCAAGCTGCCGGCCACGTATGTTGGCCTGGTAGGCTGTCGAGCTGCCGACCACCTACGGTGGCCTGGTAAGCTGTAGGGCTGCCGGCCACTTATGGTGGCCTGGTACACTGTCGAGCTGCCGACCACCTAGGGTGGCCTGGTACACTATCGAGCTGCCGGCCACCTATGGTCGCCTGATACACACTCGAGCTGTCGGCCATCTATGGTGGCCTGATAAGCTGTCGAGCTGTCGGTGACCTATGTTGGCCTGGTAGGCTGTCGAGCTGTCGAGCTGCCGACCACCTATGATGGCCTGGAAAGCTGTCGACCTGCCGGCCACTTATGGGGGCCTGTCAAGCTGCCGGACACGTATGTTGGCCTGGTAGGCTGTCGAGCTACCGACCACCTACGGTGGCCTGGTAAGCTGTAGAGCTGCCGGCCACTTATGGTGGCCTGGTACACTGTCGAGCTGCCGACCACCTACGGTTTTCTGGTACACTGTCGAGCTGCCGGCCACCTATGGTCGCCTGATACACTGTCGAGCTGTCGGCCACCTATGGTCGCCTGATACACTGTCGAGCTGCCGACCACCTATGGTGGCCCGGAAAGCTGTCGACCTGCCGGCCACTTATGGTGGCCTGTCAAGCTGCCGGCCACGTATGTTGGCCTGGTAGGCTGTCGAGCTGCCGACCACCTACGGTGGCCTGGTAAGCTGTAGAGCTGCCGGCCACCTATGGTCGCCTGATACACAGTCGAGCTGTCGGCCATCTATGGTGGCCTGATAAGCTGTCGAGCTGGCGGCGACCTACGTTGGCCTGGTAGGCTGTCGAGCTGCCGACCACCTACGGTGGCATGGTACACTATCGAGCTGCCGGCTAACTATGGAGGCCTGGTACATTGTCGAGCTGCCGACCACCTACGGTGGCCTGGTACACTATCGAGCTACCGGCCACCTATGGTCGCCTGATACACAGTCGAGCTGTCGGCCATCTATGGTGGCCTGATAAGCTGTCGAGGTGGCGGCGACCTACGTTGGCGTAGTAGGCTATCGAGCTGCCGATCACCTACGGTGGCCTGGTACACTGTCGAGCTGCCGGTCATCTATGGTGGCCTGATAAGCTGTCGAGCTGGCGGCGACCTACGTTGGTCTGGTTCGCTATCGAGCTGCCGATCACCTACGGTAGACTGGTACACTATCGAGCTGCCGGCCACCTATGGTCGCCTGATACACAGTCGAGCTGTCGGCCATCTATGGTGGCCTGATAAGCTGTCGTGCTGGCGGCGACCTACGTTCGCCTGGTAGACTGTCGAGCTGCCGACCACCTATGGTGGCCTCGTAAGCTGTCGAGCTGCCGGCCACTTATGGTGGCCTGGTACACTGTCGAGCTGCCGACCACCTACGGTTTCCTGGTGCACTGTCGAGCTGCCGGCCACCTATGGTATCCTAATACACTGTCGAGCTGTCGGCCACCTATGGTCGCCTGATACACAGTCGAGCTGACGATGATCTATGGAGGCCTTATAAGCTGTCGAGGTGGCGGCGACCTACGTTGGCCTGGTAGGCTATCGAGCTGCCGATCCCCTACGGTGGCCTGGTACACTGTCGAGCTGCCGGCCACCTATGGTCGCCTGGTACACTATCGAGCCGCCGGCCACCTACGGTCGCCTGATACACAGTCGAGCTGACGATGATCTATGGAGGCCTTATAAGCTGTCGAGGTGGCGGCGACCTACGTTGGCCTGGTAGGCTATCGAGCTGCCGACCGCCTACGGTGGCCTGGTACACTATCGAGCTGCCGGCCACCTATGGTCGCCTGATACACAGTCGAGCTGTCGGCCATCTATGGGGGCCTGATAAGCTGTCGAGCTGGCGGTGGCCTGTGTTGGCCTGGTAGGCTGTCGAGCTGCCGATCACCTACAGTGGCCTGGTACACTGTCGAGCTGCCGGCTACCTATGGGGGCCTGGTACATTAACGAGCTGCCGACCACCTACGGTAACCTGGTACACTATCGAGCCACCGACCACCTATGGTCGCCTGATACTCAGTCGAGCTGTCGATGATCTATGGAGGCCTGGTAAGCTTTCGAGCTGGCGGCGACCTACGTTGGCCTGATAGGCTGTCGACCTGCCGATCTCCTATGGTGGCCTGGTACACTATTGAGATGCCCACCACCTACGTTGACCTGGTACACTGTCGAGCTGCCGGCTACCTATGGAGGCCTGGTACATTGTCGAGCTGCCGACCACCTACGGTGACCTCGTACACTATCGAGCCGCCGACCACCTATGGTCGCCTGATACTCAGTCGAGCTGTCGATGATCTATGGAGGCCTGGTAAGCTCTCGAGCTGGCGGCGACCTACGTTGGCCTGATAGGCTGTCGACCTGCCGATCTCCTATGGTGGCCTGGTATACTATCGAGCTGCCCACCACCTACGGTGGCCTGGTACACTGTCGAGCTGCCGGCCACCTATGGAGGCCTGGTACATTGTCGAGCTGCCGACCACCTACGGTGGCCTGGTAAGCTGTAGGGCTGCCGGCCACTTATGGTGGCCTGGTACACTGTCGAGCTGCCGACCACCTAGGGTGGCCTGGTACACTATCGAGCTGCCGGCCACCTATGGTCGCCTGATACACACTCGAGCTGTCGGCCATCTATGGTGGCCTGATAAGCTGTCGAGCTGTCGGTGACCTATGTTGGCCTGGTAGGCTGTCGAGCTGTCGAGCTGCCGACCACCTATGATGGCCTGGAAGGCTGTCGACCTGCCGGCCACTTATGGGGGCCTGTCAAGCTGCCGGACACGTATGTTGGCCTGGTAGGCTGTCGAGCTACCGACCACCTACGGTGGCCTGGTAAGCTGTAGAGCTGCCGGCCACTAATGGTGGCCTGGTACACTGTCGAGCTGCCGACCACCTACGGTTTTCTGGTACACTGTCGAGCTGCCGGCCACCTATGGTCGCCTGATACACTGTCGAGCTGTCGGCCACCTATGGTCGCCTGATACACTGTCGAGCTGCCGACCACCTATGGTGGCCCGGAAAGCTGTCTACCTGCCGGCCACTTATGGTGGCCTGTCAAGCTGCCGGCCACGTATGTTGGCCTGGTAGGCTGTCGAGCTGCCGACCACCTACGGTGGCCTGGTAAGCTGTAGAGCTGCCGGCCACCTATGGTCGCCTGATACACAGTCGAGCTGTCGGCCATCTATGGTGGCCTGATAAACTGTCGAGCTGGCGGCGACCTACGTTGGCCTGGTAGGCTGTCGAGCTGCCGACCACCTACGGTGGCATGGTACACTATCGAGCTGCCGGCTAACTATGGAGGCCTGGTACATTGTCGAGCTGCCGACCACCTACGGTGGCCTGGTACACTATCGAGCTACCGGCCACCTATGGTCGCCTGATACACAGTCGAGCTGTCGGCCATCTATGGTGGCCTGATAAGCTGTCGAGGTGGCGGCGACCTACGTTGGCGTAGTAGGCTATCGAGCTGCCGATCACCTACGGTGGCCTGGTACACTGTCGAGCTGCCGGTCATCTATGGTGGCCTGATAAGCTGTCGAGCTGGCGGCGACCTACGTTGGCCTGGTTCGCTATCGAGCTGCCGATCACCTACGGTAGACTGGTACACTATCGAGCTGCCGGCCACCTATGGTCGCCTGATACACAGTCGAGCTGTCGGCCATCTATGGTGGCCTGATAAGCTGTCGTGCTGGCGGCGACCTACGTTCGCCTGGTAGACTGTCGAGCTGCCGACCACCTATGGTGGCCTCGTAAGCTGTCGAGCTGCCGGCCACTTATGGTGGCCTGGTAGACGTAAGCTGTAGAGCTGCCGGCCACTTATGGTGGCCTGGTAGACTGTCGAGCTGCCGACCACCTACGATTTCCTGGTACACTGTCGAGCTGCCGGCTACCTATGGTGGCCTGGTAAACTGTCGGGCTGCCGGCCACGTATGGTAGCCTGGCAAACTGTCGAACTGCCGACCACTTATGGTGGCCTGGTACACTGTCGAGCTGCCGGCCACCTATGGTCGCCTGATACACTATCGAGCTGTCGGCCACCTATGGTCGCCTGGTACACAGTCGAGCTGTCGGCCACCTATGTTGGCCTGGTAAGCTGTAGAGCTGCCGGCCACTTATGGTGGCCTGGTAGACGTAAGCTGTAGAGCTGCCGGCCACTTATGGTGGCCTGGTAGAGTGTCGAGCTGCCGACCACCTACGATTTCCTGGTACACTGTCGAGCTGCCGGCTACCTATGGTGGCCTGGTAAACTGTCGAGCTGCCGGCCACGTATGGTAGCCTGGTAAACTGTCGACCTGTAGACCACCTACATATGTTACCTTGGTAAGCTGTCGAGCTGCCGACCACCTACGGTGGCCTGGTAAGCTGTAGAGCTGCCGGCCATTTATGGTGGCCTGGTACACTGTCGAGCTGCCGACCACCCACGGTGGCCTGGTACACTATCGAGCCGCCGGCCACCTATGGTCGCCTGATACACAGTCGAGCTGTCGGTCATCTATGGTGGCCTGATAAGCTGTCGAGCTGGCGGTGACCTATGTTGGCCTGGGCGCCTGTCGAGCTGTCGAGCTGTCGACCACCTATGGTGGCCTGGAAAGCTGTCGACCTGCCGGCCACTTATGGTGGCCTGTCAAGCTGCCGGCCACGTATGTTGGCCTGGTAGGCTGTCGAGCTGCCGACCACCTACGGTGGCCTGGTAAGCTGTAGGGCTGCCGGCCACTTATGGTGGCCTGGTACACTGTCGAGCTGCCGACCACCTAGGGTGGCCTGGTACACTATCGAGCTGCCGGCCACCTATGGTCGCCTGATACACACTCGAGCTGTCGGCCATCTATGGTGGCCTGATAAGCTGTCGAGCTGTCGGTGACCTATGTTGGCCTGGTAGGCTGTCGAGCTGTCGAGCTGCCGACCACCTATGATGGCCTGGAAAGCTGTCGACCTGCCGGCCACTTATGGGGGCCTGTCAAGCTGCCGGACACGTATGTTGGCCTGGTAGGCTGTAGAGCTACCGACCACCTACGGTGGCCTGGTAAGCTGTAGAGCTGCCGGCCACTTATGGTGGCCTGGTACACTGTCGAGCTGCCGACCACCTACGGTTTTCTGGTACACTGTCGAGCTGCCGGCCACCTATGGTCGCCTGATACACTGTCGAGCTGTCGGCCACCTATGGTCGCCTGATACACTGTCGAGCTGCCGACCACCTATGGTGGCCCGGAAAGCTGTCGACCTGCCGGCCACTTATGGTGGCCTGTCAAGCTGCCGGCCACGTATGTTGGCCTGGTAGGCTGTCGAGCTGCCGACCACCTACGGTGGCCTGGTAAGCTGTAGAGCTGCCGGCCACCTATGGTCGCCTGATACACAGTCGAGCTGTCGGCCATCTATGGTGGCCTGATAAGCTGTCGAGCTGGCGGCGACCTACGTTGGCCTGGTAGGCTGTCGAGCTACCGACCACCTACGGTGGCACGGTACACTATCGAGCTGCCGGCTAACTATGGAGGCCTGGTACATTGTCGAGCTGCCGACCACCTACGGTGGCCTGGTACACTATCGAGCTACCGGCCACCTATGGTCGCCTGATACACAGTCGAGCTGTCGGCCATCTATGGTGGCCTGATAAGCTGTCGAGGTGGCGGCGACCTACGTTGGCGTAGTAGGCTATCGAGCTGCCGATCACCTACGGTGGCCTGGTACACTGTCGAGCTGCCGGCTACCTACGGTGGCCTGGTACACTGTCGAGCTGCCGGCCACCTATGGTCGCCTGGTACACTATCGAGCCGCCGGCCACCTACGGTCGCCTGATACACAGTCGAGCTGTCGGTCATCTATGGTGGCCTGATAAGCTGTCGAGCTGGCGGCGACCTACGTTGGCCTGGTTCGCTATCGAGCTGCCGATCACCTACGGTAGACTGGTACACTATCGAGCTGCCGGCCACCTATGGTCGCCTGATACACAGTCGAGCTGTCGGCCATCTATGGTGGCCTGATAAGCTGTCGAGCTGGCGGCGACCTACGTTCGCCTGGTAGACTGTCGAGCTGCCGACCACCTATGGTGGCCTCGTAAGCTGTCGAGCTGCCGGCCACTTATGGTGGCCTGGTACACTGTCGAGCTGCCGACCACCTACGGTTTCCTGGTGCACTGTCGAGCTGCCGGCCACCTATGGTATCCTGATACACTGTCGAGCTGTCGGCCACCTATGGTCGCCTGATACACAGTCGAGCTGACGATGATCTATGGAGGCCTTATAAGCTGTCGAGGTGGCGGCGACCTACGTTGGCCTGGTAGGCTATCGAGCTGCCGACCGCCTACGGTGGCCTGGTACACTATCGAGCTGCCGGCCACCTATGGTCGCCTGATACACAGTCGAGCTGTCGGCCATCTATGGGGGCCTGATAAGCTGTCGAGCTGGCGGTGGCCTGTGTTGGCCTGGTAGGCTTTCGAGCTGCCGATCACCTACAGTGGCCTGGTACACTGTCGAGCTGCCGGCTACCTATGGGGGCCTGGTACATTAACGAGCTGCCGACCACCTACGGTAACCTGGTACACTATCGAGCCACCGACCACCTATGGTCGCCTGATACTCAGTCGAGCTGTCGATGATCTATGGAGGCCTGGTAAGCTTTCGAGCTGGCGGCGACCTACGTTGGCCTGATAGGCTGTCGACCTGCCGATCTCCTATGGTGGCCTGGTACACTATTGAGATGCCCACCACCTACGTTGACCTGGTACACTGTCGAGCTGCCGGCTACCTATGGAGGCCTGGTACATTGTCGAGCTGCCGACCACCTACGGTGACCTCGTACACTATCGAGCCGCCGACCACCTATGGTCGCCTGATACTCAGTCGAGCTGTCGATGATCTATGGAGGCCTGGTAAGCTCTCGAGCTGGCGGCGACCTACGTTGGCCTGATAGGCTGTCGACCTGCCGATCTCCTATGGTGGCCTGGTACACTATCGAGCTGCCCACCACCTACGGTGGCCTGGTACACTGTCGAGCTGCCGGCCACCTATGGAGGCCTGGTACATTGTCGAGCTGCCGACCACCTACGGTGGCCTGGTAAGCTGTAGGGCTGCCGGCCACTTATGGTGGCCTGGTACACTGTCGAGCTGCCGACCACCTAGGGTGGCCTGGTACACTATCGAGCTGCCGGCCACCTATGGTCGCCTGATACACACTCGAGCTGTCGGCCATCTATGGTGGCCTGATAAGCTGTCGAGCTGTCGGTGACCTATGTTGGCCTGGTAGGCTGTCGAGCTGTCGAGCTGCCGACCACCTATGATGGCCTGGAAGGCTGTCGACCTGCCGGCCACTTATGGGGGCCTGTCAAGCTGCCGGACACGTATGTTGGCCTGGTAGGCTGTCGAGCTACCGACCACCTACGGTGCCCTGGTAAGCTGTAGAGCTGCCGGCCACTAATGGTGGCCTGGTACACTGTCGAGCTGCCGACCACCTACGGTTTTCTGGTACACTGTCGAGCTGCCGGCCACCTATGGTCGCCTGATACACTGTCGAGCTGTCGGCCACCTATGGTCGCCTGATACACTGTCGAGCTGCCGACCACCTATGGTGGCCCGGAAAGCTGTCTACCTGCCGGCCACTTATGGTGGCCTGTCAAGCTGCCGGCCACGTATGTTGGCCTGGTAGGCTGTCGAGCTGCCGACCACCTACGGTGGCCTAGTAAGCTGTAGAGCTGCCGGCCACCTATGGTCGCCTGATACACAGTCGAGCTGTCGGCCATCTATGGTGGCCTGATAAACTGTCGAGCTGGCGGCGACCTACGTTGGCCTGGTAGGCTGTCGAGCTGCCGACCACCTACGGTGGCATGGTACACTATCGAGCTGCCGGCTAACTATGGAGGCCTGGTACATTGTCGAGCTGCCGACCACCTACGGTGGCCTGGTACACTATCGAGCTACCGGCCACCTATGGTCGCCTGATACACAGTCGAGCTGTCGGCCATCTATGGTGGCCTGATAAGCTGTCGAGGTGGCGGCGACCTACGTTGGCGTAGTAGGCTATCGAGCTGCCGATCACCTACGGTGGCCTGGTACACTGTCGAGCTGCCGGTCATCTATGGTGGCCTGATAAGCTGTCGAGCTGGCGGCGACCTACGTTGGCCTGGTTCGCTATCGAGCTGCCGATCACCTACGGTAGACTGGTACACTATCGAGCTGCCGGCCACCTATGGTCGCCTGATACACAGTCGAGCTGTCGGCCATCTATGGTGGCCTGATAAGCTGTCGTGCTGGCGGCGACCTACGTTCGCCTGGTAGACTGTCGAGCTGCCGACCACCTATGGTGGCCTCGTAAGCTGTCGAGCTGCCGGCCACTTATGGTGGCCTGGTAGACGTAAGCTGTAGAGCTGCCGGCCACTTATGGTGGCCTGGTAGACTGTCGAGCTGCCGACCACCTACGATTTCCTGGTACACTGTCGAGCTGCCGGCTACCTATGGTGGCCTGGTAAACTGTCGGGCTGCCGGCCACGTATGGTAGCCTGGCAAACTGTCGAACTGCCGACCACTTATGGTGGCCTGGTACACTGTCGAGCTGCCGGCCACCTATGGTCGCCTGATACACTATCGAGCTGTCGGCCACCTATGGTCGCCTGGTACACAGTCGAGCTGTCGGCCACCTATGTTGGCCTGGTAAGCTGTAGAGCTGCCGGCCACTTATGGTGGCCTGGTAGACGTAAGCTGTAGAGCTGCCGGCCACTTATGGTGGCCTGGTAGAGTGTCGAGCTGCCGACCACCTACGATTTCCTGGTACACTGTCGAGCTGCCGGCTACCTATGGTGGCCTGGTAAACTGTCGAGCTGCCGGCCACGTATGGTAGCCTGGTAAACTGTCGACCTGTAGACCACCTACATATGTTACCTTGGTAAGCTGTCGAGCTGCCGACCACCTACGGTGGCCTGGTAAGCTGTAGAGCTGCCGGCCATTTATGGTGGCCTGGTACACTGTCGAGCTGCCGACCACCCACGGTGGCCTGGTACACTATCGAGCCGCCGGCCACCTATGGTCGCCTGATACACAGTCGAGCTGTCGGTCATCTATGGTGGCCTGATAAGCTGTCGAGCTGGCGGTGACCTATGTTGGCCTGGGCGCCTGTCGAGCTGTCGAGCTGTCGACCACCTATGGTGGCCTGGAAAGCTGTCGACCTGCCGGCCACTTATGGTGGCCTGTCAAGCTGCCGGCCACGTATGTTGGCCTGGTAGGCTGTCGAGCTGCCGACCACCTACGGTGGCCTGGTAAGCTGTAGGGCTGCCGGCCACTTATGGTGGCCTGGTACACTGTCGAGCTGCCGACCACCTAGGGTGGCCTGGTACACTATCGAGCTGCCGGCCACCTATGGTCGCCTGATACACACTCGAGCTGTCGGCCATCTATGGTGGCCTGATAAGCTGTCGAGCTGTCGGTGACCTATGTTGGCCTGGTAGGCTGTCGAGCTGTCGAGCTGCCGACCACCTATGATGGCCTGGAAAGCTGTCGACCTGCCGGCCACTTATGGGGGCCTGTCAAGCTGCCGGACACGTATGTTGGCCTGGTAGGCTGTAGAGCTACCGACCACCTACGGTGGCCTGGTAAGCTGTAGAGCTGCCGGCCACTTATGGTGGCCTGGTACACTGTCGAGCTGCCGACCACCTACGGTTTTCTGGTACACTGTCGAGCTGCCGGCCACCTATGGTCGCCTGATACACTGTCGAGCTGTCGGCCACCTATGGTCGCCTGATACACTGTCGAGCTGCCGACCACCTATGGTGGCCCGGAAAGCTGTCGACCTGCCGGCCACTTATGGTGGCCTGTCAAGCTGCCGGCCACGTATGTTGGCCTGGTAGGCTGTCGAGCTGCCGACCACCTACGGTGGCCTGGTAAGCTGTAGAGCTGCCGGCCACCTATGGTCGCCTGATACACAGTCGAGCTGTCGGCCATCTATGGTGGCCTGATAAGCTGTCGAGCTGGCGGCGACCTACGTTGGCCTGGTAGGCTGTCGAGCTACCGACCACCTACGGTGGCATGGTACACTATCGAGCTGCCGGCTAACTATGGAGGCCTGGTACATTGTCGAGCTGCCGACCACCTACGGTGGCCTGGTACACTATCGAGCTACCGGCCACCTATGGTCGCCTGATACACAGTCGAGCTGTCGGCCATCTATGGTGGCCTGATAAGCTGTCGAGGTGGCGGCGACCTACGTTGGCGTAGTAGGCTATCGAGCTGCCGATCACCTACGGTGGCCTGGTACACTGTCGAGCTGCCGGCTACCTACGGTGGCCTGGTACACTGTCGAGCTGCCGGCCACCTATGGTCGCCTGGTACACTATCGAGCCGCCGGCCACCTACGGTCGCCTGATACACAGTCGAGCTGTCGGTCATCTATGGTGGCCTGATAAGCTGTCGAGCTGGCGGCGACCTACGTTGGCCTGGTTCGCTATCGAGCTGCCGATCACCTACGGTAGACTGGTACACTATCGAGCTGCCGGCCACCTATGGTCGCCTGATACACAGTCGAGCTGTCGGCCATCTATGGTGGCCTGATAAGCTGTCGAGCTGGCGGCGACCTACGTTCGCCTGGTAGACTGTCGAGCTGCCGACCACCTATGGTGGCCTCGTAAGCTGTCGAGCTGCCGGCCACTTATGGTGGCCTGGTACACTGTCGAGCTGCCGACCACCTACGGTTTCCTGGTGCACTGTCGAGCTGCCGGCCACCTATGGTATCCTGATACACTGTCGAGCTGTCGGCCACCTATGGTCGCCTGATACACAGTCGAGCTGACGATGATCTATGGAGGCCTTATAAGCTGTCGAGGTGGCGGCGACCTACGTTGGCCTGGTAGGCTATCGAGCTGCCGATCCCCTACGGTGGCCTGGTACACGGTCGAGCTGCCGGCCACCTACGGTCGCCTGATACACAGTCGAGCTGTCGGCCATATATGTTGGCCCGGTTGTCTGTCGAGCTGCCTGATACACAGTCGAGCTGTCGGCCATCTATGGTGGCCTGATAAGCTGTCGAGCTGGCGGCGACCTACGTTCGCCTGGTAGACTGTCGAGCTGCCGACCACCTATGGTGGCCTCGTAAGCTGTCGAGCTGCCGGCCACTTATGGTGGCCTGGTACACTGTCGAGCTGCCGACCACCTACGGTTTCCTGGTGCACTGTCGAGCTGCCGGCCACCTATGGTATCCTGATACACTGTCGAGCTGCCGGCCACCTATGGTATCCTGATACACTGTCGAGCTGTCGGCCACCTATGGTCGCCTGATACACAATCGAGCTGACGATGATCTATGGAGGCCTTATAAGCTGTCGAGGTGGCGGCGACCTACGTTGGCCTGGTAGGCTATCGAGCTGCCGATCCCCTACGGTGGCCTGGTACACTGTCGAGCTGCTGGCCACCTATGGTCGCCTGGTACACTATCGAGCCGCCGGCCACCTACGGTCGCCTGATACACAGTCGAGCTGTCGGCCATATATGTTGGCCCGGTTGTCTGTCGAGCTGCCGACCACCTACGGTGGCCTGGTAAGCTGTAGAGCTGCCGGCCACTTATGGTGGCCTGGTACACTGTCGAGCTGCCGACCACCTACGGTTTCCTGGTACACTGTCGAGCTGCCGGCCACCTATGGTCGCCTGATACACTATCGAGCTGTCGGCCACCTATGGTCGCCTGGTACACAGTCGAGCTGTCGGCCACCTATGTTGGCCTGGTAGGCTGTCGAGCTGCCGACCACCTACGGTGGCCTGGTAAGCTGTAGAGCTGCCGGCCACTTATGGTGGCCTGGTAGACGTAAGCTGTAGAGCTGCCGGCCACTTATGGTGGCCTGGTAGACTGTCGAGCTGCCGACCACCTACGATTTCCTGGTACACTGTCGAGCTGCCGGCTACCTATGGTGGCCTGGTAAGCTGTAGAGCTGTCGGCCACTTATGGTGGCCTGGTACACTGTCGAGCTGCCGACCACCTACGGTTTCCTGGTACACTATCGAGCTGCCGGCCACCTATGGTCGCCTGATACACTATCGAGCTGCCGGCCACTTATGGTGGCCTGGTAGACTGTCGAGCTGCCGACCACCTACGATTTCCTGGTACACTGTCGAGCTGCCGGCTACCTATGGTGGCCTGGTAAGCTGTAGAGCTGCCGGCCACTTATGGTGGCCTGGTAAACTGTCGGGCTGCCGGCCACGTATGGTAGCCTGGCAAACTGTCGAACTGCCGACCACTTATGGTGGCCTGGTACACTGTCGAGCTGCCGACCACCCACGGTGGCCTGGTACACTATCGAGCCGCCGGCCACCTATGGTCGCCTGATACACAGTCGAGCTGTCGGTCATCTATGGTGGCCTGATGAGCTGTCGAGCTGGCGGTGACATATGTTGGCCTGGTAGGCTGTCGAGCTGTCGAGCTGCCGACCACCTATGATGGCCTGGAAAGCTGTCGACCTGCCGGCCACTTATGGTGGCCTGTCAAGCTGCCGGACACGTATGTTGGCCTGGTAGGCTGTCGAGCTGCCGACCACCTATGGTGGCCTGGTAAGCTGTAGAGCTGCCGGCCACTTATGGTGGCCTGGTACACTGTCGAGCTGCCGACCACCTACGGTTTCCTGGTACACTGTCGAGCTGCCGGCCACCTATGGTCGCCTGATACACTATCGAGCTGTCGGCCACCTATGGTCGCCTGGTACACAGTCGAGCTGTCGGCCACCTATGTTGGCCTGGTAGGCTGTCGAGCTGCCGACCACCTACGGTGGCCTGGTAAGCTGTAGAGCTGCCGGCCACTTATGGTGGCCTGGTAGACGTAAGCTGTAGAGCTGCCGGCCACTTATGGTGGCCTGGTAGACTGTCGAGCTGCCGACCACCTACGATTTCCTGGTACACTGTCGAGCTGCCGGCTACCTATGGTGGCCTGGTAAGCTGTAGAGCTGCCGGCCACTTATGGTGGCCTGGTACACTGTCGAGCTGCCGACCACCTACGGTTTCCTGGTACACTATCGAGCTGCCGGCCACCTATGGTCGCCTGATACACTATCGAGCTGCCGGCCACTTATGGTGGCCTGGTAGACTGTCGAGCTGCCGACCACCTACGATTTCCTGGTACACTGTCGAGCTGCCGGCTACCTATGGTGGCCTGGTAAGCTGTAGAGCTGCCGGCCACTTATGGTGGCCTGGTAAACTGTCGGGCTGCCGGCCACGTATGGTAGCCTGGCAAACTGTCGAACTGCCGACCACTTATGGTGGCCTGGTACACTGTCGAGCTGCCGACCACCCACGGTGGCCTGGTACACTATCGAGCCGCCGGCCACCTATGGTCGCCTGATACACAGTCGAGCTGTCGGTCATCTATGGTGGCCTGATGAGCTGTCGAGCTGGCGGTGACATATGTTGGCCTGGTAGGCTGTCGAGCTGTCGAGCTGCCGACCACCTATGATGGCCTGGAAAGCTGTCGACCTGCCGGCCACTTATGGTGGCCTGTCAAGCTGCCGGACACGTATGTTGGCCTGGTAGGCTGTCGAGCTGCCGACCACCTATGGTGGCCTGGTAAGCTGTAGAGCTGCCGGCCACTTATGGTGGCCTGGTACACTGTCGAGCTGCCGACCACCTACGGTTTCCTGGTACACTGTCGAGCTGCCGGCCACCTATGGTCGCCTGATACACTATCGAGCTGTCGGCCACCTATGGTCGCCTGATACACTATCGAGCTGTCGGCCACCTATGGTCGCCTGGTACACAGTCGAGCTGTCGGCCACCTATGTTGGCCTGGTAGGCTGTCGAGCTGCCGACCACCTACGGTGGCCTGGTAAGCTGTAGAGCTGCCGGCCACTTATGGTGGCCTGGTAGACGTAAGCTGTAGAGCTGCCGGCCACTTATGGTGGCCTGGTAGACTGTCGAGCTGCCGACCACCTACGATTTCCTGGTACACTGTCGAGCTGCCGGCTACCTATGGTGGCCTGGTAAACTGTCGGGCTGCCGGCCACGTATGGTAGCCTGGCAAACTGTCGAACTGCCGACCACTTATGGTGGCCTGGTACACTGTCGAGCTGCCGACCACCCACGGTGGTCTGGTACACTATCGAGCCGCCGGCCACCTATGGTCGCCTGATACACAGTCGAGCTGTCGGTCATCTATGGTGGCCTGATGAGCTGTCGAGCTGGCGGTGACCTATGTTGGCCTGGTAGGCTGTCGAGCTGTCGAGCTGCCGACCACCTATGATGGCCTGGAAAGCTGTCGACCTGCCGGCCACTTATGGTGGCCTGTCAAGCTGCCGGCCACGTATGTTGGCCTGGTAGGCCGTCGAGCTGCCGACCACCTACGGTGGCCTGGTTAGGTGTAGAGCTGCCGGCCAATTATGGTGGCCTGGTACACTGTCAAGCTGCCGACCACCCACGGTGGCCTGGTACACTATCGAGCCGCCGGCCACCTATGGTCGCCTGATACACAGTCGAGCTGTCGGCCATCTATGGTGGCCTGATAAGCTGTCGAGCTGGCGGTGACCTATGTTGGCCTGGTAGGCTGTCGAGCTTACGAGCTGCCGACCACCTATGATGGCCTGGAAAGCTGTCGACCTGCCGGCCACTTATGGTGGCCTGGTACACTGTCGAGCTGCCGACCACCTACGGTTTCCTGGTACACTGTCGAGCTGCCGGCCACCTATGGTCGCCTGATACACTGTCGAGCTGTCGGTCATCTATGGTGGCCTGATAAGCTGTCGAGCTGGCGGCGACCTACGCTGGCCTGGTACGCTGTAGAGCTGGCGGCCACTTATGGTCGCCTGATACACAGTCGAGCTGTCGGCCATCTATGGTGGCCTGATAAGCTGTCGAGCTGGCGGTGACCTATGTTGGCCTGGTAGGCTGTCGAGCTGCCGACCACCTACGGTGGCCTGGTAAGCTGTAGAGCTGCCGGCCACTTATGGTCGCCTGATACACAGTCGAGCTGTCGATGATCTAAGGAGGCCTTATAGGCTGTCGAGGTGGCGGCGACCTATGTTGGCCTGGTAGGCTGTCGAGCTGGCGGCGACCTACGCTGGCCTGGTACGCTGTAGAGCTGCCGGCCACCTATGGTCGCCTGATACACAGTCGAGCTGTCGATGATCTATGGAGGCCTTATAGGCTGTCGAGGTGGCGGCGACCTATGTTGGCCTGGTAGGCTGTCGAGCTGGCGGCGACCTTCGCTGGCCTGGTACGCTGTAGAGCTGCCGGCCACTTATGGTCGCCTGATACACAGTCGAGCTGTCGGCCATCTATGGTGGCCTGATAAGCTGTCGAGCTGGCGGTGACCTATGTTGGCCTGGTAGGCTGTCGAGCTGGCGGCGACCTACGCTGGCCTGGTACGCTGTAGAGCTGCCGGCCACCTATGGTCGCCTGATACACAGTCGAGCTGTCGATGATCTATGGAGGCCTTATAGGCTGTCGAGGTGGCGGCGACCTACGTTGGCCTGGTAGGCTATCGAGCTGCCGATCACCTACGGTGGCCTGGTACACTGTCGAGCTGCCTGGTACACTGTCGAGCTGCCGGCCACCTATGGTCGCCTGGTACACTATCGAGCCGCCGGCCACCTACGGTCGCCTGATACACAGTCGAGCTGTCGGTCATCTATGGTGGCCTGATAAGCTGTCGAGGTGGCGGCGACCTACGTTGGCCTGGTAGGCTATCGAGCTGCCGATCTCCTACGGTGGCCTGGTACACTGTCGATCTGCCGGCTACCTACGGTGGCCCGGTACACTGTCGAGCTGCCGGCTACCTATGGAGGCCTGGTACATTGTCGAGCTGCCGACCACCTACGGTGGCCTGGTACACTATCGAGCTGCCGGCCACCTATGGTCGCCTGATACACAGTCGGGCTGTCGGCCATCTATGGTGGCCTGATAAGCTGTCGAGGTGGCGGCGACCTACGTTGGCCTGGCAGGCTATCACCTGCCGATCACCTACGGTGGCCTGGTACACTATCGAGCTGCCGACCACCTACGGTGGTCTCGTGAGCTGTCGAGCTGCCGGCCGCTTATGGTGGCCTGGTACACTGTCGAGCTGCCGGCTACCTATGGAGGCCCGGTACATTGTCGAGCTGCCGACCGCCTACGGTGGCCTGGTACACTGTCGAGCTGCCGACTACCTACGGTGGCCTGGTACACTGTCGAGCCGCCGGCCACCTATGGTCGCCTGGTACACTATCGAGCCGCCGGCCACCTACGGTCGCCTGATACACAGTCGAGCTGTCGGTCATCTATGGTGGCCTGATAAGCTGTCGAGCTGGCGGCGACCTACGTTGGCCTGGTACGCTGTCGAGCTGCCGATCACCTACGGTAGCCTGGTACACTATCGATCTGCCGGCCACCTATGGTCGCCTGATACACAGTCGAGCTGTCGGCCATCTATGGTGGCTTGATAAGCTGTCGAGCTGGTGGCGACCTACGTTCGCCTGGTAGGCTGTCGAACTGCCGATCACCTATGGTGGCCTGGTACACTATCGAGCTGCCGGCCACCTATCGTCGCCTGATACACAGTCGAGCTGTCGGCCATCTATGTTGGCCTGGTAGTCTGTCGAGCTGCCGACCACCTACGGTGGCCTGGTAAGCTGTAGAGCTGCCGGCCACTTATGGTGGCCTGGTACACTGTCGAGCTGCCGACCACCTACGGTTTCCTTGTGCACTGTCGAGCTGCCGGCCACCTATGGTCGCCTGATACACTTTCGAGCTGTCAGCCACCTATGGTCGCCTGATACACAGTCGAGCTGTCGGCCATCTATGTTGGCCTGGTAGGCTGTCGAGCTGCCGAACACCTACGGTGGCCTGCTATGCTGTAGAGCTGCCGGCCGCTTATGGTGGCCTGGTACACTGTCGAGCTGCCGACCAGCTACGGTTTCCTGGTACACGGTCGAGCTGCCGGCCACCTATGGTCGCCTGATACACTGTCGAGCCGCCGGCCACCTACGGTCGCCTGATACACAGTCGAGCTGTCGGTCATCTATGGTGGCCTGATAAGCTGTCGAGCTGGCGGTGACCTATGTTGGCCTGGTAGGCTGTCGAGCTGTCGAGCTGCCGACCACCTATGATGGCCTGAAAAGCTGTCGACCTGCCGGCCACTTATGGTGGCCTGTCAAGCTGCCGGACACGTATGTTGGCCTGGTAGGCTGTCGAGCTGCCGACCACCTATGGTGGCCTGGTAAGCTGTAGAGCTGCCGGCCACTTATGGTGGCCTGGTACACTGTCGAGCTGCCGACCACCTACGGTTTCCTGGTACACTGTCGAGCTGCCGGCCACCTATGGTCGCCTGATACACTATCGAGCTGTCGGCCACCTATGGTCGCCTGGTACACAGTCGAGCTGTCGGCCACCTATGTTGGCCTGGTAGGCTGTCGAGCTGCCGACCACCTACGGTGGCCTGGTAAGCTGTAGAGCTGCCGGCCACTTATGGTGGCCTGGTAGACGTAAGCTGTAGAGCTGCCGGCCACTTATGGTGGCCTGGTAGACTGTCGAGCTGCCGACCACCTACGATTTCCTGGTACACTGTCGAGCTGCCGGCTACCTATGGTGGCCTGGTAAACTGTCGGGCTGCCGGCCACGTATGGTAGCCTGGCAAACTGTCGAACTGCCGACCACTTATGGTGGCCTGGTACACTGTCGAGCTGCCGACCACCCACGGTGGTCTGGTACACTATCGAGCCGCCGGCCACCTATGGTCGCCTGATACACAGTCGAGCTGTCGGTCATCTATGGTGGCCTGATGAGCTGTCGAGCTGGCGGTGACCTATGTTGGCCTGGTAGGCTGTCGAGCTGTCGAGCTGCCGACCACCTATGATGGCCTGGAAAGCTGTCGACCTGCCGGCCACTTATGGTGGCCTGTCAAGCTGCCGGCCACGTATGTTGGCCTGGTAGGCCGTCGAGCTGCCGACCACCTACGGTGGCCTGGTTAGGTGTAGAGCTGCCGGCCAATTATGGTGGCCTGGTACACTGTCAAGCTGCCGACCACCCACGGTGGCCTGGTACACTATCGAGCCGCCGGCCACCTATGGTCGCCTGATACACAGTCGAGCTGTCGGCCATCTATGGTGGCCTGATAAGCTGTCGAGCTGGCGGTGACCTATGTTGGCCTGGTAGGCTGTCGAGCTTACGAGCTGCCGACCACCTATGATGGCCTGGAAAGCTGTCGACCTGCCGGCCACTTATGGTGGCCTGGTACACTGTCGAGCTGCCGACCACCTACGGTTTCCTGGTACACTGTCGAGCTGCCGGCCACCTATGGTCGCCTGATACACTGTCGAGCTGTCGGTCATCTATGGTGGCCTGATAAGCTGTCGAGCTGGCGGCGACCTACGCTGGCCTGGTACGCTGTAGAGCTGGCGGCCACTTATGGTCGCCTGATACACAGTCGAGCTGTCGGCCATCTATGGTGGCCTGATAAGCTGTCGAGCTGGCGGTGACCTATGTTGGCCTGGTAGGCTGTCGAGCTGCCGACCACCTACGGTGGCCTGGTAAGCTGTAGAGCTGCCGGCCACTTATGGTCGCCTGATACACAGTCGAGCTGTCGATGATCTAAGGAGGCCTTATAGGCTGTCGAGGTGGCGGCGACCTATGTTGGCCTGGTAGGCTGTCGAGCTGGCGGCGACCTACGCTGGCCTGGTACGCTGTAGAGCTGCCGGCCACCTATGGTCGCCTGATACACAGTCGAGCTGTCGATGATCTATGGAGGCCTTATAGGCTGTCGAGGTGGCGGCGACCTATGTTGGCCTGGTAGGCTGTCGAGCTGGCGGCGACCTTCGCTGGCCTGGTACGCTGTAGAGCTGCCGGCCACTTATGGTCGCCTGATACACAGTCGAGCTGTCGGCCATCTATGGTGGCCTGATAAGCTGTCGAGCTGGCGGTGACCTATGTTGGCCTGGTAGGCTGTCGAGCTGGCGGCGACCTACGCTGGCCTGGTACGCTGTAGAGCTGCCGGCCACCTATGGTCGCCTGATACACAGTCGAGCTGTCGATGATCTATGGAGGCCTTATAAGCTGTCGAGGTGGCGGCGACCTACGTTGGCCTGGTAGGCTATCGAGCTGCCGATCACCTACGGTGGCCTGGTACACTGTCGAGCTGCCTGGTACACTGTCGAGCTGCCGGCCACCTATGGTCGCCTGGTACACTATCGAGCCGCCGGCCACCTACGGTCGCCTGATACACAGTCGAGCTGTCGGTCATCTATGGTGGCCTGATAAGCTGTCGAGGTGGCGGCGACCTACGTTGGCCTGGTAGGCTATCGAGCTGCCGATCTCCTACGGTGGCCTGGTACACTGTCGATCTGCCGGCTACCTACGGTGGCCCGGTACACTGTCGAGCTGCCGGCTACCTATGGAGGCCTGGTACATTGTCGAGCTGCCGACCACCTACGGTGGCCTGGTACACTATCGAGCTGCCGGCCACCTATGGTCGCCTGATACACAGTCGGGCTGTCGGCCATCTATGGTGGCCTGATAAGCTGTCGAGGTGGCGGCGACCTACGTTGGCCTGGCAGGCTATCACCTGCCGATCACCTACGGTGGCCTGGTACACTATCGAGCTGCCGACCACCTACGGTGGTCTCGTGAGCTGTCGAGCTGCCGGCCGCTTATGGTGGCCTGGTACACTGTCGAGCTGCCGGCTACCTATGGAGGCCCGGTACATTGTCGAGCTGCCGACCGCCTACGGTGGCCTGGTACACTGTCGAGCTGCCGACTACCTACGGTGGCCTGGTACACTGTCGAGCCGCCGGCCACCTATGGTCGCCTGGTACACTATCGAGCCGCCGGCCACCTACGGTCGCCTGATACACAGTCGAGCTGTCGGTCATCTATGGTGGCCTGATAAGCTGTCGAGCTGGCGGCGACCTACGTTGGCCTGGTACGCTGTCGAGCTGCCGATCACCTACGGTAGCCTGGTACACTATCGATCTGCCGGCCACCTATGGTCGCCTGATACACAGTCGAGCTGTCGGCCATCTATGGTGGCTTGATAAGCTGTCGAGCTGGTGGCGACCTACGTTCGCCTGGTAGGCTGTCGAACTGCCGATCACCTATGGTGGCCTGGTACACTATCGAGCTGCCGGCCACCTATCGTCGCCTGATACACAGTCGAGCTGTCGGCCATCTATGTTGGCCTGGTAGTCTGTCGAGCTGCCGACCACCTACGGTGGCCTGGTAAGCTGTAGAGCTGCCGGCCACTTATGGTGGCCTGGTACACTGTCGAGCTGCCGACCACCTACGGTTTCCTTGTGCACTGTCGAGCTGCCGGCCACCTATGGTCGCCTGATACACTTTCGAGCTGTCAGCCACCTATGGTCGCCTGATACACAGTCGAGCTGTCGGCCATCTATGTTGGCCTGGTAGGCTGTCGAGCTGCCGAACACCTACGGTGGCCTGCTATGCTGTAGAGCTGCCGGCCGCTTATGGTGGCCTGGTACACTGTCGAGCTGCCGACCAGCTACGGTTTCCTGGTACACGGTCGAGCTGCCGGCCACCTATGGTCGCCTGATACACTGTCGAGCCGCCGGCCACCTACGGTCGCCTGATACACAGTCGAGCTGTCGGTCATCTATGGTGGCCTGATAAGCTGTCGAGCTGGCGGTGACCTATGTTGGCCTGGTAGGCTGTCGAGCTGTCGAGCTGCCGACCACCTATGATGGCCTGGAAAGCTGTCGAGCTGCCGATCACCTACGGTGGCCTGGTACACTATCGAGCTGCCGACCACCTACGGTGGTCTCGTAAGCTGTCGAGCTGCCAGCCACCTATGGTCGCCTGATACACAGTCGAGCTGTCGGCCACCTATGGTCGCCTGATACACTGTCGAGCTGTCGGCCACCTATGGTAGCCTGATACACAGTCGAGCTGTCGGCCATCTATGGTGGCCTGATAAGCTGTCGAGGTGGCGGCGACCTACGTTGGCCTGGTAAGCTATCGAGCTGCCGATCACCTGCGGTGGCCTGGTACACTATCGAGCTGCCGACCACCTACGGTGGTCTCGTAAGCTGTCGAGCTGCCGGCCGCTTATGGTGGCCTGGTACACTGTCGAGCTGCCGGCTACCTATGGAGGCCTGGTATATTGTCGAGCTGAAGACCACCTACGGTGGCCTGGTACACTATCGAGCTGCCGGCTACCTATGGAGGCCTGGTGCACTGTCGAGCTGCCGACCACCTACGGTGGCCTGGTACACTATCGAGCTGCCGGCCACCTATGGTCGCCTGATACACAGTCGATCTGTCGGCCATCTATGGTGGCCTGATAAGCTGTCGAGGTGGCGGCGACCTACGTTGGCCTGGTAGGCTATCGAGCCGCCGATCACCTACGGTGGCCTGGTACACTATCGAGCTGCCGACCACCTTCGGTGGTCTCGTAAGCTGTCGAGCTGCCGGCCGCTTATGGTGGCCTGGTACACTGTCGAGCTGCCGGCCACCTATGGTCGCCTGATACACTGTCGAGCTGTCGGCCACCTATGGTCGCCTGATACACAGTCGAGCTGTCGGCCATCTATGGTGGCCTGATAAGCTGTCGAGGTGGCGACGACCTACGTTGGCCTGGTAGGCTGTCGAGCTGCCGATCACCTACGGTGGCCTGGTACACTATCGAGCTGCCGACCACCTACGGTGGTCTCGTAAGCTGTCGAGCTGCCGGCCGCTTATGGTGGCCTGGTACACTGTCGAGCTGCTGGCCACCTATGGTCGCCTGATACACTGTCGAGCTGTCGGCCACCTATGGTCGACTGATACACAGTCGAGCTGTCGGCCATCTATGGTGGCCTGATAAGCTGTCGAGGTGGCGGCGACCTACGTTGGCCCGGCAGGCTATCGAGCTGCCGATCCCCTACGGTGGCCTGGTACACGGTCGAGCTGCCGGCCACCTATGGTCGCCTGGTACACTATCGAGCCGCCGGCCACCTACGGTCGCCTGATACACAGTCGAGCTGTCGGCCATATATGTTGGCCCGGTTGTCTGTCGAGCTGCCTGATACACAGTCGAGCTGTCGGCCATCTATGGTGGCCTGATAAGCTGTCGAGCTGGCGGCGACCTACGTTCGCCTGGTAGACTGTCGAGCTGCCGACCACCTATGGTGGCCTCGTAAGCTGTCGAGCTGCCGGCCACTTATGGTGGCCTGGTACACTGTCGAGCTGCCGACCACCTACGGTTTCCTGGTGCACTGTCGAGCTGCCGGCCACCTATGGTGGCCTGGAAAGCTGTCGACCTGCCGGCCACTTATGGTGGCCTGTCAAGCTGCCGGCCACGTATGTTGGCCTGGTAGGCTGTCGAGCTGCCGACCACCTACGGTGGCCTGGTAAGCTGTAGGGCTGCCGGCCACTTATGGTGGCCTGGTACACTGTCGAGCTGCCGACCACCTAGGGTGGCCTGGTACACTATCGAGCTGCCGGCCACCTATGGTCGCCTGATACACACTCGAGCTGTCGGCCATCTATGGTGGCCTGATAAGCTGTCGAGGTGGCGACGACCTACGTTGGCCTGGTAGGCTGTCGAGCTGCCGATCACCTACGGTGGCCTGGTACACTATCGAGCTGCCGACCACCTACGGTGGTCTCGTAAGCTGTCGAGCTGCCGGCCGCTTATGGTGGCCTGGTACACTGTCGAGCTGCTGGCCACCTATGGTCGCCTGATACACTGTCGAGCTGTCGGCCACCTATGGTCGACTGATACACAGTCGAGCTGTCGGCCATCTATGGTGGCCTGATAAGCTGTCGAGGTGGCGGCGACCTACGTTGGCCTGGCAGGCTATCGAGCTGCCGGCCACCTATGGTCGCCTAATACACTGTCGAGCTGTCGGCCACCTATGGTCGCCTGATACACAGTCGAGCTGTCGGCCATCTATGGTGGCCTGATAAGCTGTCGAGGTGGCGACGACCTATGTTGGCCTGGGCGCCTGTCGAGCTGTCGAGCTGTCGACCACCTATGGTGGCCTGGAAAGCTGTCGACCTGCCGGCCACTTATGGTGGCCTGTCAAGCTGCCGGCCACGTATGTTGGCCTGGTAGGCTGTCGAGCTGCCGACCACCTACGGTGGCCTGGTAAGCTGTAGGGCTGCCGGCCACTTATGGTGGCCTGGTACACTGTCGAGCTGCCGACCACCTAGGGTGGCCTGGTACACTATCGAGCTGCCGGCCACCTATGGTCGCCTGATACACACTCGAGCTGTCGGCCATCTATGGTGGCCTGATAAGCTGTCGAGCTGTCGGTGACCTATATTGGCCTGGTAGGCTGTCGAGCTGTCGAGCTGCCGACCACCTATGATGGCCTGGAAAGCTGTCGACCTGCCGGCCACTTATGGGGGCCTGTCAAGCTGCCGGACACGTATGTTGGCCTGGTAGGCTGTAGAGCTACCGACCACCTACGGTGGCCTGGTAAGCTGTAGAGCTGCCGGCCACTTATGGTGGCCTGGTACACTGTCGAGCTGCCGACCACCTACGGTTTTCTGGTACACTGTCGAGCTGCCGGCCACCTATGGTCGCCTGATACACTGTCGAGCTGTCGGCCACCTATGGTCGCCTGATACACTGTCGAGCTGCCGACCACCTATGGTGGCCCGGAAAGCTGTCGACCTGCCGGCCACTTATGGTGGCCTGTCAAGCTGCCGGCCACGTATGTTGGTCTGGTAGGCTGTCGAGCTGCCGACCACCTACGGTGGCCTGGTAAGCTGTAGAGCTGCCGGCCACCTATGGTCGCCTGATACACAGTCGAGCTGTCGGCCATCTATGGTGGCCTGATAAGCTGTCGAGCTGGCGGCGACCTACGTTGGCCTGGTAGGCTGTCGAGCTACCGACCACCTACGGTGGCATGGTACACTATCGAGCTGCCGGCTAACTATGGAGGCCTGGTACATTGTCGAGCTGCCGACCACCTACGGTGGCCTGGTACACTATCGAGCTACCGGCCACCTATGGTCGCCTGATACACAGTCGAGCTGTCGGCCATCTATGGTGGCCTGATAAGCTGTCGAGGTGGCGGCGACCTACGTTGGCGTAGTAGGCTATCGAGCTGCCGATCACCTACGGTGGCCTGGTACACTGTCGAGCTGCCGGCTACCTACGGTGGCCTGGTACACTGTCGAGCTGCCGGCCACCTATGGTCGCCTGGTACACTATCGAGCCGCCGGCCACCTACGGTCGCCTGATACACAGTCGAGCTGTCGGTCATCTATGGTGGCCTGATAAGCTGTCGAGCTGGCGGCGACCTACGTTGGCCTGGTTCGCTATCGAGCTGCCGATCACCTACGGTAGACTGGTACACTATCGAGCTGCCGGCCACCTATGGTCGCCTGATACACAGTCGAGCTGTCGGCCACCTATGGTCGCCTGGTACACAGTCGAGCTGTCGGCCACCTATGTTGGCCTGGTAGGCTGTCGAGCTGCCGACCACCTACGGTGGCCTGGTAAGCTGTAGAGCTGCCGGCCACTTATGGTGGCCTGGTAGACGTAAGCTGTAGAGCTGCCGGCCACTTATGGTGGCCTGGTAGACTGTCGAGCTGCCGACCACCTACGATTTCCTGGTACACTGTCGAGCTGCCGGCTACCTATGGTGGCCTGGTAAACTGTCGGGCTGCCGGCCAAGTATGGTAGCCTGGCAAACTGTCGAACTGCCGACCACTTATGGTGGCCTGGTACACTGTCGAGCTGCCGACCACCCACGGTGGCCTGGTACACTATCGAGCCGCCGGCCACCTATGGTCGCCTGATACACAGTCGAGCTGTCGGTCATCTATGGTGGCCTGATGAGCTGTCGAGCTGGCGGTGACATATGTTGGCCTGGTAGGCTGTCGAGCTGTCGAGCTGCCGACCACCTATGATGGCCTGGAAAGCTGTCGACCTGCCGGCCACTTATGGTGGCCTGTCAAGCTGCCGGACACGTATGTTGGCCTGGTAGGCTGTCGAGCTACCGACCACCTACGGTGGCCTGGTAAGCTGTAGAGCTGCCGGCCACTTATGGTGGCCTGGTACACTGTCGAGCTGCCGACCACCTTCGGTTTTCTGGTACACTGTCGAGCTGCCGGCCACCTATGGTCGCCTGATACACTGTCGAGCTGTCGGCCACCTATGGTCGCCCGATACACTGTCGAGCTGCCGACCACCTACGGTGGCCTGGTAAGCTGTAGAGCTGCCGGCCACTTATGGTGGCCTGGTACACTGTCGAGCTGCCGACCACCTACGGTTTCCTGGTACACTGTCGAGCTGCCGGCCACCTATGGTCGCCTGATACACTATCGAGCTGTCGGCCACCTATGGTCGCCTGGTACACAGTCGAGCTGTCGGCCACCTATGTTGGCCTGGTAGGCTGTCGAGCTGCCGACCACCTACGGTAGCCTGGTAAGCTGTAGAGCTGCCGGCCACTTATGGTGGCCTGGTAGACGTAAGCTGTAGAGCTGCCGGCCACTTATGGTGGCCTGGTAGACTGTCGAGCTGCCGACCACCTACGATTTCCTGGTACACTGTCGAGCTGCCGGCTACCTATGGTGGCCTGGTAAACTGTCGGGCTGCCGGCCACGTATGGTAGCCTGGCAAACTGTCGAACTGCCGACCACTTATGGTGGCCTGGTACACTGTCGAGCTGCCGACCACCCACGGTGGCCTGGTACACTATCGAGCCGCCGGCCACCTATGGTCGCCTGATACACAGTCGAGCTGTCGGTCATCTATGGTGGCCTGATGAGCTGTCGAGCTGGCGGTGACCTATGTTGGCCTGGTAGGCTGTCGAGCTGTCGAGCTGCCGACCACCTATGATGGCCTGGAAAGCTGTCGACCTGCCGGCCACTTATGGTGGCCTGTCAAGCTGCCGGCCACGTATGTTGGCCTGGTAGGCCGTCGAGCTGCCGACCACCTACGGTGGCCTGGTAAGGTGTAGAGCTGCCGGCCAATTATGGTGGCCTGGTACACTGTCGCGCTGCCGACCACCCACGGTGGCCTGGTACACTATCGAGCCGCCGGCCACCTATGGTCGCCTGATACACAGTCGAGCTGTCGGCCATCTATGGTGGCCTGATAAGCTGTCGAGCTGGCGGTGACCTATGTTGGCCTGGTAGGCTGTCGAGCTTACGAGCTGCCGACCACCTATGATGGCCTGGAAAGCTGTCGACCTGCCGGCCACTTATGGTGGCCTGGTACACTGTCGAGCTGCCGACCACCTACGGTTTCCTGGTACACTGTCGAGCTGCCGGCCACCTATGGTCGCCTGATACACTGTCGAGCTGTCGGTCATCTATGGTGGCCTGATAAGCTGTCGAGCTGGCGGCGACCTACGCTGGCCTGGTACGCTGTAGAGCTGCCGGCCACTTATGGTCGCCTGATACACAGTCGAGCTGTCGGCCATCTATGGTGGCCTGATAAGCTGTCGAGCTGGCGGTGACCTATGTTGGCCTGGTAGGCTGTCGAGCTGCCGACCACCTACGGTGGCCTGGTAAGCTGTAGAGCTGCCGGCCACTTATGGTCGCCTGATACACAGTCGAGCTGTCGATGATCTAAGGAGGCCTTATAGGCTGTCGAGGTGGCGGCGACCTATGTTGGCCTGGTAGGCTGTCGAGCTGGCGGCGACCTACGCTGGCCTGGTACGCTGTAGAGCTGCCGGCCACCTATGGTCGCCTGATACACAGTCGAGCTGTCGATGATCTATGGAGGCCTTATAGGCTGTCGAGGTGGCGGCGACCTATGTTGGCCTGGTAGGCTGTCGAGCTGGCGGCGACCTACGCTGGCCTGGTACGCTGTAGAGCTGCCGGCCACTTATGGTCGCCTGATACACAGTCGAGCTGTCGGCCATCTATGGTGGCCTGATAAGCCGTCGAGCTGGCGGTGACCTATGTTGGCCTGGTAGGCTGTCGAGCTGGCGGCGACCTACGCTGGCCTGGTACGCTTTAGAGCTGCCGGCCACCTATGGTCGCCTGATACACAGTCGAGCTGTCGATGATCTATGGAGGCCTTATAGGCTGTCGAGGTGGCGGCGACCTACGTTGGCCTGGTAGGCTATCGAGCTGCCGATCACCTACGGTGGCCTGGTACACTGTCGAGCTGCCGGCTACCTACGGTGGCCTGGTACACTGTCGAGCTGCCGGCCACCTATGGTCGCCTGGTACACTATCGAGCCGCCGGCCACCTACGGTCGCCTGATACACAGTCGAGCTGTCGGTCATCTATGGTGGCCTGATAAGCTGTCGAGGTGGCGGCGACCTACGTTGGCCTGGTAGGCTATCGAGCTGCCGATCTCCTACGGTGGCCTGGTACACTGTCGATCTGCCGGCTACCTACGGTGGCCCGGTACACTGTCGAGCTGCCGGCTACCTATGGAGGCCTGGTACATTGTCGAGCTGCCGACCACCTACGGTGGCCTGGTACACTATCGAGCTGCCGGCCACCTATGGTCGCCTGATACACAGTCGGGCTGTCGGCCATCTATGGTGGCCTGATAAGCTGTCGAGGTGGCGGCGACCTACGTTGGCCTGGCAGGCTATCGAGCTGCCGATCACCTACGGTGGCCTGGTACACTATCGAGCTGCCGACCACCTACGGTGGTCTCGTAAGCTGTCGAGCTGCCGGCCGCTTATGGTGGCCTGGTACACTGTCGAGCTGCCGGCTACCTATGGAGGCCCGGTACATTGTCGAGCTGCCGACCACCTGTGGTGGCCTGGTACACTGTCGAGCTGCCGACTACCTACGGTGGCCTGGTACACTGTCGAGCCGCCGGCCACCTATGGTCGCCTGGTACACTATCGAGCCGCCGGCCACCTACGGTCGCCTGATACACGGTCGAGCTGTCGGTCATCTATGGTGGCCTGATAAGCTGTCGAGCTGGCGGCGACCTACGTTGGCCTGGTTCGCTGTCGAGCTGCCGATCACCTACGGTAGCCTGGTACACTATCGATCTGCCGGCCACCTATGGTCGCCTGATACATAGTCGAGCTGTCGGCCATCTATGGTGGCTTGATAAGCTGTCGAGCTGGTGGCGACCTACGTTCGCCTGGTAGGCTGTCGAACTGCCGATCACCTATGGTGGCCTGGTACACTATCGAGCTGCCGGCCACCTATCGTCGCCTGATACACAGTCGAGCTGTCGGCCATCTATGTTGGCCTGGTAGTCTGTCGAGCTGCCGACCACCTACGGTGGCCTGGTAAGCTGTAGAGCTGCCGGCCACTTATGGTGGCCTGGTACACTGTCGAGCTGCCGACCACCTACGGTTTCCTTGTGCACTGTCGAGCTGCCGGCCACCTATGGTCGCCTGATACACTTTCGAGCTGTCAGCCACCTATGGTCGCCTGATACACAGTCGAGCTGTCGGCCATCTATGTTGGCCTGGTAGGCTGTCGAGCTGCCGAACACCTACGGTGGCCTGGTATGCTGTAGAGCTGCCGGCCGCTTATGGTGGCCTGGTACACTGTCGAGCTGCCGACCAGCTACGGTTTCCTGGTACACGGTCGAGCTGCCGGCCACCTATGGTCGCCTGATACACTGTCAAGCCGCCGGCCACCTACGGTCGCCTGATACACAGTCGAGCTGTCGGTCATCTATGGTGGCCTGATAAGCTGTCGAGCTGGCGGTGACCTATGTTGGCCTGGTAGGCTGTCGAGCTGTCGAGCTGCCGACCACCTATGATGGCCTGGAAAGCTGTCGAGCTGCCGATCACCTACGGTGGCCTGGTACACTATCGAGCTGCCGACCACCTACGGTGGTCTCGTAAGCTGTCGAGCTGCCGGCCGCTTATGGTGGCCTGGTACACTGTCGAGCTGCCGGCCACCTATGGTCGCCTGATACACTGTCGAGCTGTCGGCCACCTATGGTCGCCTGATACACAGTCGAGCTGTCGGCCATCTATGGTGGCCTGATAAGCTGTCGAGGTGGCGACGACCTACGTTGGCCTGGTAGGCTATCGAGCCGCCGATCACCTACGGTGGCCTGGTACACTATCGAGCTGCCGACCACCTACGGTGGTCTCGTAAGCTGTCGAGCTGCCGGCCGCTTAAGGTGGCCTGGTACACTGTCGAGCTGCCGGCCACCTATGGTCGCCTGATACACTGTCGAGCTGTCGGCCACCTATGGTCGCCTGATACACAGTCGAGCTGTCGGCCATCTATGGTGGCCTGATAAGCTGTCGAGGTGGCGACGACCTACGTTGGCCTGGTAGGCTGTCGAGCTGCCGATCACCTACGGTGGCCTGGTACACTATCGAGCTGCCGACCACCTACGGTGGTCTCGTAAGCTGTCGAGCTGCCGGCCGCTTATGGTGGCCTGGTACACTGTCGAGCTGCTGGCCACCTATGGTCGCCTGATACACTGTCGAGCTGTCGGCCACCTATGGTCGACTGATACACAGTCGAGCTGTCGGCCATCTATGGTGGCCTGATAAGCTGTCGAGGTGGCGGCGACCTACGTTGGCCTGGCAGGCTATCGAGCTGCCGATCACCTACGGTGGCCTGGTACACTATCGAGCTGCCGACCACCTACGGTGGTCTCGTAAGCTGTCGAGCTGCCGGCCGCTTATGGTGGCCTGGTACACTATCGAGCTGCCGACCACCTACGGTGGTCTCGTAAGCTGTCGAGCTGCCGGCCGCTTATGGTGGCCTGGTACACTGTCGAGCTGCTGGCCACCTATGGTCGCCTGATACACAGTCGAGCTGTCGGCCATCTATGGTGGCCTGATAAGCTGTCGAGGTGGCGGCGACCTACGCTGGCCTGGTAGGCTATCGAGCTGCCGATCACCTACGGTGGCCTGGTACACTATCGAGCTGCCCACCACCTACGGTGGCCTGGTACACTGTCGAGCTGCCGGCTACCTATGGAGGCCTGGTATATTGTCGAGCTGCCGACCGCCTACGGTGGCCTGGTACACTATCGAGCCGCCGACCACCTATGGTCGCCTGATACTCAGTCGAGCTGTCGATGATCTATGGAGGCCTGGTAAGCTCTCGAGCTGGCGGCGACCTACGTTGGCCTGATAGGCTGTCGACCTGCAGATCTCCTATGGTGGCCTGGTACACTATCGAGCTGCCCACCACCTACGGTGGCCTGGTACACTGTCGAGCTGCCGGCCACCTATGGAGGCCTGGTACATTGTCGAGCTGCCGACCACCTACGGTGGCCTGGTACACTATCGAGCTGCCGGCCACCTATGGTCGCCTGATACACAGTTGAGCTGTCGGCCATCTATGGTGGCCTGGTGCACTGTCGAGCTGCCGACCACCTACGGTGGCGTGGTACACTATCGAGCTGCCGGCCACCTATGGTTGCCTGATACACAGTCGAGCTGCCGGCCGCTTATAGTGGCCTGGTACACTGTCGAGCTGCCGGCTACCTATGGAGGCCTGGTACATTGTCGAGCTGAAGACCACCTACGGTGGCCTGGTACACTATCGAGCTGCCGGCCACCTATGGTCGCCTGATACACAGTCGAGCTGTCGGCCATCTATGGTGGCCGGATAAGCTGTCGAGGTGGCGGCGACCTACGTTGGCCTGGTAGGCTATCGAGCTGCCGATCACCTACGGTGGCCTGGTACACTATCGAGCTGCCGACCACCTACGGTGGTCTCGTAAGCTGTCGTGCTGCCGGCCGCTTATGGTGGCCTGGTACACTGTCGAGCTGCCGACCACCTACGGTTTCCTGGTACACTGTCGAGCTGTGGGCCACCTATGGTCGCCTGATACACAGTCGAGCTGTCGATGATCTATGGAGGCGTTATAAGCTGTCGAGGTGGCGGCGACCTATGGAGGCCTGGTGCACTGTCGAGCTGCCGACCACCTACGGTGGCCTGGTACACTATCGAGCTGCCGGCCACCTATCGTCGCCTGATACACAGTCGAGCTGTCGGCCATCTATGTTGGCCTGGTAGTCTGTCGAGCTGCCGACCACCTACGGTGGCCTGGTAAGCTGTAGAGCTGCCGGCCACTTATGGTGGCCTGGTACACTGTCGAGCTGCCGACCAGCTACGGCTTCCTTGTGCACTGTCGAGCTGCCGGCCACCTATGGTCGCCTGATACACTTTCGAGCTGTCAGCCACCTATGGTCGCCTGATACACAGTCGAGCTGTCGGCCATCTATGTTGGCCTGGTAGGCTGTCGAGCTGCCGAACACCTACGGTGGCCTGGTATGCTGTAGAGCTGCCGGCCGCTTATGGTGGCCTGGTACACTGTCGAGCTGCCGACCAGCTACGGTTTCCTGGTACACGGTCGAGCTGCCGGCCACCTATGGTCGCCTGATACACTGTCAAGCCGCCGGCCACCTACGGTCGCCTGATACACAGTCGAGCTGTCGGTCATCTATGGTGGCCTGATAAGCTGTCGAGCTGGCGGTGACCTATGTTGGCCTGGTAGGCTGTCGAGCTGTCGAGCTGCCGACCACCTATGATGGCCTGGAAAGCTGTCGAGCTGCCGATCACCTACAGTGGCCTGGTACACTATCGAGCTGCCGACCACCTACGGTGGTCTCGTAAGCTGTCGAGCTGCCAGCCACCTATGGTCGCCTGATACACAGTCGAGCTGTCGGCCACCTATGGTCGCCTGATACACTGTCGAGCTGTCGGCCACCTATGGTCGCCTGATACACAGTCGAGCTGTCGGCCATCTATGGTGGCCTGATAAGCTGTCGAGGTGGCGGCGACCTACGTTGGCCTGGTAGGCTATCGAGCTGCCGATCACCTGCGGTGGCCTGGTACACTATCGAGCTGCCGACCACCTACGGTGGTCTCGTAAGCTGTCGAGCTGCCGGCCGCTTATGGTGGCCTGGTACACTGTCGAGCTGCCGGCTACCTATGGAGGCCTGGTATATTGTCGAGCTGAAGACCACCTACGGTGGCCTGGTACACTATCGAGCTGCCGGCTACCTATGGAGGCCTGGTGCACTGTCGAGCTGCCGACCACCTACGGTGGCCTGGTACACTATCGAGCTGCCGGCCACCTATGGTCGCCTGATACACAGTCGATCTGTCGGCCATCTATGGTGGCCTGATAAGCTGTCGAGGTGGCGGCGACCTACGTTGGCCTGGTAGGCTATCGAGCCGCCGATCACCTACGGTGGCCTGGTACACTATCGAGCTGCCGACCACCTACGGTGGTCTCGTAAGCTGTCGAGCTGCCGGCCGCTTATGGTGGCCTGGTACACTGTCGAGCTGCCGGCCACCTATGGTCGCCTGATACACTGTCGAGCTGTCGGCCACCTATGGTCGCCTGATACACAGTCGAGCTGTCGGCCATCTATGGTGGCCTGATAAGCTGTCGAGGTGGCGACGACCTACGTTGGCCTGGTAGGCTGTCGAGCTGCCGATCACCTACGGTGGCCTGGTACACTATCGAGCTGCCGACCACCTACGGTGGTCTCGTAAGCTGTCGAGCTGCCGGCCGCTTATGGTGGCCTGGTACACTGTCGAGCTGCTGGCCACCTATGGTCGCCTGATACACTGTCGAGCTGTCGGCCACCTATGGTCGACTGATACACAGTCGAGCTGTCGGCCATCTATGGTGGCCTGATAAGCTGTCGAGGTGGCGGCGACCTACGTTGGCCTGGCAGGCTATCGAGCTGCCGATCACCTACGGTGGCCTGGTACACTATCGAGCTGCCGACCACCTACGGTGGTCTCGTAAGCTGTCGAGCTGCCGGCCGCTTATGGTGGCCTGGTACACTATCGAGCTGCCGACCACCTACGGTGGTCTCGTAAGCTGTCGAGCTGCCGGCCGCTTATGGTGGCCTGGTACACTGTCGAGCTGCTGGCCACCTATGGTCGCCTGATACTCAGTCGAGCTGTCGATGATCTATGGAGGCCTGGTAAGCTCTCGAGCTGGCGGCGACCTATGTTGGCCTGATAGGCTGTCGACCTGCCGATCTCCTATGGTGGCCTGGTACACTATCGAGCTGCCCACCACCTACGGTGGCCTGGTACACCGTCGAGCTGCCGGCCACCTATGGAGGCCTGGTACATTGTCGAGCTGCCGACCACCTACGGTGGCCTGGTACACTATCGAGCTGCCGGCCACCTATGGTCGCCTGATACACAGTCGAGCTGTCGGCCATCTATGGTGGCCTGATAAGCTGTCGAGGTGGCGGCGACCTACGCTGGCCTGGTAGGCTATCGAGCTGCCGATCACCTACGGTGGCCTGGTACACTATCGAGCTGCCCACCACCTACGGTGGCCTGGTACACTGTCGAGCTGCCGGCTACCTATGGAGGCCTGGTATATTGTCGAGCTGCCGACCGCCTACGGTGGCCTGGTACACTATCGAGCCGCCGACCACCTATGGTCGCCTGATACTCAGTCGAGCTGTCGATGATCTATGGAGGCCTGGTAAGCTCTCGAGCTGGCGGCGACCTACGTTGGCCTGATAGGCTGTCGACCTGCAGATCTCCTATGGTGGCCTGGTACACTATCGAGCTGCCCACCACCTACGGTGGCCTGGTACACTGTCGAGCTGCCGGCCACCTATGGAGGCCTGGTACATTGTCGAGCTGCCGACCACCTACGGTGGCCTGGTACACTATCGAGCTGCCGGCCACCTATGGTCGCCTGATACACAGTTGAGCTGTCGGCCATCTATGGTGGCCTGGTGCACTGTCGAGCTGCCGACCACCTACGGTGGCGTGGTACACTATCGAGCTGCCGGCCACCTATGGTTGCCTGATACACAGTCGAGCTGCCGGCCGCTTATAGTGGCCTGGTACACTGTCGAGCTGCCGGCTACCTATGGAGGCCTGGTACATTGTCGAGCTGAAGACCACCTACGGTGGCCTGGTACACTATCGAGCTGCCGGCCACCTATGGTCGCCTGATACACAGTCGAGCTGTCGGCCATCTATGGTGGCCGGATAAGCTGTCGAGGTGGCGGCGACCTACGTTGGCCTGGTAGGCTATCGAGCTGCCGATCACCTACGGTGGCCTGGTACACTATCGAGCTGCCGACCACCTACGGTGGTCTCGTAAGCTGTCGTGCTGCCGGCCGCTTATGGTGGCCTGGTACACTGTCGAGCTGCCGACCACCTACGGTTTCCTGGTACACTGTCGAGCTGTGGGCCACCTATGGTCGCCTGATACACAGTCGAGCTGTCGATGATCTATGGAGGCCTTATAAGCTGTCGAGGTGGCGGCGACCTACGTTGGCCTGGTAGGCTATCGAGCTGCCGATCACCTACGGTGGCCTGGTACACTGTCGAGCTGCCGGCTACCTACGGTGGCCTGGTACACTGTCGAGCTGCCGGCCACCTATGGTCGCCTGGTACACTATCGAGCCGCCGGCCACCTACGGTCGCCTGATACACAGTCGAGCTGTCGGTCATCTATGGTGGCCTGATAAGCTGTCGAGCTGGCGGCGACCTACGTTGGCCTGGTACGCTGTCGAGCTGCTGATCACCTACTGTAGCCTGGTACACTATCGAGCTGCCGGCCACCTATGGTCGCCTGATACACAGTCGAGCTGTCGGCCATCTATGGAGGCCTGATAAGCTGTCGAGCTGACGGCGACCTACATCCGCCTGGTAGACTGTCGAGCTGCCGACCACCTAAAGTGGCCTCGTAAGCTGTCGAGCTGCCGGCCAGTTATGGTGGCCTGGTACACTGTCCAGCTGCCGACCACCTACGGTGGCCTGATACACTATCGAGCTGCCGGCCACCTATGGTCCCCTGATACACAGTCGAGCTGTCGGCCATCTATGTTGGCCCTGTTGTCTGTCGAGCTGCCGACCACCTACGGTGGCCTGGTAAGCTGTAGAGCTGCCGGCCACTTATGGTGGCCTGGTACACTGTCGAGCTGTCGGCCACCTATGGTCGCCTGATACACAATCGAGCTGACGATGATCTATGGAGGCCTTATAAGCTGTCGAGGTGGCGGCGACCTACGTTGGCCTGGTAGGCTATCGAGCTGCCGATCCCCTACGGTGGCCTGGTACACTGTCGAGCTGCCGGCCACCTATGGTCGCCTGGTACACTACCGAGCCGCCGGCCACCTACGGTCGCCTGATACACAGTCGAGCTGTCGGCCATATATGTTGGCCCGGTTGTCTGTCGAGCTGCCGACCACCTACGGTGGCCTGGTAAGCTGTAGAGCTGCCGGCCACTTATGGTGGCCTGGTACACTGTCGAGCTGCCGACCACCTATGGTCGCCTGATACACTATCGAGCTGTCGGCCACCTATGGTCGCCTGGTACACAGTCGAGCTGTCGGCCACCTATGTTGGCCTGGTAGGCTGTCGAGCTGCCGACCACCTACGGTGGCCTGGTAAGCTGTAGAGCTGCCGGCCACTTATGGTGGCCTGGTAGACGTAAGCTGTAGAGCTGCCGGCCACCTATGGTCGCCTGATACACTATCGAGCTGTCGGCCACCTATGTTCGCCTGGTACACAGTCGAGCTGTCGGCCACCTATGTTGGCCTGGTAGGCTGTCGAGCTGCCGATCACCTACGATTTCCTGGTACACTGTCGAGCTGCCGGCTACCTATGGTGGCCTGGTAAACTGTCGGGCTGCCGGCCACGTATGGTAGCCTGGTAAATTGTCGATCTGCCGACCACTTATGGTGGCCTGGTACACTGTCGAGCTGCCGACCACCCACGGTGGCCTGGTACACTATCGAGCCGCCGGCCACCTATGGTCGCCTGATACACAGTCGAGCTGTCGGTCATCTAGGGTGGCCTGATGAGCTGTCGAGCTGGCGGTGACCTATGTTGGCCTGGTAGGCTGTCGAGCTGTCGAGCTGCCGACCACCTATGATGGCCTGGAAAGCTGTCGACCTGCCGGCCACTTATGGTGGCCTGTCAAGCTGCCGGCCACGTATGTTGGCCTGGTAGGCCGTCGAGCTGCCGACCACCTACGGTGGCCTGGTAAGGTGTAGAGCTGCCGGCCAATTATGGTGGCCTGGTACACTGTCGAGCTGCCGACCACCCACGGTGGCCTGGTACACTATCGAGCCGCCGGCCACCTATGGTCGCCTGATACACAGTCGAGCTGTCGGCCATCTATGGTGGCCTGATAAGCTGTCGAGCTGGCGGTGACCTATGTTGGCCTGGTAGGCTGTCGAGCTTACGAGCTGCCGACCACCTATGATGGCCTGGAAAGCTGTCGACCTGCCGGCCACTTATGGTGGCCTGGTACACTGTCGAGCTGCCGACCACCTACGGTTTCCTGGTACACTGTCGAGCTGCCGGCCACCTATGGTCGCCTGATACACTGTCGAGCTGTCGGTCATCTATGGTGGCCTGATAAGCTGTCGAGCTGGCGGCGACCTACGCTGGCCTGGTACGCTGTAGAGCTGCCGGCCACTTATGGTCGCCTGATACACAGTCGAGCTGTCGGCCATCTATGGTGGCCTGATAAGCTGTCGAGCTGGCGGTGACCTATGTTGGCCTGGTAGGCTGTCGAGCTGCCGACCACCTACGGTGGCCTGGTAAGCTGTAGAGCTGCCGGCCACTTATGGTCGCCTGATACACAGTCGAGCTGTCGGCCATCTATGGTGGCCTGATAAGCTGTCGAGCTGCCGGCCACCTATGGTCGCCTGATACACAGTCGAGCTGTCGGCCATCTATGGTGGCCTGATAAGCTGTCGAGCTGCCGGCCACCTATGGTCGCCTGATACACTGTCGAGCTGTCGGCCACCTATGGTCGCCTGATACACAGTCGAGCTGTCGATGATCAATGGAGGCCTTATAGGCTGTCGAGGTGGCGGTGACCTACGTTGGCCTGGTAGGCTATCGAGCTGCCGATCACCTACGGTGGCCTGGTACACTGTCGAGCTGCCGGCTACCTACGGTGGCCTGGTACACTGTCGAGCTGCCGGCCACCTATGGTCGCCTGGTACACTATCGAGCCGCCGGCCACCTACGGTCGCCTGATACACAGTCGAGCTGTCGGTCATCTATGGTGGCCTGATAAGCTGTCGAGGTGGCGGCGACCTACGTTGGCCTGGCAGGCTATCGAGCTGCCGATCTCCTACGGTGGCCTGGTACACTGTCGATCTGCCGGCTACCTACGGTGGCCCGGTACACTGTCGAGCCGCCGGCTACCTATGGAGGCCTGGTACATTGTCGAGCTGCCGACCACCTACGGTGGCCTGGTACACTATCGAGCCGCCGGCCACCTATGGTCGCCTGATACACAGTCGGGCTGTCGGCCATCTATGGTGGCCTGATAAGCTGTCGAGGTGGCGGCGACCTACGTTGGCCTGGTAGGCTATCGAGCTGCCGATCACCTACGGTGGCCTGGTACACTATCGAGCTGCCGACCACCTACGGTGGTCTCGTAAGCTGTCGAGCTGCCGGCCGCTTATGGTGGCCTGGTACACTGTCGAGCTGCCGGCTACCTATGGAGGCCCGGTACATTGTCGAGCTGCCGACCACCTACGGTGGCCTGGTACACTGTCGAGCTGCCGGCTACCTACGGTGGCCTGGTACACTGTCGAGACGCCGGCCACCTATGGTCGCCTGGTACACTATCGAGCCGCCGGCCACCTATGGTCGCCTGGTACACTATCGAGCCGCCGGCCACCTATGGTCGCCTGATACACAGTCGGGCTGTCGGCCATCTATGGTGGCCTGATAAGCTGTCGAGCTGGCGGCGACCTACGTTGGCCTGGTACGCTGTCGAGCTGCCGATCACCTACGGTAGCCTGGTACACTATCGATCTGCCGGCCACCTATGATCGCCTGATACACAGTCGAGCTGTCGGCCATCCATGGTGGCCTGGAAAGCTGTCGACCTGCCGGCCACCTATGATCGCCTGATACACAGTCGGGCTGTCGGCCATCTATGGTGGCCTGATAAGCTGTCGAGCTGGCGGCGACCTACGTTGGCCTGGTACGCTGTCGAGCTGCCGATCACCTACGGTAGCCTGGTACACTATCGATCTGCCGGCCACCTATGGTCGTCTGATACACAGTCGAGCTGTCGGCCATCTATGGTGGCTTGATAAGCTGTCGAGCTGGTGGCGACCTACGTTCGCCTGGTAGGCTGTCGAACTGCCGATCACCTATGGTGGTCTGGTACACTATCGAGCTGCCGGCCACCTATCGTCGCCTGATACACAATCGAGCTGTCGGCCATCTATGTTGGCCTGGTAGTCTGTCGAGCTGCCGACCACCTACGGTGGCCTGGTAAGGTGTAGAGCTGCCGGCCACTTACGGTGGCCTGGTACACTGTCGAGCTGCCGACCAGCTACGGCTTCCTGGTACACTGTCGAGCTGCCGGCCACCTATGGTCGCCTGATACACTGTCGAGCTGCCGACCACCTACGGTTTCCTTGTGCACTGTCGAGCTGCCGGCCACCTATGGTCGCCTGATACACTTTCGAGCTGTCAGCCACCTATGGTCGCCTGATACACAGTCGAGCTGTCGGCCATCTATGTTGGCCTGGTAGGCTGTCAAGCTGCCGAACACCTACGGTGGCCTGGTATGCTGTAGAGCTGCCGGCCGCTTATGGTGGCCTGGTACACTGTCGAGCTGCCGACCAGCTACGGTTTCCTGGTACACTGTCGAGCTGCCGGCCACCTATGGTCGCCTGATACACTGTCGAGCCGCCGGCCACCTACGGTCGCCTGATACACAGTCGAGCTGTCGGTCATCTATGGTGGCCTGATAAGCTGTCGAGCTGGCGGCGACCTACGTTGGCCTGGTACGCTGTCGAGCTGCCGATCACCTACGGTAGCCTGGTACACTATCGATCTGCCGGCCACCTATGGTCGCCTGATACACAGTCGAGCTGTCGGCCATCTATGGTGGCTTGATAAGCTGTCGAGCTGGTGGCGACCTCCATTCGCCTGGTAGGCTGTCGAACTGCCGATCACCTATGGTGGCCTGGTACACTATCGAGCTGCCGGCCACCTATCGTCGCCTGATACAGAGTCGAGCTGTCGGTCATCTATGGTGGCCTGATAAGCTGTCGAGCTGGCGGTGACCTATGTTGGCCTGGTAGGCTGTCGAGCTGTCGAGCTGCCGACCACCTATGATGGCCTGGAAAGCTGTCGAGCTGCCGGTCACTTATGGTGGCCTGGTACACTGTCGAGCTGCCGACCACCTACGGTGGCCTGGTACACTATCGAGCTGCCGGCCACCTATCGTCGCCTGATACACAGTCGAGCTGTCGGCCATCTATGTTGGCCTGGTAGTCTGTCGAGCTGCCGACCACCTACGGTGGCCTGGTAAGCTGTAGAGCTGCCGGCCACTTATGGTGGCCTGGTACACTGTCGAGCTGCCGACCACCTACGGTTTCCTGGTGCACTGTCGAGCTGCCGGCCACCTATGGTCGCCTGATACACTTTCGAGCTGTCAGCCACCTATGGTCGCCTGATACACAGTCGAGCTGTCGGCCATCTATGTTGGCCTGGTAGGCTATCGAGCTGCCGAACACCTACGGTGGCCTGGTATGCTGTAGAGCTGCCGGCCGCTTATGGTGGCCTGGTACACTGTCGAGCTGCCGACCAGCTACGGTTTCCTGGTACACTATCGATCTGCCGGCCACCTATGATCGCCTGATACACAGTCGAGCTGTCGGCCATCTATGGTGGCCTGGAAAGCTGTCGAGCTGCCGGCCACCTATGGTCGCCTGATACACTGTCGAGCTGTCGGCCACCTATGGTCGCCTGATACACAGTCGGGCTGTCGATGATCTATGGAGGCCTTATAAGCTGTCGAGGTGGCGGCGACCTACGTTGGCCTGGTAGGCTATCGAGCTGCCGATCACCTACGGTGGCCTGGTACTCTGTCGATCTGCCGGCTACCTACGGTGGCCTGGTACACTGTCGAGCTGCCGGCTACCTATGGAGGCCTGGTACACTGTCCAGCTGCCGACCACCTACGGTGGCCTGGTACACTATCGAGCTGCCGGCCACCTATGGTCGCCTGATACACAGTCGAGCTGTCGGCCATCTATGGTGGCCTGATAAGTTATCGAGGTGGCGGCGACCTACGTTGGCCTGGTAGGCTATCGAGCTGCCGATCACCTACGGTGGCCTGGTACACTATCGAGCTGCCGACCACCTACGGTGGTCTCGTAAGCTGTCGAGCTGCCGGCCGCTTATGGTGGCCTGGTACACTGTCGAGCTGCCGACCACCTACGGTTTCCTGGTACACTGTCGAGCTGCCGACCACCTACGGTGGCCTGGTACACTATCGAGCTGCCGGCTACCTATGGAGGCCTGGTACACTGTCGAGCTGCCGACCACCTACGGTGGCCTGGTACACTATCGAGCTGCCGGCCACCTATGGTCGCCTGATACACAGTCGAGCTGTCGGCCATCTATGTTGGCCTGGTAGTCTGTCGAGCTGCCGACCACCTACGGTGGCCTGGTAAGCTGTAGAGCTGCCGGCCACTTATGGTGGCCTGGTACACTGTCGAGCTGCCGACCACCTACGGCTTCCTGGTACATTGTCGAGCTGCCGACCACCTACGGTGGCCTGGTACACTATCGAGCTGCCGGCCACCTATGGTCGCCTCATACACAGTCGAGCTGTCGGCCATCTATGGTGGCCTGATAAGCTGTCGAGGTGGCGGCGACCTACGTTGGCCTGGTAGGCTATCGAGCTGCCGATCACCTACGGTGGCCTGGTACACTATCGAGCTGCCGACCACCTACGGTGGTCTCGTAAGCTGTCGAGCTGCCGGCCGCTTATGGTGGCCTGGTACACTGTCGAGCTGCCGGCTGCCTATGGAAGCCCGGTACATTGTCGAGCTGCCGACCACCTACGGTGGCCTGGTAGACTATCGAGCTGCCGGCTACCTATGGAGGCCTGGTACACTGTCGAGCTGCCGACCACCTACGGTGGCCTGGTACACTATCGAGCTGCCGGCCACCTATGGTCGCCTGATACACAGTCGAGCTGTCGGCCATCTATGGTGGCCTGATAAGCTGTCGAGGTGGCGGCGACCTACGTTGGCCTGGTAGGCTATCGAGCTGCCGATCACCTACGGTGGCCTGGTACAATATCGAGCTGCCGACCACCTACGGTGGTCTCGTAAGCTGTCGAGCTGCCGGCCGCTTATGGTGGCCTGGTACACTGTCGAGCTGCCACCACCTACGGTTTCCTGGTACACTGTCGAGCTGCCGGCCACCTATGGTCGCCTGATACACTGTCGAGCTGTCGACCACCTACGATTTCCTGGTACACTGTCGAGCTGCCGGCTACCTATGGTGGCCTGGTAAACTGTCGAGCTGCCGGCCACGTATGGTAGCCTGGTAAACTGTCGACCTGTAGACCACCTACATATGTTACCTTGGTAAGCTGTCGAGCTGCCGACCACCTACGGTGGCCTGGTAAGCTGTAGAGCTGCCGGCCACTCATGGTGGCCTGGTACACTGTCGAGCTGCCGACCACCCACGGTGGCCTGTTACACTTTCGAGCCGCCGGCCACCTATGGTCGCCTGATACACAGTCGAGCTGCCGGTCATCTATGGTGGCCTGATAAGCTGTCGAGCTGGCGGTGACCTATGTTGGCCTGGTCGGCTGTTGAGCTGTCGAGCTGCCGACCACCTATAGTGGCCTGGAAAGCTGTCGACCTGCCGGCCACCTACGGTGGCCTGGTAAGCTGTAGAGCTGCCGGCCACTTATGGTGGCCTGGTACACTGTCGAGCTGCCGACCACCTACGGTGGCCTGGTACACTATCGAGTCGCCGGCCACCTATGGTCGCCTGATACACAGTCGAGCTGTCGAGCTGCCGACCACCTATGGTCGCCTGATACACTGTCGAGCTGCCGGCTACTTATGGTGGCCTGGTAAGCTGTAGAGCTGCCGGCCACTTATGGTGGCCTGGTACACTGTCGAGCTGCCGACCACCTACGGTGGCCTGGTTCACTATCGAGCTGCCGGCCACCTATGGTCGCCTGATACACTGTCGATCTGTCGGCCACCTATGGTCGCCTGATACACAGTCGAGCTGTCGATGATCTATGAAGGCCTGATAAGCTGTCGAGGTGGCGGCGACCTACGTTGGCCTGGTAGGCTATCGAGTTGCCGACCACCTACGGTGGCCTGGTACACTATCGAGTCGCCGGCCACCTATGGTCGCCTGATACACAGTCGAGCTGTCGAGCTGCCGACCACCTATGGTCGCCTGATACACTGTCGAGCTGCCGGCTACTTATGGTGGCCTGGTAAGCTGTAGAGCTGCCGGCCACTTATGGTGGCCTGGTACACTGTCGAGCTGCCGACCACCTACGGTGGCCTGGTACACTATCGAGCTGCCGGCCACCTATGGTCGCCTGATACACAGTCGAGCTGTCGGCCATCTATGGTGGCCTGATAAGCTGTCGAGGTGGCGGCGACCTACGTTGGCCTGGTAGGCTATCGAGTTGCCGATCACCTACGGTGGCCTGGTACACTATCGAGCTGCCGGCCACCTATGGTCGCCTGATACACAGTCGAGCTGCAGGCCACCTATGGTCGCCTGATACACTGTCGAGCTGCCGACCACCTATGGTGGCCTGGAAAGCTGTCGACCTGCCGGCCACTTATGGTGGCCTGTCAAGCTGCCGGCCACGTATGTTGGCATGGTACACTGCCGAGCTGCCGACCACCTACGGTTTCCTGGTACAATGTCGAACTGCCGGCCACCTATGGTCGCCTGATACACTGTCGAGCTGTCGGCCACCTATGGTCGCCTGATACACAGTCGAGCTGCCGACCACCTATGGTGGCCTGGAAAGCTGTCGACCTGCCGGCCACTTATGGTGGCCTGTCAAGCTGCCGGCCACTTATGTTGGCATGGTACACTGCCGAGCTGCCGACCACCTACGGTTTCCTGGTACAATGTCGAACTGCCGGCCACCTATGGTCGCCTGATACACTGTCGAGCTGTCGGCCACCTATGGTCGCCTTATACACAGTCGAGCTGTCGATGATCTATGAAGGCCTGATAAGCTGTCGAGGTGGCGGCGACCTACGTTGGCCTGGTAGGCTATCGAGCTGCCGATCACCTACGGTGGCCTGGTACACTATCGAGCTGCCGGCCACCTATGGTCGCCTGATACACAGTCGAGCTGCCGGCCACCTATGGTCGCCTGATACACAGTCGAGCTGTCGGTCATCTATGGTGGCCTGATAAGCTGTCGAGCTGGCGGCGACCTACGTTGGCCTGGTACGCTGTCGAGCTGCCGATCACCTACGGTAGCCTGGTACACTATCGAGCTGCCGGCCACCTATGGTCGCCTGATACACAGTCGAGCTGCCGGCCACCTATGGTCGCCTGATACACAGTCGAGCTGCCGGCCACCTATGGTCGCCTGATACACTGTCGAGCTGTCGGCCACCTATGGTCGCCTGATACACAGTCGAGCTGCCGACCACCTATGGTGGCCTGGAAAGCTGTCGACCTGCCGGCCACTTATGGTGGCCTGTCAAGCTGCCGGCCACGTATGTTGGCATGGTACACTGCCAAGCTGCCGACCACTTACGATTTCCTGGTACAATGTCGAACTGCCGGCCACCTATGGTCGCCTGATACACTGTCGAGCTGTCGGCCACCTATGGTCGCCTGATACACAGTCGAGCTGGCGGCCATTTATGGTGGCCTGGTATACCAGGCTGCCATAGGTGATCGGCAGCTCGACAGCGTACCAGGCGAACGTAGGTCGCCGCCGGCTCGACAGCTTATCAGGCCACCATAGATGACCGACAGCTCGACTGTGTATCAGGCGGCCATAGGTGGCCGGCGGCTCGATAGTGTACCAGGCGACCATAGGTGGCCGGCAGCTCGACTGTGTATCAGGCGACCATAGGTGGTCGGCAGCTCGATAGTGTACCAGGCCACCGTAGGTGATCGGCAGCTCGATAGCCTACCAGGCCAACGTAGGTCGCCGCCACCTCGACAGCTTATCAGGCCTCCATAGATCATCGACAGCTCGACTGTGTATCAGGCGACCATAGGTGGCCGACAGCTCGACAGTGTATCAGGCGACCATAGGTGGCCGGCAGTTCGACATTGTACCAGGAAATCGTAGGTGGTCGGCAGCTCGGCAGTGTACCATGCCAACATACGTGGCCGGCAGCTTGACAGGCCACCATAAGTGGCCGGCAGGTCGACAGCTTTCCAGGCCACCATAGGTGGTCGGCAGCTCGACAGTGTATCAGGCGACCATAGGTGGCCGGCAGCTCGACTGTGTATCAAGCGACCATAGGTGGCCGGCAGCTCGATAGTGTACCAGGCTACCGTAGGTGATCGGCAGCTCGACAGCGTACCAGGCCAACGTAGGTCGCCGCCGGCTCGACAGCTTATCAGGCCACCATAGATGACCGACAGCTCGACTGTGTATCAGGCGGCCATAGGTGGCCGGCGGCTCGATAGTGTACCAGGCGACCATAGGTGGCCGGCAGCTCGACTGTGTATCAGGCGACCATAGGTGGCCGGCAGCTCGATAGTGTACCAGGCCACCGTAGGTGATCGGCAGCTCGATAGCCTACCAGGCCAACGTAGGTCGCCGCCACCTCGACAGCTTATCAGGCCTTCATAGATCATCGACAGCTCGACTGTGTATAAGGCGACCATAGGTGGCCGACAGCTCGACAGTGTATCAGGCGACCATAGGTGGCCGGCAGTTCGACATTGTACCAGGGAACCGTAGGTGGTCGGCAGCTCGGCAGTGTACCATGCCAACATAAGTGGCCGGCAGCTTGACAGGCCACCATAAGTGGCCGGCTGGCGGCCATTTATGGTGGCCTGGTACACTGTCGAGCTGCCGACCACCTACGGTTTCCTGGTACACTGTCGAGCTGCCGGCCACCTATGGTCGCCTGATACACTGTCGAGCTGTCAGCCACCTACGGTCGCCTGATACACAGCCGAGCTGTCGGCCATCTATGTTGGCCTGGTAGGCTGTCGAGCTGCCGACCACCTACGGTGGCCTGGTAAGCTGTAGAGCTGCCGGCCACTTATGGTGGCCTGGTAGACTGTCGAGCTGCCGACCACCTACGGTGGCCTGGTACACTATCGAGCTGCCGGCCACCTATGGTCGCCTGATACACAGTCGAGCTGTCGGCCATCTATGTTGGCCTGGTAGTCTGTCGAACTGCCGACCACCTACGGTGGCCTGGTAAGCTGTAGAGCTGCCGGCCACTTATGGTGGCCTGGTAAACTGTCGAGCTGCCGGCCACGTATGGTAGCCTGGTAAACTGCCGACCTGTAGACCACCTAAATATGTTACCTTGGTAAGCTGTCGAGCTGCCGACCACCTACGGTGGCCTGGTAAGCTGTAGAGCTGCCGGCCACTCATGGTGGCCTGGTACACTGTCGAGCTGCCGACCACGTACGGTGGCCTGGTACACTATCGAGCTGCCGGCCACCTATGGTCGCCTGATACACAGTCGAGCTGTCGGCCATCTATGTTGGCCTGGTAGTCTGTCGAACTGCCGACCACCTACGGTGGCCTGGTAAGCTGTAGAGCTGCCGGCCACTTACGGTGGCCTGGTACACTGTCGAGCTGCCGACCACCCACGGTTTCCTGGTACACTGTCGAGCTGCCGGCCACCTATGGTCGCCTGATACTGTCGAGCTGTCGGCCACCTATGGTCGCCTGATACACAGTCGAGCTGTCGGCCATCTATGTTGGCCTGGTAGGCTGTCGAGTTGTCGACCACCTACGGTTTCCTGGTACACTGTCGAGCTGCCGGCTACCTATGGTGGCCTGGTAAACTGTCGAGCTGCCGGCCACGTATGGTAGCTTGGTACACTGTCGAGCTGCCAACCACCCACGGTGGCCTGGTACACTATCGGGCCGCCAGCCACCTATGGTCGCCTGATACACAGTCGAGCTGTCGGTCATCTATGGTGGCCTGATAAGCTGTCGAGCTGGCGGTGACCTATGTTGGCCTGGTAGGCTGTCGTAGGCTGTCGAGCTGTCGAGCTGCCGACCACCTATGTTGGCCTGGTAGGCTGTCGAGCTGCCGACCACCTACGGTGGCCTGGTAAGCTGTAGAGCTGCCGGCCACTTATGGTGGCCTGGTAAACTGTCGAGCTGCCGGCCACGTATGGTAGCCTGGTAAACTGCCGACCTGTAGACCACCTACATATGTTACCTTGGTAAGCTGTCGAGCTGCCGACCACCTACGGTGGCCTGGTAAACTGTAGAGCTGCCGGCCACTAATGGTGGCCTGGTATACTGTCGAGCTGCCGACCACCCACGGTGGCCTGGTACACTATCGGGCCGCCGGCCACCTATGGTCGCCTGATACACAGTCGAGCTGTCGGTCATCTATGGTGGCCTGATAAGCTGTCGAGCTGGCGGCGACCTACGTTGGCCTGGTACGCTGTCGAGCTGCCGATCACCTACGGTAGCCTGGTACACTATCGATCTGCCGGCCACCTATGGTCGCCTGATACACAGTCGAGCTGTCGGCCATCTATGGTGGCTTGATAAGCTGTCGAGCTGGTGGCGACCTACGTTCGCCTGGTAGGCTGTCGAACTGCCGATCACCTATGGTGGCCTGGTACACTATCGAGCTGCCGGCCACCTATGGTCGCCTGATACACTGTCGAGCTGTCGGCCACCTATGGTCGCCTGATACACAGTCGAGCTGTCGGTCATCTATGTTGGCCTGGTAGGCTGTCGAGCTGCCGACCACCTTCGGTGGCCTGGTACACTATCGAGCCGCCGGCCACCTATGGTCGCCTGATACACAGTCGAGCTGTCGGCCATCTATGGTGGCCTGATAAGCTGTCGAGCTGGCGGTGACCTATGTTGGCCTGGTAGGCTGTCGAGCTGCCGACCACCCACGGTGGCCTGGTACACTATCGAGCCGCCGGCCACCTATGGTCGCCTGATACACAGTCGAGCTGTCGGCCATCTATGGTGGCCTGATAAGCTGTCGAGCTGGCGGCGACCTACGCTGGCCTGGTACGCTGTAGAGCTGCCGGCCACTTATGGTCGCCTGATACACAGTCGAGCTGTCGGCCATCTACGGTTTCCTGGTACACTGTCGAGCTGCCGGCCACCTATGGTCGCCTGATACACTGTCGAGCTGTCGGTCATCTATGGTCGCCTGATACACAGTCGAGCTGTCGGTCATCTATGTTGGCCTGGTAGGCTGTCGAGCTGCCGACCACCTTCGGTGGCCTGGTACACTATCGAGCCGCCGGCCACCTATGGTCGCCTGATACACAGTCGAGCTGTCGGCCATCTATGGTGGCCTGATAAGCTGTCGAGCTGGCGGTGACCTATGTTGGCCTGGTAGGCTGTCAAGCTGCCGAACACCTACGGTGGCCTGGTATGCTGTAGAGCTGCCGGCCGCTTATGGTGGCCTGGTACACTGTCGAGCTGCCGACCAGCTACGGTTTCCTGGTACACTGTCGAGCTGCCGGCCACCTATGGTCGCCTGATACACTGTCGAGCCGCCGGCCACCTACGGTCGCCTGATACACAGTCGAGCTGTCGGCCACCTATGGTCGCCTGATACACAGTCGAGCTGTCGGTCATCTATGGTGGCCTGATAAGCTGTCGAGCTGGCGGCGACCTACGTTGGCCTGGTACGCTGTCGAGCTGCCGATCACCTACGGTAGCCTGGTACACTATCGATCTGCCGGCCACCTATGGTCGCCTGATACACAGTCGAGCTGTCGGCCATCTATGGTGGCTTGATAAGCTGTCGAGCTGGTGGCGACCTACGTTCGCCTGGTAGGCTGTCGAACTGCCGATCACCTATGGCGGCCTGGTAGGCTGTCGAGCTGCCGACCACCTACGGTGGCCTGGTAAGGTGTAGAGCTGCCGGCCAATTATGGTGGCCTGGTACACTGTCGAGCTGCCGACCACCCACGGTGGCCTGGTACACTATCGAGCCGCCGGCCACCTATGGTCGCCTGATACACAGTCGAGCTGTCGGCCATCTATGGTGGCCTGATAAGCTGTCGAGCTGGCGGTGACCTATGTTGGCCTGGTAGGCTGTCGAGCTTACGAGCTGCCGACCACCTATGATGGCCTGGAAAGCTGTCGACCTGCCGGCCACTTATGGTGGCCTGGTACACTGTCGAGCTGCCGACCACCTACGGTTTCCTGGTACACTGTCGAGCTGCCGGCCACCTATGGTCGCCTGATACACTGTCGAGCTGTCGGTCATCTATGGTGGCCTGATAAGCTGTCGAGCTGGCGGCGACCTACGCTGGCCTGGTACGCTGTAGAGCTGCCGGCCACTTATGGTCGCCTGATACACAGTCGAGCTGTCGGCCATCTATGGTGGCCTGATAAGCTGTCGAGCTGGCGGTGACCTATGTTGGCCTGGTAGGCTGTCGAGCTGCCGACCACCTACGGTGGCCTGGTAAGCTGTAGAGCTGCCGGCCACTTATGGTCGCCTGATACACAGTCGAGCTGTCGATGATCTAAGGAGGCCTTCTAGGCTGTCGAGGTGGCGGCGACCTATGTTGGCCTGGTAGGCTGTCGAGCTGGCGACGACCTACGCTGGCCTGGTACGCTGTAGAGCTGCCGGCCACCTATGGTCGCCTGATACACAGTCGAGCTGTCGATGATCTATGGAGGCCTTATAGGCTGTCGAGTTGGCGGCGACCTATGTTGGCCTGGTAGGCTGTCGAGCTGGCGGCGACCTACGCTGGCCTGGTACGCTGTAGAGCTGCCGGCCACTTATGGTCGCCTGATACACAGTCGAGCTGTCGGCCATCTATGGTGGCCTGATAAGCCGTCGAGCTGGCGGTGACCTATGTTGGCCTGGTAGGCTCTCGAGCTGGCGGCGACCTACGCTGGCCTGGTACGCTTTAGAGCTGCCGGCCACCTATGGTCGCCTGATACACAGTCGAGCTGTCGATGATCTATGGAGGCCTTATAGGCTGTCGAGGTGGCGGCGACCTACGTTGGCCTGGTAGGCTATCGAGCTGCCGATCACCTACGGTGGCCTGGTACACTGTCGAGCTGCCGGCTACCTACGGTGGCCTGGTACACTGTCGAGCTGCCGGCCACCTATGGTCGCCTGGTACACTATCGAGCCGCCGGCCACCTACGGTCGCCTGATACACAGTCGAGCTGTCGGTCATCTATGGTGGCCTGATAAGCTGTCGAGGTGGCGGCGACCTACGTTGGCCTGGTAGGCTATCGAGCTGCCGATCTCCTACGGTGGCCTGGTACACTGTCGATCTGCCGGCTACCTACGGTGGCCCGGTACACTGTCGAGCTGCCGGCTACCTATGGAGGCCTGGTACATTGTCGAGCTGCCGACCACCTACGGTGGCCTGGTACACTATCGAGCTGCCGGCCACCTATGGTCGCCTGATACACAGTCGGGCTGTCGGCCATCTATGGTGGCCTGATAAGCTGTCGAGGTGGCGGCGACCTACGTTGGCCTGGCAGGCTATCGAGCTGCCGATCACCTACGGTGGCCTGGTACACTATCGAGCTGCCGACCACCTACGGTGGTCTCGTAAGCTGTCGAGCTGCCGGCCGCTTATGGTGGCCTGGTACACTGTCGAGCTGCCGGCTACCTATGGAGGCCCGGTACATTGTCGAGCTGCCGACCACCTGTGGTGGCCTGGTACACTGTCGAGCTGCCGACTACCTACGGTGGCCTGGTACACTGTCGAGCCGCCGGCCACCTATGGTCGCCTGGTACACTATCGAGCCGCCGGCCACCTACGGTCGCCTGATACACAGTCGAGCTGTCGGTCATCTATGGTGGCCTGATAAGCTGTCGAGCTGGCGGCGACCTACGTTGGCCTGGTTCGCTGTCGAGCTGCCGATCACCTACGGTAGCCTGGTACACTATCGATCTGCCGGCCACCTATGGTCGCCTGATACACAGTCGAGCTGTCGGCCATCTATGGTGGCTTGATAAGCTGTCGAGCTGGTGGCGACCTACGTTCGCCTGGTAGGCTGTCGAACTGCCGATCACCTATGGTGGCCTGGTACACTATCGAGCTGCCGGCCACCTATCGTCGCCTGATACACAGTCGAGCTGTCGGCCATCTATGTTGGCCTGGTAGTCTGTCGAGCTGCCGACCACCTACGGTGGCCTGGTAAGCTGTAGAGCTGCCGGCCACTTATGGTGGCCTGGTACACTGTCGAGCTGCCGACCACCTACGGTTTCCTTGTGCACTGTCGAGCTGCCGGCCACCTATGGTCGCCTGATACACTTTCGAGCTGTCAGCCACCTATGGTCGCCTGATACACAGTCGAGCTGTCGGCCATCTATGTTGGCCTGGTAGGCTGTCGAGCTGCCGAACACCTACGGTGGCCTGGTATGCTGTAGAGCTGCCGGCCGCTTATGGTGGCCTGGTACACTGTCGAGCTGCCGACCAGCTACGGTTTCCTGGTACACGGTCGAGCTGCCGGCCACCTATGGTCGCCTGATACACTGTCAAGCCGCCGGCCACCTACGGTCGCCTGATACACAGTCGAGCTGTCGGTCATCTATGGTGGCCTGATAAGCTGTCGAGCTGGCGGTGACCTATGTTGGCCTGGTAGGCTGTCGAGCTGCCGATCACCTACGGTGGCCTGGTACACTATCGAGCTGCCGACCACCTACGGTGGTCTCGTAAGCTGTCGAGCTGCCAGCCACCTATGGTCGCCTGATACACAGTCGAGCTGTCGGCCACCTATGGTCGCCTGATACACTGTCGAGCTGTCGGCCACCTATGGTCGCCTGATACACAGTCGAGCTGTCGGCCATCTATGGTGGCCTGATAAGCTGTCGAGGTGGCGGCGACCTACGTTGGCCTGGTAGGCTATCGAGCTGCCGATCACCTGCGGTGGCCTGGTACACTATCGAGCTGCCGACCACCTACGGTGGTCTCGTAAGCTGTCGAGCTGCCGGCCGCTTATGGTGGCCTGGTACACTGTCGAGCTGCCGGCTACCTATGGAGGCCTGGTATATTGTCGAGCTGAAGACCACCTACGGTGGCCTGGTACACTATCGAGCTGCCGGCTACCTATGGAGGCCTGGTGCACTGTCGAGCTGCCGACCACCTACGGTGGCCTGGTACACTATCGAGCTGCCGGCCACCTATGGTCGCCTGATACACAGTCGATCTGTCGGCCATCTATGGTGGCCTGATAAGCTGTCGAGGTGGCGGCGACCTACGTTGGCCTGGTAGGCTATCGAGCCGCCGATCACCTACGGTGGCCTGGTACACTATCGAGCTGCCGACCACCTACGGTGGTCTCGTAAGCTGTCGAGCTGCCGGCCGCTTATGGTGGCCTGGTACACTGTCGAGCTGCCGGCCACCTATGGTCGCCTGATACACTGTCGAGCTGTCGGCCACCTATGGTCGCCTGATACACAGTCGAGCTGTCGGCCATCTATGGTGGCCTGATAAGCTGTCGAGGTGGCGACGACCTACGTTGGCCTGGTAGGCTGTCGAGCTGCCGATCACCTACGGTGGCCTGGTACACTATCGAGCTGCCGACCACCTACGGTGGTCTCGTAAGCTGTCGAGCTGCCGGCCGCTTATGGTGGCCTGGTACACTGTCGAGCTGCTGGCCACCTATGGTCGCCTGATACACTGTCGAGCTGTCGGCCACCTATGGTCGACTGATACACAGTCGAGCTGTCGGCCATCTATGGTGGCCTGATAAGCTGTCGAGGTGGCGGCGACCTACGTTGGCCTGGCAGGCTATCGAGCTGCCGATCACCTACGGTGGCCTGGTACACTATCGAGCTGCCGACCACCTACGGTGGTCTCGTAAGCTGTCGAGCTGCCGGCCGCTTATGGTGGCCTGGTACACTATCGAGCTGCCGACCACCTACGGTGGTCTCGTAAGCTGTCGAGCTGCCGGCCGCTTATGGTGGCCTGGTACACTGTCGAGCTGCTGGCCACCTATGGTCGCCTGATACTCAGTCGAGCTGTCGATGATCTATGGAGGCCTGGTAAGCTCTCGAGCTGGCGGCGACCTATGTTGGCCTGATAGGCTGTCGACCTGCCGATCTCCTATGGTGGCCTGGTACACTATCGAGCTGCCCACCACCTACGGTGGCCTGGTACACCGTCGAGCTGCCGGCCACCTATGGAGGCCTGGTACATTGTCGAGCTGCCGACCACCTACGGTGGCCTGGTACACTATCGAGCTGCCGGCCACCTATGGTCGCCTGATACACAGTCGAGCTGTCGGCCATCTATGGTGGCCTGATAAGCTGTCGAGGTGGCGGCGACCTACGCTGGCCTGGTAGGCTATCGAGCTGCCGATCACCTACGGTGGCCTGGTACACTATCGAGCTGCCCACCACCTACGGTGGCCTGGTACACTGTCGAGCTGCCGGCTACCTATGGAGGCCTGGTATATTGTCGAGCTGCCGACCGCCTACGGTGGCCTGGTACACTATCGAGCCGCCGACCACCTATGGTCGCCTGATACTCAGTCGAGCTGTCGATGATCTATGGAGGCCTGGTAAGCTCTCGAGCTGGCGGCGACCTACGTTGGCCTGATAGGCTGTCGACCTGCAGATCTCCTATGGTGGCCTGGTACACTATCGAGCTGCCCACCACCTACGGTGGCCTGGTACACTGTCGAGCTGCCGGCCACCTATGGAGACCTGGTACATTGTCGAGCTGCCGACCACCTACGGTGGCCTGGTACACTATCGAGCTGCCGGCCACCTATGGTCGCCTGATACACAGTTGAGCTGTCGGCCATCTATGGTGGCCTGGTGCACTGTCGAGCTGCCGACCACCTACGGTGGCGTGGTACACTATCGAGCTGCCGGCCACCTATGGTTGCCTGATACACAGTCGAGCTGCCGGCCGCTTATAGTGGCCTGGTACACTGTCGAGCTGCCGGCTACCTATGGAGGCCTGGTACATTGTCGAGCTGAAGACCACCTACGGTGGCCTGGTACACTATCGAGCTGCCGGCCACCTATGGTCGCCTGATACACAGTCGAGCTGTCGGCCATCTATGGTGGCCGGATAAGCTGTCGAGGTGGCGGCGACCTACGTTGGCCTGGTAGGCTATCGAGCTGCCGATCACCTACGGTGGCCTGGTACACTATCGAGCTGCCGACCACCTACGGTGGTCTCGTAAGCTGTCGTGCTGCCGGCCGCTTATGGTGGCCTGGTACACTGTCGAGCTGCCGACCACCTACGGTTTCCTGGTACACTGTCGAGCTGTGGGCCACCTATGGTCGCCTGATACACAGTCGAGCTGTCGATGATCTATGGAGGCCTTATAAGCTGTCGAGGTGGCGGCGACCTACGTTGGCCTGGTAGGCTATCGAGCTGCCGATCACCTACGGTGGCCTGGTACACTGTCGAGCTGCCGGCTACCTACGGTGGCCTGGTACACTGTCGAGCTGCCGGCCACCTATGGTCGCCTGGTACACTATCGAGCCGCCGGCCACCTACGGTCGCCTGATACACAGTCGAGCTGTCGGTCATCTATGGTGGCCTGATAAGCTGTCGAGCTGGCGGCGACCTACGTTGGCCTGGTACGCTGTCGAGCTGCTGATCACCTACTGTAGCCTGGTACACTATCGAGCTGCCGGCCACCTATGGTCGCCTGATACACAGTCGAGCTGTCGGCCATCTATGGAGGCCTGATAAGCTGTCGAGCTGACGGCGACCTACATCCGCCTGGTAGACTGTCGAGCTGCCGACCACCTAAAGTGGCCTCGTAAGCTGTCGAGCTGCCGGCCAGTTATGGTGGCCTGGTACACTGTCCAGCTGCCGACCACCTACGGTGGCCTGATACACTATCGAGCTGCCGGCCACCTATGGTCCCCTGATACACAGTCGAGCTGTCGGCCATCTATGTTGGCCCTGTTGTCTGTCGAGCTGCCGACCACCTACGGTGGCCTGGTAAGCTGTAGAGCTGCCGGCCACTTATGGTGGCCTGGTACACTGTCGAGCTGTCGGCCACCTATGGTCGCCTGATACACAATCGAGCTGACGATGATCTATGGAGGCCTTATAAGCTGTCGAGGTGGCGGCGACCTACGTTGGCCTGGTAGGCTATCGAGCTGCCGATCCCCTACGGTGGCCTGGTACACTGTCGAGCTGCCGGCCACCTATGGTCGCCTGGTACACTACCGAGCCGCCGGCCACCTACGGTCGCCTGATACACAGTCGAGCTGTCGGCCATATATGTTGGCCCGGTTGTCTGTCGAGCTGCCGACCACCTACGGTGGCCTGGTAAGCTGTAGAGCTGCCGGCCACTTATGGTGGCCTGGTACACTGTCGAGCTGCCGACCACCTATGGTCGCCTGATACACTATCGAGCTGTCGGCCACCTATGGTCGCCTGGTACACAGTCGAGCTGTCGGCCACCTATGTTGGCCTGGTAGGCTGTCGAGCTGCCGACCACCTACGGTGGCCTGGTAAGCTGTAGAGCTGCCGGCCACTTATGGTGGCCTGGTAGACGTAAGCTGTAGAGCTGCCGGCCACCTATGGTCGCCTGATACACTATCGAGCTGTCGGCCACCTATGGTCGCCTGGTACACAGTCGAGCTGTCGGCCACCTATGTTGGCCTGGTAGGCTGTCGAGCTGCCGATCACCTACGATTTCCTGGTACACTGTCGAGCTGCCGGCTACCTATGGTGGCCTGGTAAACTGTCGGGCTGCCGGCCACGTATGGTAGCCTGGTAAATTGTCGATCTGCCGACCACTTATGGTGGCCTGGTACACTGTCGAGCTGCCGACCACCCACGGTGGCCTGGTACACTATCGAGCCGCCGGCCACCTATGGTCGCCTGATACACAGTCGAGCTGTCGGTCATCTAGGGTGGCCTGATGAGCTGTCGAGCTGGCGGTGACCTATGTTGGCCTGGTAGGCTGTCGAGCTGTCGAGCTGCCGACCACCTATGATGGCCTGGAAAGCTGTCGACCTGCCGGCCACTTATGGTGGCCTGTCAAGCTGCCGGCCACGTATGTTGGCCTGGTAGGCCGTCGAGCTGCCGACCACCTACGGTGGCCTGGTAAGGTGTAGAGCTGCCGGCCAATTATGGTGGCCTGGTACACTGTCGAGCTGCCGACCACCCACGGTGGCCTGGTACACTATCGAGCCGCCGGCCACCTATGGTCGCCTGATACACAGTCGAGCTGTCGGCCATCTATGGTGGCCTGATAAGCTGTCGAGCTGGCGGTGACCTATGTTGGCCTGGTAGGCTGTCGAGCTTACGAGCTGCCGACCACCTATGATGGCCTGGAAAGCTGTCGACCTGCCGGCCACTTATGGTGGCCTGGTACACTGTCGAGCTGCCGACCACCTACGGTTTCCTGGTACACTGTCGAGCTGCCGGCCACCTATGGTCGCCTGATACACTGTCGAGCTGTCGGTCATCTATGGTGGCCTGATAAGCTGTCGAGCTGGCGGCGACCTACGCTGGCCTGGTACGCTGTAGAGCTGCCGGCCACTTATGGTCGCCTGATACACAGTCGAGCTGTCGGCCATCTATGGTGGCCTGATAAGCTGTCGAGCTGGCGGTGACCTATGTTGGCCTGGTAGGCTGTCGAGCTGCCGACCACCTACGGTGGCCTGGTAAGCTGTAGAGCTGCCGGCCACTTATGGTCGCCTGATACACAGTCGAGCTGTCGGCCATCTATGGTGGCCTGATAAGCTGTCGAGCTGCCGGCCACCTATGGTCGCCTGATACACAGTCGAGCTGTCGGCCATCTATGGTGGCCTGATAAGCTGTCGAGCTGCCGGCCACCTATGGTCGCCTGATACACTGTCGAGCTGTCGGCCCCCTATGGTCGCCTGATACACAGTCGAGCTGTCGATGATCTATGGAGGCCTTATAGGCTGTCGAGGTGGCGGTGACCTACGTTGGCCTGGTAGGCTATCGAGCTGCCGATCACCTACGGTGGCCTGGTACACTGTCGAGCTGCCGGCTACCTACGGTGGCCTGGTACACTGTCGAGCTGCCGGCCACCAATGGTCGCCTGGTACACTATCGAGCCGCCGGCCACCTACGGCCGCCTGATACACAGTCGAGCTGTCGGTCATCTATGGTGGCCTGATAAGCTGTCGAGGTGGCGGCGACCTACGTTGGCCTGGCAGGCTATCGAGCTGCCGATCTCCTACGGTGGCCTGGTACACTGTCGATCTGCCGGCTACCTACGGTGGCCCGGTACACTGTCGAGCCGCCGGCTACCTATGGAGGCCTGGTACATTGTCGAGCTGCCGACCACCTACGGTGGCCTGGTACACTATCGAGCCGCCGGCCACCTATGGTCGCCTGATACACAGTCGGGCTGTCGGCCATCTATGGTGGCCTGATAAGCTGTCGAGGTGGCGGCGACCTACGTTGGCCTCGTAGGCTATCGAGCTGCCGATCACCTACGGTGGCCTGGTACACTATCGAGCTGCCGACCACCTACGGTGGTCTCGTAAGCTGTCGAGCTGCCGGCCGCTTATGGTGGCCTGGTACACTGTCGAGCTGCCGGCTACCTATGGAGGCCCGGTACATTGTCGAGCTGCCGACCACCTACGGTGGCCTGGTACACTGTCGAGCTGCCGGCTACCTACGGTGGCCTGGTACACTGTCGAGACGCCGGCCACCTATGGTCGCCTGGTACACTATCGAGCCGCCGGCCACCTATGGTCGCCTGGTACACTATCGAGCCGCCGGCCACCTATGGTCGCCTGATACACAGTCGGGCTGTCGGCCATCTATGGTGGCCTGATAAGCTGTCGAGCTGGCGGCGACCTACGTTGGCCTGGTACGCTGTCGAGCTGCCGATCACCTACGGTAGCCTGGTACACTATCGATCTGCCGGCCACCTATGATCGCCTGATACACAGTCGAGCTGTCGGCCATCTATGGTGGCCTGGAAAGCTGTCGACCTGCCGGCCACCTATGATCGCCTGATACACAGTCGGGCTGTCGGCCATCTATGGTGGCCTGATAAGCTGTCGAGCTGGCGGCGACCTACGTTGGCCTGGTACGCTGTCGAGCTGCCGATCACCTACGGTAGCCTGGTACACTATCGATCTGCCGGCCACCTATGGTCGTCTGATACACAGTCGAGCTGTCGGCCATCTATGGTGGCTTGATAAGCTGTCGAGCTGGTGGCGACCTACGTTCGCCTGGTAGGCTGTCGAACTGCCGATCACCTATGGTGGTCTGGTACACTATCGAGCTGCCGGCCACCTATCGTCGCCTGATACACAATCGAGCTGTCGGCCATCTATGTTGGCCTGGTAGTCTGTCGAGCTGCCGACCACCTACGGTGGCCTGGTAAGGTGTAGAGCTGCCGGCCACTTATGGTGGCCTGGTACACTGTCGAGCTGCCGACCAGCTACGGCTTCCTGGTACACTGTCGAGCTGCCGGCCACCTATGGTCGCCTGATACACTGTCGAGCTGCCGACCACCTACGGTTTCCTTGTGCACTGTCGAGCTGCCGGCCACCTATGGTCGCCTGATACACTTTCGAGCTGTCAGCCACCTATGGTCGCCTGATACACAGTCGAGCTGTCGGCCATCTATGTTGGCCTGGTAGGCTGTCAAGCTGCCGAACACCTACGGTGGCCTGGTATGCTGTAGAGCTGCCGGCCGCTTATGGTGGCCTGGTACACTGTCGAGCTGCCGACCAGCTACGGTTTCCTGGTACACTGTCGAGCTGCCGGCCACCTATGGTCGCCTGATACACTGTCGAGCCGCCGGCCACCTACGGTCGCCTGATACACAGTCGAGCTGTCGGTCATCTATGGTGGCCTGATAAGCTGTCGAGCTGGCGGCGACCTACGTTGGCCTGGTACGCTGTCGAGCTGCCGATCACCTACGGTAGCCTGGTACACTATCGATCTGCCGGCCACCTATGGTCGCCTGATACACAGTCGAGCTGTCGGCCATCTATGGTGGCTTGATAAGCTGTCGAGCTGGTGGCGACCTACGTTCGCCTGGTAGGCTGTCGAACTGCCGATCACCTATGGTGGCCTGGTACACTATCGAGCTGCCGGCCACCTATCGTCGCCTGATACAGAGTCGAGCTGTCGGTCATCTATGGTGGCCTGATAAGCTGTCGAGCTGGCGGTGACCTATGTTGGCCTGGTAGGCTGTCGAGCTGTCGAGCTGCCGACCACCTATGATGGCCTGGAAAGCTGTCGAGCTGCCGGTCACTTATGGTGGCCTGGTACACTGTCGAGCTGCCGACCACCTACGGTGGCCTGGTACACTATCGAGCTGCCGGCCACCTATCGTCGCCTGATACACAGTCGAGCTGTCGGCCATCTATGTTGGCCTGGTAGTCTGTCGAGCTGCCGACAACCTACGGTGGCCTGGTAAGCTGTAGAGCTGCCGGCCACTTATGGTGGCCTGGTACACTGTCGAGCTGCCGACCACCTACGGTTTCCTGGTGCACTGTCGAGCTGCCGGCCACCTATGGTCGCCTGATACACTTTCGAGCTGTCAGCCACCTATGGTCGCCTGATACACAGTCGAGCTGTCGGCCATCTATGGTGGCCTGATAAGCTGTCGAGGTGGCGGCGACCTACGTTGGCCTGGTAGGCTATCGAGCTGCCGATCACCTACGGTGGCCTGGTACAATATCGAGCTGCCGACCACCTACGGTGGTCTCGTAAGCTGTCGAGCTGCCGGCCGCTTATGGTGGCCTGGTACACTGTCGAGCTGCCGACCACCTACGGTTTCCTGGTACACTGTCGAGCTGCCGACCACCTACGGTGGCCTGGTACACTATCGAGCTGCCGGCTACCTATGGAGGCCTGGTACACTGTCGAGCTGCCGACCACCTACGGTGGCCTGGTACACTATCGAGCTGCCGGCCACCTATGGTCGCCTGATACACAGTCGAGCTGTCGGCCATCTATGTTGGCCTGGTAGTCTGTCGAGCTGCCGACCACCTACGGTGGCCTGGTAAGCTGTAGAGCTGCCGGCCACTTATGGTGGCCTGGTACACTGTCGAGCTGCCGACCACCTACGGCTTCCTGGTACATTGTCGAGCTGCCGACCACCTACGGTGGCCTGGTACACTATCGAGCTGCCGGCCACCTATGGTCGCCTCATACACAGTCGAGCTGTCGGCCATCTATGGTGGCCTGATAAGCTGTCGAGGTGGCGGCGACCTACGTTGGCCTGGTAGGCTATCGAGCTGCCGGTCACTTATGGTGGCCTGGTACACTGTCGAGCTGCCGACCACCTACGGTGGCCTGGTACACTATCGAGCTGCCGGCCACCTATCGTCGCCTGATACACAGTCGAGCTGTCGGCCATCTATGTTGGCCTGGTAGGCTGTCGAGCTGCCGAACACCTACGGTGGCCTGGTATGCTGTAGAGCTGCCGGCCGCTTATGGTGGCCTGGTACACTGTCGAGCTGCCGACCAGCTACGGTTTCCTGGTACACTATCGATCTGCCGGCCACCTATGATCGCCTGATACACAGTCGAGCTGTCGGCCATCTATGGTGGCCTGGAAAGCTGTCGAGCTGCCGGCCACCTATGGTCGCCTGATACACTGTCGAGCTGTCGGCCACCTATGGTCGCCTGATACACAGTCGGGCTGTCGATGATCTATGGAGGCCTTATAAGCTGTCGAGGTGGCGGCGACCTACGTTGGCCTGGTAGGCTATCGAGCTGCCGATCACCTACGGTGGCCTGGTACACTATCGAGCTGCCGACCACCTACGGTGGTCTCGTAAGCTGTCGTGCTGCCGGCCGCTTATGGTGGCCTGGTACACTGTCGAGCTGCCGACCACCTACGGTTTCCTGGTACACTATCGAGCTGCCGACCACCTACGGTGGTCTCGTAAGCTGTCGAGCTGCCGGCCGCTTATGGTGGCCTGGTACACTGTCGAGCTGCCGGCTGCCTATGGAAGCCCGGTACATTGTCGAGCTGCCGACCACCTACGGTGGCCTGGTAGACTATCGAGCTGCCGGCTACCTATGGAGGCCTGGTACACTGTCGAGCTGCCGACCACCTACGGTGGCCTGGTACACTATCGAGCTGCCGGCCACCTATGGTCGCCTGATACACAGTCGAGCTGTCGGCCATCTATGGTGGCCTGATAAGCTGTCGAGGTGGCGGCGACCTACGTTGGCCTGGTAGGCTATCGAGCTGCCGATCACCTACGGTGGCCTGGTACAATATCGAGCTGCCGACCACCTACGGTGGTCTCGTAAGCTGTCGAGCTGCCGGCCGCTTATGGTGGCCTGGTACACTGTCGAGCTGCCACCACCTACGGTTTCCTGGTACACTGTCGAGCTGCCGGCCACCTATGGTCGCCTGATACACTGTCGAGCTGTCGACCACCTACGATTTCCTGGTACACTGTCGAGCTGCCGGCTACCTATGGTGGCCTGGTAAACTGTCGAGCTGCCGGCCACGTATGGTAGCCTGGTAAACTGTCGACCTGTAGACCACCTACATATGTTACCTTGGTAAGCTGTCGAGCTGCCGACCACCTACGGTGGCCTGGTAAGCTGTAGAGCTGCCGGCCACTCATGGTGGCCTGGTACACTGTCGAGCTGCCGACCACCCACGGTGGCCTGTTACACTTTCGAGCCGCCGGCCACCTATGGTCGCCTGATACACAGTCGAGCTGCCGGTCATCTATGGTGGCCTGATAAGCTGTCGAGCTGGCGGTGACCTATGTTGGCCTGGTCGGCTGTTGAGCTGTCGAGCTGCCGACCACCTATAGTGGCCTGGAAAGCTGTCGACCTGCCGGCCACCTACGGTGGCCTGGTAAGCTGTAGAGCTGCCGGCCACTTATGGTGGCCTGGTACACTGTCGAGCTGCCGACCACCTACGGTGGCCTGGTACACTATCGAGTCGCCGGCCACCTATGGTCGCCTGATACACAGTCGAGCTGTCGAGCTGCCGACCACCTATGGTCGCCTGATACACTGTCGAGCTGCCGGCTACTTATGGTGGCCTGGTAAGCTGTAGAGCTGCCGGCCACTTATGGTGGCCTGGTACACTGTCGAGCTGCCGACCACCTACGGTGGCCTGGTTCACTATCGAGCTGCCGGCCACCTATGGTCGCCTGATACACTGTCGATCTGTCGGCCACCTATGGTCGCCTGATACACAGTCGAGCTGTCGATGATCTATGAAGGCCTGATAAGCTGTCGAGGTGGCGGCGACCTACGTTGGCCTGGTAGGCTATCGAGTTGCCGATCACCTACGGTGGCCTGGTACACTATCGAGCTGCCGGCCACCTATGGTCGCCTGATACACAGTCGAGCTGCAGGCCACCTATGGTCGCCTGATACACTGTCGAGCTGCCGACCACCTATGGTGGCCTGGAAAGCTGTCGACCTGCCGGCCACTTATGGTGGCCTGTCAAGCTGCCGGCCACGTATGTTGGCATGGTACACTGCCGAGCTGCCGACCACCTACGGTTTCCTGGTACAATGTCGAACTGCCGGCCACCTATGGTCGCCTGATACACTGTCGAGCTGTCGGCACCTATGGTCGCCTGATACACAGTCGAGCTGCCGACCACCTATGGTGGCCTGGAAAGCTGTCGACCTGCCGGCCACTTATGGTGGCCTGTCAAGCTGCCGGCCACTTATGTTGGCATGGTACACTGCCGAGCTGCCGACCACCTACGGTTTCCTGGTACAATGTCGAACTGCCGGCCACCTATGGTCGCCTGATACACTGTCGAGCTGTCGGCCACCTATGGTCGCCTTATACACAGTCGAGCTGTCGATGATCTATGAAGGCCTGATAAGCTGTCGAGGTGGCGGCGACCTACGTTGGCCTGGTAGGCTATCGAGCTGCCGATCACCTACGGTGGCCTGGTACACTATCGAGCTGCCGGCCACCTATGGTCGCCTGATACACAGTCGAGCTGCCGGCCACCTATGGTCGCCTGATACACAGTCGAGCTGTCGGTCATCTATGGTGGCCTGATAAGCTGTCGAGCTGGCGGCGACCTACGTTGGCCTGGTACGCTGTCGAGCTGCCGATCACCTACGGTAGCCTGGTACACTATCGAGCTGCCGGCCACCTATGGTCGCCTGATACACAGTCGAGCTGCCGGCCACCTATGGTCGCCTGATACACAGTCGAGCTGCCGGCCACCTATGGTCGCCTGATACACTGTCGAGCTGTCGGCCACCTATGGTCGCCTGATACACAGTCGAGCTGCCGACCACCTATGGTGGCCTGGAAAGCTGTCGACCTGCCGGCCACTTATGGTGGCCTGTCAAGCTGCCGGCCACGTATGTTGGCATGGTACACTGCCAAGCTGCCGACCACTTACGATTTCCTGGTACAATGTCGAACTGCCGGCCACCTATGGTCGCCTGATACACTGTCGAGCTGTCGGCCACCTATGGTCGCCTGATACACAGTCGAGCTGTCGATGATCTATGGAGGCCTGATAAGCTGTCAAGGTGGCGGCGACCTACGTTGGCCTGGTAGGCTATCGAGCTGCCGATCACCTACGGTGGCCTGGTACACTATCGAGCTGCCGACCACCTATGGTCGCCTGATACACAATCGAGCTGCCGGCCACCTATGGTCGCCTGGTACACTATCGAGCCGCCGGCCACCTATGGCCGCCTGATACACAGTCGAGCTGTCGGTCATCTATGGTGGCCTGATAAGCTGTCGAGCCGGCGGCGACCTACGTTCGCCTGGTACGCTGTCGAGCTGCCGATCACCTATGGTAGCCTGGTACACTATCGAGCTGGCGGCCATTTATGGTGGCCTGGTATACCAGGCTGCCATAGGTGATCGGCAGCTCGACAGCGTACCAGGCGAACGTAGGTCGCCGCCGGCTCGACAGCTTATCAGGCCACCATAGATGACCGACAGCTCGACTGTGTATCAGGCGGCCATAGGTGGCCGGCGGCTCGATAGTGTACCAGGCGACCATAGGTGGCCGGCAGCTCGACTGTGTATCAGGCGACCATAGGTGGTCGGCAGCTCGATAGTGTACCAGGCCACCGTAGGTGATCGGCAGCTCGATAGCCTACCAGGCCAACGTAGGTCGCCGCCACCTCGACAGCTTATCAGGCCTCCATAGATCATCGACAGCTCGACTGTGTATCAGGCGACCATAGGTGGCCGACAGCTCGACAGTGTATCAGGCGACCATAGGTGGCCGGCAGTTCGACATTGTACCAGGAAATCGTAGGTGGTCGGCAGCTCGGCAGTGTACCATGCCAACATACGTGGCCGGCAGCTTGACAGGCCACCATAAGTGGCCGGCAGGTCGACAGCTTTCCAGGCCACCATAGGTGGTCGGCAGCTCGACAGTGTATCAGGCGACCATAGGTGGCCGGCAGCTCGACTGTGTATCAAGCGACCATAGGTGGCCGGCAGCTCGATAGTGTACCAGGCTACCGTAGGTGATCGGCAGCTCGACAGCGTACCAGGCCAACGTAGGTCGCCGCCAGCTCGACAGCTTATCAGGCCACCATAGATGACCGACAGCTCGACTGTGTATCAGGCGACCATAGGTGGCCGGCAGCTCGACTGTGTATCAGGCGACCATAGGTGGCCGGCAGCTCGATAGTGTACCAGGCCACCGTAGGTGATCGGCAGCTCGATAGCCTACCAGGCCAACGTAGGTCGCCGCCACCTCGACAGCTTATCAGGCCTTCATAGATCATCGACAGCTCGACTGTGTATAAGGCGACCATAGGTGGCCGACAGCTCGACAGTGTATCAGGCGACCATAGGTGGCCGGCAGTTCGACATTGTACCAGGGAACCGTAGGTGGTCGGCAGCTCGGCAGTGTACCATGCCAACATAAGTGGCCGGCAGCTTGACAGGCCACCATAAGTGGCCGGCTGGCGGCCATTTATGGTGGCCTGGTACACTGTCGAGCTGCCGACCACCTACGGTTTCCTGGTACACTGTCGAGCTGCCGGCCACCTATGGTCGCCTGATACACTGTCGAGCTGTCAGCCACCTACGGTCGCCTGATACACAGCCGAGCTGTCGGCCATCTATGTTGGCCTGGTAGGCTGTCGAGCTGCCGACCACCTACGGTGGCCTGGTAAGCTGTAGAGCTGCCGGCCACTTATGGTGGCCTGGTAGACTGTCGAGCTGCCGACCACCTACGGTGGCCTGGTACACTATCGAGCTGCCGGCCACCTATGGTCGCCTGATACACAGTCGAGCTGTCGGCCATCTATGTTGGCCTGGTAGTCTGTCGAACTGCCGACCACCTACGGTGGCCTGGTAAGCTGTAGAGCTGCCGGCCACTTATGGTGGCCTGGTAAACTGTCGAGCTGCCGGCCACGTATGGTAGCCTGGTAAACTGCCGACCTGTAGACCACCTAAATATGTTACCTTGGTAAGCTGTCGAGCTGCCGACCACCTACGGTGGCCTGGTAAGCTGTAGAGCTGCCGGCCACTCATGGTGGCCTGGTACACTGTCGAGCTGCCGACCACGTACGGTGGCCTGGTACACTATCGAGCTGCCGGCCACCTATGGTCGCCTGATACACAGTCGAGCTGTCGGCCATCTATGTTGGCCTGGTAGTCTGTCGAACTGCCGACCACCTACGGTGGCCTGGTAAGCTGTAGAGCTGCCGGCCACTTACGGTGGCCTGGTACACTGTCGAGCTGCCGACCACCCACGGTTTCCTGGTACACTGTCGAGCTGCCGGCCACCTATGGTCGCCTGATACACTGTCGAGCTGTCGGCCACCTATGGTCGCCTGATACACAGTCGAGCTGTCGGCCATCTATGTTGGCCTGGTAGGCTGTCGAGTTGTCGACCACCTACGGTTTCCTGGTACACTGTCGAGCTGCCGGCTACCTATGGTGGCCTGGTAAACTGTCGAGCTGCCGGCCACGTATGGTAGCTTGGTACACTGTCGAGCTGCCGACCACCCACGGTTTCCTGGTACACTGTCGAGCTGCCGGCCACCTATGGTCGCCTGATACACTATCGGGCCGCCGGCCACCTATGGTCGCCTGATACACAGTCGAGCTGTCGGCCATCTATGTTGGCCTGGTAGGCTGTCGAGCTGCCGACCACCTACGGTGGCCTGGTAAGCTGTAGAGCTGCCGGCCACTTATGGTGGCCTGGTAGACTGTCGAGCTGCCGACCACCTACGGTGGCCTGGTACACTATCGAGCTGCCGGCCACCTATGGTCGCCTGATACACAGTCGAGCTGTCGGCCATCTATGTTGGCCTGGTAGTCTGTCGAACTGCCGACCACCTACGGTGGCCTGGTAAGCTGTAGAGCTGCCGGCCACTTATGGTGGCCTGGTAAACTGTCGAGCTGCCGGCCACGTATGGTAGCCTGGTAAACTGCCGACCTGTAGACCACCTAAATATGTTACCTTGGTAAGCTGTCGAGCTGCCGACCACCTACGGTGGCCTGGTAAGCTGTAGAGCTGCCGGCCACTCATGGTGGCCTGGTACACTGTCGAGCTGCCGACCACGTACGGTGGCCTGGTACACTATCGAGCTGCCGGCCACCTATGGTCGCCTGATACACAGTCGAGCTGTCGGCCATCTATGTTGGCCTGGTAGTCTGTCGAACTGCCGACCACCTACGGTGGCCTGGTAAGCTGTAGAGCTGCCGGCCACTTACGGTGGCCTGGTACACTGTCGAGCTGCCGACCACCCACGGTTTCCTGGTACACTGTCGAGCTGCCGGCCACCTATGGTCGCCTGATACACTGTCGAGCTGTCGGCCACCTATGGTCGCCTGATACACAGTCGAGCTGTCGGCCATCTATGTTGGCCTGGTAGGCTGTCGAGTTGTCGACCACCTACGGTTTCCTGGTACACTGTCGAGCTGCCGACCACCTATGTTGGCCTGGTAGGCTGTCGAGCTGCCGACCACCTACGTTGGCCTGGTAAGCTGTAGAGCTGCCGGCCACTTATGGTGGCCTGGTAAACTGTCGAGCTGCCGGCCACGTATGGTAGCCTGGTAAACTGCCGACCTGTAGACCACCTACATATGTTACCTTGGTAAGCTGTCGAGCTGCCGACCACCTACGGTGGCCTGGTAAGCTGTAGAGCTGCCGGCCACTAATGGTGGCCTGGTATACTGTCGAGCTGCCGACCACCCACGGTGGCCTGGTACACTATCGGGCCGCCGGCCACCTATGGTCGCCTGATACACAGTCGAGCTGTCGGTCATCTATGGTGGCCTGATAAGCTGTCGAGCTGGCGGCGACCTACGTTGGCCTGGTACGCTGTCGAGCTGCCGATCACCTACGGTAGCCTGGTACACTATCGATCTGCCGGCCACCTATGGTCGCCTGATACACAGTCGAGCTGTCGGCCATCTATGGTGGCTTGATAAGCTGTCGAGCTGGTGGCGACCTACGTTCGCCTGGTAGGCTGTCGAACTGCCGATCACCTATGGTGGCCTGGTACACTATCGAGCTGCCGGCCACCTATGGTCGCCTGATACACTGTCGAGCTGTCGGCCACCTATGGTCGCCTGATACACAGTCGAGCTGTCGGTCATCTATGTTGGCCTGGTAGGCTGTCGAGCTGCCGACCACCTTCGGTGGCCTGGTAAGCTGTAGAGCTGCCGGCCACTTAGGGTGGCCTGGTAGACGTAAGCTGTAGAGCTGCCGGTCACTTATGGTGGACTGGTAGACTGTCGAGCTGCCGACCACCTACGATTTCCTGGTACACTGTCGAGCTGCCGGCTACCTATGGTGGCCTGGTAAACTGTCGAGCTGCCGGCCACCTATGGTAGCCTGGTAAACTGTCGACCTGTAGACCACCTACATATGTTACCTTGGTAAGCTGTCGAGCTGCCGACCACCTACGGTGGCCTGGTAAGCTGTAGAGCTGCAGGCTACTTATGGTGGCCTGGTACAATGTCGAGCTGCCGACCACCGACGGTGGCCTGGTACACAATCGAGCCGCCGGCCACCTATGGTCGCCTGATACACAGTCGAGCTGTCGGTCATCTATGGTGGCTTGATAAGCTGTCGAGCTGGCGGCCACTTATGGTGGCCTGGTACACTGTCGAGCTGCCGACCACCCACGGTGGCCTGGTACACTATCGAGCCGCCGGCCACCTATGATCGCCTGATACACAGTCGAGCTGTCGGCCATCTATGGTGGCTTGATAAGCTGTCGAGCTGGTGGCGACCTACGTTCGCCTGGTAGGCTGTCGAACTGCCGATCACCTATGGTGGCCTCGTAAGCTGTCGAGCTGCCGGTCACTTATGGTGGCCTGGTACACTGTCGAGCTGCCGACCACCTACGGTGGCCTGGTACACTATCGAGCTGCCGGCCACCTATCGTCGCCTGATACACAGTCGAGCTGTCGGCCATCTATGTTGGCCTGGTAGTCTGTCGAGCTGCCGACCACCTACGGTGGCCTGGTAAGCTGTAGAGCTGCCGGCCACTTATGGTGGCCTGGTACACTGTCGAGCTGCCGACCACCTACGGCTTCCTGGTGCACTGTCGAGCTGCCGGCCACCTATGGTCGCCTGATACACTGTCGAGCTGTCAGCCACCTATGGTCGCCTGATACACAGTCGAGCTGTCGGCCATCTATGTTGGCCTGGTAGGCTGTCGAGCTGCCGAACACCTACGGTGGCCTGGTATGCTGTAGAGCTGCCGGCCGCTTATGGTGGCCTGGTACTCTGTCGATCTGCCGGCTACCTACGGTGGCCTGGTACACTGTCGAGCTGCCGGCCACCTATGTTCGCCTGACACACTGTCGAGCTGTCGGCCACCTATGGTCGCCTGATACACAGTCGAGCTGTCGGCCATCTATGGTGGCCTGATAAGCTGTCGAGGTGGCGGCGACCTACGTTGGCCTGGTAGGCTATCGAGCTGCCGACCACCTACGGTGGTCTCGTAAGCTGTCGAGCTGCCGGCCGCTTATGGTGGCCTGGTACACTGTCGAGCTGCCGGCTACCTATGAAAGCCCGGTACATTGTCGAGCTGCCGACCACCTACGGTGGCCTGGTACACTATCGAGCTGCCGGCTACCTATGGAGGCCTGGTACACTGTCGAGCTGCCGACCACCTACGGTGGCCTGGTACACTATCGAGCTGCCGGCCACCTATGGTCGCCTGATACACAGTCGAGCTGTCGGCCATCTATGGTGGCCTGATAAGCTGTCGAGGTGGCGGCGACCTACGTTGGCCTGGTAGGCTATCGCGCTGCCGATCACCTGCGGTGGCCTGGTACATTGTCGAGCTGCCGACCACCTACGGTGGCCTGGTACACTATCGAGCTGCCGGCCACCTATGGTCGCCTCATACACAGTCGAGCTGTCGGCCATCTATGGTGGCTTGAAAAGCTGTCGAGGTGGCGGCGACCTACGTTGGCCTGGTAGGCTATCGAGCTGCCGACCACCTACGGTGGTCTCGTAAGCTGTCGAGCTGCCGGCCGCTTATGGTGGCCTGGTACACTGTCGAGCTGCCGGCTACCTATGGAAGCCCGGTACATTGTCGAGCTGCCGACCACCTACGGTGGCCTGGTACACTATCGAGCTGCCGGCTACCTATGGAGGCCTGGTACACTGTCGAGCTGCCGACCACCTACGGTGGCCTGGTACACTATCGAGCTGCCGACCACCTACGGTGGTCTCGTAAGCTGTCGAGCTGCCGGCCGCTTATGGTGGCCTGGTCCACTGTCGAGCTGCCGGCTACCTATGGAAGCCCTGTACATTGTCGAGCTGCCGACCACCTACGGTGGTCTGGTACACTATCGAGCTGCCGACCACCTACGGTGGTCTCGTAAGCTGTCGAGATGCCGGCCGCTTATGGTGGCCTGGTCCACTGTCGAGCTGCCGGCTACCTATGGAAGCCCTGTACATTGTCGAGCTGCCGACCACCTACGGTGGTCTGGTACACTATCGAGCTGCCGGCCACCTATGGTCGCCTGATACACAGTCGAGCTGTCGGCCATCTATGGTGGCCTGATAAGCTGTCGAGGTGGCGGCGACCTACGTTGGCCTGGTAGGCTATCGCGCTGCCGATCACCTGCGGTGGCCTGGTACATTGTCGAGCTGCCGACCACCTACGGTGGCCTGGTACACTATCGAGCTGCCGGCCACCTATGGTCGCCTCATACACAGTCGAGCTGTCCTCCATCTATGGTGGCTTGAAAAGCTGTCGAGGTGGCGGCGACCTACGTTGGCCTGGTAGGCTATCGAGCTGCCGATCACCTACGGTGGCCTGGTACACTATCGAGCTGCCGACCACCTACGGTGGTCTCGTAAGCTGTCGAGCTGCCAGCCGCTTATGGTGGCCTGGTACACTGTCGAGCTGCCGGCTGCCTATGGAAGCCCGGTACATTGTCGAGCTGCCGACCACCTACGGTGGCCTGGTAGACTATCGAGCTGCCGGCTACCTATGGAGGCCTGGTACACTGTCGAGCTGCCGACCACCTACGGTGGCCTGGTACACTATCGAGCTGCCGGCCACCTATGGTCGCCTGATACACAGTCGAGCTGTCGGCCATCTATGGTGGCCTGATAAGCTGTCGAGGTGGCGGCGACCTACGTTGGCCTGGTAGGCTATCGAGCTGCCGATCACCTACGGTGGCCTGGTACACTATCGAGCTGCCCACCACCTACGGTGGTCTCGTAAGCTGTCGAGCTGCCGGCCGCTTATGGTGGCCTGGTACACTGTCGAGCTGCCGGCTGCCTATGGAAGCCCGGTACATTGTCGAGCTGCCGACCACCTACGGTGGCCTGGTAGACTATCGAGCTGCCGGCTACCTATGGAGGCCTGGTACACTGTCGAGCTGCCGACCACCTACGGTGGCCTGGTACACTATCGAGCTGCCGGCCACCTATGGTCGCCTGATACACAGTCGAGCTGTCGGCCATCTATGGTGGCCTGATAAGCTGTCGAGGTGGCGGCGACCTACGTTGGCCTGGTAGGCTATCGAGCTGCCGATCACCTACGGTGGCCTGGTACACTATCGAGCTGCCGACCACCTACGGTGGTCTCGTAAGCTGTCGAGATGCCGGCCGCTTATGGTGGCCTGGTCCACTGTCGAGCTGCCGGCTACCTATGGAAGCCCTGTACATTGTCGAGCTGCCGACCACCTACGGTGGTCTGGTACACTATCGAGCTGCCGACCACCTACGGTGGTCTCGTAAGCTGTCGAGCTGCCGGCCGCTTATGGTGGCCTGGTTCACTGTCGAGCTGCCACCACCTACGGTTTCCTGGTACACTGTCGAGCTGCCGGCCACCTATGGTCGCCTGATACACTGTCGAGCTGTCGACCACCTACGATTTCCTGGTACACTGTCGAGCTGCCGGCTACCTATGGTGGCCTGGTAAACTGTCGAGCTGCCGGCCACGTATGGTAGCCTGGTAAACTGTCGACCTGTAGACCACCTACATATGTTACCTTGGTAAGCTGTCGAGCTGCCGACCACCTACGGTGGCCTGGTAAGCTGTAGAGCTGCCGGCCACTCATGGTGGCCTGGTACACTGTCGAGCTGCCGACCACCCACGGTGGCCTGGTACACTTTCGAGCCGCCGGCCACCTATGGTCGCCTGATACACAGTCGAGCTGCCGGTCATCTATGGTGGCCTGATAAGCTGTCGAGCTGGCGGTGACCTATGTTGGCCTGGTTGGCTGTTGAGCTGTCGAGCTGCCGACCACCTATAGTGGCCTGGAAAGCTGTCGACCTGCCGGCCACCTACGGTGGCCTGGTAAGCTGTAGAGCTGCCGGCCACTTATGGTGGCCTGGTACACTGTCGAGCTGCCGACCACCTACGGTGGCCTGGTACACTATCGAGTCGCCGGCCACCTATGGTCGCCTGATACACAGTCGAGCTGTTGAGCTGCCGACCACCTATGGTCGCCTGATACACTGTCGAGCTGTCGGCCATCTATGGTGGCCTGATAAGCTTTCGAGCTGGCGGTGACCTATGTTGGCCTGGTAGGCTGTCGAGCTGCCGACCACCTATGGTGGCCTGGAAAGCTGTCGACCTGCCGGCCACTCATGGTGGCCTGTCAAGCTGCCGGCCACGTATGTTGGCCTGGTAGGCTGTCGAGCCGCCGACCACCTACGGTGGCCTGGTAAGCTGTAGAGCTGCCGGCCACTTATGGTGGCCTGGTACACTGTCGAGCTGCCGACCACCTACGGTTTCCTGGTACACTGTCGGGCCGCCGGCCACCTATGGTCGCCTGATACACAGTCGAGCTGTCGGCCATCTATGTTGGCCTGGTAGTCTGTCGAGCTGCCGACCACCTACGGTTTCCTGGTACACTGTCGAGCTTCCGACCAGCTATGGTCGCCTGATACACTGTCGAGCTGCCGGCTACTTATGGTGGCCTGGTAAGCTGTAGAGCTGCCGGCCACTTATGGTGGCCTGGTACACTGTCGAGCTGCCGACCATCTACGGTTTCCTGGTACACTGTCGAGCTGCCGGCCACCTATGGTCGCCTGATACACTGTCGAGCTGCCGGCCACCTATGGTCGCCTGATACACAGTCGAGCTGTCGGCCATCTATGTTGGCCTGGTAGGCTGTCGAGCTGCCGACCACCTACGGTTTCCTGGTACACTGTCGAGCTTCCGGCCAGGTATGGTCGCCTGATACACTGTCGAGCTGCCGACCATCTACGGTTTCCTGGTACACTGTCGAGCTGCCGGCCACCTATGATCGCCTGATACACTGTCGAGCTGCCGGCCACCTATGGTCGCCTGATACACAGTCGAGCTGTCGGCCATCTATGTTGGCCTGGTAGGCTGTCGAGCTGCCGACCACCTACGGTTTCCTGGTACACTGTCGAGCTTCCGGCCAGCTATGGTCGCCTGATACACTGTCGAGCTGCCGGCTACTTATGGTGGCCTGGTAAGCTGTAGAGCTGCCGGCCACTTATGGTGGCCTGGTACACTGTCGAGCTGCCGACCACCTACGGTGGCCTGGTTCACTATCGAGCTGCCGGCCACCTATGGTCGCCTGATACACTGTCGAGCTGTCGGCCACCTATGGTCGCCTGATACACAGTCGAGCTGTCGATGATCTATGAAGGCCTGATAAGCTGTCGAGGTGGCGGCGACCTACGTTGGCCTGGTAGGCTATCGAGTTGCCGATCACCTACGGTGGCCTGGTACACTATCGAGCTGCCGGCCACCTATGGTCGCCTGATACACAGTCGAGCTGCCGGCCACCTATGGTCGCCTGATACACTGTCGAGCTGCCGACCACCTATGGTGGCCTGGAAAGCTGTCGACCTGCCGGCCACTTATGGTGGCCTGTCAAGCTCCCGGCCACGTATGTTGGTATGGTACACTGCCGAGCTGCCGACCACCTACGGTTTCCTGGTACAATGTCGAACTGCCGGCCACCTATGGTCGCCTGATACACTGTCGAGCTGTCGGCCACCTATGGTCGCCTGATACACAGTCGAGCTGCCGACCACCTATGGTGGCCTGGAAAGCTGTCGACCTGCCGGCCACTTATGGTGGCCCGTCAAGCTGCCGGCCACGTATGTTGGCATGGTACACTGCCGAGCTGCCGACCACCTACGGTTTCCTGGTACAATGTCGAACTGCCGGCCACCTATGGTCGCCTGATACACTGTCGAGCTGTCGGGCACCTATGGTCGCCTTATACACAGTCGAGCTGTCGATGATCTATGAAGGCCTGATAAGCTGTCGAGGTGGCGGCGACCTACGTTGGCCTGGTAGGCTATCGAGCTGCCGATCACCTACGGTGGCCTGGTACACTATCGAGCTGCCGGCCACCTATGGTCGCCTGATACACAGTCGAGCTGCCGGCCACCTATGGTCGCCTGATACACAGTCGAGCTGTCGGTCATCTATGGTCGCTTGATACACAGTCGACCTGCCGGCCACCTATGGTCGCCTGATACACTGTTGAGCTGCCGACCACCTATGGTGGCCTGGAAAGCTGTCGACCTGCCGGCCACTTATGGTGGCCTGTCAAGCTGCCGGCCACGTATGTTGGCATGGTACACTGCCGAGCTGCCGACCACCTACGGTTTCCTGGTACAATGTCGAACTGCCGGCCACCTATGGTCGCCTGATACACTGTCGAGCTGTCGGCCACCTATGGTCGCCTGATACACAGTCGAGCTGTCGATGATCTATGGAGGCCTGATAAGCTGTCGAGGTGGCGGCGACCTACGTTGGCCTGGTAGGCTATCGAGCTGCCGATCACCTACGGTGGCCTGGTACACTATCGAGCTGCCGACCACCTACGGTGGCCTGGTACACTGTCGAGCTGCCGGCCACCTACGGTGGCCTGGTACACTGTCGAGCTGCCGGCCACCTATGGTCGCCTGGTACACTATCGAGCCGCCGGCCACCTATGGCCGCCTGATACACAGTCGAGCTGTCGGTCATCTATGTTGGCCTGATAAGCTGTCGAGCTGGCGGCGACCTACGTTGGCCTGATAAGCTGTCGAGCTGGCGGCGACCTACGTTGGCCTGGTACGCTGTCGAGCTGCCGATCACCTACGGTAGCCTGGTACACTATCGAGCTGCCGGCCACCTATGGTCGCTTGATACACAGTCGAGCTGCCGGCCACCTATGGTCGCCTGATACACTGTCGAGCTGCCGACCACCTATGGTGGCCTGGAAAGCTGTCGACCTGCCGGCCACTTATGGTGGCCTGTCAAGCTGCCGGCCACGTATGTTGGCATGGTACACTGCCGAGCTGCCGACCACCTACGGTTTCCTGGTACAATGTCGAACTGCCGGCCACCTATGGTCGCCTGATACACTGTCGAGCTGTCGGCCACCTATGGTCGCCTGATACACAGTCGAGCTGTCGATGATCTATGGAGGCCTGATAAGCTGTCGAGGTGGCGGCGACCTACGTTGGCCTGGTAGGCTATCGAGCTGCCGATCACCTACGGTGGCCTGGTACACTATCGAGCTGCCGACCACCTACGGTGGCCTGGTACACTGTCGAGCTGCCGGCTACCTACGGTGGCCTGGTACACTGTCGAGCTGCCGGCCACCTATGGTCGCCTGGTACACTATCGAGCCGCCGGCCACCTATGGCCGCCTGATACACAGTCGAGCTGTCGGTCATCTATGCTGCCGATCACCTATGGTAGCCTGGTACACTATCGAGCTGGCGGCCATTTATGGTGGCCTGGTACACTGTCGAGCTGCCGACCACCTACGGTTTCCTGGTACACTGTCGAGCTGCAGGCCACCTATGGTCCCCTGAACACTGTCGAGCTGTCAGCCACCTACGGTCGCCTGATACACAGTCGAGCTGTCGGCCATCTATGTTGGCCTGGTAGGCTGTCGAGCTGCCGACCACCTACGGTGGCCTGGTAAGCTGTAGAGCTGCCGGCCACTTATGGTGGCCTGGTAGACTGTCGAGCTGCCGACCACCTACGGTGGCCTGGTACACTATCGAGCTGCCGGCCACCTATGGTCGCCTGATACACAGTCGAGCTGTCGGCCATCTATGTTGGCCTGGTAGTCTGTCGAACTGCCGACCACCTACGGTGGCCTGGTAAGCTGCAGAGCTGCCGGCCACTTATGGTGGCCTGGTAAACTGTCGAGCTGCCGGCCACGTATGGTAGCCTGGTAAACTGCCGACCTGTAGACCACCTACATATGTTACCTTGGTAAGCTGTCGAGCTGCCGACCACCTACGGTGGCCTGGTAAGCTGTAGAGCTGCCGGCCACTCATGGTGGCCTGGTGCACTGTCGAGCTGCCGACCACGTACGGTGGCCTGGTACACTATCGAGCTGCCGGCCACCTATGGTCGCCTGATACACAGTCGAGCTGTCGGCCATCTATGTTGGCCTGGTAGTCTGTCGAACTGCCGACCACCTACGATGGCCTGGTAAGCTGTAGAGCTGCCGGCCACTTACGATGGCCTGGTACACTGTCGAGCTGCCGACCACCTACGGTTTCCTGGTACACTGTCGAGCTGCCGGCCACCTATGGTCGCCTGATACACTGTCGAGCTGTCGGTCATCTATGGTGGCCTGATAAGCTGTCGAGCTGGCGGTGACCTATGTTGGCCTGGTAGGCTGTCGTAGGCTGTCGAGCTGTCGAGCTGCCGACCACCTATGTTACCTTGGTAAGCTGTCGAGATGCCGACCACCTACGGTGGCCTGGTAAGCTGTAGAGCTGCCGGCCACTAATGGTGGCCTGGTACACTGTCGAGCTGCCGACCACCCACGGTGGCCTGGTACACTATCGGGCCGCCGGCCACCTATGGTCGCCTGATACACAGTCGAGCTGTCGGTCATCTATGGTGGCCTGATAAGCTGTCGAGCTGGCGGTGACCTATGTTGGCCTGGTAGGCTGTCGTAGGCTGTCGAGCTGTCGAGCTGGCGACCACCTATGTTACCTTGGTAAGCTGTCGAGATGCCGACCACCTACGGTGGCCTGGTAAGCTGTAGAGCTGCCGGCCACTAATGGTGGCCTGGTACACTGTCGAGCTGCCGACCACCCACGGTGGCCTGGTACACTATCGGGCCGCCGGCCACCTATGGTCGCCTGATACACAGTCGAGCTGTCGGTCATCTATGGTGGCCTGATAAGCTGTCGAGCTGGCGGTGACCTATGTTGGCCTGGTACACTGTCGAGCTGCCGACCACCTACGGTTTCCTGGTACACTGTAGAGCTGCCGGCCACCTATGGTCGCCTGATACACTGTCGAGCTGTCGGTCATCTATGGTGGCCTGATAAGCTGTCGAGCTGGCGGTGACCTATGTTGGCCTGGTAGGCTGTCGTAGGCTGTCGAGCTGTCGAGCTGCCGACCACCTATGTTACCTTGGTAAGCTGTCGAGATGCCGACCACCTACGGTGGCCTGGTAAGCTGTAGAGCTGCCGGGAACTAATGGTGGCCTGGTACACTGTCGAGCTGCCGACCACCCACGGTGGCCTGGTACACTATCGGGCCGACGGCCACCTATGGTCGCCTGATACACAGTCGAGCTGTCGGTCATCTATGGTGGCCTGATAAGCTGTCGAGCTGGCGGTGACCTATGTTGGCCTGGTAGGCTGTCGTAAGCTGTCGAGCTGTCGAGCTGCCGACCACCTATGTTACCTTGGTAAGCTGTCGAGATACCGACCACCTACGGTGGCCTGGTAAGCTGTAGAGCTGCCGGCCACTAATGGTGGCCTGGTACACTGTCGAGCTGCCGACCACCCACGGTCGCCTGATACACAGTCGAGCTGTCGGCCATCTATGTTGGCCTGGTAGGCTGTCGAGTTGTCGACCACCTACGGTTTCCTGGTACACTGTCGAGCTGCCGGCTACCTATGGTGGTCTGGTAAACTGTCGAGCTGCCGGCCACGTATGGTAGCTTGGTACACTGTCGAGCTGCCGGCCACCCACGGTGGCCTGGTACACTATCGGGCCGCCGGCCACCTATGGTCGCCTGATACACAGTCGACCTGTCGGTCATCTATGGTGGCCTGATAAGCTGTCGAGCTGGCGGTGACCTATGTTGGCCTGGTAGGCTGTCGTAGGCTGTCGAGCTGTCGAGCTGCCGACCACCTATGTTACCTTGGTAAGCTGTCGAGATGCCGACCACCTACGGTGGCCTGGTAAGCTGTAGAGCTGCCGGCCACTAATGGTGGCCTGGTACACTGTCGAGCTGCCGACCACCCACGGTGGCCTGGTACACTATCGGGCCGCCGGCCACCTATGGTCGCCTGATACACAGTCGAGCTGTCGGTCATCTATGGTGGCCTGATAAGCTGTCGAGCTGGCGGTGACCTATGTTGGCCTGGTAGGCTGTCGTAGGCTGTCGAGCTGTCGAGCTGCCGACCACCTATGTTGGCCTGGTAGGCTGTCGAGCTGCCGACCACCTACGGTGGCCTGGTAAGCTGTAGAGCTGCCGGCCACTTATGGTGGCCAGGTACACTGTCGAGCTGCCGACCAATTATGGTTTCCTGGTACACTGTCGAGCTGCCGGCCGCCTATGGTCGCCTGATACACTGTCGAGCTGTCGGCCACCTATGGTCGCCTGACACACTGTCGAGCTGCCGACCACCTATGGTGGCCTGGAAAGCTGTCGACCTGCCGGCCACTTATGGTGGCCTGTCAAGCTGCCGGCCACGTATGTTGGCCTGATAGGCTGTCGAGCTGCCGACCACCTACGGTGGCCTGGCAAGCTGTAGAGCTGCCGGCCACTTATGGTGACCTGGTACACTATCGAGCCGCCGGCCACCTATGGTCGCCTGATACACAGTCGAGCTGTCGGTCATCTATGGTGGCCTGATGAGCTGTCGAGCTGGCGGCGACCTACGTTGACCTGGTACGCTGTCGAGATAACGATCACCTACGGTAGCCTGGTACACTATCGAGCTGCCGGCCACCTATGGTCGCCTGATACACAGTCGAGCTGTCGGCCATCTATGGTGGCCTGATAAGCTGTCGAGCTGGCGGCGACCTACGTTCGCCTGGTGGGTTGTCGAGCTGCCGATCACCTATGGTGGCCTCGTAAGCTGTCGAGCTGCCGGCCGCTTATGGTGGCCTGGTACACTGTCGAGCTGCCGACCACCTACGGTGGCCTGGTACACTATCGAACTGCCGGCCACCTATGGTCGCCTGATACACAGTCGAGCTGTCGGCCATCTATGTTGGCCTGGTAGGCTGTCGAGCTGCCGACCACCTACGGTGGCCTGGTAACCTGTAGAGCTGCCGGCCACTTATGGTGGCCTGGTACACTATCGAGCCGCCGGCCACCTATGGTCGCCTGATACACAGTCGAGCTGTCGAGCTGCCGACCACCTATGGTCGCCTGATACACAGTCGAGCTGTCGGCCATCTATGGTGGCCTGATAAGCTGTCGAGCTGGCGGTGACCTATGTTGGCCTGGTAGGCTGTCGAGCTATCGAGCTGCCGACCACCTGTGGTGGCCTGGAAAGCTGTCGACCTGCCGGCCACTTATGGTGGCCTGTCAAGCTGCCGGCCACGTATGTTGGCCTGGTAGGCTGTCGAGCTGCCGACCACCTACGGTGGAATGGTAAGCTGTAGAGCTGCCGGCCACTTATGGTAGCCTGGTTCACTGTCGAGCTGCCGACCACCTATGGTCGCCTGATACACTGTCGAGCTGCCTACCACCTATGGTGGCCTGGAAAGCTGTCGACCTGCCGGCCACTTATGGTGGCCTGTCAAGCTGCCGGTCACGTATGTTGGCCTGGTACACTGCCGAGCTGCCGACCACCTACGGTTTCCTGGTACACTGTCGAGCTGCCGGCCACCTATGGTCGCCTGATACACTGCCGAGCTGTCGGCCACTTATGGTCGCCTGATACACCGTCGAGCTGTCGATGATCTATGGAGGCCTGATAAGCTGTCGATGTGGCGGCGACCTTCGGCGGCCTGGTAGGCTATCGAGCTGCCGGTCACCTACGGTGGCCTGGTACACTATCGAGCTGCCGACCACCTACGGTGGCCTGGTACACTGTCGAGCTGCCGGCTACATACGGTGGCCTGGTACACTGTCGAGCTGCCGGCCACCTATGGTCGCCTGGTACATTATCGAGCCGCCGGCCTCCTATGGTCGCCTGATACACAGTCGAGCTGTCGGTCATCTATGGTGGCCTGATAAGCTGTCGAGCTGGCGGCGACCTACGTTGGCCTGGTACGCTGTCGAGCTGGCGATCACCTACGGTAGCCTGGTACACTATCGAGCGGCCGGCCACCTATGATCGCCTGATACACAGTCGAGCTTTCGGCCATCTATGGTGGCCTGATATGCTGTCGAGCTGGCGGCAACCTACATTCGCCTGGTAGGCTGTCGAACTGCCGATCACCTATGGTGGCCTCGTGAGCTGTCGAGCTGCCGGCCACTTATGGTGGCCTGGTACACTGTCGAGCTGCCGACCACCTACGGTGGCCCGGTACACTATCGAGCTGCCGGCCACCTATGGTCGCCTGATACACAGTCGAGCTGTCGGCCATCTATGTTGGCCTGGTAAGCTGTAGAGCTGCCGGCCACTTATGGTGGCCTGGTACACTGTCGAGCTGCCGACCATCTACGGTTTCCTGGTACACTGTCGAGCTGCCGGCCACCTATGATCGCCTGATACACAGTCGAGCTGTCGGCCATCTATGGTGGCCCGGAAAGCTGTCGACCTGCCGGCCACTTATGGTGGCCTGTCAAGCTGCCGGCCACGTATGTTCGCCTGGTAGGCTGTCGAACTGCCGATCACCTATGGTGGCCTCGTGAGCTGTCGAGCTGCCGGCCACTTATGGTGGCCTGGTACACTGTCGAGCTGCCGACCACCTACGGTGGCCCGGTACACTATCGAGCTGCCGGCCACCAATGGTCGCCTGATACACAGTCGAGCTGTCGGCCATCTATGTTGGCCTGGTAGGCTTTCGAGCTGCCGACCACCTACGGTGGCTTGGTAAGCTGTAGAGCTGCCGGCCACTTACGGTGGCCTGGTACACTGTCGAGCTGCCGACCACCTACGGTTTCCTGGTACACTGTCGAGCTGCCGGCCACCTATGGTCGCCTGATACACTGTCGAGCTGTCGGTCATCTATGGTGGCCTGATAAGCTGTCGAGCTGGCGGTGACCTATGTTGGCCTGGTAGGCTGTGGTAGGCTGTCGAGCTGTCGAGCTGCCGACCACCTATGTTACCTTGGTAAGCTGTCGAGATGCCGACCACCTACGGTGGCCTGGTAAGCTGTAGAGCTGCCGGCCACTAATGGTGGCCTGGTACACTGTCGAGCTGCCGACCACCCACGGTGGCCTGGTACACTATCGGGCCGCCGGCCACCTATGGTCGCCTGATACACAGTCGAGCTGTCGGTCATCTATGGTGGCCTGATAAGCTGTCGAGCTGGCGGTGACCTATGTTGGCCTGGTACACTGTCGAGCTGCCGACCACCTACGGTTTCCTGGTACACTGTCGAGCTGCTGGCCACCTATGGTCGCCTGATACACTGTCGAGCTGTCGGTCATCTATGGTGGCCTGATAAGCTGTCGAGCTGGCGGTGACCTATGTTGGCCTGGTAGGCTGTCGTAGGCTGTCGAGCTGTCGAGCTGCCGACCACCTATGTTACCTTGGTAAGCTGTCGAGATGCCGACCACCTACGGTGGCCTGGTAAGCTGTAGAGCTGCCGGCCACTAATGGTGGCCTGGTACACTGTCGAGCTGCCGACCACCCACGGTGGCCTGGTACACTATCGGGCCGCCGGCCACCTATGGTCGCCTGATACACAGTCGAGCTGTCGGTCATCTATGGTGGCCTGATAAGCTGTCGAGCTGGCGGTGACCTATGTTGGCCTGGTAGGCTGTCGTAGGCTGTCGAGCTGTCGAGCTGCCGACCACCTATGTTACCTTGGTAAGCTGTCGAGATGCCGACCACCTACGGTGGCCTGGTAAGCTGTAGAGCTGCCGGCCACTAATGGTGGCCTGGTACACTGTCGAGCTGCCGACCACCCACGGTCGCCTGATACACAGTCGAGCTGTCGGCCATCTATGTTGGCCTGGTAGGCTGTCGAGTTGTCGACCACCTACGGTTTCCTGGTACACTGTCGAGCTGCCGGCTACCTATGGTGGCCTGGTAAACTGTCGAGCTGCCGGCCACGTATGGTAGCTTGGTACACTGTCGAGCTGCCGACCACCCACGGTGGCCTGGTACACTATCGGGCCGCCGGCCACCTATGGTCGCCTGATACACAGTCGAGCTGTCGGTCATCTATGGTGGCCTGATAAGCTGTCGAGCTGGCGGTGACCTATGTTGGCCTGGTACACTGTCGAGCTGCCGACCACCTACGGTTTCCTGGTACACTGTCGAGCTGCTGGCCACCTATGGTCGCCTGATACACTGTCGAGCTGTCGGTCATCTATGGTGGCCTGATAAGCTGTCGAGCTGGCGGTGACCTATGTTGGCCTGGTAGGCTGTCGTAGGCTGTCGAGCTGTCGAGCTGCCGACCACCTATGTTACCTTGGTAAGCTGTCGAGATGCCGACCACCTACGGTGGCCTGGTAAGCTGTAGAGCTGCCGGCCACTAATGGTGGCCTGGTACACTGTCGAGCTGCCGACCACCCACGGTGGCCTGGTACACTATCGGGCCGCCGGCCACCTATGGTCGCCTGATACACAGTCGAGCTGTCGGTCATCTATGGTGGCCTGATAAGCTGTCGAGCTGGCGGTGACCTATGTTGGCCTGGTACACTGTCGAGCTGCCGACCACCTACGGTTTCCTGGTACACTGTCGAGCTGCTGGCCACCTATGGTCGCCTGATACACTGTCGAGCTGTCGGTCATCTATGGTGGCCTGATAAGCTGTCGAGCTGGCGGTGACCTATGTTGGCCTGGTAGGCTGTCGTAGGCTGTCGAGCTGTCGAGCTGCCGACCACCTATGTTACCTTGGTAAGCTGTCGAGATGCCGACCACCTACGGTGGCCTGGTAAGCTGTAGAGCTGCCGGCCACTAATGGTGGCCTGGTACACTGTCGAGCTGCCGACCACCCACGGTGGCCTGGTACACTATCGGGCCGCCGGCCACCTATGGTCGCCTGATACACAGTCGAGCTGTCGGTCATCTATGGTGGCCTGATAAGCTGTCGAGCTGGCGGTGACCTATGTTGGCCTGGTAGGCTGTCGTAGGCTGTCGAGCTGTCGAGCTGCCGACCACCTATGTTACCTTGGTAAGCTGTCGAGATGCCGACCACCTACGGTGGCCTGGTAAGCTGTAGAGCTGCCGGCCACTAATGGTGGCCTGGTACACTGTCGAGCTGCCGACCACCCACGGTGGCCTGGTACACTATCGGGCCGCCGGCCACCTATGGTCGCCTGATACACAGTCGAGCTGTCGGTCATCTATGGTGGCCTGATAAGCTGTTGAGCTGGCGGTGACCTATGTTGGCCTGGTAGGCTGTCGTAGGCTGTCGAGCTGTCGAGCTGCCGACCACCTATGTTGGCCTGGTAGGCTGTCGAGCTGCCGACCACCTACGGTGGCCTGGTAAGCTGTAGAGCTGCCGGCCACTTATGGTGGCCAGGTACACTGTCGAGCTGCCGACCAATTATGGTTTCCTGGTACACTGTCGAGCTGCCGGCCGCCTATGGTCGCCTGATACACTGTCGAGCTGTCGGCCACCTATGGTCGCCTGACACACTGTCGAGCTGCCGACCACCTATGGTGGCCTGGAAAGCTGTCGACCTGCCGGCCACTTATGGTGGCCTGTCAAGCTGCCGGCCACGTATGTTGGCCTGGTAGGCTGTCGAGCTGCCGACCACCTACGGTGGAATGGTAAGCTGTAGAGCTGCCGGCCACTTATGGTGGCCAGGTACACTGTCGAGCTGCCGACTAATTATGGTTTCCTGGTACACTGTCGAGCTGCCGGCCACCTATGGTCGCCTGATACACAGTCGAGCTGTCGGCCATCTATGGTGGCTTGATAAGCTGTCGAGCTGGTGGCGACCTACGTTCGCCTGGTAGGCTGTCGTAGGCTGTCGAGCTGTCGAGCTGCCGACCACCTATGTTGGCCTGGTAGGCTGTCGAGCTGCCGACCACCTACGGTGGCCTGGTAAGCTGTAGAGCTGCCGGCCACTTATGGTGGCCAGGTACACTGTCGAGCTGCCGACCAATTATGGTTTCCTGGTACACTGTCGAGCTGCCGGCCACCTATGGTCGCCTGATACACAGTCGAGCTGTCGGCCATCTATGGTGGCTTGATAAGCTGTCGAGCTGGTGGCGACCTACGTTCGCCTGGTAGGCTGTCGAACTGCCGATCACCTATGGTGGTCTGGTACACTATCGAGCTGCCGGCCACCTATCGTCGCCTGATACACAATCGAGCTGTCGGCCATCTATGTTGGCCTGGTAGGCTGTCGAGCTGCCGACCACCTACGGTGGCCTGGCAAGCTGTAGAGCTGCCGGCCACTTATGGTGACCTGGTACACTATCGAGCCGCCGGCCACCTATGGTCGCCTGATACACAGTCGAGCTGTCGGTCATCTATGGTGGCCTGATGAGCTGTCGAGCTGGCGGCGACCTACGTTGACCTGGTACGCTGTCGAGATGCCGATCACCTACGGTAGCCTGGTACACTATCGAGCTGCCGGCCACCTATGGTCGCCTGATACACAGTCGAGCTGTCGGCCATCTATGGTGGCCTGGCAAGCTGTAGAGCTGCCGGCCACTTATGGTGACCTGGTACACTGTCGAGCTGCCGACCACCTACGGTGGCCTGGTACACTATCGAGCCGCCGGCCACCTATGGTCGCCTGATACACAGTCGAGCTGTCGAGCTGCCGACCACCTATGGTCGCCTGATACACAGTCGAGCTGTCGGCCATCTATGGTGGCCTGATAAGCTGTCGAGCTGGCGGTGACCTATGTTGGCCTGGTAGGCTGTCGAGCTGTCGAGCTGCCGACCACCTGTGGTGGCCTGGAAAGCTGTCGACCTGCCGGCCACTTATGGTGGCCTGTCAAGCTGCCGGCCACGTATGTTGGCCTGGTAGGCTGTCGAGCTGCCGACCACCTACGGTGGAATGGTAAGCTGTAGAGCTGCCGGCCACTTATGGTAGCCTGGTTCACTGTCGAGCTGCCGACCACCTGTGGTCGCCTGATACACTGTCGAGCTGCCTACCACCTATGGTGGCCTGGAAAGCTGTCGACCTGCCGGCCACTTATGGTGGCCTGTCAAGCTGCCGGTCACGTATGTTGGCCTGGTACACTGCCGAGCTGCCGACCACCTACGGTTTCCTGGTACACTGTCGAGCTGCCGGCCACCTATGGTCGCCTGATACACTGCCGAGCTGTCGGCCACTTATGGTCGACTGATACACAGTCGAGCTTTCGGCCATCTATGGTGGCCTGATATGCTGTCGAGCTGGCGGCAACCTACGTTCGCCTGATAGGCTGTCGAACTGCCGATTTCCTATGGTGGCCTCGTGAGCTGTCGAGCTGCCGGCCACTTATGGTGGCCTGGTACACTGTCGAGCTGCCGACCACCTACGGTGGCCTGGTACACTATCGAGCTGCCGACCACCTACGGTGGCCTGGTACACTGTCGAGCTGCCGGCTACATACGGTGGCCTGGTACACTGTCGAGCTGCCGGCCACCTATGGTCGCCTGGTACATTATCGAGCCGCCGGCCTTCTATGGTCGCCTGATACACAGTCGAGCTGTCGGTCATCTGTGGTGGCCTGATAAGCTGTCGAGCTGGCGGCGACCTACGTTGGCCTGGTACGCTGTCGAGCTGGCGATCACCTACGGTAGCCTGGTACACTATCGAGCTGCCGGCCACCTATGATCGCCTGATACACAGTCGAGCTTTCGGCCATCTATGGTGGCCTGATATGCTGTCGAGCTGGCGGCAACCTACGTTCGCCTGATAGGCTGTCGAACTGCCGATCACCTTTGGTGGCCTCGTGAGCTGTCGAGCTGCCGGCCACTTATGGTGGCCTGGTACACTGTCGAGCTGCCGACCACCTACGGTGGCCCGGTACACTATCGAGCTGCCGGCCACCTATGGTCGCCTGATACACAGTCGAGCTGTCGGCCATCTATGTTGGCCTGGTAGTCTGTCGAGCTGCCGACCACCTACGGTGGCCTGGTAAGCTGTAGAGCTGCCGGCCACTTATGGTGGCCTGGTACACTGTCGAGCTGCCGACCATCTACGGTTTCCTGGTACACTGTCGAGCTGCCGGCCACCTATGATCGCCTGATACACAGTCGAGCTGTCGGACATCTATGGTGGCCCGGAAAGCTGTCGACCTGCCGGCCACTTATGGTGGCCTGTCAAGCTGCCGGCCACGTATGTTCGCCTGGTAGGCTGTCGAACTGCCGATCACCTATGGTGGCCTCGTGAGCTGTCGAGCTGCCGGCCACTTATGGTGGCCTGGTACACTGTCGAGCTGCCGACCACCTACGGTGGCCCGGTACACTATCGAGCTGCCGGCCACCTATGGTCGCCTGATACACAGTCGAGCTGTCGGCCATCTATGTTGGCCTGGTAGGCTGTCGAGCTGCCGACCACCTACGGTGGCCTGGTAAGCTGTAGAGCTGCCGGCCACTTATGGTGGCCTGGTAGACTGTCGAGCTGCCGACCACCTACGGTTTCCTGGTACACTGTCGAGCTTCCGGCCAGCTATGGTCGCCTGATACACTGTCGAGCTGCCGGCTACTTATGGTGGCCTGGTAAGCTGTAGAGCTGCCGGCCACTTATGGTGGCCTTGTACACTATCGAGCTGCCGGCCACCTATGGTCGCTTGATGCACAGTCGAGCTGTCGATGATCTATGAAGGCCTGATAAGCTGTCGAGGTGGCGGCGACCTACGTTGGCCTGGTACGCTGTCGAGCTGGCGATCACCTATGGTGGCCTCGTGAGCTGTCGAGCTGCCGGCCACTTATGGTGGCCTGGTACACTGTCGAGCTGCCGACCACCTACGGTGGCCTGGTACACTATCGAGCCGCCGGCCACCTATGGTCGCCTGATACACAGTCGAGCTGTCGAGCTGCCGACCACCTATGGTCGCCTGATACACAGTCGAGCTGTCGGCCATCTATGGTGGCCTGATAAGCTGTCGAGCTGGCGGTGACCTATGTTGGCCTGGTAGGCTGTCGAGCTGTCGAGCTGCCGACCACCTGTGGTGGCCTGGAAAGCTGTCGACCTGCCGGCCACTTATGGTGGCCTGTCAAGCTGCCGGCCACGTATGTTGGCCTGGTAGGCTGTCGAGCTGCCGACCACCTACGGTGGAATGGTAAGCTGTAGAGCTGCCGGCCACTTATGGTAGCCTGGTTCACTGTCGAGCTGCCGACCACCTATGGTCGCCTGATACACTGTCGAGCTGCCTACCACCTATGGTGGCCTGGAAAGCTGTCGACCTGCCGGCCACTTATGGTGGCCTGTCAAGCTGCCGGTCACGTATGTTGGCCTGGTACACTGCCGAGCTGCCGACCACCTACGGTTTCCTGGTACACTGTCGAGCTGCCGGCCACCTATGGTCGCCTGATACACTGCCGAGCTGTCGGCCACTTATGGTCGCCTGATACACAGTCGAGCTTTCGGCCATCTATGGTGGCCTGATATGCTGTCGAGCTGGCGGCAACCTACGTTCGCCTGATAGGCTGTCGAACTGCCGATCACCTATGGTGGCCTCGTGAGCTGTCGAGCTGCCGGCCACTTATGGTGGCCTGGTACACTGTCGAGCTGCCGACCACCTACGGTGGCCTGGTACACTATCGAGCTGCCGACCACCTACGGTGGCCTGGTACACTGTCGAGCTGCCGGCTACATACGGTGGCCTGGTACACTGTCGAGCTGCCGGCCACCTATGGTCGCCTGGTACATTATCGAGCCGCCGGCCTTCTATGGTCGCCTGATACACAGTCGAGCTGTCGGTCATCTATGGTGGCCTGATAAGCTGTCCAGCTGGCGGCGACCTACGTTGGCCTGGTACGCTGTCGAGCTGGCGATCACCTACGGTAGCCTGGTACACTATCGAGCTGCCGGCCACCTATGATCGCCTGATACACAGTCGAGCTTTCGGCCATCTATGGTGGCCTGATATGCTGTCGAGCTGGCGGCAACCTACGTTCGCCTGATAGGCTGTCGAACTGCCGATCACCTATGGTGGCCTCGTGAGCTGTCGAGCTGCCGGCCACTTATGGTGGCCTGGTACACTGTCGAGCTGCCGACCACCTACGGTGGCCCGGTACACTATCGAGCTGCCGGCCACCTATGGTCGCCTGATACACAGTCGAGCTGTCGGCCATCTATGTTGGCCTGGTAGTCTGTCGAGCTGCCGACCACCTACGGTGGCCTGGTAAGCTGTAGAGCTGCCGGCCACTTATGGTGGCCTGGTACACTGTCGAGCTGCCGACCATCTACGGTTTCCTGGTACACTGTCGAGCTGCCGGCCACCTATGATCGCCTGATACACAGTCGAGCTGTCGGCCATCTATGGTGGCCCGGAAAGCTGTCGACCTGCCGGCCACTTATGGTGGCCTGTCAAGCTGCCGGCCACGTATGTTCGCCTGGTAGGCTGTCGAACTGCCGATCACCTATGGTGGCCTCGTGAGCTGTCGAGCTGCCGGCCACTTATGGTGGCCTGGTACACTGTCGAGCTGCCGACCACCTACGGTGGCCCGGTACACTATCGAGCTGCCGGCCACCTATGGTCGCCTGATACACAGTCGAGCTGTCGGCCATCTATGTTGGCCTGGTAGGCTGTCGAGCTGCCGACCACCTACGGTGGCCTGGTAAGCTGTAGAGCTGCCGGCCACTTATGGTGGCCTGGTAGACTGTCGAGCTGCCGACCACCTACGGTTTCCTGGTACACTGTCGAGCTTCCGGCCAGCTATGGTCGCCTGATACACTGTCGAGCTGCCGGCTACTTATGGTGGCCTGGTAAGCTGTAGAGCTGCCGGCCACTTATGGTGGCCTTGTACACTATCGAGCTGCCGGCCACCTATGGTCGCTTGATGCACAGTCGAGCTGTCGATGATCTATGAAGGCCTGATAAGCTGTCGAGGTGGCGGCGACCTACGTTGGCCTGGTACGCTGTCGAGCTGGCGATCACCTACGGTAGCCTGGTACACTATCGAGCTGCCGGCCACCTATGATCGCCTGATACACAGTCGAGCTTTCGGCCATCTATGGTGGCCTGATATGCTGTCGAGCTGGCGGCAACCTACGTTCGCCTGGTAGGCTGTCGAACTGCCGATCACCTATGGTAGCCTGGTACACTATCGAGCTGCCGGCCACCTATGATCGCCTGATACACAGTCGAGCTTTCGGCCATCTATGGTGGCCTGATATGCTGTCGAGCTGGCGGCAACCTACGTTCGCCTGATAGGCTGTCGAACTGCCGATCACCTATGGTGGCCTCGTGAGCTGTCGAGCTGCCGGCCACTTATGGTGGCCTGGTACACTGTCGAGCTGCCGACCACCTACGGTGGCCCGGTACACTATCGAGCTGCCGGCCACCTATGGTCGCCTGATACACAGTCGAGCTGTCGGCCATCTATGTTGGCCTGGTAGTCTGTCGAGCTGCCGACCACCTACGGTGGCCTGGTAAGCTGTAGAGCTGCCGGCCACTTATGGTGGCCTGGTACACTGTCGAGCTGCCGACCATCTACGGTTTCCTGGTACACTGTCGAGCTGCCGGCCACCTATGATCGCCTGATACACAGTCGAGCTGTCGGCCATCTATGGTGGCCCGGAAAGCTGTCGACCTGCCGGCCACTTATGGTGGCCTGTCAAGCTGCCGGCCACGTATGTTCGCCTGGTAGGCTGTCGAACTGCCGATCACCTATGGTGGCCTCGTGAGCTGTCGAGCTGCCGGCCACTTATGGTGGCCTGGTACACTGTCGAGCTGCCGACCACCTACGGTGGCCCGGTACACTATCGAGCTGCCGGCCACCTATGGTCGCCTGATACACAGTCGAGCTGTCGGCCATCTATGTTGGCCTGGTAGGCTGTCGAGCTGCCGACCACCTACGGTGGCCTGGTAAGCTGTAGAGCTGCCGGCCACTTATGGTGGCCTGGTAGACTGTCGAGCTGCCGACCACCTACGGTTTCCTGGTACACTGTCGAGCTTCCGGCCAGCTATGGTCGCCTGATACACTGTCGAGCTGCCGGCTACTTATGGTGGCCTGGTAAGCTGTAGAGCTGCCGGCCACTTATGGTGGCCTTGTACACTATCGAGCTGCCGGCCACCTATGGTCGCTTGATGCACAGTCGAGCTGTCGATGATCTATGAAGGCCTGATAAGCTGTCGAGGTGGCGGCGACCTACGTTGGCCTGGTACGCTGTCGAGCTGGCGATCACCTACGGTAGCCTGGTACACTATCGAGCTGCCGGCCACCTATGATCGCCTGATACACAGTCGAGCTTTCGGCCATCTATGGTGGCCTGATATGCTGTCGAGCTGGCGGCAACCTACGTTCGCCTGGTAGGCTGTCGAACTGCCGATCACCTATGGTGGCCTCGTGAGCTGTCGAGCTGCCGGCCACTTATGGTGGCCTGTCAAGCTGCCGGCCACGTATGTTCGCCTGGTAGGCTGTCGAACTGCCGATCACCTATGGTGGCCTCGTGAGCTGTCGAGCTGCCGGCCACTTATGGTGGCCTGGTACACTGTCGAGCTGCCGACCACCTACGGTGGCCCGGTACACTATCGAGCTGCCGGCCACCTATGGTCGCCTGATACACAGTCGAGCTGTCGGCCATCTATGTTGGCCTGGTAGGCTGTCGAGCTGCCGACCACCTACGTGGCCTGGTAAGCTGTAGAGCTGCCGGCCACTTATGGTGGCCTGGTAGACTGTCGAGCTGCCGACCACCTACGGTTTCCTGGTACACTGTCGAGCTTCCGGCCAGCTATGGTCGCCTGATACACTGTCGAGCTGCCGGCTACTTATGGTGGCCTGGTAAGCTGTAGAGCTGCCGGCCACTTATGGTGGCCTTGTACACTATCGAGCTGCCGGCCACCTATGGTCGCTTGATGCACAGTCGAGCTGTCGATGATCTATGAAGGCCTGATAAGCTGTCGAGGTGGCGGCGACCTACGTTGGCCTGGTAGGCTATCGAGCTGCCGATCACCTACGGTGGCCTGGTACAGTGTCGAGCTGCCGGCCACCTATGGTCGCCTGGTACACAATCGAGCCGCCGGCCACCTATGGCCGCCTGATAAACAGTCGAGCTGTCGGTCATCTATGGTGGCCTGATAAGCTGTCGAGCTGGCGGCGACCTACGTTGGCCTGGTATGCTGTCGAGCCGCCGATCACCTACGGTAGCCTGGTACACTATCGAGCTGCCGGCCACCTATGATCGCCTGATACACAGTCGAGCTGTCGGCCATCTATGGTAGCCTGGAATGCTGTCGACCTGCCGGCCACTTATGGTGGCCTGTCAAGCAGCCCGCCACATATGTTGGCCTGGTAGGCTGTCGCGCTGCCGACCACCTTCGGCGGCCTGGTAAGCTCTAGATCTGCCGGCCGCTTATGGTAGCCTGGTACATTGTCGAGCTGCCGACCACCTACGGTTTCCTGGTACACTGTCGAGCTGCCGGCCACCTATGATCGCCTGATACACAGTCGAGCTGTCGGCCATCTATGGTGGCCTGGAAAGCTGTCGACCTGCCGGCCACTTATGGTGGCCTGTCAAGCTGCCGGCCACGTATGTTGGCCTGGTAGGCTGTCGAGCTGCCGACCACCTACGGTGGCCTGGTAAGCTGTAGAGCTGCCGGCCACTTATGGTGGCCTGGTACACTGTCGAGCTGCCGACCACCTACGGTTTCCTGGTACACTGTCGAGCTCTAGATCTGCCGGCCACTTATGGTAGCCTAGTACACTGTCGAGCTGCCGACCACCTACGGTTTCCTGGTACACTGTCGAGCTGCCGGCCACCTATGGTCGTTTGATACACTGTCGAGCTGTCGGCCACCTATGGTCACCTGATACACTGTCGAGCTGCCGGCCACCTATGGTCGCCTAATACACTGTCGAGCTGTCGGCCACCTATGGTCACCTGATACACTGTCGAGCTGCCGACCACCTATGGTGGCCTGGAAAGCTGTCGACGTGCCGGCCACTTATGGTGGCCTGTCAAGCAGCCGGCCACGTATGTTGGCCTGGTAGGCTGTCGAGCTGCCGACCACCTACGGTGGCCTGGTAAGCTGTAGAGCTGCCGGCCACTTAGGGTGGCCTGGTACACTGTCGAGCTGTCGACCACCTACGGTGGCTTGGTACACTATCGAGCTGCCGGCCACCTATGGTCGCCTGATACACAGTCGAGCTGTCGGCCATCTATGGTGGCCTGATAAGCTGTCGAGCTGGTGGTGACCTAGGATGGCCTGGTAGGCTGTCGAGCTGTCGAGCTGCCGACCACCTATGGTGGCCTGGAAAGCTGTCGACCTGCCGGCCACTTATGGTGGCCTGACAAGCTGCCGGCCACGTATGTTGGCCTGGTAGGCTGTCGAGCTGCCGACCACCTACGGTGGCCTGGTAAGCTGTAGAGCTGCCGGCCACTTATGGTGGCCTGGTACACTGTCGAGCTGCCGACCACCTACGGTTTCCTGGTACACTGTCGAGCTGCCGGCCACCTATGGTCGCCTGATACACTGTCGAGCTGCCGACCACCTAAGGTGGCCTGGAAAGCTGTCGACCTGCCGGCCACTTATGGTGGCCTGTCAAGCTGCCGGCCACGTATGTTGGCCTGGTACACTGCCGAGCTGCCGACCACCTACGGTTTCCTGGTACAATGTCGAGCTGCCGGCCACCTATGGTCGCCTGATACACTGTCGAGCTGTCGGCCACCTATGGTCGCCTGATACACAGTCGAGCTGTCGATGATCTATGGAGGCCTGATAAGCTGTCGAGGTGGCGGCGACCTACGTTGGCCTGGTAGGCTATCGAGCTGCCGATCACCTACGGTGGCCTGGTACACTATCGAGCTGCCGACCACCTACGGTGGTCTGGTACACTGTCGAGCTGCCGGCTACCTACGGCGGCCTGGTACACTGTCGAGCTGCCGGCCACCTATGGTCGCCTGGTGCACTATCGAGCCGCCGGCCACCTATGGCCGCCTGATACACAGTCGAGCTGTCGGTCATCTATGGTGGCCTGATAAGCTGTCGAGCTGGCGGCGACCAACGTAGGCCTGGTACGCTGTCGAGCTGCCGATCACCTACGGTAGCCTGGTACACTATCGAGCTGCCGGCCACCTATGATCGCCTGATACACAGTCGAGCTGTCGGCCATCTATGGTGGCCTGGAAAGCTGTCGACCTGCCGGCCACTTATGGTGGCCTGGTACACTGTCGAGCTGTCGGCCATCTATGTTGGCCTGGTAGTCTGTCGAGCTGCCGACCATCTACGGTGGCCTGGTAAGCTGTCGACCTGCCGACCACGTATGTTGGCCTGGTAGGCTGTCGAGCTGCCGACCACCTACGGTGGCCTGGTAGGCTGTAGAGCTGCCGGCAACTTATGGTGGCCTGGTACACTGTCGGCCACCTATGGTCGCCTGATACACTGTCGTGCTGCCGACCACCTAAGGTGGCCTGGAAAGCTGTCGACCTGCCGGCCACTTATGGTGGCCTGTCAAGCTGCCGGCCACGTATGTTGGCCTGGTACACTGTCGAGCTGCCGACCACCTACGGTTTCCTGGTACACTATCGAGCTGCCGATCACCTACAGTGGCCTGGTACACTATCGAGCTGCCCACCACCTACGGTGGCCTGGTACACTGTCGAGCTGCCGGCTACCTACGGTGGCCTGGTACACTGCCGAGCTGCCGGCCACCTATGGTCGCCTGGTACAAAATCGAGCCGCCGGCCACCTATGGCCTCCTGATACAGAGTCGAGCTGTCGGTCATCTATGGTGGCCTGATAAGCTGTCGAGCTGGCGGCGACCTACGTTGGCCTGGTACGCTGTCGAGCCGCCGATCACCTACGGTAGCCTGGTACACTATCGAGCTGCCGGCCACCTATGATCGCCTGATACACAGTCGAGCTGTCGGCCATCTATGGTGGCCTGGAAAGCTGTCGACCTGCCGGCCACTTATGGTGGCCTGGAAAGCTGTCGACCTGCCGGCCACTTATGGTGGCCTGACAAGCTGCCGGCCACGTATGTTGGCCTGGTAGGCTGTCGAGCTGCCGACCACCTACGGTGGCCTGGTAAGCTGTAGAGCTGCCGGCCACGTATGTTGGCCTGGTACACTGTCGAGCTGCCGACCACCTACGGTTTCCTGGTACACTATCGAGCTGCCGATCACCTACAGTGGCCTGGTACACTATCGAGCTGCCCACCACCTACGGTGGCCTGGTACACTGTCGAGCCGCCGATCACCTACGGTAGCCTGGTACACTATCGAGCTGCCGGCCACCTATGATCGCCTGATACACAGTCGAGCTGTCGGCCATCTATGGTGGCCTGGAAAGCTGTCGACCTGCCGGCCACTTATGGTGGCCTGGTACACTGTCGAGCTGTCGGCCATCTATGTTGGCCTGGTAGTCTGTCGAGCTGCCGACCACCTACGGTGGCCTGGTAAGCTGTCGACCTGCCGGCCACGTATGTTGGCCTGGTACACTGTCGAGCTGCCGACCACCTACGGTTTCCTGGTACACTGTCGAGCTGCCGGCCACCTATGGTCGCCTGATACCCTGTCGAGCTGCCGACCACCTAAGGTGGCCTGGAAAGCTGTCGACCTGCCGGCCACTTATGGTGGCCTGTCAAGCTGCCGGCCACGTATGTTGGCCTGGTACACTGCCGAGCTGCCGACCACCTACGGTTTCCTAGTACAATGTCGAGCTGCCGGCCACCTACGGTGGCCTGGTACACTGTCGAGCTGCCGGCCACCTATGGTCGCCTGGTACACAATCGAGCCGCCGGCCACCTATGGCCGCCTGGTACACTGTCGAGCTGCCGGCCACCTATGGTCGCCTGGTACACTGTCGAGCTGTCGGCCATCTTTGTTGGCCTGGTAGGCTGTCGAGCTGCCGACCACCTACGGTGGCCTGGTAAGCTGTCGACCTGCCGGCCACGTATGTTGGCCTGGTAGGCTGTCGAGCTGCCGACCACCTACGGTGGCCTGGTAAGCTGTAGAACTGCCGGCCACTTATGGTGGCCTGGTACACTGTCGAGCTGCCGACCACCTACGGTTTCCTGGTACACTGTCGAGCTGCCGGCCACCTATGGTCGCCTGATACACCGTCGAGCTGCCGACCACCTAAGGTGGCCTGGATAGCTGTCGACCTGCCGGCCACTTATGGTGGCCTGTCAAGCTGCCGGCCATGTATGTTGGCCTGGTACACTGCCGAGCTGCCGACCACCTACGGTTTCCTGGTACAATGTCGAGCTGCCGGCCACCTATGGTCGCCTGATACACTGTCGAGCTGTCGGCCACCTATGGTCGCCTGATACACAGTCGAGCTGTCGATGATCTATGGAGGCCTGATAAGCTGTAGAGGTGGCGGCGACCTACGTTGGCCTGGTAGGCTATCGAGCTGCCGATCACCTACGGTGGCCTGGTAAGCTGTAGAGCTGCCGGCCACTTATGGTGGCCTGGTAGACTGTCGAGCTGCCGACCACCTACGGTTTCCTGGTACACTGTCGAGCTGCCGGCCACCTATGTTCGCCTGAGACACTGTCGAGCTGCCGGCTACCTATGGTGGCCTGGTAAGCTGTAGAGTTGCCGGCCACGTATGGTAGCCTGGTACACTGTCGAGCTGCCGACCACCTACGGTGACCTGGTAAGCTGTAGAGCTGCCGGCCACTTATGGTGGCCTGGTACACTGTCGAGCTGCCGACCACCTACGGTTTCCTGGTACATTGTCTAGCTGCCGGCCACCTATGGTCGCCTGATACACTGTCGAGCTGTCGGCCGCCTATGGTCGCCTGATACACAGTCGAGCTGTCGGCCATCTATGTTGGCCTGGTAGGCTGTCGAGCTGCCGACCACTTATGGAGGCCTGGTAGACTGTCGAGCTGCCGACCACCTACGGTTTCCTGGTACACTGTCGAGCTGCCGGCCACCTATGTTCGCCTGATACACTGTCGAGCTGCCGGCTACCTATGGTGGCCTGGTAAACTGTCGAGCTGCCGGCCACGTATGGTAGCCTGTTAAACTGTCGACCTGTAGACCACCTACATATGTTACCTTGGTACGCTGTCGAGCTGCCGACCACCTACGGTGGCCTGGTAAGCTGTAGAGCTGCCGGCCACTTATGGTGGCCTGGTACACTGTCGAGCTGCCGACCCCTTACGGTGGCCTGGTACACTATCGAGCCGCCGGCCACCTATGGTCGCCTGATACACAGTCGAGCTGTCGGCCATCTATGTTGGCCTGGTAGTCTGTCGAGCTGCCGACCACCTACGGCCGCCTGGTAAGCTGTAGAGCTGCCGGCTACCTACGGTGGCCTGGTACACAATCGAGCTGCCGGCCACCTATGGTCGCCTGGTACACTATCGAGCCGCCGGCCACCTATGGTCGCCTGATACACAGTCGAGCTGTCGGTCATCTATGGTGGGCTGATAAGCTGTCGAGCTGGCGGCGACCTACGTTGGCCTTGTACGCTGTCGAGCTGCCGATCACCTACGGTAGCCTGGTACACTATCGAGCTGCCGGCCACCTATGATCGCCTGATACACAGTCGAGCTGTCGGCCATCTATGGTGGCCTCATAAGCTGTCGAGCTGGCGGCAACCTACGTTCGCCTGGTAGGCTGTCGAACTGCCGGCCACTTATGGTGGCCTGGTACACTGTCGGGCTGTCGGCCACCTATGGTCGCCTAATACACTATCGAGCTGCCGACCACCTATGGTGGCCTGGAAAGCTGTCGACCTGCCGGCCACTTATGGTAGCCTGTCAAGCTGCCGGCCACGTATGTTGACCTGATACACTATCGAGCTGCTGATCACCTACGGTGGCCTGGTACACTGTCGAGCTGCCGACCACCTACGGTGGCTTGGTACACTATCGAGCTGCCGGCCACCTATGGTCGCCTGATACACAGTCGAGCTGTCGGCCATCTATGGTGGCCAGATAAGCTGTCGAGCCGGTGGTGACCTATGATGGCCTGGTAGGCTGTCGAGCTGTCGAGCTGCCGACCACCTCTGGTGGCCTGGAAAGCTGTCGACCTGCCGGCCACTTATGGTGGCCTGACAAGCTGCCGGCCACGTATGTTGGCCTGGTAGGCTGTCGAGCTGCCGACCACCTACGGTGGCCTGGTAAGCTGTAGAGCTGCCGGCCACTTATGGTGGCCTGGTACACTGTCGAGCTGCCGACCACCTACGGTTTCCTGGTACACTGTCGAGCTGCCGGCCACCTATGGTCGCCTGATACACTGTCGAGCTGCCGACCACCTAAGGTGGCCTGGAAAGCTGTCGACCTGCCGGCCACTTATGGTGGCCTGTCAAGCTGCCGGCCACGTATGTTGGCCTGTTGGCCTGGTACACTGCCGAGCTGCCGACCACCTACGGTTTCCTGGTACAATGTCGAGCTGCCGGCCACCTATGGTCGCCTGATACACAGTCGAGCTGTCGATGATCTATGGAGGCCTGATAAGCTGTCGAGGTGGCGGCGACCTACGTTGGCCTGGTAGGCTATCGAGCTGCCGATCACCTACGGTGGCCTGGTACACTATCGAGCTGCCGACCACCTACGGTGGCCTGGTACACTGTCGAGCTGCCGGCTACCTACGGCGGCCTGGTACACTATCGAGCCGCCGGCCACCTATGGCCGCCTGATACACAGTCGAGCTGTCGGTCATCTATGGTGGCCTGATAAGCTGTCGAGCTGGCGGCGACCAACGTAGGCCTGGTACGCTGTCGAGCTGCCGATCACCTACGGTAGCCTGGTACACTATCGAGCTGCCGGCCACCTATGATCGCCTGATACACAGTCGAGCTGTCGGCCATCTATGGTGGCCTGGAAAGCTGTCGACCTGCCGGCCACTTATGGTGGCCTGGTACACTGTCGAGCTGTCGGCCATCTATGTTGGCCTGGTAGTCTGTCGAGCTGCCGACGACCTACGGTGGCCTGGTAAGCTGTCGACCTGCCGACCACGTATGTTCGCCTGGTAGGCTGTCCAGCTGCCGACCACCTACGGTGGCCTGGTAAGCTGTAGAGCTGCCGGCAACTTATGGTGGCCTGGTACACTGTCGAGCTGCCGACCACCTACGGTTTCCTGGTACACTGTCGAGCTGCCGGCCACCTATGGTCGCCTGATACACTGTCGAGCTGCCGACCACCTAAGGTGGCCTGGAAAGCTGTCGACCTGCCGGCCACTTATGGTGGCCTGTCAAGCTGCCGGCCACGTATGTTGGCCTGGTACACTGCCGAGCTGCCGACCACCTACGGTTTCCTGGTACACTGTCGAGCTGTCGGCCACCTATGGTCGCCTGATACACAGTCGAGCTGTCGGCCATCTATGTTGGCCTGGTAGTCTGTCGAACTGCCGACCACCTACGATGGCCTGGTAAGCTGTAGAGCTGCCGGCCACTTACGATGGCCTGGTACACTGTCGAGCTGCCGACCACCTACGGTTTCCTGGTACACTGTCGAGCTGCCGGCCACCTATGGTCGCCTGATACACTGTCGAGCTGTCGGTCATCTATGGTGGCCTGATAAGCTGTCGAGCTGGCGGTGACCTATGTTGGCCTGGTAGGCTGTCGTAGGCTGTCGAGCTGTCGAGCTGCCGACCACCTATGTTACCTTGGTAAGCTGTCGAGATGCCGACCACCTACGGTGGCCTGGTAAGCTGTAGAGCTGCCGGCCACTAATGGTGGCCTGGTACACTGTCGAGCTGCCGACCACCCACGGTGGCCTGGTACACTATCGGGCCGCCGGCCACCTATGGTCGCCTGATACACAGTCGAGCTGTCGGTCATCTATGGTGGCCTGATAAGCTGTCGAGCTGGCGGTGACCTATGTTGGCCTGGTAGGCTGTCGTAGGCTGTCGAGCTGTCGAGCTGGCGACCACCTATGTTACCTTGGTAAGCTGTCGAGATGCCGACCACCTACGGTGGCCTGGTAAGCTGTAGAGCTGCCGGCCACTAATGGTGGCCTGGTACACTGTCGAGCTGCCGACCACCCACGGTGGCCTGGTACACTATCGGGCCGCCGGCCACCTATGGTCGCCTGATACACAGTCGAGCTGTCGGTCATCTATGGTGGCCTGATAAGCTGTCGAGCTGGCGGTGACCTATGTTGGCCTGGTACACTGTCGAGCTGCCGACCACCTACGGTTTCCTGGTACACTGTAGAGCTGCCGGCCACCTATGGTCGCCTGATACACTGTCGAGCTGTCGGTCATCTATGGTGGCCTGATAAGCTGTCGAGCTGGCGGTGACCTATGTTGGCCTGGTAGGCTGTCGTAGGCTGTCGAGCTGTCGAGCTGCCGACCACCTATGTTACCTTGGTAAGCTGTCGAGATGCCGACCACCTACGGTGGCCTGGTAAGCTGTAGAGCTGCCGGGAACTAATGGTGGCCTGGTACACTGTCGAGCTGCCGACCACCCACGGTGGCCTGGTACACTATCGGGCCGACGGCCACCTATGGTCGCCTGATACACAGTCGAGCTGTCGGTCATCTATGGTGGCCTGATAAGCTGTCGAGCTGGCGGTGACCTATGTTGGCCTGGTAGGCTGTCGTAAGCTGTCGAGCTGTCGAGCTGCCGACCACCTATGTTACCTTGGTAAGCTGTCGAGATACCGACCACCTACGGTGGCCTGGTAAGCTGTAGAGCTGCCGGCCACTAATGGTGGCCTGGTACACTGTCGAGCTGCCGACCACCCACGGTCGCCTGATACACAGTCGAGCTGTCGGCCATCTATGTTGGCCTGGTAGGCTGTCGAGTTGTCGACCACCTACGGTTTCCTGGTACACTGTCGAGCTGCCGGCTACCTATGGTGGTCTGGTAAACTGTCGAGCTGCCGGCCACGTATGGTAGCTTGGTACACTGTCGAGCTGCCGGCCACCCACGGTGGCCTGGTACACTATCGGGCCGCCGGCCACCTATGGTCGCCTGATACACAGTCGACCTGTCGGTCATCTATGGTGGCCTGATAAGCTGTCGAGCTGGCGGTGACCTATGTTGGCCTGGTAGGCTGTCGTAGGCTGTCGAGCTGTCGAGCTGCCGACCACCTATGTTACCTTGGTAAGCTGTCGAGATGCCGACCACCTACGGTGGCCTGGTAAGCTGTAGAGCTGCCGGCCACTAATGGTGGCCTGGTACACTGTCGAGCTGCCGACCACCCACGGTGGCCTGGTACACTATCGGGCCGCCGGCCACCTATGGTCGCCTGATACACAGTCGAGCTGTCGGTCATCTATGGTGGCCTGATAAGCTGTCGAGCTGGCGGTGACCTATGTTGGCCTGGTAGGCTGTCGTAGGCTGTCGAGCTGTCGAGCTGCCGACCACCTATGTTGGCCTGGTAGGCTGTCGAGCTGCCGACCACCTACGGTGGCCTGGTAAGCTGTAGAGCTGCCGGCCACTTATGGTGGCCAGGTACACTGTCGAGCTGCCGACCAATTATGGTTTCCTGGTACACTGTCGAGCTGCCGGCCGCCTATGGTCGCCTGATACACTGTCGAGCTGTCGGCCACCTATGGTCGCCTGACACACTGTCGAGCTGCCGACCACCTATGGTGGCCTGGAAAGCTGTCGACCTGCCGGCCACTTATGGTGGCCTGTCAAGCTGCCGGCCACGTATGTTGGCCTGATAGGCTGTCGAGCTGCCGACCACCTACGGTGGCCTGGCAAGCTGTAGAGCTGCCGGCCACTTATGGTGACCTGGTACACTATCGAGCCGCCGGCCACCTATGGTCGCCTGATACACAGTCGAGCTGTCGGTCATCTATGGTGGCCTGATGAGCTGTCGAGCTGGCGGCGACCTACGTTGACCTGGTACGCTGTCGAGATAACGATCACCTACGGTAGCCTGGTACACTATCGAGCTGCCGGCCACCTATGGTCGCCTGATACACAGTCGAGCTGTCGGCCATCTATGGTGGCCTGATAAGCTGTCGAGCTGGCGGCGACCTACGTTCGCCTGGTGGGTTGTCGAGCTGCCGATCACCTATGGTGGCCTCGTAAGCTGTCGAGCTGCCGGCCGCTTATGGTGGCCTGGTACACTGTCGAGCTGCCGACCACCTACGGTGGCCTGGTACACTATCGAACTGCCGGCCACCTATGGTCGCCTGATACACAGTCGAGCTGTCGGCCATCTATGTTGGCCTGGTAGGCTGTCGAGCTGCCGACCACCTACGGTGGCCTGGTAACCTGTAGAGCTGCCGGCCACTTATGGTGGCCTGGTACACTATCGAGCCGCCGGCCACCTATGGTCGCCTGATACACAGTCGAGCTGTCGAGCTGCCGACCACCTATGGTCGCCTGATACACAGTCGAGCTGTCGGCCATCTATGGTGGCCTGATAAGCTGTCGAGCTGGCGGTGACCTATGTTGGCCTGGTAGGCTGTCGAGCTATCGAGCTGCCGACCACCTGTGGTGGCCTGGAAAGCTGTCGACCTGCCGGCCACTTATGGTGGCCTGTCAAGCTGCCGGCCACGTATGTTGGCCTGGTAGGCTGTCGAGCTGCCGACCACCTACGGTGGAATGGTAAGCTGTAGAGCTGCCGGCCACTTATGGTAGCCTGGTTCACTGTCGAGCTGCCGACCACCTATGGTCGCCTGATACACTGTCGAGCTGCCTACCACCTATGGTGGCCTGGAAAGCTGTCGACCTGCCGGCCACTTATGGTGGCCTGTCAAGCTGCCGGTCACGTATGTTGGCCTGGTACACTGCCGAGCTGCCGACCACCTACGGTTTCCTGGTACACTGTCGAGCTGCCGGCCACCTATGGTCGCCTGATACACTGCCGAGCTGTCGGCCACTTATGGTCGCCTGATACACCGTCGAGCTGTCGATGATCTATGGAGGCCTGATAAGCTGTCGATGTGGCGGCGACCTTCGGCGGCCTGGTAGGCTATCGAGCTGCCGGTCACCTACGGTGGCCTGGTACACTATCGAGCTGCCGACCACCTACGGTGGCCTGGTACACTGTCGAGCTGCCGGCTACATACGGTGGCCTGGTACACTGTCGAGCTGCCGGCCACCTATGGTCGCCTGGTACATTATCGAGCCGCCGGCCTCCTATGGTCGCCTGATACACAGTCGAGCTGTCGGTCATCTATGGTGGCCTGATAAGCTGTCGAGCTGGCGGCGACCTACGTTGGCCTGGTACGCTGTCGAGCTGGCGATCACCTACGGTAGCCTGGTACACTATCGAGCGGCCGGCCACCTATGATCGCCTGATACACAGTCGAGCTTTCGGCCATCTATGGTGGCCTGATATGCTGTCGAGCTGGCGGCAACCTACATTCGCCTGGTAGGCTGTCGAACTGCCGATCACCTATGGTGGCCTCGTGAGCTGTCGAGCTGCCGGCCACTTATGGTGGCCTGGTACACTGTCGAGCTGCCGACCACCTACGGTGGCCCGGTACACTATCGAGCTGCCGGCCACCTATGGTCGCCTGATACACAGTCGAGCTGTCGGCCATCTATGTTGGCCTGGTAAGCTGTAGAGCTGCCGGCCACTTATGGTGGCCTGGTACACTGTCGAGCTGCCGACCATCTACGGTTTCCTGGTACACTGTCGAGCTGCCGGCCACCTATGATCGCCTGATACACAGTCGAGCTGTCGGCCATCTATGGTGGCCCGGAAAGCTGTCGACCTGCCGGCCACTTATGGTGGCCTGTCAAGCTGCCGGCCACGTATGTTCGCCTGGTAGGCTGTCGAACTGCCGATCACCTATGGTGGCCTCGTGAGCTGTCGAGCTGCCGGCCACTTATGGTGGCCTGGTACACTGTCGAGCTGCCGACCACCTACGGTGGCCCGGTACACTATCGAGCTGCCGGCCACCAATGGTCGCCTGATACACAGTCGAGCTGTCGGCCATCTATGTTGGCCTGGTAGGCTGTCGAGCTGCCGACCACCTACGGTGGCTTGGTAAGCTGTAGAGCTGCCGGCCACTTACGGTGGCCTGGTACACTGTCGAGCTGCCGACCACCTACGGTTTCCTGGTACACTGTCGAGCTGCCGGCCACCTATGGTCGCCTGATACACTGTCGAGCTGTCGGTCATCTATGGTGGCCTGATAAGCTGTCGAGCTGGCGGTGACCTATGTTGGCCTGGTAGGCTGTGGTAGGCTGTCGAGCTGTCGAGCTGCCGACCACCTATGTTACCTTGGTAAGCTGTCGAGATGCCGACCACCTACGGTGGCCTGGTAAGCTGTAGAGCTGCCGGCCACTAATGGTGGCCTGGTACACTGTCGAGCTGCCGACCACCCACGGTGGCCTGGTACACTATCGGGCCGCCGGCCACCTATGGTCGCCTGATACACAGTCGAGCTGTCGGTCATCTATGGTGGCCTGATAAGCTGTCGAGCTGGCGGTGACCTATGTTGGCCTGGTACACTGTCGAGCTGCCGACCACCTACGGTTTCCTGGTACACTGTCGAGCTGCTGGCCACCTATGGTCGCCTGATACACTGTCGAGCTGTCGGTCATCTATGGTGGCCTGATAAGCTGTCGAGCTGGCGGTGACCTATGTTGGCCTGGTAGGCTGTCGTAGGCTGTCGAGCTGTCGAGCTGCCGACCACCTATGTTACCTTGGTAAGCTGTCGAGATGCCGACCACCTACGGTGGCCTGGTAAGCTGTAGAGCTGCCGGCCACTAATGGTGGCCTGGTACACTGTCGAGCTGCCGACCACCCACGGTGGCCTGGTACACTATCGGGCCGCCGGCCACCTATGGTCGCCTGATACACAGTCGAGCTGTCGGTCATCTATGGTGGCCTGATAAGCTGTCGAGCTGGCGGTGACCTATGTTGGCCTGGTAGGCTGTCGTAGGCTGTCGAGCTGTCGAGCTGCCGACCACCTATGTTACCTTGGTAAGCTGTCGAGATGCCGACCACCTACGGTGGCCTGGTAAGCTGTAGAGCTGCCGGCCACTAATGGTGGCCTGGTACACTGTCGAGCTGCCGACCACCCACGGTCGCCTGATACACAGTCGAGCTGTCGGCCATCTATGTTGGCCTGGTAGGCTGTCGAGTTGTCGACCACCTACGGTTTCCTGGTACACTGTCGAGCTGCCGGCTACCTATGGTGGCCTGGTAAACTGTCGAGCTGCCGGCCACGTATGGTAGCTTGGTACACTGTCGAGCTGCCGACCACCCACGGTGGCCTGGTACACTATCGGGCCGCCGGCCACCTATGGTCGCCTGATACACAGTCGAGCTGTCGGTCATCTATGGTGGCCTGATAAGCTGTCGAGCTGGCGGTGACCTATGTTGGCCTGGTACACTGTCGAGCTGCCGACCACCTACGGTTTCCTGGTACACTGTCGAGCTGCTGGCCACCTATGGTCGCCTGATACACTGTCGAGCTGTCGGTCATCTATGGTGGCCTGATAAGCTGTCGAGCTGGCGGTGACCTATGTTGGCCTGGTAGGCTGTCGTAGGCTGTCGAGCTGTCGAGCTGCCGACCACCTATGTTACCTTGGTAAGCTGTCGAGATGCCGACCACCTACGGTGGCCTGGTAAGCTGTAGAGCTGCCGGCCACTAATGGTGGCCTGGTACACTGTCGAGCTGCCGACCACCCACGGTGGCCTGGTACACTATCGGGCCGCCGGCCACCTATGGTCGCCTGATACACAGTCGAGCTGTCGGTCATCTATGGTGGCCTGATAAGCTGTCGAGCTGGCGGTGACCTATGTTGGCCTGGTACACTGTCGAGCTGCCGACCACCTACGGTTTCCTGGTACACTGTCGAGCTGCTGGCCACCTATGGTCGCCTGATACACTGTCGAGCTGTCGGTCATCTATGGTGGCCTGATAAGCTGTCGAGCTGGCGGTGACCTATGTTGGCCTGGTAGGCTGTCGTAGGCTGTCGAGCTGTCGAGCTGCCGACCACCTATGTTACCTTGGTAAGCTGTCGAGATGCCGACCACCTACGGTGGCCTGGTAAGCTGTAGAGCTGCCGGCCACTAATGGTGGCCTGGTACACTGTCGAGCTGCCGACCACCCACGGTGGCCTGGTACACTATCGGGCCGCCGGCCACCTATGGTCGCCTGATACACAGTCGAGCTGTCGGTCATCTATGGTGGCCTGATAAGCTGTCGAGCTGGCGGTGACCTATGTTGGCCTGGTAGGCTGTCGTAGGCTGTCGAGCTGTCGAGCTGCCGACCACCTATGTTACCTTGGTAAGCTGTCGAGATGCCGACCACCTACGGTGGCCTGGTAAGCTGTAGAGCTGCCGGCCACTAATGGTGGCCTGGTACACTGTCGAGCTGCCGACCACCCACGGTGGCCTGGTACACTATCGGGCCGCCGGCCACCTATGGTCGCCTGATACACAGTCGAGCTGTCGGTCATCTATGGTGGCCTGATAAGCTGTTGAGCTGGCGGTGACCTATGTTGGCCTGGTAGGCTGTCGTAGGCTGTCGAGCTGTCGAGCTGCCGACCACCTATGTTGGCCTGGTAGGCTGTCGAGCTGCCGACCACCTACGGTGGCCTGGTAAGCTGTAGAGCTGCCGGCCACTTATGGTGGCCAGGTACACTGTCGAGCTGCCGACCAATTATGGTTTCCTGGTACACTGTCGAGCTGCCGGCCGCCTATGGTCGCCTGATACACTGTCGAGCTGTCGGCCACCTATGGTCGCCTGACACACTGTCGAGCTGCCGACCACCTATGGTGGCCTGGAAAGCTGTCGACCTGCCGGCCACTTATGGTGGCCTGTCAAGCTGCCGGCCACGTATGTTGGCCTGGTAGGCTGTCGAGCTGCCGACCACCTACGGTGGAATGGTAAGCTGTAGAGCTGCCGGCCACTTATGGTGGCCAGGTACACTGTCGAGCTGCCGACTAATTATGGTTTCCTGGTACACTGTCGAGCTGCCGGCCACCTATGGTCGCCTGATACACAGTCGAGCTGTCGGCCATCTATGGTGGCTTGATAAGCTGTCGAGCTGGTGGCGACCTACGTTCGCCTGGTAGGCTGTCGTAGGCTGTCGAGCTGTCGAGCTGCCGACCACCTATGTTGGCCTGGTAGGCTGTCGAGCTGCCGACCACCTACGGTGGCCTGGTAAGCTGTAGAGCTGCCGGCCACTTATGGTGGCCAGGTACACTGTCGAGCTGCCGACCAATTATGGTTTCCTGGTACACTGTCGAGCTGCCGGCCACCTATGGTCGCCTGATACACAGTCGAGCTGTCGGCCATCTATGGTGGCTTGATAAGCTGTCGAGCTGGTGGCGACCTACGTTCGCCTGGTAGGCTGTCGAACTGCCGATCACCTATGGTGGTCTGGTACACTATCGAGCTGCCGGCCACCTATCGTCGCCTGATACACAATCGAGCTGTCGGCCATCTATGTTGGCCTGGTAGGCTGTCGAGCTGCCGACCACCTACGGTGGCCTGGCAAGCTGTAGAGCTGCCGGCCACTTATGGTGACCTGGTACACTATCGAGCCGCCGGCCACCTATGGTCGCCTGATACACAGTCGAGCTGTCGGTCATCTATGGTGGCCTGATGAGCTGTCGAGCTGGCGGCGACCTACGTTGACCTGGTACGCTGTCGAGATGCCGATCACCTACGGTAGCCTGGTACACTATCGAGCTGCCGGCCACCTATGGTCGCCTGATACACAGTCGAGCTGTCGGCCATCTATGGTGGCCTGGCAAGCTGTAGAGCTGCCGGCCACTTATGGTGACCTGGTACACTGTCGAGCTGCCGACCACCTACGGTGGCCTGGTACACTATCGAGCCGCCGGCCACCTATGGTCGCCTGATACACAGTCGAGCTGTCGAGCTGCCGACCACCTATGGTCGCCTGATACACAGTCGAGCTGTCGGCCATCTATGGTGGCCTGATAAGCTGTCGAGCTGGCGGTGACCTATGTTGGCCTGGTAGGCTGTCGAGCTGTCGAGCTGCCGACCACCTGTGGTGGCCTGGAAAGCTGTCGACCTGCCGGCCACTTATGGTGGCCTGTCAAGCTGCCGGCCACGTATGTTGGCCTGGTAGGCTGTCGAGCTGCCGACCACCTACGGTGGAATGGTAAGCTGTAGAGCTGCCGGCCACTTATGGTAGCCTGGTTCACTGTCGAGCTGCCGACCACCTGTGGTCGCCTGATACACTGTCGAGCTGCCTACCACCTATGGTGGCCTGGAAAGCTGTCGACCTGCCGGCCACTTATGGTGGCCTGTCAAGCTGCCGGTCACGTATGTTGGCCTGGTACACTGCCGAGCTGCCGACCACCTACGGTTTCCTGGTACACTGTCGAGCTGCCGGCCACCTATGGTCGCCTGATACACTGCCGAGCTGTCGGCCACTTATGGTCGACTGATACACAGTCGAGCTTTCGGCCATCTATGGTGGCCTGATATGCTGTCGAGCTGGCGGCAACCTACGTTCGCCTGATAGGCTGTCGAACTGCCGATTTCCTATGGTGGCCTCGTGAGCTGTCGAGCTGCCGGCCACTTATGGTGGCCTGGTACACTGTCGAGCTGCCGACCACCTACGGTGGCCTGGTACACTATCGAGCTGCCGACCACCTACGGTGGCCTGGTACACTGTCGAGCTGCCGGCTACATACGGTGGCCTGGTACACTGTCGAGCTGCCGGCCACCTATGGTCGCCTGGTACATTATCGAGCCGCCGGCCTTCTATGGTCGCCTGATACACAGTCGAGCTGTCGGTCATCTGTGGTGGCCTGATAAGCTGTCGAGCTGGCGGCGACCTACGTTGGCCTGGTACGCTGTCGAGCTGGCGATCACCTACGGTAGCCTGGTACACTATCGAGCTGCCGGCCACCTATGATCGCCTGATACACAGTCGAGCTTTCGGCCATCTATGGTGGCCTGATATGCTGTCGAGCTGGCGGCAACCTACGTTCGCCTGATAGGCTGTCGAACTGCCGATCACCTTTGGTGGCCTCGTGAGCTGTCGAGCTGCCGGCCACTTATGGTGGCCTGGTACACTGTCGAGCTGCCGACCACCTACGGTGGCCCGGTACACTATCGAGCTGCCGGCCACCTATGGTCGCCTGATACACAGTCGAGCTGTCGGCCATCTATGTTGGCCTGGTAGTCTGTCGAGCTGCCGACCACCTACGGTGGCCTGGTAAGCTGTAGAGCTGCCGGCCACTTATGGTGGCCTGGTACACTGTCGAGCTGCCGACCATCTACGGTTTCCTGGTACACTGTCGAGCTGCCGGCCACCTATGATCGCCTGATACACAGTCGAGCTGTCGGACATCTATGGTGGCCCGGAAAGCTGTCGACCTGCCGGCCACTTATGGTGGCCTGTCAAGCTGCCGGCCACGTATGTTCGCCTGGTAGGCTGTCGAACTGCCGATCACCTATGGTGGCCTCGTGAGCTGTCGAGCTGCCGGCCACTTATGGTGGCCTGGTACACTGTCGAGCTGCCGACCACCTACGGTGGCCCGGTACACTATCGAGCTGCCGGCCACCTATGGTCGCCTGATACACAGTCGAGCTGTCGGCCATCTATGTTGGCCTGGTAGGCTGTCGAGCTGCCGACCACCTACGGTGGCCTGGTAAGCTGTAGAGCTGCCGGCCACTTATGGTGGCCTGGTAGACTGTCGAGCTGCCGACCACCTACGGTTTCCTGGTACACTGTCGAGCTTCCGGCCAGCTATGGTCGCCTGATACACTGTCGAGCTGCCGGCTACTTATGGTGGCCTGGTAAGCTGTAGAGCTGCCGGCCACTTATGGTGGCCTTGTACACTATCGAGCTGCCGGCCACCTATGGTCGCTTGATGCACAGTCGAGCTGTCGATGATCTATGAAGGCCTGATAAGCTGTCGAGGTGGCGGCGACCTACGTTGGCCTGGTACGCTGTCGAGCTGGCGATCACCTATGGTGGCCTCGTGAGCTGTCGAGCTGCCGGCCACTTATGGTGGCCTGGTACACTGTCGAGCTGCCGACCACCTACGGTGGCCTGGTACACTATCGAGCCGCCGGCCACCTATGGTCGCCTGATACACAGTCGAGCTGTCGAGCTGCCGACCACCTATGGTCGCCTGATACACAGTCGAGCTGTCGGCCATCTATGGTGGCCTGATAAGCTGTCGAGCTGGCGGTGACCTATGTTGGCCTGGTAGGCTGTCGAGCTGTCGAGCTGCCGACCACCTGTGGTGGCCTGGAAAGCTGTCGACCTGCCGGCCACTTATGGTGGCCTGTCAAGCTGCCGGCCACGTATGTTGGCCTGGTAGGCTGTCGAGCTGCCGACCACCTACGGTGGAATGGTAAGCTGTAGAGCTGCCGGCCACTTATGGTAGCCTGGTTCACTGTCGAGCTGCCGACCACCTGTGGTCGCCTGATACACTGTCGAGCTGCCTACCACCTATGGTGGCCTGGAAAGCTGTCGACCTGCCGGCCACTTATGGTGGCCTGTCAAGCTGCCGGTCACGTATGTTGGCCTGGTACACTGCCGAGCTGCCGACCACCTACGGTTTCCTGGTACACTGTCGAGCTGCCGGCCACCTATGGTCGCCTGATACACTGCCGAGCTGTCGGCCACTTATGGTCGACTGATACACAGTCGAGCTTTCGGCCATCTATGGTGGCCTGATATGCTGTCGAGCTGGCGGCAACCTACGTTCGCCTGATAGGCTGTCGAACTGCCGATTTCCTATGGTGGCCTCGTGAGCTGTCGAGCTGCCGGCCACTTATGGTGGCCTGGTACACTGTCGAGCTGCCGACCACCTACGGTGGCCTGGTACACTATCGAGCTGCCGACCACCTACGGTGGCCTGGTACACTGTCGAGCTGCCGGCTACATACGGTGGCCTGGTACACTGTCGAGCTGCCGGCCACCTATGGTCGCCTGGTACATTATCGAGCCGCCGGCCTTCTATGGTCGCCTGATACACAGTCGAGCTGTCGGTCATCTGTGGTGGCCTGATAAGCTGTCGAGCTGGCGGCGACCTACGTTGGCCTGGTACGCTGTCGAGCTGGCGATCACCTACGGTAGCCTGGTACACTATCGAGCTGCCGGCCACCTATGATCGCCTGATACACAGTCGAGCTTTCGGCCATCTATGGTGGCCTGATATGCTGTCGAGCTGGCGGCAACCTACGTTCGCCTGATAGGCTGTCGAACTGCCGATCACCTTTGGTGGCCTCGTGAGCTGTCGAGCTGCCGGCCACTTATGGTGGCCTGGTACACTGTCGAGCTGCCGACCACCTACGGTGGCCCGGTACACTATCGAGCTGCCGGCCACCTATGGTCGCCTGATACACAGTCGAGCTGTCGGCCATCTATGTTGGCCTGGTAGTCTGTCGAGCTGCCGACCACCTACGGTGGCCTGGTAAGCTGTAGAGCTGCCGGCCACTTATGGTGGCCTGGTACACTGTCGAGCTGCCGACCATCTACGGTTTCCTGGTACACTGTCGAGCTGCCGGCCACCTATGATCGCCTGATACACAGTCGAGCTGTCGGACATCTATGGTGGCCCGGAAAGCTGTCGACCTGCCGGCCACTTATGGTGGCCTGTCAAGCTGCCGGCCACGTATGTTCGCCTGGTAGGCTGTCGAACTGCCGATCACCTATGGTGGCCTCGTGAGCTGTCGAGCTGCCGGCCACTTATGGTGGCCTGGTACACTGTCGAGCTGCCGACCACCTACGGTGGCCCGGTACACTATCGAGCTGCCGGCCACCTATGGTCGCCTGATACACAGTCGAGCTGTCGGCCATCTATGTTGGCCTGGTAGGCTGTCGAGCTGCCGACCACCTACGGTGGCCTGGTAAGCTGTAGAGCTGCCGGCCACTTATGGTGGCCTGGTAGACTGTCGAGCTGCCGACCACCTACGGTTTCCTGGTACACTGTCGAGCTTCCGGCCAGCTATGGTCGCCTGATACACTGTCGAGCTGCCGGCTACTTATGGTGGCCTGGTAAGCTGTAGAGCTGCCGGCCACTTATGGTGGCCTTGTACACTATCGAGCTGCCGGCCACCTATGGTCGCTTGATGCACAGTCGAGCTGTCGATGATCTATGAAGGCCTGATAAGCTGTCGAGGTGGCGGCGACCTACGTTGGCCTGGTACGCTGTCGAGCTGGCGATCACCTATGGTGGCCTCGTGAGCTGTCGAGCTGCCGGCCACTTATGGTGGCCTGGTACACTGTCGAGCTGCCGACCACCTACGGTGGCCTGGTACACTATCGAGCCGCCGGCCACCTATGGTCGCCTGATACACAGTCGAGCTGTCGAGCTGCCGACCACCTATGGTCGCCTGATACACAGTCGAGCTGTCGGCCATCTATGGTGGCCTGATAAGCTGTCGAGCTGGCGGTGACCTATGTTGGCCTGGTAGGCTGTCGAGCTGTCGAGCTGCCGACCACCTGTGGTGGCCTGGAAAGCTGTCGACCTGCCGGCCACTTATGGTGGCCTGTCAAGCTGCCGGCCACGTATGTTGGCCTGGTAGGCTGTCGAGCTGCCGACCACCTACGGTGGAATGGTAAGCTGTAGAGCTGCCGGCCACTTATGGTAGCCTGGTTCACTGTCGAGCTGCCGACCACCTATGGTCGCCTGATACACTGTCGAGCTGCCTACCACCTATGGTGGCCTGGAAAGCTGTCGACCTGCCGGCCACTTATGGTGGCCTGTCAAGCTGCCGGTCACGTATGTTGGCCTGGTACACTGCCGAGCTGCCGACCACCTACGGTTTCCTGGTACACTGTCGAGCTGCCGGCCACCTATGGTCGCCTGATACACTGCCGAGCTGTCGGCCACTTATGGTCGCCTGATACACAGTCGAGCTTTCGGCCATCTATGGTGGCCTGATATGCTGTCGAGCTGGCGGCAACCTACGTTCGCCTGATAGGCTGTCGAACTGCCGATCACCTATGGTGGCCTCGTGAGCTGTCGAGCTGCCGGCCACTTATGGTGGCCTGGTACACTGTCGAGCTGCCGACCACCTACGGTGGCCTGGTACACTATCGAGCTGCCGACCACCTACGGTGGCCTGGTACACTGTCGAGCTGCCGGCTACATACGGTGGCCTGGTACACTGTCGAGCTGCCGGCCACCTATGGTCGCCTGGTACATTATCGAGCCGCCGGCCTTCTATGGTCGCCTGATACACAGTCGAGCTGTCGGTCATCTATGGTGGCCTGATAAGCTGTCCAGCTGGCGGCGACCTACGTTGGCCTGGTACGCTGTCGAGCTGGCGATCACCTACGGTAGCCTGGTACACTATCGAGCTGCCGGCCACCTATGATCGCCTGATACACAGTCGAGCTTTCGGCCATCTATGGTGGCCTGATATGCTGTCGAGCTGGCGGCAACCTACGTTCGCCTGATAGGCTGTCGAACTGCCGATCACCTATGGTGGCCTCGTGAGCTGTCGAGCTGCCGGCCACTTATGGTGGCCTGGTACACTGTCGAGCTGCCGACCACCTACGGTGGCCCGGTACACTATCGAGCTGCCGGCCACCTATGGTCGCCTGATACACAGTCGAGCTGTCGGCCATCTATGTTGGCCTGGTAGTCTGTCGAGCTGCCGACCACCTACGGTGGCCTGGTAAGCTGTAGAGCTGCCGGCCACTTATGGTGGCCTGGTACACTGTCGAGCTGCCGACCATCTACGGTTTCCTGGTACACTGTCGAGCTGCCGGCCACCTATGATCGCCTGATACACAGTCGAGCTGTCGGCCATCTATGGTGGCCCGGAAAGCTGTCGACCTGCCGGCCACTTATGGTGGCCTGTCAAGCTGCCGGCCACGTATGTTCGCCTGGTAGGCTGTCGAACTGCCGATCACCTATGGTGGCCTCGTGAGCTGTCGAGCTGCCGGCCACTTATGGTGGCCTGGTACACTGTCGAGCTGCCGACCACCTACGGTGGCCCGGTACACTATCGAGCTGCCGGCCACCTATGGTCGCCTGATACACAGTCGAGCTGTCGGCCATCTATGTTGGCCTGGTAGGCTGTCGAGCTGCCGACCACCTACGGTGGCCTGGTAAGCTGTAGAGCTGCCGGCCACTTATGGTGGCCTGGTAGACTGTCGAGCTGCCGACCACCTACGGTTTCCTGGTACACTGTCGAGCTTCCGGCCAGCTATGGTCGCCTGATACACTGTCGAGCTGCCGGCTACTTATGGTGGCCTGGTAAGCTGTAGAGCTGCCGGCCACTTATGGTGGCCTTGTACACTATCGAGCTGCCGGCCACCTATGGTCGCTTGATGCACAGTCGAGCTGTCGATGATCTATGAAGGCCTGATAAGCTGTCGAGGTGGCGGCGACCTACGTTGGCCTGGTACGCTGTCGAGCTGGCGATCACCTACGGTAGCCTGGTACACTATCGAGCTGCCGGCCACCTATGATCGCCTGATACACAGTCGAGCTTTCGGCCATCTATGGTGGCCTGATATGCTGTCGAGCTGGCGGCAACCTACGTTCGCCTGGTAGGCTGTCGAACTGCCGATCACCTATGGTAGCCTGGTACACTATCGAGCTGCCGGCCACCTATGATCGCCTGATACACAGTCGAGCTTTCGGCCATCTATGGTGGCCTGATATGCTGTCGAGCTGGCGGCAACCTACGTTCGCCTGATAGGCTGTCGAACTGCCGATCACCTATGGTGGCCTCGTGAGCTGTCGAGCTGCCGGCCACTTATGGTGGCCTGGTACACTGTCGAGCTGCCGACCACCTACGGTGGCCCGGTACACTATCGAGCTGCCGGCCACCTATGGTCGCCTGATACACAGTCGAGCTGTCGGCCATCTATGTTGGCCTGGTAGTCTGTCGAGCTGCCGACCACCTACGGTGGCCTGGTAAGCTGTAGAGCTGCCGGCCACTTATGGTGGCCTGGTACACTGTCGAGCTGCCGACCATCTACGGTTTCCTGGTACACTGTCGAGCTGCCGGCCACCTATGATCGCCTGATACACAGTCGAGCTGTCGGCCATCTATGGTGGCCCGGAAAGCTGTCGACCTGCCGGCCACTTATGGTGGCCTGTCAAGCTGCCGGCCACGTATGTTCGCCTGGTAGGCTGTCGAACTGCCGATCACCTATGGTGGCCTCGTGAGCTGTCGAGCTGCCGGCCACTTATGGTGGCCTGGTACACTGTCGAGCTGCCGACCACCTACGGTGGCCCGGTACACTATCGAGCTGCCGGCCACCTATGGTCGCCTGATACACAGTCGAGCTGTCGGCCATCTATGTTGGCCTGGTAGGCTGTCGAGCTGCCGACCACCTACGGTGGCCTGGTAAGCTGTAGAGCTGCCGGCCACTTATGGTGGCCTGGTAGACTGTCGAGCTGCCGACCACCTACGGTTTCCTGGTACACTGTCGAGCTTCCGGCCAGCTATGGTCGCCTGATACACTGTCGAGCTGCCGGCTACTTATGGTGGCCTGGTAAGCTGTAGAGCTGCCGGCCACTTATGGTGGCCTTGTACACTATCGAGCTGCCGGCCACCTATGGTCGCTTGATGCACAGTCGAGCTGTCGATGATCTATGAAGGCCTGATAAGCTGTCGAGGTGGCGGCGACCTACGTTGGCCTGGTACGCTGTCGAGCTGGCGATCACCTACGGTAGCCTGGTACACTATCGAGCTGCCGGCCACCTATGATCGCCTGATACACAGTCGAGCTTTCGGCCATCTATGGTGGCCTGATATGCTGTCGAGCTGGCGGCAACCTACGTTCGCCTGGTAGGCTGTCGAACTGCCGATCACCTATGGTGGCCTCGTGAGCTGTCGAGCTGCCGGCCACTTATGGTGGCCTGTCAAGCTGCCGGCCACGTATGTTCGCCTGGTAGGCTGTCGAACTGCCGATCACCTATGGTGGCCTCGTGAGCTGTCGAGCTGCCGGCCACTTATGGTGGCCTGGTACACTGTCGAGCTGCCGACCACCTACGGTGGCCCGGTACACTATCGAGCTGCCGGCCACCTATGGTCGCCTGATACACAGTCGAGCTGTCGGCCATCTATGTTGGCCTGGTAGGCTGTCGAGCTGCCGACCACCTACGTGGCCTGGTAAGCTGTAGAGCTGCCGGCCACTTATGGTGGCCTGGTAGACTGTCGAGCTGCCGACCACCTACGGTTTCCTGGTACACTGTCGAGCTTCCGGCCAGCTATGGTCGCCTGATACACTGTCGAGCTGCCGGCTACTTATGGTGGCCTGGTAAGCTGTAGAGCTGCCGGCCACTTATGGTGGCCTTGTACACTATCGAGCTGCCGGCCACCTATGGTCGCTTGATGCACAGTCGAGCTGTCGATGATCTATGAAGGCCTGATAAGCTGTCGAGGTGGCGGCGACCTACGTTGGCCTGGTAGGCTATCGAGCTGCCGATCACCTACGGTGGCCTGGTACAGTGTCGAGCTGCCGGCCACCTATGGTCGCCTGGTACACAATCGAGCCGCCGGCCACCTATGGCCGCCTGATAAACAGTCGAGCTGTCGGTCATCTATGGTGGCCTGATAAGCTGTCGAGCTGGCGGCGACCTACGTTGGCCTGGTATGCTGTCGAGCCGCCGATCACCTACGGTAGCCTGGTACACTATCGAGCTGCCGGCCACCTATGATCGCCTGATACACAGTCGAGCTGTCGGCCATCTATGGTAGCCTGGAATGCTGTCGACCTGCCGGCCACTTATGGTGGCCTGTCAAGCAGCCCGCCACATATGTTGGCCTGGTAGGCTGTCGCGCTGCCGACCACCTTCGGCGGCCTGGTAAGCTCTAGATCTGCCGGCCGCTTATGGTAGCCTGGTACATTGTCGAGCTGCCGACCACCTACGGTTTCCTGGTACACTGTCGAGCTGCCGGCCACCTATGATCGCCTGATACACAGTCGAGCTGTCGGCCATCTATGGTGGCCTGGAAAGCTGTCGACCTGCCGGCCACTTATGGTGGCCTGTCAAGCAGCCGGCCACGTATGTTGGCCTGGTAGGCTGTCGAGCTGCCGACCACCTACGGTGGCCTGGTAAGCTGTAGAGCTGCCGGCCACTTATGGTGGCCTGGTACACTGTCGAGCTGCCGACCACCTACGGTTTCCTGGTACACTGTCGAGCTCTAGATCTGCCGGCCACTTATGGTAGCCTAGTACACTGTCGAGCTGCCGACCACCTACGGTTTCCTGGTACACTGTCGAGCTGCCGGCCACCTATGGTCGTTTGATACACTGTCGAGCTGTCGGCCACCTATGGTCACCTGATACACTGTCGAGCTGCCGGCCACCTATGGTCGCCTAATACACTGTCGAGCTGTCGGCCACCTATGGTCACCTGATACACTGTCGAGCTGCCGACCACCTATGGTGGCCTGGAAAGCTGTCGACGTGCCGGCCACTTATGGTGGCCTGTCAAGCAGCCGGCCACGTATGTTGGCCTGGTAGGCTGTCGAGCTGCCGACCACCTACGGTGGCCTGGTAAGCTGTAGAGCTGCCGGCCACTTAGGGTGGCCTGGTACACTGTCGAGCTGTCGACCACCTACGGTGGCTTGGTACACTATCGAGCTGCCGGCCACCTATGGTCGCCTGATACACAGTCGAGCTGTCGGCCATCTATGGTGGCCTGATAAGCTGTCGAGCTGGTGGTGACCTAGGATGGCCTGGTAGGCTGTCGAGCTGTCGAGCTGCCGACCACCTATGGTGGCCTGGAAAGCTGTCGACCTGCCGGCCACTTATGGTGGCCTGACAAGCTGCCGGCCACGTATGTTGGCCTGGTAGGCTGTCGAGCTGCCGACCACCTACGGTGGCCTGGTAAGCTGTAGAGCTGCCGGCCACTTATGGTGGCCTGGTACACTGTCGAGCTGCCGACCACCTACGGTTTCCTGGTACACTGTCGAGCTGCCGGCCACCTATGGTCGCCTGATACACTGTCGAGCTGCCGACCACCTAAGGTGGCCTGGAAAGCTGTCGACCTGCCGGCCACTTATGGTGGCCTGTCAAGCTGCCGGCCACGTATGTTGGCCTGGTACACTGCCGAGCTGCCGACCACCTACGGTTTCCTGGTACAATGTCGAGCTGCCGGCCACCTATGGTCGCCTGATACACTGTCGAGCTGTCGGCCACCTATGGTCGCCTGATACACAGTCGAGCTGTCGATGATCTATGGAGGCCTGATAAGCTGTCGAGGTGGCGGCGACCTACGTTGGCCTGGTAGGCTATCGAGCTGCCGATCACCTACGGTGGCCTGGTACACTATCGAGCTGCCGACCACCTACGGTGGTCTGGTACACTGTCGAGCTGCCGGCTACCTACGGCGGCCTGGTACACTGTCGAGCTGCCGGCCACCTATGGTCGCCTGGTGCACTATCGAGCCGCCGGCCACCTATGGCCGCCTGATACACAGTCGAGCTGTCGGTCATCTATGGTGGCCTGATAAGCTGTCGAGCTGGCGGCGACCAACGTAGGCCTGGTACGCTGTCGAGCTGCCGATCACCTACGGTAGCCTGGTACACTATCGAGCTGCCGGCCACCTATGATCGCCTGATACACAGTCGAGCTGTCGGCCATCTATGGTGGCCTGGAAAGCTGTCGACCTGCCGGCCACTTATGGTGGCCTGGTACACTGTCGAGCTGTCGGCCATCTATGTTGGCCTGGTAGTCTGTCGAGCTGCCGACCACCTACGGTGGCCTGGTAAGCTGTCGACCTGCCGACCACGTATGTTGGCCTGGTAGGCTGTCGAGCTGCCGACCACCTACGGTGGCCTGGTAGGCTGTAGAGCTGCCGGCAACTTATGGTGGCCTGGTACACTGTCGGCCACCTATGGTCGCCTGATACACTGTCGTGCTGCCGACCACCTAAGGTGGCCTGGAAAGCTGTCGACCTGCCGGCCACTTATGGTGGCCTGTCAAGCTGCCGGCCACGTATGTTGGCCTGGTACACTGTCGAGCTGCCGACCACCTACGGTTTCCTGGTACACTATCGAGCTGCCGATCACCTACAGTGGCCTGGTACACTATCGAGCTGCCCACCACCTACGGTGGCCTGGTACACTGTCGAGCTGCCGGCTACCTACGGTGGCCTGGTACACTGCCGAGCTGCCGGCCACCTATGGTCGCCTGGTACAAAATCGAGCCCCCGGCCACCTATGGCCTCCTGATACAGAGTCGAGCTGTCGGTCATCTATGGTGGCCTGATAAGCTGTCGAGCTGGCGGCGACCTACGTTGGCCTGGTACGCTGTCGAGCCGCCGATCACCTACGGTAGCCTGGTACACTATCGAGCTGCCGGCCACCTATGATCGCCTGATACACAGTCGAGCTGTCGGCCATCTATGGTGGCCTGGAAAGCTGTCGACCTGCCGGCCACTTATGGTGGCCTGGAAAGCTGTCGACCTGCCGGCCACTTATGGTGGCCTGACAAGCTGCCGGCCACGTATGTTGGCCTGGTAGGCTGTCGAGCTGCCGACCACCTACGGTGGCCTGGTAAGCTGTAGAGCTGCCGGCCACGTATGTTGGCCTGGTACACTGTCGAGCTGCCGACCACCTACGGTTTCCTGGTACACTATCGAGCTGCCGATCACCTACAGTGGCCTGGTACACTATCGAGCTGCCCACCACCTACGGTGGCCTGGTACACTGTCGAGCCGCCGATCACCTACGGTAGCCTGGTACACTATCGAGCTGCCGGCCACCTATGATCGCCTGATACACAGTCGAGCTGTCGGCCATCTATGGTGGCCTGGAAAGCTGTCGACCTGCCGGCCACTTATGGTGGCCTGGTACACTGTCGAGCTGTCGGCCATCTATGTTGGCCTGGTAGTCTGTCGAGCTGCCGACCACCTACGGTGGCCTGGTAAGCTGTCGACCTGCCGGCCACGTATGTTGGCCTGGTACACTGTCGAGCTGCCGACCACCTACGGTTTCCTGGTACACTGTCGAGCTGCCGGCCACCTATGGTCGCCTGATACCCTGTCGAGCTGCCGACCACCTAAGGTGGCCTGGAAAGCTGTCGACCTGCCGGCCACTTATGGTGGCCTGTCAAGCTGCCGGCCACGTATGTTGGCCTGGTACACTGCCGAGCTGCCGACCACCTACGGTTTCCTAGTACAATGTCGAGCTGCCGGCCACCTACGGTGGCCTGGTACACTGTCGAGCTGCCGGCCACCTATGGTCGCCTGGTACACAATCGAGCCGCCGGCCACCTATGGCCGCCTGGTACACTGTCGAGCTGCCGGCCACCTATGGTCGCCTGGTACACTGTCGAGCTGTCGGCCATCTTTGTTGGCCTGGTAGGCTGTCGAGCTGCCGACCACCTACGGTGGCCTGGTAAGCTGTCGACCTGCCGGCCACGTATGTTGGCCTGGTAGGCTGTCGAGCTGCCGACCACCTACGGTGGCCTGGTAAGCTGTAGAACTGCCGGCCACTTATGGTGGCCTGGTACACTGTCGAGCTGCCGACCACCTACGGTTTCCTGGTACACTGTCGAGCTGCCGGCCACCTATGGTCGCCTGATACACCGTCGAGCTGCCGACCACCTAAGGTGGCCTGGATAGCTGTCGACCTGCCGGCCACTTATGGTGGCCTGTCAAGCTGCCGGCCATGTATGTTGGCCTGGTACACTGCCGAGCTGCCGACCACCTACGGTTTCCTGGTACAATGTCGAGCTGCCGGCCACCTATGGTCGCCTGATACACTGTCGAGCTGTCGGCCACCTATGGTCGCCTGATACACAGTCGAGCTGTCGATGATCTATGGAGGCCTGATAAGCTGTAGAGGTGGCGGCGACCTACGTTGGCCTGGTAGGCTATCGAGCTGCCGATCACCTACGGTGGCCTGGTAAGCTGTAGAGCTGCCGGCCACTTATGGTGGCCTGGTAGACTGTCGAGCTGCCGACCACCTACGGTTTCCTGGTACACTGTCGAGCTGCCGGCCACCTATGTTCGCCTGAGACACTGTCGAGCTGCCGGCTACCTATGGTGGCCTGGTAAGCTGTAGAGTTGCCGGCCACGTATGGTAGCCTGGTACACTGTCGAGCTGCCGACCACCTACGGTGACCTGGTAAGCTGTAGAGCTGCCGGCCACTTATGGTGGCCTGGTACACTGTCGAGCTGCCGACCACCTACGGTTTCCTGGTACATTGTCTAGCTGCCGGCCACCTATGGTCGCCTGATACACTGTCGAGCTGTCGGCCGCCTATGGTCGCCTGATACACAGTCGAGCTGTCGGCCATCTATGTTGGCCTGGTAGGCTGTCGAGCTGCCGACCACTTATGGAGGCCTGGTAGACTGTCGAGCTGCCGACCACCTACGGTTTCCTGGTACACTGTCGAGCTGCCGGCCACCTATGTTCGCCTGATACACTGTCGAGCTGCCGGCTACCTATGGTGGCCTGGTAAACTGTCGAGCTGCCGGCCACGTATGGTAGCCTGTTAAACTGTCGACCTGTAGACCACCTACATATGTTACCTTGGTACGCTGTCGAGCTGCCGACCACCTACGGTGGCCTGGTAAGCTGTAGAGCTGCCGGCCACTTATGGTGGCCTGGTACACTGTCGAGCTGCCGACCCCTTACGGTGGCCTGGTACACTATCGAGCCGCCGGCCACCTATGGTCGCCTGATACACAGTCGAGCTGTCGGCCATCTATGTTGGCCTGGTAGTCTGTCGAGCTGCCGACCACCTACGGCCGCCTGGTAAGCTGTAGAGCTGCCGGCTACCTACGGTGGCCTGGTACACAATCGAGCTGCCGGCCACCTATGGTCGCCTGGTACACTATCGAGCCGCCGGCCACCTATGGTCGCCTGATACACAGTCGAGCTGTCGGTCATCTATGGTGGGCTGATAAGCTGTCGAGCTGGCGGCGACCTACGTTGGCCTTGTACGCTGTCGAGCTGCCGATCACCTACGGTAGCCTGGTACACTATCGAGCTGCCGGCCACCTATGATCGCCTGATACACAGTCGAGCTGTCGGCCATCTATGGTGGCCTCATAAGCTGTCGAGCTGGCGGCAACCTACGTTCGCCTGGTAGGCTGTCGAACTGCCGGCCACTTATGGTGGCCTGGTACACTGTCGGGCTGTCGGCCACCTATGGTCGCCTAATACACTATCGAGCTGCCGACCACCTATGGTGGCCTGGAAAGCTGTCGACCTGCCGGCCACTTATGGTAGCCTGTCAAGCTGCCGGCCACGTATGTTGACCTGATACACTATCGAGCTGCTGATCACCTACGGTGGCCTGGTACACTGTCGAGCTGCCGACCACCTACGGTGGCTTGGTACACTATCGAGCTGCCGGCCACCTATGGTCGCCTGATACACAGTCGAGCTGTCGGCCATCTATGGTGGCCAGATAAGCTGTCGAGCCGGTGGTGACCTATGATGGCCTGGTAGGCTGTCGAGCTGTCGAGCTGCCGACCACCTCTGGTGGCCTGGAAAGCTGTCGACCTGCCGGCCACTTATGGTGGCCTGACAAGCTGCCGGCCACGTATGTTGGCCTGGTAGGCTGTCGAGCTGCCGACCACCTACGGTGGCCTGGTAAGCTGTAGAGCTGCCGGCCACTTATGGTGGCCTGGTACACTGTCGAGCTGCCGACCACCTACGGTTTCCTGGTACACTGTCGAGCTGCCGGCCACCTATGGTCGCCTGATACACTGTCGAGCTGCCGACCACCTAAGGTGGCCTGGAAAGCTGTCGACCTGCCGGCCACTTATGGTGGCCTGTCAAGCTGCCGGCCACGTATGTTGGCCTGTTGGCCTGGTACACTGCCGAGCTGCCGACCACCTACGGTTTCCTGGTACAATGTCGAGCTGCCGGCCACCTATGGTCGCCTGATACACAGTCGAGCTGTCGATGATCTATGGAGGCCTGATAAGCTGTCGAGGTGGCGGCGACCTACGTTGGCCTGGTAGGCTATCGAGCTGCCGATCACCTACGGTGGCCTGGTACACTATCGAGCTGCCGACCACCTACGGTGGCCTGGTACACTGTCGAGCTGCCGGCTACCTACGGCGGCCTGGTACACTATCGAGCCGCCGGCCACCTATGGCCGCCTGATACACAGTCGAGCTGTCGGTCATCTATGGTGGCCTGATAAGCTGTCGAGCTGGCGGCGACCAACGTAGGCCTGGTACGCTGTCGAGCTGCCGATCACCTACGGTAGCCTGGTACACTATCGAGCTGCCGGCCACCTATGATCGCCTGATACACAGTCGAGCTGTCGGCCATCTATGGTGGCCTGGAAAGCTGTCGACCTGCCGGCCACTTATGGTGGCCTGGTACACTGTCGAGCTGTCGGCCATCTATGTTGGCCTGGTAGTCTGTCGAGCTGCCGACGACCTACGGTGGCCTGGTAAGCTGTCGACCTGCCGACCACGTATGTTCGCCTGGTAGGCTGTCCAGCTGCCGACCACCTACGGTGGCCTGGTAAGCTGTAGAGCTGCCGGCAACTTATGGTGGCCTGGTACACTGTCGAGCTGCCGACCACCTACGGTTTCCTGGTACACTGTCGAGCTGCCGGCCACCTATGGTCGCCTGATACACTGTCGAGCTGCCGACCACCTAAGGTGGCCTGGAAAGCTGTCGACCTGCCGGCCACTTATGGTGGCCTGTCAAGCTGCCGGCCACGTATGTTGGCCTGGTACACTGCCGAGCTGCCGACCACCTACGGTTTCCTGGTACACTGTCGAGCTGTCGGCCACCTATGGTCGCCTGATACACAGTCGAGCTGTCGATGATCTATGGAGGCCTGATAAGCTGTCGAGGTGGCGTCGACCTACGTTGGCCTGGTAGGCTATCGAGCTGCCGATCACCTACGGTGGCCTGGTACACTATCGAGCTGCCGACCACCTACGGTGGCCTGGTACACTGTCGAGCTGCCGGCCACCTACGGCGGCCTGGTACACTATCGAGCCGCCGGCCACCTATGGCCGCCTGATACACAGTCGAGCTGTCGGTCATCTATGGTGGCCTGATAAGCTGTCGAGCTGGCGGCGACCAACGTAGGCCTGGTACGCTGTCGAGCTGCCGATCACCTACGGTAGCCTGGTACACTATCGAGCTGCCGGCCACCTATGATCGCCTGATACACAGTCGAGCTGTCGGCCATCTATGGTGGCCTGGAAAGCTGTCGACCTGCCGGCCACTTATGGTGGCCTGGTACACTGTCGAGCTGTCGGCCATCTATGTTGGCCTGGTAGTCTGTCGAGCTGCCGACCACCTATGGTGGCCTGGTAAGCTGTCGACCTGCCGACCACGTATGTTCGCCTGGTAGGCTGTCGAGCTGCCGACCACCTACGGTGGCCTGGTAAGCTGTAGAGCTGCCGGCAACTTATGGTGGCCTGGTACACTGTCGAGCTGCCGACCACCTACGGTTTCCTGGTACACTGTCGAGCTGCCGGCCACCTATGGTCGCCTGATACACTGTCGTGCTGCCGACCACCTAAGGTGGCCTGGAAAGCTGTCGACCTGCCGGCCACTTATGCTGGCCTGTCAAGCTGCCGGCCACGTATGTTGGCCTGGTACACTGTCGAGCTGCCGACCACCTACGGTTTCCTGGTACACTATCGAGCTGCCGATCACCTACAGTGGCCTGGTACACTATCGAGCTGCCCACCACCTACGGTGGCCTGGTACACTGTCGAGCTGCCGGCTACCTACGGTGGCCTGGTACACTGCCGAGCTGCCGGCCACCTATGGTCGCCTGGTACAAAATCGAGCCGCCGGCCACCTATGGCCTCCTGATACACAGTCGAGCTGTCGGTCATCTATGGTGGCCTGATAAGCTGTCGAGCTGGCGGCGACCTACGTTGGCCTGGTACGCTGTCGAGCCGCCGATCACCTACGGTAGCCTGGTACACTATCGAGCTGCCGGCCACCTATGATCGCCTGATACACAGTCGAGCTGTCGGCCATCTATGGTGGCCTGGAAAGCTGTCGACCTGCCGGCCACTTATGGTGGTCTGGTACACTGTCGAGCTGTCGGCCATCTATGTTGGCCTGGTAGTCTGTCGAGCTGCCGACCACCTACGGTGGCCTGGTAAGCTGTCGACCTGCCGACCACGTATGTTGGCCTGGTAGGCTGTCGAGCTGCCGACCACCTACGGTGGCCTGGTAAGCTGTAGAGCTGCCGGCAACTTATGGTGGCCTGGTACACTGTCGAGCTGCCGGCCACCTATGGTCGCCTGATACACTGTCGTGCTGCCGACCACCTAAGGTGGCCTGGAAAGCTGTCGACCTACCGGCCACTTATGGTGGCCTGTCAAGCTGCCGGCCACGTATGTTGGCCTGGTACACTGTCGAGCTGCCGACCACCTACGGTTTCCTGGTACACTATCGAGCTGCCGATCACCTACAGTGGCCTGATACACTATCGAGCTGCCGACCACCTACGGTGGCCTGGTACACTGTCGAGCTGCCGGCTACCTACGGTGGCCTGGTACACTGCCGAGCTGCCGGCCACCTATGGTCGCCTGGTACAAAATCGAGCCGCCGGCCACCTATGGCCTCCTGATACACAGTCGAGCTGTCGGTCATCTATGGTGGCCTGATAAGGCGCCGAGCTGGCGGCGACCTACGTTGGCCTGGTACGCTGTCGAGCCGCCGATCACCTACGGTAGCCTGGTACACTATCGAGCTGCCGGCCACCTATGATCGCCTGATACACAGTCGAGCTGTCGGCCATCTATGGTGGCCTGGAAAGCTGTCGACCTGCCGGCCACTTATGGTGGCCTGGTACACTGTCTAGCTGTCGGCCATCTATGTTGGCCTGGTAGTCTGTCGAGCTGCCGACCACCTACGGTGGCCTGGTAAGCTGTCGACCTGCCAGCCACGTATGTTGGCCTGGTACACTGTCGAGCTGCCGACCACCTACGGTTTCCTGGTACACTGTCGAGCTGCCGGCCACCTATGGTCGCCTGATACACTGTCGAGCTGCCGACCACCTAAGGTGGCCTGGAAAGCTGTCGACCTGCCGGCCACTTATGGTGGCCTGTCAAGCTGCCGGCCACGTATGTTGACCTGGTACACTGCCGAGCTGCCGACCACCTACGGTTTCCTGGTACAATGTCGAGCTGCCGGCCACCTACGGTGGCCTGGTACACTGTCGAGCTGCCGGCCACCTATGGTCGCCTGGTACACAATCGAGCCGCCGGCCACCTATGGCCGCCTGGTACACTGTCGAGCTGCCGGCCACCTATGGTCGCCTGGAACACTGTCGAGCTGTCGGCCATCTTTGTTGGCCTGGTAGGCTGTCGAGCTGCCGACCACCTACGGTGGCCTGGTAAGCTGTCGACCTGCCGGCCACGTATGTTGGCCTGGTAGGCTGTCGAGCTGCCGACCACCTACGGTGGCCTGGTGAGCTGTAGAACTGCCGGCCACTTATGGTGGCCTGGTACACTGTCGAGCTGCCGACCACCTACGGTTTCCTGGTACACTGTCGAGCTGCCGGCCACCTATGGTCGCCTGATACACCGTCGAGCTGCCGACCACCTAAGGTGGCCTGGATAGCTGTCGACCTGCCGGCCACTTATGGTGGCCTGTCAAGCTGCCGGCCATGTATGTTGGCCTGGTACACTGCCGAGCTGCCGACCACCTACGGTTTCCTGGTACAATGTCGAGCTGCCGGCCACCTATGGTCGCCTGATACACTGTCGAGCTGTCGGCCACCTATGGTCGCCTGATACACAGTCGAGCTGTCGATGATCTATGGAGGCCTGATAAGCTGTCGAGGTGGCGGCGACCTACGTTGGCCTGGTAGGCTATCGAGCTGCCGATCACCTACGGTGGCCTGGTACACTATCGAGCTGCCGTCCACCTACGGTGGCCTGGTACACTGTCGAGCTGCCGGCTACCTACGACGGCCTGGTACACTGTCGAGCTGCCGGCCACCTATGGTCGCCTGGTACACTATCGAGCCGCCGGCCACCTATGGCCGCCTGATACACAGTCGAGCTGTCGGTCATCTATGGTGGCCTGATAAGCTGTCGAGCTGGCGGCGACCAACGTAGGCCTGGTACGCTGTCGAGCTGGCGATCACCTACGGTAGCCTGGTACACTATCGAGCTGCCGGCCACCTATGATCGCCTGATACACAGTCGGGCTGTCGGCCATCTATGGTGGCTTGATAAGCTGTCGAGCTGGCGGCGACCTACGTTCGCCTGGTAGGCTGTCGAGCTGCCGATCACCTATGGTGGCCTCGTAAGCTGTCGAGCTGCCGGCCACTTATGGTGGCCTGGTACACTGTCGAGCTGCCGACCACCTACGGTGGCCCGGTACACTATCGAGCTGCCAGCCACCTATCGTCGCCTGATACACAGTCGAGCTGTCGGCCATCTATGGTCGCCTGATACACTGTCGAGCTGTCAGCCACCTATGGTCGCCTGATACACAGTCGAGCTGTCGGCCATCTAGCTTGGCCTGGTAAACTGTCGAGCTGCCGGCCACGTATGGTAGCCTGGTAAACTGTCGACCTGTAGACCACCTACATATGTTACCTTGGTAAGCTGTCGAGCTGCCGACCACCTACGGTGGCCTGGTAAGCTGTAGAGATGCCGGCCACTTATGGTGGCTTGGTACACTGTCGAGCTGCCGACCACCTACGGTGGCCTGGTACACTATCCAGCTGCCGGCCATCTATGGTCGCCTGATACACAGTCGAGCTGTCGGCCATCTATGTTGGCCTGGTAGTCTGTCGAGCTGCCGACCACCTACGGTGGCCTGGTAAGCTGTAGAGCTGCCGGCCACTTATGGTGGCCTGGTACACTGTCGAGCTGCCGACCACCTACGGTTTCCTGGTACATTGTCGAGCTGCCGGCCACCTATGGTCGCCTGATACACTGTCGAGCTGTCGGCCGCCTATGGTCGCCTGATACACAGTCGAGCTGTCGGCCATCTATGTTGGCCTGGTAGGCTGTCGAGCTGCCGACCACCTACGGTGGCCTGGTAAGCTGTAGAGCTGCCGGCCACTTATGGTGGCCTGGTAGACTGTCGAGCTGCCGACCACCTACGGTTTCCTGGTACAGTGTCGAGCTGCCGGCCACCTATGTTCGTCTGATACACTGTCGAGCTGCCGGCTACCTATGGTGGCCTGGTAAACTGTCGAGCTGCCGGCCACGTATGGTAGCCTGTTAAACTGTCGACCTGTAGACCACCTACATATGTTACCTTGGTACGCTGTCGAGCTGCCGACCACCTACGGTGGCCTGGTAAGCTGTAGAGCTGCCGGCCACTTATGGTGGCCTGGTACACTGTCGAGCTGCCGACCCCTTACGGTGGCCTGGTACACTATCGAGCCGCCGGCCACCTATGGTCGCCTGATACACAGTCGAGCTGTCGGCCATCTATGTTGGCCTGGTAGTCTGTCGAGCTGCCGACCACCTACGGCCGCCTGGTAAGCTGTAGAGCTGCCGGCTACCTACGGTGGCCTGGTACACTATCGAGCTGCCGGCCACCTATGGTCGCCTGGTACACTATCGAGCCGCCGGCCACCTATGGTCGCCTGATACACTGTCGAGCTGTCGGCCACCTATGGTCGCCTGATACACTGTCGAGCTGTCGGCCACCTATGGTCGCCTGGTAAGCTGTAGAGCTGCCGGCTACCTACGGTGACCTAGTACACTGTCGAGCTGCCGGCCACCTATGGTCGCCTGGTACACTATCGAGCCGCCTGCCACCTATGGTCGCCTGATACACAGTCGAGCTGTCGGTCATCTATGGTGGGCTGATAAGCTGTCAAGCTGGCGGCGACCTACGTTGGCCTGGTACGCTGTCGAGCTGCCGATCACCTACGGTAGCCTGGTACACTATCGAGCTGCCGGCCACCTATGATCGCCTGATACACAGTCGAGCTGTCGGCCATCAATGGTGGCCTAGAAAGCTGTCGACCTGCCGGCCACTTATGGTGGCCTGGTACACTGTCGAGCTGTCGGCCATCTATGTTGGCCTGGTAGTCTGTCGAGCTGCCGACCACCTACGGTGGCCTGGTAAGCTGTCGACCTGCCGACCACGTATGTTGGCCTGGTAGGCTGTCGAGCTGCCGACCACCTACGGTGGCCTGGTAAGCTGTAGAGCTGCCGGCAACTTATGGTGGCCTGGTACACTGTCGAGCTGCCGGCCACCTATGGTCGCCTGATACACTGTCGTGCTGCCGACCACCTAAGGTGGCCTGGAAAGCTGTCGACCTACCGGCCACTTATGGTGGCCTGTCAAGCTGCCGGCCACGTATGTTGGCCTGGTACACTGTCGAGCTGCCGACCACCTACGGTTTCCTGGTACACTATCGAGCTGCCGATCACCTACAGTGGCCTGGTACACTATCGAGCTGCCGACCACCTACGGTGGCCTGGTACACTGTCGAGCTGCCGGCTACCTACGGTGGCCTGGTACACTGCCGAGCTGCCGGCCACCTATGGTCGCCTGGTACAAAATCGAGCCGCCGGCCACCTATGGCCTCCTGATACACAGTCGAGCTGTCGGTCATCTATGGTGGCCTGATAAGCTGCCGAGCTGGCGGCGACCTACGTTGGCCTGGTACGCTGTCGAGCCGCCGATCACCTACGGTAGCCTGGTACACTATCGAGCTGCCGGCCACCTATGATCGCCTGATACACAGTCGAGCTGTCGGCCATCTATGGTGGCCTGGAAAGCTGTCGACCTGCCGGCCACTTATGGTGGCCTGGTACACTGTCGAGCTGTCGGCCATCTATGTTGGCCTGGTAGTCTGTCGAGCTGCCGACCACCTACGGTGGCCTGGTAAGCTGTCGACCTGCCGGCCACGTATGTTGGCCTGGTACACTGTCGAGCTGCCGACCACCTACGGTTTCCTGGTACACTGTCGAGCTGCCGGCCACCTATGGTCGCCTGATACACTGTCGAGCTGCCGACCACCTAAGGTGGCCTGGAAAGCTGTCGACCTGCCGGCCACTTATGGTGGCCTGTCAAGCTGCCGGCCACGTATGTTGACCTGGTACACTGCCGAGCTGCCGACCACCTACGGTTTCCTGGTACAATGTCGAGCTGCCGGCCACCTACGGTGGCCTGGTACACTGTCGAGCTGCCGGCCACCTATGGTCGCCTGGTACACAATCGAGCCGCCGGCCACCTATGGCCGCCTGGTACACTGTCGAGCTGCCGGCCACCTATGGTCGCCTGGAACACTGTCGAGCTGTCGGCCATCTTTGTTGGCCTGGTAGGCTGTCGAGCTGCCGACCACCTACGGTGGCCTGGTAAGCTGTCGACCTGCCGGCCACGTATGTTGGCCTGGTAGGCTGTCGAGCTGCCGACCACCTACGGTGGCCTGGTAAGCTGTAGAACTGCCGGCCACTTATGGTGGCCTGGTACACTGTCGAGCTGCCGACCACCTACGGTTTCCTGGTACACTGTCGAGCTGCCGGCCACCTATGGTCGCCTGATACACCGTCGAGCTGCCGACCACCTAAGGTGGCCTGGATAGCTGTCGACCTGCCGGCCACTTATGGTGGCCTGTCAAGCTGCCGGCCATGTATGTTGGCCTGGTACACTGCCGAGCTGCCGACCACCTACGGTTTCCTGGTACAATGTCGAGCTGCCGGCCACCTATGGTCGCCTGATACACTGTCGAGCTGTCGGCCACCTATGGTCGCCTGATACACAGTCGAGCTGTCGATGATCTATGGAGGCCTGATAAGCTGTCGAGGTGGCGGCGACCTACGTTGGCCTGGTAGGCTATCGAGCTGCCGATCACCTACGGTGGCCTGGTACACTATCGAGCTGCCGTCCACCTACGGTGGCCTGGTACACTGTCGAGCTGCCGGCTACCTACGACGGCCTGGTACACTGTCGAGCTGCCGGCCACCTATGGTCGCCTGGTACACTATCGAGCCGCCGGCCACCTATGGCCGCCTGATACACAGTCGAGCTGTCGGTCATCTATGGTGGCCTGATAAGCTGTCGAGCTGGCGGCGACCAACGTAGGCCTGGTACGCTGTCGAGCTGGCGATCACCTACGGTAGCCTGGTACACTATCGAGCTGCCGGCCACCTATGATCGCCTGATACACAGTCGGGCTGTCGGCCATCTATGGTGGCTTGATAAGCTGTCGAGCTGGCGGCGACCTACGTTCGCCTGGTAGTCTGTCGAGCTGCCGATCACCTACGGTGGCCTCGTAAGCTGTCGAGCTGCCGGCCACTTATGGTGGCCTGGTACACTGTCGAGCTGCCGACCACCTACGGTGGCCCGGTACACTATCGAGCTGCCAGCCACCTATCGTCGCCTGATACACAGTCGAGCTGTCGGCCATCTATGGTCGCCTGATACACTGTCGAGCTGTCAGCCACCTATGGTCGCCTGATACACAGTCGAGCTGTCGGCCATCTAGGTTGGCCTGGTAAACTGTCGAGCTGCCGGCCACGTATGGTAGCCTGGTAAACTGTCGACCTGTAGACCACCTACATATGTTACCTTGGTAAGCTGTCGAGCTGCCGACCACCTACGGTGGCCTGGTAAGCTGTAGAGATGCCGGCCACTTATGGTGGCTTGGTACACTGTCGAGCTGCCGACCACCTACGGTGGCCTGGTACACTATCCAGCTGCCGGCCATCTATGGTCGCCTGATACACAGTCGAGCTGTCGGCCATCTATGTTGGCCTGGTAGTCTGTCGAGCTGCCGACCACCTACGGTGGCCTGGTAAGCTGTAGAGCTGCCGGCCACTTATGGTGGCCTGGTACACTGTCGAGCTGCCGACCACCTACGGTTTCCTGGTACATTGTCGAGCTGCCGGCCACCTATGGTCGCCTGATACACTGTCGAGCTGTCGGCCGCCTATGGTCGCCTGATACACAGTCGAGCTGTCGGCCATCTATGTTGGCCTGGTAGGCTGTCGAGCTGCCGACCACCTACGGTGGCCTGGTAAGCTGTAGAGCTGCCGGCCACTTATGGTGGCCTGGTAGACTGTCGAGCTGCCGACCGCCTACGGTTTCCTGGTACAGTGTCGAGCTGCCGGCCACCTATGTTCGTCTGATACACTGTCGAGCTGCCGGCTACCTATGGTGGCCTGGTAAACTGTCGAGCTGCCGGCCACGTATGGTAGCCTGTTAAACTGTCGACCTGTAGAACACCTACATATGTTACCTTGGTACGCTGTCGAGCTGCCGACCACCTACGGTGGCCTGGTAAGCTGTAGAGCTGCCGGCCACTTATGGTGGCCTGGTACACTGTCGAGCTGCCGACCCCTTACGGTGGCCTGGTACACTATCGAGCCGCCGGCCACCTATGGTCGCCTGATACACAGTCGAGCTGTCGGCCATCTATGTTGGCCTGGTAGTCTGTCGAGCTGCCGACCACCTACGGCCGCCTGGTAAGCTGTAGAGCTGCCGGCTACCTACGGTGGCCTGGTACACTATCGAGCTACCGGCCACCTATGGTCGCCTGGTACACTATCGAGCCGCCGGCCACCTATGGTCGCCTGATACACAGTCGAGCTGTCGGTCATCTATGGTGGGCTGATAAGCTGTCGAGCTGGCGGCGACCTACGTTGGCCTGGTACGCTGTCGAGCTGCCGATCACCTACGGTAGCCTGGTACACTATCGAGCTGCCGGCCACCTATGATCGCCTGATACACAGTCGAGCTGTCGGCCATCTATGGTGGCCTCATAAGCTGTCGAGCTGGCGGCAACCTACGTTCGCCTGGTAGGCTGTCGAACTGCCGGCCACTTATGGTGGCCTGGTACACTGTCGAGCTGTCGGCCACCTATGGTCGCCTGATACACTGTCGAGCTGCCGACCACCTATGGTGGCCTGGAAAGCTGTCGACCTGCCGGCCACTTATGGTGGCCTGTCAAGCTGCCGGCCACGTATGTTGGCCTGATACACTATCGAGCTGCCGATCACCTACGGTGGCCTGGTACACTGTCGAGCTGCCGGCCACCTATGGTCGCCTGATACACTATCGAGCTGCCGATCACCTACGGTGGCCTGGTACACTATCGAGCTGCCGGCCACCTATGGCCGCCTGATACACAGTCGAGCTGTCGGTTTCCTGGTACACTGTCGAGCTGCCGGCCACCTATAGTCACCTGATACACTGTCGAGCTGTCGGCCACCTATGGTCACCTGATACACTGTCGAGCTGCCGACCACCTATGGTGGCCTGGAAAGCTGTCGACCTGCCGGCCACTTATGGTGGCCTGTCAAGCTGCCGGCCACGCATGTTGGCCTGGTAGGCTGTCGAGCTGCCGACCACCTACGGTGGCCTGGTAGGCTGTAGAGCTGCCGGCCACTTATGGTGGCCTGTCAAGCTGCCGGCCACGCATGTTGGCCTGGTACACAATCGAGCCGCCGGCCACCTATGGCCGCCTGATACACAGTCGAGCTGTCGGTTTCCTGGTACACTGTCGAGCTGCCGGCCACCTATAGTCACCTGATACACTGTCGAGCTGTCGGCCACCTATGGTCACCTGATACACTGTCGAGCTGCCGACCACCTATGGTGGCCTGGATAGCTGTCGACCTGCCGGCCACTTATGGTGGCCTGTCAAGCTGCCGGCTACCTACGACGGCCTGGTACACTGTCGAGCTGCCGGCCACCTATGGTCGCCTGGTACACTATCGAGCCGCCGGCCACCTATGGCCGCCTGATACACAGTCGAGCTGTCGGTCATCTATGGTGGCCTGATAAGCTGTCGAGCTGGCGGCGACCAACGTAGGCCTGGTACGCTGTCGAGCTGCCGATCACCTACGGTAGCCTGGTACACTATCGAGCTGCCGGCCACCTATGATCGCCTGATACACAGTCGGGCTGTCGGCCATCTATGGTCGCCTGATACACTGTCGAGCTGTCAGCCACCTATGGTCGCCTGATACACATTCGAGCTTACGGCCATCTATGTTGGCCTGGTAAACTGTCGAGCTGCCAGCCACGTATGGTAGCCTGGTAAACTGTCGACCTGTAGACCACCTACATATGTTACCTTGGTAAGCTGTCGAGCTGCCGACCACCTACGGTGGCCTGGTAAGCTGTAGAGTTGCCGGCCACTTATGGTGGCCTGGTACACTGTCGAGCTGCGACCACCTACGATGGCCTGGTACACTATCGAGCTGCCGGCCACCTATGGTCGCCTGATACACAGTCGAGCTGTCGGCCATCTATGTTGGCCTGGAAGTCTGTCGAGCTGCCGACCACCTACGGTGGCCTGGTAAGCTGTAGAGCTGCCGACCACTTATGGTGGCCTGGTACACTGTCGAGCTGCCGACCACCTACGGTTTCCTGGTACATTGTCGAGCTGCCGGCCACCTATGGTCGCCTGATACACTGTCGAGCTGTCGGCCACCTATGGTCGCCTGATACACAGTCGAGCTGTCGGCCATCTATGTTGGCCTGGTAGGCTGTCGAGCTGCCGACCACCTACGGTGGCCTGGTAAGCTGTATAGCTGCCGGCCACTTATGGTGGCCTGGTAGACTGCCGAGCTGCCGACCACCTACGGTTTCCTGGTACACTGTCGAGCTGCCGGCCACCTATGTTCGCCTGATACACTGTCGGGCTGCCGGCTACCTATGGTGGCCTGGTAAATTGTCGAGCTGCCGGCCACGTATGGTAGCCTGGTAAACTGTCGACCTGTAGACCACCTACATATGTTACCTTGGTACGCTGCCGAGCTGCCGACCACCTACGGTGGCCTGGTAAGCTGTATAGCTGCCGGCCACTTATGGTGGCCTGGTACACTGTCGAGCTGACGACCCCCTACGGTGGCCTGGTACACTATCGAGCCGCCGGCCACCTATGGTCGCCTGATACACAGTCGGGCTGTCGGCCATCTATGTTGGCCTGGTAGTCTGTCGAGCTGCCGACCACCTACGGTCGCCTGGTAAGCTGTAGAGCTGCCGGCTACCTACGGTGACCTAGTACACTGTCGAGCTGCCGGCCACCTATGGTCGCCTGGTACACTATCGAGCCGCCGGCCACCTATGGTCGCCTGATACACAGTCGAGCTGTCGGTCATCTATGGTGGGCTGATAAGCTGTCAAGCTGGCGGCGACCTACGTTGGCCTGGTACGCTGTCGAGCTGCCGATCACCTACGGTAGCCTGGTACACTATCGAGCTGCCGGCCACCTATGATCGCCTGATACACAGTCGAGCTGTCGGCCATCTATGGTGGCCTCATAAGCTGTCGAGCTGGCGGCAACCTACGTTCGCCTGGTAGGCTGTCGAACTGCCGGCCACTTATGGTGGCCTGGTACACTGTCGAGCTGTCGGCCACCTATGGTCGCCTGATACACTGTCGAGCTGCCGACCACCTATGTTGGCCTGGAAAGCTGTCGACCTGCCGGCCACTTATGGTGGCCTGTCAAGCTGCCGGCCACGTATGTTGGCCTGATACACTATCGAGCTGCCGATCACCTACGGTGGCCTGGTACACTGTCGAGCTGCCGGCCACCTATGGTCGCCTGATACACTATCGAGCTGCCGATCACCTACGGTGGCCTGGTACACTATCGAGCTGCCGACCACCTACGGTGGCCTGGTACACAATCGAGCCGCCGGCCACCTATGGCCGCCTGATACACAGTCGAGCTGTCGGTTTCCTGGTACACTGTCGAGCTGCCGGCCACCTATAGTCGCCTGATACACTGTCGAGCTGCCGGCCACCTATGGTCACCTGATACACTGTCGAGCTGCCGACCACCTATGGTGGCCTGGAAAGCTGTCGACCTGCCGGCCACTTATGGTGGCCTGTCAAGCTGCCGGCCACGCATGTTGGCCTGGTAGGCTGTCGAGCTGCCGACCACCTACGGTGGCCTGGTAAGCTGTAGAGCTGCCGGCCACCTATGGTCGCCTGATACACTGTCGAGCTGCCGACCACCTAAGGAGGCCTGGAAAGCTGTCGACCTGCCGGCCACTTATGGTGGCCTGTCAAGCTGCCGGCCACGTATGTTGGCCTGGTACACTGCCGAGCTGCCGACCACCTACGGTTTCCTGGTACAATGTCGAGCTGCCGGCCACCTATGGTCGCCTGATACACTGTCGAGCTGTCGGCCACCTATGGTCGCCTGATACACAGTCGAGCTGTCGATGATCTATGGGGGCCTGATAAGCTGTCGAGCTGGCGGCGACCTACGTTGGCCTGATATCCTGTCGACCTGCCGATCACCTACGGTGGCCTTATACACTATCGAGCTGCCGACCACCTACGGTGGCCTGGTACACTGTCGAGCTGCCGGCTACCTACGGCGGCCTGGTACACTGTCGAGCTGCCGGCCACCTATGGTCGCCTGGTACACTGTCGAGCCGCCGGCCACCTATGGCCGCCTGATACACCGGCCGGCCATCTATGGTCGCCTGATATGGTCGCCTGATACACTTTCAAGCTGCCGGCCACCTATGGTCGCCTGATACACAGTCGAGCTGTCGATGATCTATGGAGGCCTGATAAGCTGTCGAGCTGGCGGCGACCTACGTTGGCCTGGTAGGCTATCGAGCTGCCGATCACCTACGGTGGCCTGGTACACTATCGAGCTGCCGACCACCTACGGTGGCCTGGTACACTGTCGAGCTGCCGGCTACCTACGGCGGCCTGGTACACTGTCGAGCTGCCGGCCATCTATGGTCGCCTGGTACACTATCGAGCCGCCGGCCACCTATGGCCGCCTGATACACAGTCGAGCTGTCGGTCATCTAAGGTGGCCTGATAAGCTGTCGAGCTGGCGGCGACCTACGTTGGCCTGGTACGCTGTCGAGCTGCCGATCACCTACGGTAGCCTGGTACACTATCGAGCTGCCGGCCACCTATGATCGCCTGATACACAGTCGAGCTGTCGGCCATCTATGGTGGCTTGATAAGCTGTCGAGCTGGCGGCGACCTACGTTCGCCTGGTAGGCTGTCGAACTGCCGATCACCTATGGTGGCCTCGTAAGCTGTCGAGCTGCCGACCACTTATGGTGGCCTGGTACACTGTCGAGCTGCCGACCACCTACGGTGGCCCGGTACACTATCGAGCTGCCGGCCACCTATGGTCGCCTGATACACAGTCGAGCTGTCGGCCATCTATGTTGGCCTGGTAGTCTGCCGAGCTGCCGACCACCTTCGGTGGCCTGGTAAGCTGTAGAGCTGCCGGCCACTTATGGTGGCCTGGTACACTGTCGAGCTGCCGACCACCTTCGATTTCCTGGTACACTGTCGAGCTGCCGGCCACCTATGGTCGCCTGATACACTGTCGAGCTATCATCCACCTATGGTCGCCTGATACACAGTCGAGCTGTCGGCCATCTATGTTGGCCTGATAAACTGTCGAGCTGCCGGCCACGTATGGTAGCCTGGTAAACTGTCGACCTGTAGACCACCTACATATGTTACCTTGGTAAGCTGTCGAGTTGCCGACCACCTACGGTGGCCTGGTAAGCTGTAGAGCTGCCGGCCACTTATGGTGGCCTGGTACACTGTCGAGCTGCCGACCACCTACGGTTTCCTGGTACACTGTCGAGCTGCCGGACACCTATGGTCGCCTGATACACTGTCGAGCTGTCGGCCACCTATGGTCGCCTGATACACAGTCGAGCTGTCGGCCATCTATGTTGGCCTGGTAGGCTGTCGAGCTGTCGAGCTGCCGACCACCTATGGTGGCCTGGAAAGCTGTCGACCTGCCGGCCACTTATGGTGGCCTGACAAGCTGCCGGCCACGTATGTTGGCCTGGTAGGCTGTCGAGCTGCCGACCACCTACGGTGGCCTGGTAAGCTGTCGACCTGCCGGCCACGTATGTTGGCCTGGTACACTGCCGAGCTTCCGACCACCTACGGTTTCCTGGTACAATGTCGAGCTGCCGGCCACCTACGGTGGCCTGGTACACTGTCGAGCTGCCGGCCACCTATGGTCGCCTGGTACACAATCGAGCCGCCGGCCACCTATGGCCGCCTGGTACACTGTCGAGCTGCCGGCCACCTATGGTCGCCTGGTACACTGTCGAGCTGTCGGCCATCTTTGTTGGCCTGGTAGGCTGTCGAGCTGCTGACCACCTACGGTGGCCTGGTAAGCTGTCGACCTGCCGGCCACGTATGTTGGCCTGGTAGGCTGTCGAGCTGCCGACCACCTACGGTGGCCTGGTAAGCTGTAGAACTGCCGGCCACTTTTGGTGGCCTGGTACACAGTCGAGCTGCCGACCACCTACGGTTTCCTGGTACACTGTCGAGCTGCCGGCCACCTATGGTCGCCTGATACACCGTCGAGCTGCCGACCACCTAAGGTGGCCTGGAAAGCTGTCGACCTGCCGGCCACTTATGGTGGCCTGTCAAGCTGCCGGCCACGTATGTTGGCCTGGTACACTGCCGAGCTGCCGACCACCTACGGTTTCCTGGTACAATGTCGAGCTGCCGGCCACCTATGGTCGCCTGATACACTGTCGAGCTGTCGGCCACCTATGGTCGCCTGATACACAGTCGAGCTGTCGATGATCTATGGAGGCCTGATAAGCTGTCGAGGTGGCGGCGACCTACGTTGGCCTGGTAGGCTATCGAGCTGCCGATCACCTACGGTGGCCTGGTACACTATCGAGCTGCCGACCACCTACGGTGGCCTGGTACACTGTCGAGCTGCCGGCTACCTACGACGGCCTGGTACACTGTCGAGCTGCCGGCCACCTATGGTCGCCTGGTACACTATCGAGCCGCCGGCCACCTATGGCCGCCTGATACACAGTCGAGCTGTCGGTCATCTATGGTGGCCTGATAAGCTGTCGAGCTGGCGGCGACCAACGTAGGCCTGGTACGCTGTCGAGCTGCCGATCACCTACGGTAGCCTGGTACACTATCGAGCTGCCGGCCACCTATGATCGCCTGATACACAGTCGGGCTGTCGGCCATCTATGGTCGCCTGATATACTGTCGAGCTGTCAGCCACCTATGGTCGCCTGATACACATTCGAGCTGTCGGCCATCTATGTTGGCCTGGTAAACTGTCGAGCTGCCGGCCACGTATGGTAGCCTGGTAAACTGTCGACCTGTAGACCACCTACATATGTTACCTTGGTAAGCTGTCGAGCTGCCGACCACCTACGGTGGCCTGGTAAGCTGTAGAGTTGCCGGCCCCTTATGGTGGCCTTGTACACTGTCGAGCTGCCGACCACCTACGATGGCCTGGTACACTATCGAGCTGCCGACCACCTATGGTCGCCTGATACACAGTCGGGCTGTCGGCCATCTATGGTCGCCTGATATACTGTCGAGCTGTCAGCCACCTATGGTCGCCTGATACACATTCGAGCTGTCGGCCATCTATGTTGGCCTGGTAGTCTGTCGAGCTGCCGACCACCTACGGTCGCCTGGTAAGCTGTAGAGCTGCCGGCCACTTATGGTGGCCTGGTAGACTGTCGAGCTGCCGACCACCTACGGTTTCCTGGTACACTGTCGAGCTGCCGGCCACCTATGTTCGCCTGATACACTGTCGAGCTGCCGGCTACCTATGGTGGCCTGGTAAATTGTCGAGCTGCCGGCCACGTATGGTAGCCTGGTAAACTGTCGACCTGTAGACCACCTACATATGTTACCTTGGTACGCTGTCGAGCTGCCGACCACCTACGGTGGCCTGGTAAGCTGTAGAGCTGCCGGCCACTTATGGTGGCCTGGTACACTGTCGAGCTGACGACCCCCTACGGTGGCCTGGTACACTATCGAGCCGCCGGCCACGTATGGTCGCCTGATACACAGTCGGGCTGTCGGCCATCTATGTTGGCCTGGTAGTCTGTCGAGCTGCCGACCACCTACGGTCGCCTGGTAAGCTGTAGAGCTGCCGGCTACCTACGGTGACCTGGTACACTGTCGAGCTGCCGACCACCTACGGTGGCCTGGTAAGCTGTAGAGCTGCCGGCCACTTATGGTGGCCTGGTACACTGTCGAGCTGCCGACCCCTTACGGTGGCCTGGTACACTATCGAGCCGCCGGCCACCTATGGTCGCCTGATACACAGTCGAGCTGTCGGCCATCTATGTTGGCCTGGTAGTCTGTCGAGCTGCCGACCACCTACGGCCGCCTGGTAAGCTGTAGAGCTGCCGGCTACCTACGGTGGCCTGGTACACTATCGAGCTGCCGGCCACCTATGGTCGCCTGGTACACTATCGAGCCGCCGGCCACCTATGGTCGCCTGATACACAGTCGAGCTGTCGGTCATCTATGGTGGGCTGATAAGCTGTCGAGCTGGCGGCGACCTACGTTGGCCTGGTACGCTGTCGAGCTGCCGATCACCTACGGTAGCCTGGTACACTATCGAGCTGCCGGCCACCTATGATCGCCTGATACACAGTCGGGCTGTCGGCCATCTATGGTCGCCTGATATACTGTCGAGCTGTCAGCCACCTATGGTCGCCTGATACACATTCGAGCTGTCGGCCATCTATGTTGGCCTGGTAAACTGTCGAGCTGCCGGCCACGTATGGTAGCCTGGTAAACTGTCGACCTGTAGACCACCTACATATGTTACCTTGGTAAGCTGTCGAGCTGCCGACCACCTACGGTGGCCTGGTAAGCTGTAGAGTTGCCGGCCACTTATGGTGGCCTTGTACACTGTCGAGCTGCCGACCACCTACGATGGCCTGGTACACTATCGAGCTGCCGGCCACCTATGGTCGCCTGATACACAGTCGAGCTATCGGCCATCTATGTTGGCCTGGAAGTCCGTCGAGCTGCCGACCACCTACGGTGGCCTGGTAAGCTGTAGAGCTGCCGACCACTTATGGTGGCCTGGTACACTGTCGAGCTGCCGACCACCTACGGTTTCCTGGTACATTGTCGAGCTGCCGGCCACCTATGGTCGCCTGATACACTGTCGAGCTGTCGGCCACCTATGGTCGCCTGATACACAGTCGAGCTGTCGGCCATCTATGTTGGCCTGGTAGGCTGTCGAGCTGCCGACCACCTACGGTGGCCTGGTAAGCTGTAGAGCTGCCGGCCACTTATGGTGGCCTGGTAGACTGTCGAGCTGCCGACCACCTACGGTTTCCTGGTACACTGTCGAGCTGCCGGCCACCTATGTTCGCCTGATACACTGTCGAGCTGCCGGCTACCTATGGTGGCCTGGTAAATTGTCGAGCTGCCGGCCACGTATGGTAGCCTGGTAAACTGTCGACCTGTAGACCACCTACATATGTTACCTTGGTACGCTGTCGAGCTGCCGACCACCTACGGTGGCCTGGTAAGCTGTAGAGCTGCCGGCCACTTATGGTGGCCTGGTACACTGTCGAGCTGACGACCCCCTACGGTGGCCTGGTACACTATCGAGCCGCCGGCCACCTATGGTCGCCTGATACACAGTCGGGCTGTCGGCCATCTATGTTGGCCTGGTAGTCTGTCGAGCTGCCGACCACCTACGGTCGCCTGGTAAGCTGTAGAGCTGCCGGCTACCTACGGTGACCTGGTACACTGTCGAGCTGCCGACCACCTACGGTGGCCTGGTAAGCTGTAGAGCTGCCGGCCACTTATGGTGGCCTGGTACACTGTCGAGCTGCCGACCCCTTACGGTGGCCTGGTACACTATCGAGCCGCCGGCCACCTATGGTCGCCTGATACACAGTCGAGCTGTCGGCCATCTATGTTGGCCTGGTAGTCTGTCGAGCTGCCGACCACCTACGGCCGCCTGGTAAGCTGTAGAGCTGCCGGCTACCTACGGTGGCCTGGTACACTATCGAGCTGCCGGCCACCTATGGTCGCCTGGTACACAATCGAGCCGCCGGCCACCTATGGTCGCCTGATACACAGTCGAGCTGTCGGTCATCTATGGTGGGCTGATAAGCTGTCGAGCTGGCGGCGACCTACGTTGGCCTGGTACGCTGTCGAGCTGCCGATCACCTACGGTAGCCTGGTACACTATCGAGCTGCCGGCCACCTATGATCGCCTGATACACAGTCGAGCTGTCGGCCATCTATGGTGGCCTCATAAGCTGTCGAGCTGGCGGCAACCTACGTTCGCCTGGTAGGCTGTCGAACTGCCGGCCACTTATGGTGGCCTGGTACACTGTCGAGCTGTCGGCCACCTATGGTCGCCTGATACACTGTCGAGCTGCCGACCACTTATGGTGGCCTGGAAAGCTGTCGACCTGCCGGCCACTTATGGTGGCCTGTCAAGCTGCCGGCCACGCATGTTGGCCTGGTAGGCTGTCGAGCTGCCGACCACCTACGGTGGCCTGGTAAGCTGTAGAGCTGCCGGCCACTTATGGTGGCCTGTCAAGCTGCCGGCCACGCATGTTGGCCTGGTACACAATCGAGCCGCCGGCCACCTATGGCCGCCTGATACACACTCGAGCTGTCGGTTTCCTGGTACACTGTCGAGCTGCCGGCCACCTATAGTCACCTGATACACTGTCGAGCTGTCGGCCACCTATGGTCACCTGATACACTGTCGAGCTGCCGACCACCTATGGTGGCCTGGATAGCTGTCGACCTGCCGGCCACTTATGGTGGCCTGTCAAGCTGCCGGCCACGCATGTTGGCCTGGTACACTGTCGAGTTGCCGACCACCTACGGTTTCCTGGTACACTGTCGAGCTGCCGGCCACCTATGGTCGCCTGATACACTTTCGAGCTGCCGGCCACCTATGGTCGCCTGATACACTGTCGAGCTGCCGACCACCTAAGGAGGCCTGGAAAGCTGTCGACCTGCCGGCCACTTATGGTGGCCTGTCAAGCTGCCGGCCACGTATGTTGGCCTGGTACACTGCCGAGCTGCCGACCACCTATGGTCGCCTGATACACAGTCGAGCTGTCGATGATCTATGGAGGCCTGATAAGCTGTCGAGCTGGCGGCGACCTACGTTGGCCTGGTAGGCTATCGAGCTGCCGATCACCTACGGTGGCCTGGTACACTATCGAGCTGCCGACCACCTACGGTGGCCTGGTACACTATCGAGCTGCCGACCACCTACGGTGGCCTGGCACACTGTCGAGCTGCCGGCTACCTACGGCGGCCTGGTACACTGTCGAGCTGCCGGCCATCTATGGTCGCCTGGTACACTATCGAGCCGCCGGCCACCTATGGCCGCCTGATACACAGTCGAGCTGTCGGTCATCTAAGGTGGCCTGATAAGCTGTCGAGCTGGCGGCGACCTACGTTGGCCTGGTACGCTGTCGAGCTGCCGATCCCCTACGGTAGCCTGGTACACTATCGAGCTGCCGGCCACCTATGATCGCCTGATACACAGTCGAGCTGTCGGCCATCTATGGTGGCTTGATAAGCTGTCGAGCTGGCGGCGACCTACGTTCGCCTGGTAGGCTGTCGAACTGCCGATCACCTATGGTGGCCTCGTAAGCTGTCGAGCTGCCGACCACTTATGGTAGCCTGGTACACTATCGAGCTGCCGGCCACCTATGATCGCCTGATACACAGTCGAGCTGTCGGCCATCTATGGTGGCTTGATAAGCTGTCGAGCTGGCGGCGACCTACGTTCGCCTGGTAGGCTGTCGAACTGCCGATCACCTATGGTGGCCTCGTAAGCTGTCGAACTGCCGATCACCTATGGTGGCCTCGTAAGCTGTCGAGCTGCCGGCCACCTATGGTCGCCCGATACACAGTCGAGCCGTCGGCCATCTATGTTGGCCTGGTAGTCTGCCGAGCTGCCGACCACCTTCGGTGGCCTGGTAAGCTGTAGAGCTGCCGGCCACTTATGGTGGCCTGGTACACTGTCGAGCTGCCGACCACCTTCGGTTTCCTGGTACACTGTCGAGCTGCCGGCCACCTATGTTCGCCTGATACACTGTCGAGCTATCATCCACCTATGGTCGCCTGATACACAGTCGAGCTGTCGGCCATCTATGTTGGCCTGATAAACTGTCGAGCTGCCGGCTACGTATGGTAGCCTGGTAAACTGTCGACCTGTAGACCACCTACATATGTTACCTTGGTAAGCTGTCGAGCTGCCGACCACCTACGGTGGCCTGGTAAGCTGTAGAGCTGCCGGCCACTTATGGTGGCCTGGTACACTGTCGAGCTGCCGACCACCTACGGTTTCCTGGTACACTGTCGAGCTGCCGGCCACCTATGGTCGCCTGATACACTGTCGAGCTGTCGGCCACCTATGGTCGCCTGACACACAGTCGAGCTGTCGGCCATCTATGTTGGCCTGGTAGGCTGTCGAGCTGTCGAGCTGCCGACCACCTATGGTGGCCTGGAAAGCTGTCGACCTGCCGGCCACTTATGGTGGCCTGACAAGCTGCCGGCCACGTATGTTGGCCTGGTAGGCTGTCGAGCTGCCGACCACCTACGGTGGCCTGGTAAGCTGTCGACCTGCCGGCCACGTATGTTGGCCTGGTACACTGCCGAGCTGCCGACCACCTACGGTTTCCTGGTACAATGTCGAGCTGCCGGCCACCTACGGTGGCCTGGTACACTGTCGAGCTGCCGGCCACCTATGGTCGCCTGGTACACAATCGAGCCGCCGGCCACCTATGGCCGCCTGGTACACCGTCGAGCTGCCGGCCACCTATGGTCGCCTGGTACACTGTCGAGCTGTCGGCCATCTTTGTTGGCCTGGTAGGCTGTCGAGCTGCCGACCACCTACGGTGGCCTGGTAAGCTGTCGACCTGCCGGCCACGTATGTTGGCCTGGTAGGCTGTCGAGCTGCCGACCACCTACGGTGGCCTGGTAAGCTGTAGAACTGCCGGCCACTTTTGGTGGCCTGGTACACTGTCGAGCTGCCGACCACCTACGGTTTCATGGTACACTGTCGAGCTGCCGGCCACCTATGGTCGCCTGATACACCGTCGAGCTGCCGACCACCTAAGGTGGCCTGGAAAGCTGTCGACCTGCCGGCCACTTATGGTGGCCTGTCAAGCTGCCGGCCACGTATGTTGGCCTGGTACACTGCCGAGCTGCCGACCACCTACGGTTTCCTGGTACAATGTCGAGCTGCCGGCCACCTATGGTCGCCTGATGCACTGTCGAGCTGTCGGCCACCTATGGTCGCCTGATACACAGTCGAGCTGTCGATGATCTATGGAGGCCTGATAAGCTGTCGAGGTGGCGGCGACCTACGTTGGCCTGGTAGGCTATCGAGCTGCCGATCACCTACGGTGGCCTGGTACACTATCGAGCTGCCGACCACCTACGGTGGCCTGGTACACTGTCGAGCTGCCGGCTACCTACGACGGCCTGGTACACTGTCGAGCTGCCGGCCACCTATGGTCGCCTGGTACACTATCGAGCCGCCGGCCACCTATGGCCGCCTGATACACAGTCGAGCTGTCGGTCATCTATGGTGGCCTGATAAGCTGTCGAGCTGGCGGCGACCAACGTAGGCCTGGTACGCTGTCGAGCTGCCGATCACCTACGGTAGCCTGGTACACTATCGAGCTGCCGGCCGCCTATGATCGCCTGACACACAGTCGGGCTGTCGGCCATCTATGGTCGCCTGATATACTGTCGAGCTGTCAGCCACCTATGGTCGCCTGATACACAGTCGAGCTGTCGGCCATCTATGTTGGCCTGATAAACTGTCGAGCTGCCGGCCACGTATGGTAGCCTGGTAAACTGTCGACCTGTAGACCACCTACATATGTTACCTTGGTAAGCTGTCGAGCTGCCGACCACCTACGGTGGCCTGGTAAGCTGTAGAGCTGCCGGCCACTTATGGTGGCCTGGTACACTGTCGAGCTGCCGACCCCCTACGGTGGCCTGGTACACTATCGAGCTGCCGGCCACCTATGGTCGCCTGATACACGGTCGAGCTGTCGGCCATCTATGTTGGCCTGGTAGTCGGTCGAGCTGCCGACCACCTACGGTGGCCTGGTAAGCTGTAGAGCTGCCGGCCACTTATGGTGGCCTGGTACACTGTCGAGCTGCCGACCACCTACGGTTTCCTGGTACACTGTCGAGCTGCCGGCCACCTATGGTCGCCTGATACACTGTCGAGCTGTCGGCCACCTATGGTCGCCTGATACACAGTCGAGCTGTCGGCCATCTATGTTGGCCTAATAGGCTGTCGAGCTGCCGACCACCTACGGTGGCCTGGTAAGCTGTAGAGCTGCCGGCCACTTATGGTGGCCTGGTAGACTGTCGAGCTGCCGACCACCTACGGTTTCCTGGTACACTGTCGAGCTGCCGGCTACCTATGGTGGCCTGGTAAAGTGTCGAGCTGCCGGCCACGTATGGTAGCCTGGTAAACTGTCGACCTGTAGACCACCTACATATGTTACCTTGGTAAGCTGTCGAGCTGCCGACCGGCTACGGTGGCCTGGTAAGCTGTAGAGCTGCCGGCCACTTATGGTGGCCTGGTACACTGTCGAGCTGCCGGCCACCTATGGTCGCCTAATACACTGTCGCGCTGCCGGCTACCTATGGTGGCCTGGTACACTATCGAGCTGCCGACCACCTACGGTGGCCTGGTACACTGTCGAGCTGCCGGCTACCTACGGTGGCCTGGTACACTGTCGAGCTGCCGGCCACCTATGGTCGCCTGGTACACTATCGAGCCGCCGGCCACCTATGGTCGCTTGATACACAGTCGAGCTGTCGGTCATCTATGGTGGCCAGATAAGCCGTCGAGCTGGCGGCGACCTACGTTGGCCTGGTACGCTGTCGAGCTGCCGATCACCTACGGTAGCCTGGTACACTATCGAGTTGCCGGCCACCTATGATCGCTTGATACACAGTCGAGCTGTCGGCCACCTATGGTCGCCTGATACACAGTCGAGCTGTCGGCCATCTATGTTGGCCTGGTAGTCTGTCGAGCTGCCGACCACCTACGGTTTCCTGGTACACTGTCGAGCTGCCGGCCACCTATGGTCGCCTGATACACTGTCGAGCTGTCGGCCACCTATGGTCGCCTGATACACAGTCGAGCTGTCGGCCATCTATGTTGGCCTGGTAGTCTGTCGAGCTGCCGACCACCTACGGTGGCCTGGTACACTGTCGAGCTGCCGGCCACCTATGGTCGCCTGATACACTATCGAGCTGCCGATCACCTACGGTGGCCTGGTACACTATCGAGCTGCCGACCACCTACAGTGGCCTGGTACACTATCGAGCTGCCGGCCACCTATGGTCGCCTGACACACAGTCGAGCTGTCGGCCATCTATGTTGGCCTGGTAGTCTGTCGAGCTGCCGACCACCTACGGTGGCCTGGTACACTGTCGAGCTGCCGGCCACCTATGGTCGCCTGATACACTATCGAGCTGCCGATCACCTACGGTGGCCTGGTACACTATCGAGCTGCCGACCACCTACGGTGGCCTGGTACACAATCGAGCCGCCGGCCACCTATGGCCGCCTGATACACAGTCGAGCTGTCGGTTTCCTGGTACACTGTCGAGCTGCCGGCCACCTATAATCGCCTGATACACTGTCGAGCTGTCGGCCACCTATGGTCACCTGATACACTGTCGACCTGCCGACCACCTATGGTGGCCTGGAAAGCTGTCGACCTGCCGGCCACTTATGGTGGCCTGTCAAGCTGCCGGCCACGCATGTTGGCCTGGTAGGCTGTCGAGCTGCCGACCACCTACGGTGGCCTGGTAAGCTGTAGAGCTGCCGGCCACTTATGGTGGCCCGGTACACTGTCGAGCTGCCGACCACCTATGTACGGTTTCCTGGTACACTGTCGAGCTGCCGGCCACCTATGGTCGCCTAATACACTTTCGAGCTGCCGGCCAACTATGGTCGCCTGATACACTGTCGAGCTGCCGACCACCTAAGGAGGCCTGGAAAGCTGTCGACCTGCCGGCCACTTATGGTGGCCTGTCAAGCTGCCGGCCACGTATGTTGGCCTGGTACACTGCCGAGCTGCCGACCACCTACGGTTTCCTGGTACAATGTCGAGCTGCCGGCCACCTATGGTCGCCTGATACACTGTCGAGCTGTCGGCCACCTATGGTCGCCTGATACACAGTCGAGCTGTCGATGATCTATGGGGGCCTGATATGCTGTCGAGCTGGCGGCGACCTACGTTGGCCTGGTAGGCTATCGAGCTGCCGATCACCTACGGTGGCCTTATACACTATCGAGCTGCCGACCACCTACGGTGGCCTGATACACTGTCGAGCTGCCGGCTACCTACGGCGGCCTGGTACACAGTCGAGCTGTCGGTCATCTATGGTGGCCTGATAAGAGGTCGAGCTGGCGGCGACCTACGTTGGCCTGGTACGCTGTCGAGCTGCCGATCACCTACGGTAGCCTGGTACACTGTCCAGCTGCCGGCCACCTATGGTCGCCTGATACACAGTCGAGCTGTCGGCCATCTATGTTGGCCTGGTAGTCTGCCGAGCTGCCGACCACCTTCGGTGGCCTGGTAAGCTGTAGAGCTGCCGGCCACTTATGGTGGCCTGGTACACTGTCGAGCTGCCGACCACCTTCGGTTTCCTGGTACACTGTCGAGCTGTCGGCCATCTATGTTGGCCTGGTAGTCTGCCGAGCTGCCGACCACCTTCGATGGCCTGGTAAGCTGTAGAGCTGCCGGCCACTTATGGTGGCCTGGTACACTGTCGAGCTGCCGACCACCTACGGTTTCCTGGTACACTGTCGAGCTGCCGGCCACCTATGGTCGCCTGATACACTGTCGAGCTGTCGGCCACCTATGGTCGCCTGATACACAGTCGAGCTGTCGGCCATCTATGTTGGCCTAATAGGCTGCCGAGCTGCCGACCACCTACGGTGGCCTGGTAAGCTGTAGAGCTGCCGGCCACTTATGGTGGCCTGGTACACTGTCGAGCTGCCGGCCACCTATGGTCGCCTGATACACTGTCGCGCTGCCGGCTACCTATGGTGGCCTGGTACACTATCGAGCTGCCGACCACCTACGGTGGCCTGGTACACTGTCGAGCTGCCGGCTACCTACGGTGGCCTGGTACACTGTCGAGCTGCCGGCCACCTATGGTCGCCTGGTACACTATCGAGCCGCCGGCCACCTATGGTCGCTTGATACACAGTCGAGCTGTCGGTCATCTATGGTGGCCAGATAAGCTGTCGAGCTGGCGGCGACCTACGTTGGCCTGGTACGCTGTCGAGCTGCCGATCACCTACGGTAGCCTGGTACACTATCGAGTTGCCGGCCACCTATGATCGCTTGATACACAGTCGAGCTGTCGGCCACCTATGGTCGCCTGATACACAGTCAAGCTGTCGGCCATCTATGTTGGCCTGGTAGTCTGTCGAGCTGCCGACCACCTACGGTTTCCTGGTACACTGTCGAGCTGCCGGCTACCTATGGTGGCCTGGTAAAGTGTCGAGCTGCCGGCCACGTATGGTAGCCTGGTAAACTGTCGACCTGTAGACCACCTACATATGTTACCTTGGTAAGCTGTCGAGCTGCCGACCGGCTACGGTGGCCTGGTAAGCTGTAGAGCTGCCGGCCACTTATGGTGGCCTGGTACACTGTCGAGCTGCCGGCCACCTATGGTCGCCTGATACACTGTCGCGCTGCCGGCTACCTATGGTGGCCTGGTACACTATCGAGCTGCCGACCACCTACGGTGGCCTGGTACACTGTCGAGCTGCCGGCTACCTACGGTGGCCTGGTACACTGTCAAGCTGCCGGCCACCTATGGTCGCCTGGTACACTATCGAGCCGCCGGCCACCTATGGTCGCTTGATACACAGTCGAGCTGTCGGTCATCTATGGTGGCCAGATAAGCTGTCGAGCTAGCGGCGACCTACGTTGGCCTGGTACGCTGTCGAGCTGCCGATCACCTACGGTAGCCTGGTACACTATCGAGTTGCCGGCCACCTATGATCGCTTGATACACAGTCGAGCTGTCGGCCACCTATGGTCGCCTGATACACAGTCGAGCTGTCGGCCATCTATGTTGGCCTGGTAGTCTGTCGAGCTGCCGACCACCTACGGTGGCCTGGTAAGCTGTAGAGCTGCCGGCCACTTATGGTGGCCTGATAGACTGTCGAGCTGCCGATCACCTACGGTTTCCTGGTACACTGTCGAGCTGCCGGCCACCTATGGTCGCCTGATACACTGTCGAGCTGTCGGCCACCTATGGTCGCCTGATACACAGTCGAGCTGTCGGCCATCTATGTTGGCCTGGTAGGCTGTCGAGCTGCCGACCACCTACGGTGGCCTGGTAAGCTGTAGAGCTGCCGGCCACTTATGGTGGCCTGGTACACTGTCGACCTGCCGACCACCAACGGTTTCCTGGTACACTGTTGAGCTGCCGGCCACCTATGGTCGCCTGATACACTGTCGAGCTGTCGGCCACCTATGGTCGCCTGATACACAGTCGAGCTGTCGGCCATCTATGTTGGCCTGGTAGGCTGTCGAACTGCCGAGCACCTATGGTGTCCTCGTAAGCTGTCGAGCTGCCGGCCACTTATGGTGGCCTGGTACACTGTCGAGCTGCCGACCACCTACGGTGGCCTGGTACACTATCGAGCTGCCGGCCACCTATGGTCGCCTGACACACAGTCGAGCTGTCGGCCATCTATGTTGGCCTGGTAGTCTGTCGAGCTGCCGACCACCTACGGTGGCCTGGTAAGCTGTAGAGCTGCCGGCCACTTATGGTGGCCTGGTACACTGTCGACCTGCCGGCCACCTACGGTTTCCTGGTACACTGTCGCGCTGCCGGCCACCTATGGTCGCCTGATACACTGTCGAGCTGTCGGCCACCTATGGTCGCCTGATACACAGTCGAGCTGTCGGCCATCTATGTTGGCCTGGTAGGCTGTCGAGCTGCCGACCACCTATGGTGGCCTGGTACACTGTCGAGCTGCCGACCACCTACGGTGGCCCGGTACACTATCGAGCTGCCGGCCACCTATGGTCGCCTGATACACAGTCGAGCTGTCGGCCATCTATGTTTGCCTGGTAGTCTGCCGAGCTGCCGACCACCTTCGGTGGCCTGGTAAGCTGTAGAGCTGCCGGCCACTTATGGTGGCCTGGTACACTGTCGAGCTGCCGACCACCTTCGGTTTCCTGTTACACTGTCGAGCTGCCGGCCACCTATGGTCGCCTGATACACTGTCGAGCTGTCAGCCACCTATGGTCCCCTGATACACAGTCGAGCTGTCGGCCATCTATGTTGGCCTGGTAGTCTGTCGAGCTGCCGACCACCTACGGTGGCCTGGTAAGCTGTAGAGCTGCCGGCCACTTATGGTGGCCTGATAGACTGTCGAGCTGCCGATCACCTACGGTTTCCTGGTACACTGTCGAGCTGCCGGCCACCTATGGTCGCCTGATACACTGTCGAGCTGTCGGCCACCTATGGTCGCCTGATACACAGTCGAGCTGTCGGCCATCTATGTTGGCCTGGTAGGCTGTCGAGCTGCCGATCACCTACGGTAGCCTGGTACACTATCGAGTTGCCGGCCACCTATGATCGCTTGATACACAGTCGAGCTGTCGGCCACCTATGGTCGCCTGATACACAGTCGAGCTGTCGGCCATCTATGTTGGCCTGGTACGCTGTCGAGCTGCCGATCACCTACGGTAGCCTGGTACACTATCGAGTTGCCGGCCACCTATGATCGCTTGATACACAGTCGAGCTGTCGGCCACCTATGGTCGCCTGATACACAGTCGAGCTGTCGGCCATCTATGTTGGCCTGGTAGTCTGTCGAGCTGCCGACCACCTACGGTTTCCTGGTACACTGTCGAGCTGCCGGCCACCTATGGTCGCCTGATACACTGTCGAGCTGTCGGCCACCTATGGTCGCCTGATACACAGTCGAGCTGTCGGCCATCTACGGTGGCCTGGTAAGCTGTAGAGCTGCCGGCCACTTATGGTGGCCTGATAGACTGTCGAGCTGCCGATCACCTACGGTTTCCTGGTACACTGTCGAGCTGCCGGCCACCTATGGTCGCCTGATACACTGTCGAGCTGTCGGCCACCTATGGTCGCCTGATACACAGTCGAGCTGTCGGCCATCTATGTTGGCCTGGTAGGCTGTCGAGCTGCCGACCACCTACGGTGGCCTGGTAAGCTGTAGAGCTGCCGGCCACTTATGGTGGCCTGGTACACTGTCGACCTGCCGACCACCAACGGTTTCCTGGTACACTGTTGAGCTGCCGGCCACCTATGGTCGCCTGATACACTGTCGAGCTGTCGGCCACCTATGGTCGCCTGATACACAGTCGAGCTGTCGGCCATCTATGTTGGCCTGGTAGGCTGTCGAACTGCCGAGCACCTATGGTGTCCTCGTAAGCTGTCGAGCTGCCGGCCACTTATGGTGGCCTGGTACACTGTCGAGCTGCCGACCACCTACGGTGGCCTGGTACACTATCGAGCTGCCGGCCACCTATGGTCGCCTGACACACAGTCGAGCTGTCGGCCATCTATGTTGGCCTGGTAGTCTGTCGAGCTGCCGACCACCTACGGTGGCCTGGTAAGCTGTAGAGCTGCCGGCCACTTATGGTGGCCTGGTACACTGTCGACCTGCCGGCCACCTACGGTTTCCTGGTACACTGTCGCGCTGCCGGCCACCTATGGTCGCCTGATACACTGTCGAGCTGTCGGCCACCTATGGTCGCCTGATACACAGTCGAGCTGTCGGCCATCTATGTTGGCCTGGTAGGCTGTCGAGCTGCCGACCACCTATGGTGGCCTGGTACACTGTCGAGCTGCCGACCACCTACGGTGGCCCGGTACACTATCGAGCTGCCGGCCACCTATGGTCGCCTGATACACAGTCGAGCTGTCGGCCATCTATGTTTGCCTGGTAGTCTGCCGAGCTGCCGACCACCTTCGGTGGCCTGGTAAGCTGTAGAGCTGCCGGCCACTTATGGTGGCCTGGTACACTGTCGAGCTGCCGACCACCTTCGGTTTCCTGTTACACTGTCGAGCTGCCGGCCACCTATGGTCGCCTGATACACTGTCGAGCTGTCAGCCACCTATGGTCGCCTGATACACAGTCGAGCTGTCGGCCATCTATGTTGGCCTGGTAGTCTGCCGAGCTGCCGACCACCTTCGGTGGCCTGGTAAGCTGTCGAGCTGCCGACCACCTTCGGTGGCCTGGTAAGCTGTAGAGCTGCCGGCCACTTATGGTGGCCTGGTACACTGTCGAGCTGCCGACCACCTTCGGTTTCCTGGTACACTGTCGAGCTGCCGGCCACCTATGGTCGCCTGATACACTTTCGAGCTGCCGGCCACCTATGGTCGCCTGATACACTGTCGAGCTGCCAACCACCTAAGGAGGCCTGGAAAGCTGTCGACCTGCCGGCCACTTATGGTGGCCTGTCAAGCTGCCGGCCACGTATGTTGGCCTGGTACACTGGCGAGCTGCCGACCACCTACGGTTTCCTGGTACAATATCGAGCTGCCGGCCACCTATGGTCGCCTGATACACTGTCGAGCTGTCGGCCACCTATGGTCGCCTGATACACAGTCGAGCTGTCGATGATCTATGGAGGCCTGATAAGCTGTCGACCTGCCGGCCACTTATGGTGGCCTGTCAAGCTGCCGGCCACGCATGTTGGCCTGGTAGGCTGTCGAGCTGCCGACCACCTACGGTGGCCTGGTAAGCTGTAGAGCTGCCGGCCACTTATGGTGGCCCGGTACACTGTCGAGCTGCCGACCACCTACGGTTTCCTGGTACACTGTCGAGCTGCCGGCCACCTATGGTCGCCTAATACACTTTCGAGCTGCCGGCCAACTATGGTCGCCTGATACACTGTCGAGCTGCCGACCACCTAAGGAGGCCTGGAAAGCTGTCGACCTGCCGGCCACTTATGGTGGCCTGTCAAGCTGCCGGCCACGTATGTTGGCCTGGTACACTGCCGAGCTGCCGACCACCTACGGTTTCCTGGTACAATGTCGAGCTGCCGGCCACCTATGGTCGCCTGATACACTGTCGAGCTGTCGGCCACCTATGGTCGCCTGATACACAGTCGAGCTGTCGATGATCTATGGGGGCCTGATATGCTGTCGAGCTGGCGGCGACCTACGTTGGCCTGGTAGGCTATCGAGCTGCCGATCACCTACGGTGGCCTTATACACTATCGAGCTGCCGACCACCTACGGTGGCCTGGTACACTGTCGAGCTGCCGGCTACCTACGGCGGCCTGGTACACAGTCGAGCTGTCGGTCATCTATGGTGGCCTGATAAGAGGTCGAGCTGGCGGCGACCTACGTTGGCCTGGTACGCTGTCGAGCTGCCGATCACCTACGGTAGCCTGGTACACTGTCCAGCTGCCGGCCACCTATGGTCGCCTGATACACAGTCGAGCTGTCGGCCATCTATGTTGGCCTGGTAGTCTGCCGAGCTGCCGACCACCTTCGGTGGCCTGGTAAGCTGTAGAGCTGCCGGCCACTTATGGTGGCCTGGTACACTGTCGAGCTGCCGACCACCTTCGGTTTCCTGGTACACTGTCGAGCTGTCGGCCATCTATGTTGGCCTGGTAGTCTGCCGAGCTGCCGACCACCTTCGATGGCCTGGTAAGCTGTAGAGCTGCCGGCCACTTATGGTGGCCTGGTACACTGTCGAGCTGCCGACCACCTACGGTTTCCTGGTACACTGTCGAGCTGCCGGCCACCTATGGTCGCCTGATACACTGTCGAGCTGTCGGCCACCTATGGTCGCCTGATACACAGTCGAGCTGTCGGCCATCTATGTTGGCCTAATAGGCTGCCGAGCTGCCGACCACCTACGGTGGCCTGGTAAGCTGTAGAGCTGCCGGCCACTTATGGTGGCCTGGTACACTGTCGAGCTGCCGGCCACCTATGGTCGCCTGATACACTGTCGCGCTGCCGGCTACCTATGGTGGCCTGGTACACTATCGAGCTGCCGACCACCTACGGTGGCCTGGTACACTGTCGAGCTGCCGGCTACCTACGGTGGCCTGGTACACTGTCGAGCTGCCGGCCACCTATGGTCGCCTGGTACACTATCGAGCCGCCGGCCACCTATGGTCGCTTGATACACAGTCGAGCTGTCGGTCATCTATGGTGGCCAGATAAGCTGTCGAGCTGGCGGCGACCTACGTTGGCCTGGTACGCTGTCGAGCTGCCGATCACCTACGGTAGCCTGGTACACTATCGAGTTGCCGGCCACCTATGATCGCTTGATACACAGTCGAGCTGTCGGCCACCTATGGTCGCCTGATACACAGTCAAGCTGTCGGCCATCTATGTTGGCCTGGTAGTCTGTCGAGCTGCCGACCACCTACGGTTTCCTGGTACACTGTCGAGCTGCCGGCTACCTATGGTGGCCTGGTAAAGTGTCGAGCTGCCGGCCACGTATGGTAGCCTGGTAAACTGTCGACCTGTAGACCACCTACATATGTTACCTTGGTAAGCTGTCGAGCTGCCGACCGGCTACGGTGGCCTGGTAAGCTGTAGAGCTGCCGGCCACTTATGGTGGCCTGGTACACTGTCGAGCTGCCGGCCACCTATGGTCGCCTGATACACTGTCGCGCTGCCGGCTACCTATGGTGGCCTGGTACACTATCGAGCTGCCGACCACCTACGGTGGCCTGGTACACTGTCGAGCTGCCGGCTACCTACGGTGGCCTGGTACACTGTCAAGCTGCCGGCCACCTATGGTCGCCTGGTACACTATCGAGCCGCCGGCCACCTATGGTCGCTTGATACACAGTCGAGCTGTCGGTCATCTATGGTGGCCAGATAAGCTGTCGAGCTAGCGGCGACCTACGTTGGCCTGGTACGCTGTCGAGCTGCCGATCACCTACGGTAGCCTGGTACACTATCAAGTTGCCGGCCACCTATGATCGCTTGATACACAGTCGAGCTGTCGGCCACCTATGGTCGCCTGATACACAGTCGAGCTGTCGGCCATCTATGTTGGCCTGGTAGTCTGTCGAGCTGCCGACCACCTACGGTGGCCTGGTAAGCTGTAGAGCTGCCGGCCACTTATGGTGGCCTGATAGACTGTCGAGCTGCCGATCACCTACGGTTTCCTGGTACACTGTCGAGCTGCCGGCCACCTATGGTCGCCTGATACACTGTCGAGCTGTCGGCCACCTATGGTCGCCTGATACACAGTCGAGCTGTCGGCCATCTATGTTGGCCTGGTAGGCTGTCGAGCTGCCGACCACCTACGGTGGCCTGGTAAGCTGTAGAGCTGCCGGCCACTTATGGTGGCCTGGTACACTGTCGACCTGCCGGCCACCTATGGTCGCCTGATACACTGTCGAGCTGTCGGCCACCTATGGTCGCCTGATACACAGTCGAGCTGTCGGCCATCTATGTTGGCCTGGTAGGCTGTCGAGCTGCCGACCACCTACGGTGGCCTGGTACACTGTCGAGCTGCCGGCTACCTACGGTGGCCTGGTACACTGTCAAGCTGCCGGCCACCTATGGTCGCCTGGTACACTATCGAGCCGCCGGCCACCTATGGTCGCTTGATACACAGTCGAGCTGTCGGTCATCTATGGTGGCCAGATAAGCTGTCGAGCTAGCGGCGACCTACGTTGGCCTGGTACGCTGTCGAGCTGCCGATCACCTACGGTAGCCTGGTACACTATCGAGTTGCCGGCCACCTATGATCGCTTGATACACAGTCGAGCTGTCGGCCACCTATGGTCGCCTGATACACAGTCGAGCTGTCGGCCATCTATGTTGGCCTGGTAGTCTGTCGAGCTGCCGACCACCTACGGTGGCCTGGTAAGCTGTAGAGCTGCCGGCCACTTATGGTGGCCTGATAGACTGTCGAGCTGCCGATCACCTACGGTTTCCTGGTACACTGTCGAGCTGCCGGCCACCTATGGTCGCCTGATACACTGTCGAGCTGTCGGCCACCTATGGTCGCCTGATACACAGTCGAGCTGTCGGCCATCTATGTTGGCCTGGTAGGCTGTCGAGCTGCCGACCACCTACGGTGGCCTGGTAAGCTGTAGAGCTGCCGGCCACTTATGGTGGCCTGGTACACTGTCGACCTGCCGACCACCAACGGTTTCCTGGTACACTGTTGAGCTGCCGGCCACCTATGGTCGCCTGATACACTGTCGAGCTGTCGGCCACCTATGGTCGCCTGATACACAGTCGAGCTGTCGGCCATCTATGTTGGCCTGGTAGGCTGTCGAACTGCCGAGCACCTATGGTGTCCTCGTAAGCTGTCGAGCTGCCGGCCACTTATGGTGGCCTGGTACACTGTCGACCTGCCGGCCACCTACGGTTTCCTGGTACACTGTCGCGCTGCCGGCCACCTATGGTCGCCTGATACACTGTCGAGCTGTCGGCCACCTATGGTCGCCTGATACACAGTCGAGCTGTCGGCCATCTATGTTGGCCTGGTAGGCTGTCGAGCTGCCGACCACCTATGGTGGCCTGGTACACTGTCGAGCTGCCGACCACCTACGGTGGCCCGGTACACTATCGAGCTGCCGGCCACCTATGGTCGCCTGATACACAGTCGAGCTGTCGGCCATCTATGTTTGCCTGGTAGTCTGCCGAGCTGCCGACCACCTTCGGTGGCCTGGTAAGCTGTAGAGCTGCCGGCCACTTATGGTGGCCTGGTACACTGTCGAGCTGCCGACCACCTTCGGTTTCCTGTTACACTGTCGAGCTGCCGGCCACCTATGGTCGCCTGATACACTGTCGAGCTGTCAGCCACCTATGGTCGCCTGATACACAGTCGAGCTGTCGGCCATCTATGTTGGCCTGGTAGTCTGCCGAGCTGCCGACCACCTTCGGTGGCCTGGTAAGCTGTCGAGCTGCCGACCACCTTCGGTGGCCTGGTAAGCTGTAGAGCTGCCGGCCACTTATGGTGGCCTGGTACACTGTCGAGCTGCCGACCACCTTCGGTTTCCTGGTACACTGTCGAGCTGCCGGCCACCTATGGTCGCCTGATACACTTTCGAGCTGCCGGCCACCTATGGTCGCCTGATACACTGTCGAGCTGCCAACCACCTAAGGAGGCCTGGAAAGCTGTCGACCTGCCGGCCACTTATGGTGGCCTGTCAAGCTGCCGGCCACTTATGGTGGCCTGTCAAGCTGCCGGCCACGTATGTTGGCCTGGTACACTGGCGAGCTGCCGACCACCTACGGTTTCCTGGTACAATATCGAGCTGCCGGCCACCTATGGTCGCCTGATACACTGTCGAGCTGTCGGCCACCTATGGTCGCCTGATACACAGTCGAGCTGTCGATGATCTATGGAGGCCTGATAAGCTGTCGACCTGCCGGCCACTTATGGTGGCCTGTCAAGCTGCCGGCCACGCATGTTGGCCTGGTAGGCTGTCGAGCTGCCGACCACCTACGGTGGCCTGGTAAGCTGTAGAGCTGCCGGCCACTTATGGTGGCCCGGTACACTGTCGAGCTGCCGACCACCTACGGTTTCCTGGTACACTGTCGAGCTGCCGGCCACCTATGGTCGCCTAATACACTTTCGAGCTGCCGGCCAACTATGGTCGCCTGATACACTGTCGAGCTGCCGACCACCTAAGGAGGCCTGGAAAGCTGTCGACCTGCCGGCCACTTATGGTGGCCTGTCAAGCTGCCGGCCACGTATGTTGGCCTGGTACACTGCCGAGCTGCCGACCACCTACGGTTTCCTGGTACAATGTCGAGCTGCCGGCCACCTATGGTCGCCTGATACACTGTCGAGCTGTCGGCCACCTATGGTCGCCTGATACACAGTCGAGCTGTCGATGATCTATGGGGGCCTGATATGCTGTCGAGCTGGCGGCGACCTACGTTGGCCTGGTAGGCTATCGAGCTGCCGATCACCTACGGTGGCCTTATACACTATTGAGCTGCCGACCACCTACGGTGGCCTGGTACACTGTCGAGCTGCCGGCTACCTACGGCGGCCTGGTACACAGTCGAGCTGTCGGTCATCTATGGTGGCCTGATAAGAGGTCGAGCTGGCGGCGACCTACGTTGGCCTGGTACGCTGTCGAGCTGCCGATCACCTACGGTAGCCTGGTACACTGTCGAGCTGCCGGCCACCTATGGTCGCCTGATACACTGTCGCGCTGCCGGCTACCTATGGTGGCCTGGTACACTATCGAGCTGCCGACCACCTACGGTGGCCTGGTACACTGTCGAGCTGTCGGCCATCTATGTTGGCCTGGTAGGCTGTCGAGCTGCCGACCACCTACGGTGGCCTGGTACACTGTCGAGCTGCCGGCCACCTATGGTCGCCTGATACACTGTCGCGCTGCCGGCTACCTATGGTGGCCTGGTACACTATCGAGCTGCCGACCACCTACGGTGGCCTGGTACACTGTCGAGCTGTCGGCCATCTATGTTGGCCTGGTAGGCTGTCGAGCTGCCGACCACCTACGGTGGCCTGGTACACTGTCGAGCTGCCGGCCACCTATGGTCGCCTGATACACTGTCGCGCTGCCGGCTACCTATGGTGGCCTGGTACACTATCGAGCTGCCGACCACCTACGGTGGCCTGGTACACTGTCAAGCTGCCGGCCACCTATGGTCGCCTGGTACACTATCGAGCCGCCGGCCACCTATGGTCGCTTGATACACAGTCGAGCTGTCGGTCATCTATGGTGGCCAGATAAGCTGTCGAGCTAGCGGCGACCTACGTTGGCCTGGTACGCTGTCGAGCTGCCGATCACCTACGGTAGCCTGGTACACTATCGAGTTGCCGGCCACCTATGATCGCTTGATACACTGTCGAGCTGTCGGCCACCTATGGTCGCCTGATACACAGTCGAGCTGTCGGCCATCTATGTTGGCCTGGTAGGCTGTCGAGCTGCCGACCACCTACGGTGGCCTGGTAAGCTGTAGAGCTGCCGGCCACTTATGGTGGCCTGGTACACTGTCGACCTGCCGGCCACCTATGGTCGCCTGATACACTGTCGAGCTGTCGGCCACCTATGGTCGCCTGATACACAGTCGAGCTGTCGGCCATCTATGTTGGCCTGGTAGGCTGTCGAGCTGCCGACCACCTACGGTGGCCTGGTACACTGTCGAGCTGCCGGCTACCTACGGTGGCCTGGTACACTGTCAAGCTGCCGGCCACCTATGGTCGCCTGGTACACTATCGAGCCGCCGGCCACCTATGGTCGCTTGATACACAGTCGAGCTGTCGGTCATCTATGGTGGCCAGATAAGCTGTCGAGCTAGCGGCGACCTACGTTGGCCTGGTACGCTGTCGAGCTGCCGATCACCTACGGTAGCCTGGTACACTATCGAGTTGCCGGCCACCTATGATCGCTTGATACACAGTCGAGCTGTCGGCCACCTATGGTCGCCTGATACACAGTCGAGCTGTCGGCCATCTATGTTGGCCTGGTAGTCTGTCGAGCTGCCGACCACCTACGGTGGCCTGGTAAGCTGTAGAGCTGCCGGCCACTTATGGTGGCCTGATAGACTGTCGAGCTGCCGATCACCTACGGTTTCCTGGTACACTGTCGAGCTGCCGGCCACCTATGGTCGCCTGATACACTGTCGAGCTGTCGGCCACCTATGGTCGCCTGATACACAGTCGAGCTGTCGGCCATCTATGTTGGCCTGGTAGGCTGTCGAGCTGCCGACCACCTACGGTGGCCTGGTAAGCTGTAGAGCTGCCGGCCACTTATGGTGGCCTGGTACACTGTCGACCTGCCGACCACCAACGGTTTCCTGGTACACTGTTGAGCTGCCGGCCACCTATGGTCGCCTGATACACTGTCGAGCTGTCGGCCACCTATGGTCGCCTGATACACAGTCGAGCTGTCGGCCATCTATGTTGGCCTGGTAGGCTGTCGAACTGCCGAGCACCTATGGTGTCCTCGTAAGCTGTCGAGCTGCCGGCCACTTATGGTGGCCTGGTACACTGTCGAGCTGCCGACCACCTACGGTGGCCTGGTACACTATCGAGCTGCCGGCCACCTATGGTCGCCTGACACACAGTCGAGCTGTCGGCCATCTATGTTGGCCTGGTAGTCTGTCGAGCTGCCGACCACCTACGGTGGCCTGGTAAGCTGTAGAGCTGCCGGCCACTTATGGTGGCCTGGTACACTGTCGACCTGCCGGCCACCTACGGTTTCCTGGTACACTGTCGCGCTGCCGGCCACCTATGGTCGCCTGATACACTGTCGAGCTGTCGGCCACCTATGGTCGCCTGATACACAGTCGAGCTGTCGGCCATCTATGTTGGCCTGGTAGGCTGTCGAGCTGCCGACCACCTATGGTGGCCTGGTACACTGTCGAGCTGCCGACCACCTACGGTGGCCCGGTACACTATCGAGCTGCCGGCCACCTATGGTCGCCTGATACACAGTCGAGCTGTCGGCCATCTATGTTTGCCTGGTAGTCTGCCGAGCTGCCGACCACCTTCGGTGGCCTGGTAAGCTGTAGAGCTGCCGGCCACTTATGGTGGCCTGGTACACTGTCGAGCTGCCGACCACCTTCGGTTTCCTGTTACACTGTCGAGCTGCCGGCCACCTATGGTCGCCTGATACACTGTCGAGCTGTCAGCCACCTATGGTCGCCTGATACACAGTCGAGCTGTCGGCCATCTATGTTGGCCTGGTAGTCTGCCGAGCTGCCGACCACCTTCGGTGGCCTGGTAAGCTGTCGAGCTGCCGACCACCTTCGGTGGCCTGGTAAGCTGTAGAGCTGCCGGCCACTTATGGTGGCCTGGTACACTGTCGAGCTGCCGACCACCTTCGGTTTCCTGGTACACTGTCGAGCTGCCGGCCACCTATGGTCGCCTGATACACTTTCGAGCTGCCGGCCACCTATGGTCGCCTGATACACTGTCGAGCTGCCAACCACCTAAGGAGGCCTGGAAAGCTGTCGACCTGCCGGCCACTTATGGTGGCCTGTCAAGCTGCCGGCCACGTATGTTGGCCTGGTACACTGGCGAGCTGCCGACCACCTACGGTTTCCTGGTACAATATCGAGCTGCCGGCCACCTATGGTCGCCTGATACACTGTCGAGCTGTCGGCCACCTATGGTCGCCTGATACACAGTCGAGCTGTCGATGATCTATGGAGGCCTGATAAGCTGTCGACCTGCCGGCCACTTATGGTGGCCTGTCAAGCTGCCGGCCACGCATGTTGGCCTGGTAGGCTGTCGAGCTGCCGACCACCTACGGTGGCCTGGTAAGCTGTAGAGCTGCCGGCCACTTATGGTGGCCCGGTACACTGTCGAGCTGCCGACCACCTACGGTTTCCTGGTACACTGTCGAGCTGCCGGCCACCTATGGTCGCCTAATACACTTTCGAGCTGCCGGCCAACTATGGTCGCCTGATACACTGTCGAGCTGCCGACCACCTAAGGAGGCCTGGAAAGCTGTCGACCTGCCGGCCACTTATGGTGGCCTGTCAAGCTGCCGGCCACGTATGTTGGCCTGGTACACTGCCGAGCTGCCGACCACCTACGGTTTCCTGGTACAATGTCGAGCTGCCGGCCACCTATGGTCGCCTGATACACTGTCGAGCTGTCGGCCACCTATGGTCGCCTGATACACAGTCGAGCTGTCGATGATCTATGGGGGCCTGATATGCTGTCGAGCTGGCGGCGACCTACGTTGGCCTGGTAGGCTATCGAGCTGCCGATCACCTACGGTGGCCTTATACACTATTGAGCTGCCGACCACCTACGGTGGCCTGGTACACTGTCGAGCTGCCGGCTACCTACGGCGGCCTGGTACACAGTCGAGCTGTCGGTCATCTATGGTGGCCTGATAAGAGGTCGAGCTGGCGGCGACCTACGTTGGCCTGGTACGCTGTCGAGCTGCCGATCACCTACGGTAGCCTGGTACACTGTCCAGCTGCCGGCCACCTATGGTCGCCTGATACACAGTCGAGCTGTCGGCCATCTATGTTGGCCTGGTAGTCTGCCGAGCTGCCGACCACCTTCGGTGGCCTGGTAAGCTGTAGAGCTGCCGGCCACTTATGGTGGCCTGGTACACTGTCGAGCTGCCGACCACCTTCGGTTTCCTGGTACACTGTCGAGCTGTCGGCCATCTATGTTGGCCTGGTAGTCTGCCGAGCTGCCGACCACCTTCGATGGCCTGGTAAGCTGTAGAGCTGCCGGCCACTTATGGTGGCCTGGTACACTGTCGAGCTGCCGACCACCTACGGTTTCCTGGTACACTGTCGAGCTGCCGGCCACCTATGGTCGCCTGATACACTGTCGAGCTGTCGGCCACCTATGGTCGCCTGATACACAGTCGAGCTGTCGGCCATCTATGTTGGCCTAATAGGCTGCCGAGCTGCCGACCACCTACGGTGGCCTGGTAAGCTGTAGAGCTGCCGGCCACTTATGGTGGCCTGGTACACTGTCGAGCTGCCGGCCACCTATGGTCGCCTGATACACTGTCGCGCTGCCGGCTACCTATGGTGGCCTGGTACACTATCGAGCTGCCGACCACCTACGGTGGCCTGGTACACTGTCGAGCTGCCGGCTACCTACGGTGGCCTGGTACACTGTCGAGCTGCCGGCCACCTATGGTCGCCTGGTACACTATCGAGCCGCCGGCCACCTATGGTCGCTTGATACACAGTCGAGCTGTCGGTCATCTATGGTGGCCAGATAAGCTGTCGAGCTGGCGGCGACCTACGTTGGCCTGGTACGCTGTCGAGCTGCCGATCACCTACGGTAGCCTGGTACACTATCGAGTTGCCGGCCACCTATGATCGCTTGATACACAGTCGAGCTGTCGGCCACCTATGGTCGCCTGATACACAGTCAAGCTGTCGGCCATCTATGTTGGCCTGGTAGTCTGTCGAGCTGCCGACCACCTACGGTTTCCTGGTACACTGTCGAGCTGCCGGCTACCTATGGTGGCCTGGTAAAGTGTCGAGCTGCCGGCCACGTATGGTAGCCTGGTAAACTGTCGACCTGTAGACCACCTACATATGTTACCTTGGTAAGCTGTCGAGCTGCCGACCGGCTACGGTGGCCTGGTAAGCTGTAGAGCTGCCGGCCACTTATGGTGGCCTGGTACACTGTCGAGCTGCCGGCCACCTATGGTCGCCTGATACACTGTCGCGCTGCCGGCTACCTATGGTGGCCTGGTACACTATCGAGCTGCCGACCACCTACGGTGGCCTGGTACACTGTCGAGCTGCCGGCTACCTACGGTGGCCTGGTACACTGTCAAGCTGCCGGCCACCTATGGTCGCCTGGTACACTATCGAGCCGCCGGCCACCTATGGTCGCTTGATACACAGTCGAGCTGTCGGTCATCTATGGTGGCCAGATAAGCTGTCGAGCTAGCGGCGACCTACGTTGGCCTGGTACGCTGTCGAGCTGCCGATCACCTACGGTAGCCTGGTACACTATCGAGTTGCCGGCCACCTATGATCGCTTGATACACAGTCGAGCTGTCGGCCACCTATGGTCGCCTGATACACAGTCGAGCTGTCGGCCATCTATGTTGGCCTGGTAGTCTGTCGAGCTGCCGACCACCTACGGTGGCCTGGTAAGCTGTAGAGCTGCCGGCCACTTATGGTGGCCTGATAGACTGTCGAGCTGCCGATCACCTACGGTTTCCTGGTACACTGTCGAGCTGCCGGCCACCTATGGTCGCCTGATACACTGTCGAGCTGTCGGCCACCTATGGTCGCCTGATACACAGTCGAGCTGTCGGCCATCTATGTTGGCCTGGTAGGCTGTCGAGCTGCCGACCACCTACGGTGGCCTGGTAAGCTGTAGAGCTGCCGGCCACTTATGGTGGCCTGGTACACTGTCGACCTGCCGACCACCAACGGTTTCCTGGTACACTGTTGAGCTGCCGGCCACCTATGGTCGCCTGATACACTGTCGAGCTGTCGGCCACCTATGGTCGCCTGATACACAGTCGAGCTGTCGGCCATCTATGTTGGCCTGGTAGGCTGTCGAACTGCCGAGCACCTATGGTGTCCTCGTAAGCTGTCGAGCTGCCGGCCACTTATGGTGGCCTGGTACACTGTCGAGCTGCCGACCACCTACGGTGGCCTGGTACACTATCGAGCTGCCGGCCACCTATGGTCGCCTGACACACAGTCGAGCTGTCGGCCATCTATGTTGGCCTGGTAGTCTGTCGAGCTGCCGACCACCTACGGTGGCCTGGTAAGCTGTAGAGCTGCCGGCCACTTATGGTGGCCTGGTACACTGTCGACCTGCCGGCCACCTACGGTTTCCTGGTACACTGTCGCGCTGCCGGCCACCTATGGTCGCCTGATACACTGTCGAGCTGTCGGCCACCTATGGTCGCCTGATACACAGTCGAGCTGTCGGCCATCTATGTTGGCCTGGTAGGCTGTCGAGCTGCCGACCACCTATGGTGGCCTGGTACACTGTCGAGCTGCCGACCACCTACGGTGGCCCGGTACACTATCGAGCTGCCGGCCACCTATGGTCGCCTGATACACAGTCGAGCTGTCGGCCATCTATGTTTGCCTGGTAGTCTGCCGAGCTGCCGACCACCTTCGGTGGCCTGGTAAGCTGTAGAGCTGCCGGCCACTTATGGTGGCCTGGTACACTGTCGAGCTGCCGACCACCTTCGGTTTCCTGTTACACTGTCGAGCTGCCGGCCACCTATGGTCGCCTGATACACTGTCGAGCTGTCAGCCACCTATGGTCGCCTGATACACAGTCGAGCTGTCGGCCATCTATGTTGGCCTGGTAGTCTGCCGAGCTGCCGACCACCTTCGGTGGCCTGGTAAGCTGTCGAGCTGCCGACCACCTTCGGTGGCCTGGTAAGCTGTAGAGCTGCCGGCCACTTATGGTGGCCTGGTACACTGTCGAGCTGCCGACCACCTTCGGTTTCCTGGTACACTGTCGAGCTGCCGGCCACCTATGGTCGCCTGATACACTTTCGAGCTGCCGGCCACCTATGGTCGCCTGATACACTGTCGAGCTGCCAACCACCTAAGGAGGCCTGGAAAGCTGTCGACCTGCCGGCCACTTATGGTGGCCTGTCAAGCTGCCGGCCACGTATGTTGGCCTGGTACACTGGCGAGCTGCCGACCACCTACGGTTTCCTGGTACAATATCGAGCTGCCGGCCACCTATGGTCGCCTGATACACTGTCGAGCTGTCGGCCACCTATGGTCGCCTGATACACAGTCGAGCTGTCGATGATCTATGGAGGCCTGATAAGCTGTCGAACTGGCGGCGACCTACGTTGGCCTGGTAGGCTATCGAGCTGCCGATCACCTACGGTGGCCTGGTACCCTATCGAGCTGCCGACCACCTACGGTGGCCTGGTACACTGTCGAGCTGCCGGCTACCCACGGCGGCCTGGTACACTGTCGAGCTGCCGGCCACCTATGGTCGCCTGGTACACTATCGAGCCGCCGGCCACCTATGGCCGCCTGATACACAGTCGAGCTGTCGGTCATCTATGGTGGCCTGATAAGCTGTCGAGCTGGCGGCGACCTACGTTGGCCTGGTACGCTGTCGAGCTGCCGATCACCTACGGTAGCCTGGTACACTATCGAGCTGCCGGCCACCTACGATCGCCTGATACACAGTCGAGCTGTCGGCCATCTATGGTGGCTTGATAAGCTGTCGAGCTGGCGGCGACCTACGTTCGCCTGGTAGGCTGTCGAACTGCCGATCACCTATGGTGGCCTCGTAAGCTGTCGAGCTGCCGACCACTTACGGTGGCCCGGTACACTATCGAGCTGCCGGCCACCTATGGTCGCCTGATACACAGTCGAGCTGTCAGCCACCTATGGTCGCCTGATACACAGTCGAGCTGTCGGCCATCTATGTTGGCCTGATAAACTGTCGAGCTGCCGGCCACGTATGGTAGCCTGGTAAACTGTCGACCTGTAGACCACCTACATATGTTACCTTGGTAAGCTGTCGAGCTGCCGATCACCTATGGTAGCCTCGTAAGCTGTCGAGCTGCCGACCACTTATGGTGGCCTGGCACACTGTCGAGCTGCCGACCACCTACGGTGGCCCGGTACACTATCGAGCTGCCGGCCACCTATGGTCGCCCGATACACAGTCGAGCTGTCGGCCATCTATGTTGGCCTGGTAGTCTGTCGAGCTGCCGACCACCTACGGTGGCCTGGTAAGCTGTAGAGCTGCCGGCCACTTATGGTGGCCTGGTACCCTGTCGAGCTGCCGACCACCTACGGTTGTTGAAAATTAATCCTCGATTGAACAAACCCTTGTGAAGAACTTAATTGATCCCTCGACTGTACTTATATTTTTGAAAGGAACTGTCTATCGCTTTTGGCTTATATTGTAATTAAAGTTTTAATCTTCATCATTAATATATATCAGTACTGTTCGAAACAGTTTTCATCCCGCTTGCGACCCGATAAGATCGGTTGAAATTAAATAAAGATAAGAAAAGAGTTCTCCCACGTGTTTTATTTCACATTTTGGTGCCGAAACCCGGGACTCGTGGGCCGATCAGATTTTATTAATTCAAGTGTGAAAACTCTCAAAGTTCATAAACGTTATAGAATGGAGCTTCAAACACGTGCCGGCTATCGCAGTCACATAACGAAGTTAGTGAACGAAGCTACCGAATACCTGAACTCAAACAGAATATCTATAAGAGATATCCAAGAAATGTCTGAACTCGAAGTAATGGAAGAAGAACTTGCAGCTCTTTTACAACGCCTCATTACTGCCAGGGAAAGTCTCGTAAACGTCGACAAGGATATGCAGACGAAAAACATCGAAGATAAGAATCCGGAAAAAAGAGCTGAGTATGAAGACATTGCGGTAGATATGATAGCTCGACTGAAATTACGATTAGAGAGAGTTCAGAGCCGCCTTAATCCTTGTTCGGACCAGCCAAATTTATCGCATGTAGTAGTACCAACGAACTCTCGGAGCGTTAACTTGCCTAAATTAAAATTAAAAACCTTTTCTGGGGAACATCAGGAATGGATTCCTTTCTGGGAAAATTTTCGCGCCAACATTCACGAAAATGAAACTCTTTCGGGCGCTGAAAAATTCAATTATTTACAGTCGGTGCTGACGGGAAATGCCGCAAAAACTATATCTGGTTTCACACCCACGGATGCATGTTACGATGGAGCTATCTCTCTCCTCCAAGAAGAATTTGGCGACAAGGAGAAACTGATTGACAAGTTGATGCAACAGCTTATGACACTTCCAACCGTCCATCATAAAGCAGATGCGATTGGGTTACGACAGCTATATAACACCGTCATAGCGTGTAGTCGCTCACTCACCGCATTAGGTATCCCGTCCTCGCATTATTATATAATGCTAAAAACCATACTCCTAAAATGCATGCCGAATGAACTCAGAATTGATTACCATCGCATACATAAAGATACACAAGTTAAAGAAGAAGAGGGCAATGGTGGTACCTCTGATACCAGCGCGACTCGCTCGTTCGATGGTGATAAACAAGTAAAAAATATATTGCAATTCTTAAAACAGGAAGTCGAGTCGATAGAAAGAGCAGCAGTTGAAAAAGGAACAAAAACGCATGCGAAACATCAACAACCATCAACAGCAGCTGGCCTCTTCACTCCTACCATCAGTGTGCAATGCTTCTTTTGTAAATCACCAGAACACACTACAAAAGAGTGTACTCATCCACGAACGATTGGTGAAAAGAAACAGATGTTGAAAGGAGATGGGCGTTGTTTTCGATGTACATATAGAGGACACACTGCGAAATTCTGCCGTGCCAAAAACCTAACCTGCAAAAACTGCAATCGCAAACACGCGACGGCTACATGTGACATAAATAAAACATCTTTATTTAGCGCGACAAATGAAATGAAACCAAATAGTCAGGACACGGGTAAGAGTGCAGTAATGGTAAGTCCAGCCGTAAATTTAATTGTGCCCGAAGTGTACGAGTACAGTGCAAAAAGGATTTTCTTGCAAACGGCACGGGTGTTGGTATCGTCTCCGGTGGAATCCAATCCGAAAGATTTGTTCGCACGCATAATGATTGATGGTGGCAGTCAAAGGACATACGTTAAGGAGGCAATCGTCAAGAAACTGAAACTGATCGCCAGTGGTCGTGTCAATTTGTCAGTCGTAGCATTTGGCAATAAAAATGTCTCTAATGCGAAGGAATGGGATAAGGTCAACATTTGTTTAAAAAGCCAATTCGACAACCGATCAGTTGAACTAATAGCATTGGTGGTGCCTGAAATTTGTCCCGATGTTCTACCAGCACCTGCATATTGCAATCCCCAACTAAACCAACTTTGTCTTGCGGACTCTGTTGCAACCGATCTGCTGCAAGAAGAAGGATTAAGCGTCTTAATTGGAGCCGACTACTTCTGGAAAGTGGTCACAGGGAAGTATCGAAGATTATCTGACAGATTAACAGCGGTGCATACTATTTTTGGATGGACAATCCAGGGTCCATGTAATTCAGGTGAAAATGAATATTTGTCTGAAAATGTGTCCACTCTTTGCAGTTTCGCCATTGAGAAGCTCTGGAGCTTAGAAAGTCTGGGGATACAAAAGGATGTCACCGAGGCGAAAGAGTTCACTGAGCAACTACAGAAAAAATGTATCCGCAAAACTGCTACTAGATATGAAGCCGAATTACCTTGGAAAACCTTGGATGTGCAGCTAGCGAACAACAAAGAGCATGCCATTTCCAGAGTGTATTCGCTTGCTAAACGCCTTTTGAGAGAACCGCTGAAGCTTTGCGAATATGACACCACTATGCGCGAGTTCATTGCCGCTGGTTTCGCTGAGCCAGTATCGCGAAACGAAATCAACACTGTCAACGAGTATTACATGCCACATCATGCTGTATATCGGCCCGAGAAATCAAGTACGAAGATCCGAATTGTATTTGACGCGTCGTCGAGAAGTCCAGGTAATCTTTCCTTAAATGACTGCTTATGGACGGGATCCAATTTACTTCCAGATATACTTGCCGTCCTCTTACGTTTTCGATTGGGTGAAATTGGTTTGGTTGCAGATATCGAAAAGGCGTTCCTTCAAATAGTTCTAGCAGAGAAGGATCGCGACAGCCATCGATTCGTGTGGTTTTCAGAGCAACCTAGATCAATTAATAGTTTTCCGACATTGGAGGAATATCGAATGACCCGCGTTACCTTTGGGGTGACATGTAGCCCCTTTTTATTGTCAGCTACACTTCAGTTACACAACAGAGCTACAGCGAGCGAATTTCCTGAAACATGTGCAAAATTAAGCCAAGGATTTTACGTTGATGATTTAGCTGCTAGTTGCCAGAGTAAAGAGGAGGCTAAAAAATTCTATAGAGAAGCCAACAACGTCTTGAGTCGCGCGCACATGAATTTAAGAAAGTGGGCTACAAACGACGAGAACGTGAGAAGAGATCTCGGAATTGAAACTAGTACTTGCGAGCAGATGGTGTTAGGCGTAAAGTGGAATACTTGGACCGATGAACTGGCTATCAATTCGCATACAGATAAGTTGCAAACAAATACTGTTGCCACAAAGCGAAATGTGTTGAAATTGATAGCACGTATATATGATCCTTTGGGATATTTGAGCCCAGTGGTAGTAAAACTCAAGATCCTTTTCCAGACATTGTGGCGAAAGCAGCTTGATTGGGATGAACCCTTAAATTCTGAATTTACTGCCGAATGGAACAGCTGCACCAAGCATATTGATAAAATCGGAAATTTACCACTGCCCAGGTGGCTTGGCTTAAGGAACAACACAAAGGCAACAGAAGTACACATATTTGTAGATGCGAGTCTTAAGGCTTTTGGAGCAATAGCCTTTTTGCGAACTGAAGATTCGGTTGGTGGAGTCCAGGTAAGATTTATCTGCGCAAAGGCACGTGTGGCGCCCTTGAAACGGAGTAATAACGATGATCTCAGTTTACCCAAATTGGAATTAACTGCCGCTTTAATTGGTGCACGCTTACACAATTATTTTAAGAGATTAGACTTACCGTTCGACAAATATTATTTGTGGACTGACTCCCAAATTACGTTGCATTGGATACAAGGAGACGCAAGGAAGTGGAAACCTTATGTTTTCAATAGGGTTCGCGAAATTCAAGAACTCACTGATGTTCATGATTGGCTGCATTGCAAAGGGAGAGAAAATCCAGCAGACTTGATTACCAGGGGAACGTCAATTCATAAGTTTGAGGAATCTGCACTGTGGAAAAGGGGTCCATCGTGGTTGAAACTACAAAAAAATGAGTGGCCTCTAGAAAAACGTGTGCCAGAAAGGGAAATTACAATGACGACTTTAGAGGCGACGGCTACGACATCCGAGGAAGAACCCGAACCATTGTTGCGTTACGAAAATGTTAGTACTTGGAAGAGACTTTTAAGGATTACTGCTTATGTCTTACGAGCAGTCCAATCTTTTGTTAGTAAGAAGAGGCCGGATAGAACATTTTTGACTGCATTGGATATGCAAAATGCAAAAATATATTGGTTGAAATATTTTCAAAAATTAAATTTTTCTAATGAGATTTTGTCTTTACAGATGGGCAAGCCGATACCGCGCTCGTCAAGTCTGTTAAATCTCAATCCCTTTTTGGACAACGTGGGTTTGGTCCGAGTTGGCAGTAGGCTCCTGCTTCTAGAAGAACCTCTAGATATTACAAGTCCTGTCATCCTACCGAAGGGTAGCTACTTAAGCAAACTCATTATTACTTACGTGCACGAGAAAACATTACATGCAGGCGTCAATACTGTTTTAGCGCGGCTGCGTGAAGAATTTTGGATTCCAAGTGCAAGACAGCTAATCAAGAAAATCATTGCTAGCTGTCGCGTTTGCAAAAGGTTAAGGTGTAAGTCTGCAACACAACCGTTTGCACCTTTACCGAGAGAACGACTTTGTGCCTCTAGACCCTTTGAAACGGTTGGCGTGGATTTTGCCGGCCCTCTGTATACGAATAATATCGAAAGAAATAAAGTATACGTGATGATTTTTACGTGTGCCGTTGTACGTGCCATTCACTTGGAACTGGTTCTCGACCTAACCACTGAAAGTTGCTTATTAGCAATTAGACGATTTATGTCACGGAGAGGAACTCCCAAAACCATATATTCAGATAATGCTAGAACTTTCAAGAGAGCGGCTAAAGAGACAAGAAGTTTCGGAGACATATTAAACAGTGAAGTTTTCAACGGTTTTTTGAGTGTTCAAGGAATCATATGGAAATTCAGTATAGAAAGAGCGCCTTGGTGGGGGGGCTTCTGGGAAAGATTGGTTAAAAGCGTTAAGGATATATTAAAGATCTCCATCTGGAAGGCAAGGATTGATAACGAGGAGCTTTATACGCTATTGACGGAAGCAGAGCGCATTATAAATATGAGGCCACTAACATACATTAGCGACGATCCAATGGATTTGACCCCGCTTACGCCGGAAAGCTTTCTGATAGGTTTTTCCAAATCGGTTAGAAATGAGTCAGGGGGTAAAGATCAAAATCCTCAAATCGGTTCATCAGAGATCCGCGCCAAGTGGAAGGCGAGGGTCAAATATACTGCCTGCTTGTGGAAAAGATGGAGGACGGAATATCTTTACCTATTAAGATCGGCGCATCACACTAAACAAACATTTTCCAAGGAGCTTCGACAGGGAGACGTTGTATTAGTATATGATGCAGCAACTCCTAGGATTCATTGGAGGTTGGCGATTGTGGAAGCCTGTTTTCCTGGGCGTGACGGCCGGGTACGAGCATGTGAGGTACGTTTTGAGGATGGTAAAAGGATGAGGAGGGCCATACAGTTATTGTATCCTTTAGAGCTTCGTCAGCTGGGCCGGTTGGAGGATGTTGAAAATTAATCCTCGATTGAACAAACCCTTGTGAAGAACTTAATTGATCCCTCGACTGTACTTATATTTTTGAAAGGAACTGTCTATCGCTTTTGGCTTATATTGTAATTAAAGTTTTAATCTTCATCATTAATATATATCAGTACTGTTCGAAACAGTTTTCATCCCGCTTGCGACCCGATAAGATCGGTTGAAATTAAATAAAGATAAGAAAAGAGTTCTCCCACGTGTTTTATTTCACAACGGTTTCCTGGTACACTGTCCAGCTGCCGGCCACCTATGGTCGCCTGATACACTATCGAGCTGCCGGCCACCTATGGTCGCCTGATACACAGTCGAGCTGTCGGCCATCTATGTTGGCCTGATAAACTGTCGAGCTGCCGGCCACGTATGGTAGCCTGGTAAACTGTCGACCTGTAGACCACCTACATATGTTACCTTGGTAAGCTGTCGAGCTGCCGATCACCTATGGTGGCCTCGTAAGCTGTCGAGCTGCCGACCACTTATGGTGGCCTGGCACACTGTCGAGCTGCCGACCACCTACGGTGGCCCGGTACACTATCGAGCCGCCGCCCACCTATGGCCGCCTGATACACAGTCGAGCTGTCGGTCATCTATGGTGGCCTGATAAGCTGTCGAGCTGGCGGCGACCTACGTTGGCCTGGTACGCTGTCGAGCTGCCGATCACCTACGGTAGCCTGGTACACTATCGAGCTGCCGGCCACCTACGATCGCCTGATACACAGTCGAGCTGTCGGCCATCTATGGTGGCTTGATAAGCTGTCGAGCTGGCGGCGACCTACGTTCGCCTGGTAGGCTGTCGAACTGCCGATCACCTATGGTGGCCTCGTAAGCTGTCGAGCTGCCGACCACTTACGGTGGCCCGGTACACTATCGAGCTGCCGGCCACCTATGGTCGCCTGATACACAGTCGAGCTGTCGGCCATCTATGGTCGCCTGATACACAGTCGAGCTGTCGGCCATCTATGTTGGCCTGGTAGTCTGTCGAGCTGCCGACCACCTACGGTGGCCTGGTAAGCTGTAGAGCTGCCGGCCACTTATGGTGGCCTGGTACCCTGTCGAGCTGCCGACCACCTACGGTTTCCTGGTACACTGTCCAGCTGCCGGCCACCTATGGTCGCCTGATACACTATCGAGCTGCCGGCCACCTACGGTCGCCTGATACACAGTCGAGCTGTCGGCCATCTATGTTGGCCTGGTAGTCTGTCGAGCTGCCGACCACCTACGGTGGCCTGGTAAGCTGTAGAGCTGCCGGCCACTTATGGTGGCCTGGTACACTGTCGAGCTGCCGACCACCTACGGTTTCCTGGTACACTATCGAGCTGCCGGCCACCTATGGTCGCCCGATACACAGTCGAGCTGTCGGCCATCTATGTTGGCCTGGTAGTCTGCCGAGCTGCCGACCACCTTCGATGGCCTGGTAAGCTGTAGAGCTGCCGGCCACTTATGGTGGCCTGGTACACTGTCGAGCTGCCGACCACCTTCGGTTTCCTGGTACACTATCGAGCTGCCGGCCACCTATGGTCGCCTGATACACTGTCGAGCTGTCAGCCACCTATGGTCGCCTGATACACAGTCGAGCTGTCGGCCATCTATGTTGGCCTGATAAACTGTCGAGCTGCCGGCCACGTATGGTAGCCTGGTAAACTGTCGACCTGTAGACCACCTACATATGTTACCTTGGTAAGCTGTCGAGCTGCCGATCACCTATGGTGGCCTCGTAAGCTGTCGAGCTGCCGACCACTTATGGTGGCCTGGCACACTGTCGAGCTGCCGACCACCTACGGTGGCCCGGTACACTATCGAGCTGCCGGCCACCTATGGTCGCCCGATACACAGTCGAGCTGTCGGCCATCTATGATGGCCTGGTAGTCTGCCGAGCTGCCGACCACCTTCGATGGCCTGGTAAGCTGTAGACCTGCCGGCCACTTATGGTGGCCTGGTACACTGTCGAGCTGCCGACCACCTACGGTTTCCTGGTACACTGTCGAGCTGCCGGCCACCTATGTTCGCCTGATACACTGTCGAGCTGTCGGCCACCTATGGTCGCCTGATACACAGTCGAGCTGTCGGCCATCTATGTTGGCCTAATAGGCTGCCGAGCTGCCGACCACCTACGGTGGCCTGGTAAGCTGTAGAGCTGCCGGCCACTTATGGTGGCCTGGTACACTGTCGAGCTGCCGGCCACCTATGGTCGCCTGATACACTGTCGAGCTGTCGGCCACCTATGGTCGCCTGATACACAGTCGAGCTGTCGGCCATCTATGTTGGCCTAATAGGCTGCCGAGCTGCCGACCACCTACGGTGGCCTGGTAAGCTGTAGAGCTGCCGGCCACTTATGGTGGCCTGGTACACTGTCGAGCTGCCGGCCACCTATGGTCGCCCGATACACAGTCGAGCTGTCGGCCATCTATGATGGCCTGGTAGTCTGCCGAGCTGCCGACCACCTTCGATGGCCTGGTAAGCTGTAGACCTGCCGGCCACTTATGGTGGCCTGGTACACTGTCGAGCTGCCGACCACCTACGGTTTCCTGGTACACTGTCGAGCTGCCGGCCACCTATGGTCGCCTGATACACTGTCGAGCTGTCGGCCACCTATGGTCGCCTGATACACAGTCGAGCTGTCGGCCATCTATGTTGGCCTAATAGGCTGCCGAGCTGCCGACCACCTACGGTGGCCTGGTAAGCTGTAGAGCTGCCGGCCACTTATGGTGGCTTGGTACACTATCGAGCTGCCGACCACCTACGGTGGCCTGGTACACTGTCGAGCTGCCGGCTACCTACGGTGGCCTGGTACACTGTCGAGCTGCCGGCCACCTATGGTCGCCTGGTACACTATCGAGCCGCCGGCCACCTATGGTCGCTTGATACACAGTCGAGCTGTCGGTCATCTATGGTGGCCAGATAAGCTGTCGAGCTGGCGGCGACCTACGTTGGCCTGGTACGCTGTCGAGCTGCCGATCACCTACGGTAGCCTGGTACACTATCGAGTTGCCGGCCACCTATGATCACTTGATACACAGTCGAGCTGTCGGCCACCTATGGTCGCCTGATACACAGTCAAGCTGTCGGCCATCTATGTTGGCCTGGTAGTCTGTCGAGCTGCCGACCACCTACGGTTTCCTGGTACACTGTCGAGCTGCCGGCTACCTATGGTGGCCTGGTAAAGTGTCGAGCTGCCGGCCACGTATGGTAGCCTGGTAAACTGTCGACCTGTAGACCACCTACATATGTTACCTTGGTAAGCTGTCGAGCTGCCGACCGGCTACGGTGGCCTGGTAAGCTGTAGAGCTGCCGGCCACTTATGGTGGCCTGGTACACTGTCGAGCTGCCGGCCACCTATGGTCGCCTGATACACTGTCGCGCTGCCGGCTACCTATGGTGGCCTGGTACACTATCGAGCTGCCGACCACCTACGGTGGCCTGGTACACTGTCGAGCTGCCGGCTACCTACGGTGGCCTGGTACACTGTCGAGCTGCCGGCCACCTATGGTCGCCTGGTACACTATCGAGCCGCCGGCCACCTATGGTCGCTTGATACACAGTCGAGCTGTCGGTCATCTATGGTGGCCAGATAAGCTGTCGAGCTAGCGGCGACCTACGTTGGCCTGGTACGCTGTCGAGCTGCCGATCACCTACGGTAGCCTGGTACACTATCGAGTTGCCGGCCACCTATGATCGCTTGATATACAGTCGAGCTGTCGGCCACCTATGGTCGCCTGATACACAGTCGAGCTGTCGGCCATCTATGTTGGCCTGGTAGTCTGTCGAGCTGCCGACCACCTACGGTGGCCTGATAAGCTGTAGAGCTGCCGGCCACTTATGGTGGCCTGATAGACTGTCGAGCTGCCGATCACCTACGGTTTCCTGGTACAATGTCGAGCTGCCGGCCACCTATGGTCGCCTGATACACTGTCGAGCTGTCGGCCACCTATGGTCGCCTGATACACAGTCGAGCTGTCGGCCATCTATGTTGGCCTGGTAGGCTGTCGAGCTGCCGACCACCTACGGTGGCCTGGTAAGCTGTAGAGCTGCCGGCCACTTATGGTGGCCTGGTACACTGTCGAGCTGCCGACCACCAACGGTTTCCTGGTACACTGTTGAGCTGCCGGCCACCTATGGTCGCCTGATACACTGTCGAGCTGTCGGCCACCTATGGTCGCCTGATACACAGTCGAGCTGTCGGCCATCTATGTTGGCCTGGTAGGCTGTCGAACTGCCGAGCACCTATGGTGTCCTCGTAAGCTGTCGAGCTGCCGGCCACTTATGGTGGCCTGGTACACTGTCGAGCTGCCGACCACCTACGGTGGCCTGGTACACTATCGAGCTGCCGGCCACCTATGGTCGCCTGACACACAGTCGAGCTGTCGGCCATCTATGTTGGCCTGGTAGTCTGTCGAGCTGCCGACCACCTACGGTGGCCTGGTAAGCTGTAGAGCTGCCGGCCACTTATGGTGGCCTGGTACACTGTCGACCTGCCGGCCACCTACGGTTTCCTGGTACACTGTCGCGCTGCCGGCCACCTATGGTCGCCTGATACACTGTCGAGCTGTCGGCCACCTATGGTCGCCTGATACACAGTCGAGCTGTCGGCCATCTATGTTGGCCTGGTAGGCTGTCGAGCTGCCGACCACCTATGGTGGCCTGGTACACTGTCGAGCTGCCGACCACCTACGGTGGCCCGGTACACTATCGAGCTGCCGGCCACCTATGGTCGCCTGATACACAGTCGAGCTGTCGGCCATCTATGTTGGCCTGGTAGTCTGCCGAGCTGCCGACCACCTTCGGTGGCCTGGTAAGCTGTAGAGCTGCCGGCCACTTATGGTGGCCTGGTACACTGTCGAGCTGCCGACCACCTTCGGTTTCCTGGTACACTGTCGAGCTGCCGGCCACCTATGGTCGCCTGATACACTGTCGAGCTGTCAGCCACCTATGGTCGCCTGATACACAGTCGAGCTGTCGGCCATCTATGTTGGCCTGGTAGTCTGCCGAGCTGCCGACCACCTTCGGTGGCCTGGTAAGCTGTCGAGCTGCCGACCACCTTCGGTGGCCTGGTAAGCTGTAGAGCTGCCGGCCACTTATGGTGGCCTGGTACACTGTCGAGCTGCCGACCACCTTCGGTTTCCTGGTACACTGTCGAGCTGCCGGCCACCTATGGTCGCCTGATACACTTTCGAGCTGCCGGCCACCTATGGTCGCCTGATACACTGTCGAGCTGCCGGCCACCTATGGTCGCCTGATACACTTTCGAGCTGCCAGCCACCTATGGTCGCCTGATACACTGTCGAGCTGCCGACCACCTAAGGAGGCCTGGAAAGCTGTCGACCTGCCGGCCACTTATGGTGGCCTGTCAAGCTGCCGGCCACGTATGTTGGCCTGGTACACTGCCGAGCTGCCGACCACCTACGGTTTCCTGGTACAATATCGAGCTGCCGGCCACCTATGGTCGCCTGATACACTGTCGAGCTGTCGGCCACCTATGGTCGCCTGATACACAGTCGAGCTGTCGATGATCTATGGAGGCCTGATAAGCTGTCGAACTGGCGGCGACCTACGTTGGCCTGGTAGGCTATCGAGCTGCCGATCACCTACGGTGGCCTGGTACATTATCGAGCTGCCGACCACCTACGGTGGCCTGGTACACTGTCGAGCTGCCGGCTACCTACGGCGGCCTGGTACACTGTCGAGCTGCCGGCCACCTATGGTCGCCTGGTACACTATCGAGCCGCCGGCCACCTATGGCCGCCTGATACACAGTCGAGCTGTCGGTCATCTATGGTGGCCTGATAAGCTGTCGAGCTGGCGGCGACCTACGTTGGCCTGGTACGCTGTCGAGCTGCCGATCACCTACGGTAGCCTGGTACACTATCGAGCTGCCGGCCACCTACGATCGCCTGATACACAGTCGAGCTGTCGGCCATCTATGGTGGCTTGATAAGCTGTCGAGCTGGCGGCGACCTACGTTCGCCTGGTAGGCTGTCGAACTGCCGATCACCTATGGTGGCCTCGTAAGCTGTCGAGCTGCCGACCACTTACGGTGGCCCGGTACAATATCGAGCTGCCGGCCACCTATGGTCGCCTGATACACTGTCGAGCTGTCGGCCATCTATGGTCGCCTGATACACAGTCGAGCTGTCGATGATCTATGGAGGCCTGATAAGCTGTCGAACTGGCGGCGACCTACGTTGGCCTGGTAGGCTGTCGAGCTGCCGACCACCTATGGTGGCCTGGTACACTGTCGAGCTGCCGACCACCTACGGTGGCCCGGTACACTATCGAGCTGCCGGCCACCTATGGTCGCCTGATACACAGTCGAGCTGTCGGCCATCTATGTTGGCCTGGTAGTCTGCCGAGCTGCCGACCACCTTCGGTGGCCTGGTAAGCTGTAGAGCTGCCGGCCACTTATGGTGGCCTGGTACACTGTCGAGCTGCCGACCACCTTCGGTTTCCTGGTACACTGTCGAGCTGCCGGCCACCTATGGTCGCCTGATACACTGTCGAGCTGTCAGCCACCTATGGTCGCCTGATACACAGTCGAGCTGTCGGCCATCTATGTTGGCCTGGTAGTCTGCCGAGCTGCCGACCACCTTCGGTGGCCTGGTAAGCTGTCGAGCTGCCGACCACCTTCGGTGGCCTGGTAAGCTGTAGAGCTGCCGGCCACTTATGGTGGCCTGGTACACTGTCGAGCTGCCGACCACCTTCGGTTTCCTGGTACACTGTCGAGCTGCCGGCCACCTATGGTCGCCTGATACACTTTCGAGCTGCCGGCCACCTATGGTCGCCTGATACACTGTCGAGCTGCCGGCCACCTATGGTCGCCTGATACACTTTCGAGCTGCCGGCCACCTATGGTCGCCTGATACACTGTCGAGCTGCCGACCACCTAAGGAGGCCTGGAAAGCTGTCGACCTGCCGGCCACTTATGGTGGCCTGTCAAGCTGCCGGCCACGTATGTTGGCCTGGTACACTGCCGAGCTGCCGACCACCTACGGTTTCCTGGTACAATATCGAGCTGCCGGCCACCTATGGTCGCCTGATACACTGTCGAGCTGTCGGCCACCTATGGTCGCCTGATACACAGTCGAGCTGTCGATGATCTATGGAGGCCTGATAAGCTGTCGAACTGGCGGCGACCTACGTTGGCCTGGTAGGCTATCGAGCTGCCGATCACCTACGGTGGCCTGGTACATTATCGAGCTGCCGACCACCTACGGTGGCCTGGTACACTGTCGAGCTGCCGGCTACCTACGGCGGCCTGGTACACTGTCGAGCTGCCGGCCACCTATGGTCGCCTGGTACACTATCGAGCCGCCGGCCACCTATGGCCGCCTGATACACAGTCGAGCTGTCGGTCATCTATGGTGGCCTGATAAGCTGTCGAGCTGGCGGCGACCTACGTTGGCCTGGTACGCTGTCGAGCTGCCGATCACCTACGGTAGCCTGGTACACTATCGAGCTGCCGGCCACCTACGATCGCCTGATACACAGTCGAGCTGTCGGCCATCTATGGTGGCTTGATAAGCTGTCGAGCTGGCGGCGACCTACGTTCGCCTGGTAGGCTGTCGAACTGCCGATCACCTATGGTGGATTCGTAAGCTGTCGAGCTGCCGACCACTTACGGTGGCCCGGTACACTATCGAGCTGCCGGCCACCTATGGTCGCCTGATACACAGTCGAGCTGTCGGCCATCTATGGTCGCCTGATACACAGTCGAGCTGTAAGCCATCTATGTTGGCCTGGTAGTTTGTCGAGCTGCCGACCACCTACGGTGGCCTGGTAAGCTGTAGAGCTGCCGGCCACTTATGGTGGCCTGGTACACTGTCGAGCTGCCGACCACCTACGGTTTCCTGGTACACTGTCCAGCTGCCGGCCACCTATGGTCGCCTGATACACTATCGAGCTGCCGGCCACCTACGGTCGCCTGATACACAGTCGAGCTGTCGGCCATCTATGTTGGCCTGGTAGTCTGTCGAGCTGCCGACCACCTACGGTGGCCTGGTAAGCTGTAGAGCTGCCGGCCACTTATGGTGGCCTGGTACACTGTCGAGCTGCCGACCACCTACGGTTTCCTGGTACACTGTTGAGCTGCCGGCCACCTATGGTCGCCTGATACACTGTCGAGCTGCCGACCACCTACGGTGGCCTGGTAGGCTGTAGAGCTGCCGGCCACTTATGTTGGCCTGGTACACTGTCGAGCTGCCGACCACCTACGGTGGCCTGGTACACTGTCGAGCTGTCGGCCACCTATGGTCGCCTGATACACTGTCGAGCTGTGGGCCATCTATGTTGGCCTGGTAGGCTGTCGAGCTGCCGACCACCTACGGTGGCCTGGTAAGCTGTAGAGCTGCCGGCCACTTATGGTGGCCTGGTACACTGTCGAGCTGCCGACCACCTACGGTTTCCTGGTACACTGTCGAGCTGCCGGCCACCTATGGTCGCCTGATACACTGTCGAGCTGCCGACCACCTACGGTGGCCTGGTAAGCTGTAGAGCTGCCGGCCACTTGTGGTGGCCTGGTACACTGTCGAGCTGCCGACCACCTACGGTGGCTTGGTACACTGTCGAGCTGTCGGCCACCTATGGTCGCCTGATACACAGTCGAGCTGTGGGCCATCTATGTTGGCCTGGTAGGCTGTCGAGCTGCCGACCACCTACGGTGGCCTGGTAAGCTGTACAGCTGCCGGCCACTTATGGTGGCCTGGTACACTGTCGAGCTGCCGACCACCTACGGTTTCCTGGTACACTGTCCAGCTGCCGGCCACCTATGGTCGCCTGATACACTGTCGAGCTGCCGGCCACCTATGGTCGCCTGATACACTATCGAGCTGCCGATCACCTACGGTTTCCTGGTACACTGTCGAGCTGCCGGCCACCTATGGTCGCCTGATACACTGTCGAGCTGTCGGCCACCTATGGTCGCCTGATACACAGTCGAGCTGTCGGCCATCTATGTTGGCCTGGTAGTCTGTCGAGCTGCCGACCACCTACGGTGGCCTGGTAAGCTGTAGAGCTGCCGGCCACTTATGGTGGCCTGGTACACTGTCGAGCTGCCGACCACCTACGGTTTCCTGGTACACTGTCCAGCTGCCGGCCACCTATGGTCGCCTGATACACTATCGAGCTGCCGGCCACCTACGGTCGCCTGATACACAGTCGAGCTGTCGGCCATCTATGTTGGCCTGGTAGTCTGTCGAGCTGCCGACCACCTACGGTGGCCTGGTAAGCTCTAGAGCTGCCGGCCACTTATGGTGGCCTGGTAAACTGCCGAGCTGCCTACCACCTACGGTTTCCTGGTACACTGTCCAGCTGCCGGCCACCTATGGTCGCCTGATACACTGTCGAGCTGCCGGCCACCTATGGTCGCCTGATACACTATCGAGCTGCCGGCCACCTACGATCGCCTGATACACAGTCGAGCTGTCGGCCATCTATGTTGGCCTGGTAGTCTGTCGAGCTGCCGACCACCTACGGTGGCCTGGTAAGCTGTAGAGCTGCCGGCCACTTATGGTGGCCTGGTACACTGTCGAGCTGCCGACCACCTACGGTGGCCTGGTAAGCTGTAGAGCTGCCGGCCACTTATGGTGGCCTGGTACACTGTCGAGCTGCCGATCACCTACGGTGGCCTGGTACGCTATCGAGCTGCCGACCACCTATGGTCGCCTGATACACACCACCATCTATGTTGGCCTGGTAGGCTGTCGAGCTGCCGACCACCTACGGTTTCCTGGTACACTGTCCAGCTGCCGGCCACCTATGGTCGCCTGATACACTATCGAGCTGCCGGCCACCTACGATCGCCTGATACACAGTCGAGCTGTCGGCCATCTATGTTGGCCTGGTAGTCTGTCGAGCTGCCGACCACCTACGGTGGCCTGGTAAGCTGTAGAGCTGCCGGCCACTTATGGTGGCCTGGTACACTGTCGAGCTGCCGACCACCTACGGTTTCCTGGTACACTGTCCAGCTGCCGGCCACCTATGGTCGCCTGATACACTGTCGAGCTGCCGGCCACCTATGGTCGCCTGATGCACTATCGAGCTGCCGATCACCTACGGTGGCCTGGTACGCTATCGAGCTGCCGACCACCTATGGTCGCCTGATACACTGTCGAGCTGCCGGCTACTTATGGTGGCCTGGTAAACTGCCGAGCTGCCGGCCACGTATGGTAGCTTGGTAAACTGTCGACCAGTAGACCACCTACATATGTTACCTTGGTAAGCTGTCGAGCCGCCGACCACCTACGGTGGCCTGGTAAGCTGTAGAGCTGCCGGCCACTTATGGTGGCCTGGTACACTGTCGAGCTGCCGACCACCTACGGTGGCCTGGTACACTGTCGAGCTGCCGGCCACCTATGGTCGCCTGATACACTGTCGAGCTGCCGACCACCTACGGTGGCCTGGTAAGCTGTAGAGCTGCCGGCCACTTATGGTGGCCTGGTACACTGTCGAGCTGTCGGCCACCTATGGTCGCCTGATACACAGTCGAGCTGTGGGCCGTCTATGTTGGCCTGGTAGGCTGTCGAGCTGCCGAACACCTACGGTGGCCTGGTAAGCTGTAGAGCTGCCGGCCACTTATGGTGGCCTGGTACACTGTCGAGCTGCCGACCACCTACGGTGGCCTGGTAAGCTGTAGAGCTGCCGGCCACTTATGGTGGCCTGGTACACTGTCGAGCTGCCGACCACCTACGGTTTCCTGGTACACTGTCCAGCTGCCGGCAACCTATGGTCGCCTGATACACTGTCGAGCTGCCGGCCACCTATGGTCGCCTGGTACACTGTCGAGCTGCCGACCACCTACGGTTTCCTGGTACACTGTCCAGCTGCCGGCCACCTATGGTCGCCTGATACACTGTCGAGCTGCCGGCCACCTATGGTCGCCTGATACACTATCGAGCTGCCGATCACCTACGGTGGCCTGGTACACTATCGAGCTGTCGGCCACCTATGGTCGCCTGATACAGTCGAGCTGTGGGCCATCTATGTTGGCCTGGTAGGCTGTCGAGCTGCCGACCACCTACGGTGGCCTGGTAAGCTGTAGAGCTGCCGGCCACTTATGGTGGCCTGGTACACTGTCGAGCTGCCGACCACCTACGGTGGCCTGGTAAGCTGTAGAGCTGCCGGCCACTTATGGTGGCCTGGTACACTGTCGAGCTGACGACCACCTACGGTTTCCTGGTACACTGTCGAGCTGCCGGCCACCTATGGTCGCCTGATACACTGTCGAGCTGTCGGCCATCTATGTTGGCCTGGTAGGCTGTCGAGCTGCCGACCACCTACGGTGGCCTGGTAAGCTGTAGAGCTGCCGGCCACTTATGGTGGCCTGATAGACTGTCGAGCTGCCGATCACCTACGGTTTCCTGGTACAATGTCGAGCTGCCGGCCACCTATGGTCGCCTGATACACTGTCGAGCTGTCGGTCATCTATGGTGGCCAGATAAGCTGTCGAGCTAGCGGCGACCTACGTTGGCCTGGTACGCTGTCGAGCTGCCGATCACCTACGGTAGCCTGGTACACTATCGAGTTGCCGGCCACCTATGATCGCTTGATATACAGTCGAGCTGTCGGCCACCTATGGTCGCCTGATACACAGTCGAGCTGTCGGCCATCTATGTTGGCCTGGTAGTCTGTCGAGCTGCCGACCACCTACGGTGGCCTGATAAGCTGTAGAGCTGCCGGCCACTTATGGTGGCCTGATAGACTGTCGAGCTGCCGATCACCTACGGTTTCCTGGTACAATGTCGAGCTGCCGGCCACCTATGGTCGCCTGATACACTGTCGAGCTGTCGGCCACCTATGGTCGCCTGATACACAGTCGAGCTGTCGGCCATCTATGTTGGCCTGGTAGGCTGTCGAGCTGCCGACCACCTACGGTGGCCTGGTAAGCTGTAGAGCTGCCGGCCACTTATGGTGGCCTGGTACACTGTCGACCTGCCGACCACCAACGGTTTCCTGGTACACTGTTGAGCTGCCGGCCACCTATGGTCGCCTGATACACTGTCGAGCTGTCGGCCACCTATGGTCGCCTGATACACAGTCGAGCTGTCGGCCATCTATGTTGGCCTGGTAGGCTGTCGAACTGCCGAGCACCTATGGTGTCCTCGTAAGCTGTCGAGCTGCCGGCCACTTATGGTGGCCTGGTACACTGTCGAGCTGCCGACCACCTACGGTGGCCTGGTACACTATCGAGCTGCCGGCCACCTATGGTCGCCTGACACACAGTCGAGCTGTCGGCCATCTATGTTGGCCTGGTAGTCTGTCGAGCTGCCGACCACCTACGGTGGCCTGGTAAGCTGTAGAGCTGCCGGCCACTTATGGTGGCCTGGTACACTGTCGACCTGCCGGCCACCTACGGTTTCCTGGTACACTGTCGCGCTGCCGGCCACCTATGGTCGCCTGATACACTGTCGAGCTGTCGGCCACCTATGGTCGCCTGATACACAGTCGAGCTGTCGGCCATCTATGTTGGCCTGGTAGGCTGTCGAGCTGCCGACCACCTATGGTGGCCTGGTACACTGTCGAGCTGCCGACCACCTACGGTGGCCCGGTACACTATCGAGCTGCCGGCCACCTATGGTCGCCTGATACACAGTCGAGCTGTCGGCCATCTATGTTGGCCTGGTAGTCTGCCGAGCTGCCGACCACCTTCGGTGGCCTGGTAAGCTGTAGAGCTGCCGGCCACTTATGGTGGCCTGGTACACTGTCGAGCTGCCGACCACCTTCGGTTTCCTGGTACACTGTCGAGCTGCCGGCCACCTATGGTCGCCTGATACACTGTCGAGCTGTCAGCCACCTATGGTCGCCTGATACACAGTCGAGCTGTCGGCCATCTATGTTGGCCTGGTAGTCTGCCGAGCTGCCGACCACCTTCGGTGGCCTGGTAAGCTGTCGAGCTGCCGACCACCTTCGGTGGCCCGGTAAGCTGTAGAGCTGCCGGCCACTTATGGTGGCCTGGTACACTGTCGAGCTGCCGACCACCTTCGGTTTCCTGGTACACTGTCGAGCTGCCGGCCACCTATGGTCGCCTGATACACTTTCGAGCTGCCGGCCACCTATGGTCGCCTGATACACTGTCGAGCTGCCGGCCACCTATGGTCGCCTGATACACTTTCGAGCTGCCGGCCACCTATGGTCGCCTGATACACTGTCGAGCTGCCGACCACCTAAGGAGGCCTGGAAAGCTGTCGACCTGCCGGCCACTTATGGTGGCCTGTCAAGCTGCCGGCCACGTATGTTGGCCTGGTACACTGCCGAGCTGCCGACCACCTACGGTTTCCTGGTAATATCGAGCTGCCGGCCACCTATGGTCGCCTGATACACTGTCGAGCTGTCGGCCACCTATGGTCGCCTGATACACAGTCGAGCTGTCGATGATCTATGGAGGCCTGATAAGCTGTCGAACTGGCGGCGACCTACGTTGGCCTGGTAGGCTATCGAGCTGCCGATCACCTACGGTGGCCTGGTACATTATCGAGCTGCCGATCACCTACGGTGGCCTGGTACACTGTCGAGCTGCCGGCTACCTACGGCGGCCTGGTACACTGTCGAGCTGCCGGCCACCTATGGTCGCCTGGTACACTATCGAGCCGCCGGCCACCTATGGCCGCCTGATACACAGTCGAGCTGTCGGTCATCTATGGTGGCCTGATAAGCTGTCGAGCTGGCGGCGACCTACGTTGGCCTGGTACGCTGTCGAGCTGCCGATCACCTACGGTAGCCTGGTACACTATCGAGCTGCCGGCCACCTACGATCGCCTGATACACAGTCGAGCTGTCGGCCATCTATGGTGGCTTGATAAGCTGTCGAGCTGGCGGCGACCTACGTTCGCCTGGTAGGCTGTCGAACTGCCGATCACCTATGGTGGCCTCGTAAGCTGTCGAGCTGCCGACCACTTACGGTGGCCCGGTACACTATCGAGCTGCCGGCCACCTATGGTCGCCTGATACACAGTCGAGCTGTCGGCCATCTATGGTCGCCTGATACACAGTCGAGCTGTAAGCCATCTATGTTGGCCTGGTAGTTTGTCGAGCTGCCGACCACCTACGGTGGCCTGGTAAGCTGTAGAGCTGCCGGCCACTTATGGTGGCCTGGTACACTGTCGAGCTGCCGACCACCTACGGTTTCCTGGTACACTCACTGTCCAGCTGCCGGCCACCTATGGTCGCCTGATACACTATCGAGCTGCCGGCCACCTACGGTCGCCTGATACACAGTCGAGCTGTCGGCCATCTATGTTGGCCTGGTAGTCTGTCGAGCTGCCGACCACCTACGGTGGCCTGGTAAGCTGTAGAGCTGCCGGCCACTTATGGTGGCCTGGTACACTGTCGAGCTGCCGGCCACCTACGGTTTCCTGGTACACTGTTGAGCTGCCGGCCACCTATGGTCGCCTGATACACTGTCGAGCTGCCGACCACCTACGGTGGCCTGGTAAGCTGTAGAGCTGCCGGCCACTTATGTTGGCCTGGTACACTGTCGAGCTGCCGACCACCTACGGTGGCCTGGTACACTGTCGAGCTGTCGGCCACCTATGGTCGCCTGATACATTGTCGAGCTGTGGGCCATCTATGTTGGCCTGGTAGGCTGTCGAGCTGCCGACCACCTACGGTGGCCTGGTAAGCTGTAGAGCTGCCGGCCACTTATGGTGGCCTGGTACACTGTCGAGCTGCCGACCACCTACGGTTTCCTGGTACACTGTCGAGCTGCCGGCCACCTATGGTCGCCTGATACACTGTCGAGCTGCCGACCACCTACGGTGGCCTGGTAAGCTGTAGAGCTGCCGGCCACTTGTGGTGGCCTGGTACACTGTCGAGCTGCCGACCACCTACGGTGGCTTGGTACACTGTCGAGCTGTCGGCCACCTATGGTCGCCTGATACACAGTCGAGCTGTGGGCCATCTATGTTGGCCTGGTAGGCTGTCGAGCTGCCGACCACCTACGGTGGCCTGGTAAGCTGTAGAGCTGCCGGCCACTTATGGTGGCCTGGTACACTGTCGAGCTGCCGACCACCTACGGTTTCCTGGTACACTGTCCAGCTGCCGGCCACCTATGGTCGCCTGATACACTGTCGAGCTGCCGGCCACCTATGGTCGCCTGATACACTATCGAGCTGCCGATCACCTACGGTTTCCTGGTACACTGTCGAGCTGCCGGCCACCTATGGTCGCCTGATACACTGTCGAGCTGTCGGCCACCTATGGTCGCCTGATACACAGTCGAGCTGTCGGCCATCTATGTTGGCCTGGTAGTCTGTCGAGCTGCCGACCACCTACGGTGGCCTGGTAAGCTGTAGAGCTGCCGGCCACTTATGGTGGCCTGGTACACTGTCGAGCTGCCGACCACCTACGGTTTCCTGGTACACTGTCCAGCTGCCGGCCACCTATGGTCGCCTGATACACTATCGAGCTGCCGGCCACCTACGGTCGCCTGATACACAGTCGAGCTGTCGGCCATCTATGTTGGCCTGGTAGTCTGTCGAGCTGCCGACCACCTACGGTGGCCTGGTAAGCTGTAGAGCTGCCGGCCACTTATGGTGGCCTGGTACACTGTCGAGCTGCCGGCCACCTACGGTTTCCTGGTACACTGTTGAGCTGCCGGCCACCTATGGTCGCCTGATACACTGTCGAGCTGCCGACCACCTACGGTGGCCTGGTAAGCTGTAGAGCTGCCGGCCACTTATGTTGGCCTGGTACACTGTCGAGCTGCCGATCACCTACGGTGGCCTGGTACACTGTCGAGCTGTCGGCCACCTATGGTCGCCTGATACATTGTCGAGCTGTGGGCCATCTATGTTGGCCTGGTAGGCTGTCGAGCTGCCGACCACCTACGGTGGCCTGGTAAGCTGTAGAGCTGCCGGCCACTTATGGTGGCCTGGTACACTGTCGAGCTGCCGACCACCTACGGTTTCCTGGTACACTGTCGAGCTGCCGGCCACCTATGGTCGCCTGATACACTGTCGAGCTGCCGACCACCTACGGTGGCCTGGTAAGCTGTAGAGCTGCCGGCCACTTGTGGTGGCCTGGTACACTGTCGAGCTGCCGACCACCTACGGTGGCTTGGTACACTGTCGAGCTGTCGGCCACCTATGGTCGCCTGATACACAGTCGAGCTGTGGGCCATCTATGTTGGCCTGGTAGGCTGTCGAGCTGCCGACCACCTACGGTGGCCTGGTAAGCTGTAGAGCTGCCGGCCACTTATGGTGGCCTGGTACACTGTCGAGCTGCCGACCACCTACGGTTTCCTGGTACACTGTCCAGCTGCCGGCCACCTATGGTCGCCTGATACACTGTCGAGCTGCCGGCCACCTATGGTCGCCTGATACACTATCGAGCTGCCGATCACCTACGGTTTCCTGGTACACTGTCGAGCTGCCGGCCACCTATGGTCGCCTGATACACTGTCGAGCTGTCGGCCACCTATGGTCGCCTGATACACAGTCGAGCTGTCGGCCATCTATGTTGGCCTGGTAGTCTGTCGAGCTGCCGACCACCTACGGTGGCCTGGTAAGCTGTAGAGCTGCCGGCCACTTATGGTGGCCTGGTACACTGTCGAGCTGCCGACCACCTACGGTTTCCTGGTACACTGTCCAGCTGCCGGCCACCTATGGTCGCCTGATACACTATCGAGCTGCCGGCCACCTACGGTCGCCTGATACACAGTCGAGCTGTCGGCCATCTATGTTGGCCTGGTAGTCTGTCGAGCTGCCGACCACCTACGGTGGCCTGGTAAGCTGTAGAGCTGCCGGCCACTTATGGTGGCCTGGTACACTGTCGAGCTGCCGACCACCTACGGTTTCCTGGTACACTGTCCAGCTGCCGGCCACCTATGGTCGCCTGATACACTGTCGAGCTGCCGGCCACCTATGGTCGCCTGATGCACTATCGAGCTGCCGATCACCTACGGTGGCCTGGTACGCTATCGAGCTGCCGACCACCTATGGTCGCCTGATACACTGTCGAGCTGCCGGCTACTTATGGTGGCCTGGTAAACTGCCGAGCTGCCGGCCACGTATGGTAGCCTGGTAAACTGTCGACCAGTAGACCACCTACATATGTTACCTTGGTAAGCTGTCGAGCCGCCGACCACCTACGGTGGCCTGGTAAGCTGTAGAGCTGCCGGCCACTTATGGTGGCCTGGTACACTGTCGAGCTGCCGACCACCTACGGTGGCCTGGTACACTGTCGAGCTGCCGGCCACCTATGGTCGCCTGATACACTGTCGAGCTGCCGGCCACCTACGGTCGCCTGATACACAGTCGAGCTGTCGGCCATCTATGTTGGCCTGGTAGTCTGTCGAGCTGCCGACCACCTACGGTGGCCTGGTAAGCTGTAGAGCTGCCGGCCACTTATGGTGGCCTGGTACACTGTCGAGCTGCCGACCACCTACGGTTTCCTGGTACACTGTCCAGCTGCCGGCCACCTATGGTCGCCTGATACACTGTCGAGCTGCCGGCCACCTATGGTCGCCTGATGCACTATCGAGCTGCCGATCACCTACGGTGGCCTGGTACGCTATCGAGCTGCCGACCACCTATGGTCGCCTGATACACTGTCGAGCTGCCGGCTACTTATGGTGGCCTGGTAAACTGCCGAGCTGCCGGCCACGTATGGTAGCCTGGTAAACTGTCGACCAGTAGACCACCTACATATGTTACCTTGGTAAGCTGTCGAGCCGCCGACCACCTACGGTGGCCTGGTAAGCTGTAGAGCTGCCGGCCACTTATGGTGGCCTGGTACACTGTCGAGCTGCCGACCACCTACGGTGGCCTGGTACACTGTCGAGCTGCCGGCCACCTATGGTCGCCTGATACACTGTCGAGCTGCCGACCACCTACGGTGGCCTGGTAAGCTGTAGAGCTGCCGGCCACTTATGGTGGCCTGGTACACTGTCGAGCTGTCGGCCACCTATGGTCGCCTGATACACAGTCGAGCTGTGGGCCATCTATGTTGGCCTGGTAGGCTGTCGAGCTGCCGAACACCTACGGTGGCCTGGTAAGCTGTAGAGCTGCCGGCCACTTATGGTGGCCTGGTACACTGTCGAGCTGCCGACCACCTACGGTGGCCTGGTAAGCTGTAGAGCTGCCGGCCACTTATGGTGGCCTGGTACACTGTCGAGCTGCCGACCACCTACGGTTTCCTGGTACACTGTCCAGCTGCCGGCAACCTATGGTCGCCTGATACACTGTCGAGCTGCCGGCCACCTATGGTCGCCTGGTACACTGTCGAGCTGCCGACCACCTACGGTTTCCTGGTACACTGTCCAGCTGCCGGCCACCTATGGTCGCCTGATACACTGTCGAGCTGCCGGCCACCTATGGTCGCCTGATACACTATCGAGCTGCCGATCACCTACGGTGGCCTGGTACACTATCGAGCTGTCGGCCACCTATGGTCGCCTGATACAGTCGAGCTGTGGGCCATCTATGTTGGCCTGGTAGGCTGTCGAGCTGCCGACCACCTACGGTGGCCTGGTAAGCTGTAGAGCTGCCGGCCACTTATGGTGGCCTGGTACACTGTCGAGCTGCCGACCACCTACGGTGGCCTGGTAAGCTGTAGAGCTGCCGGCCACTTATGGTGGCCTGGTACACTGTCGAGCTGCCGACCACCTACGGTTTCCTGGTACACTGTCGAGCTGCCGGCCACCTATGGTCGCCTGATACACTGTCGAGCTGTCGGCCATCTATGTTGGCCTGGTAGGCTGTCGAGCTGCCGACCACCTACGGTGGCCTGGTAAGCTGTAGAGCTGCCGGCCACTTATGGTGGCCTGGTGGACTGTCGAGCTGCCGACCACCTACGGTTTCCTGCTACACTGTCGAGCTGGCGGCGACCTACGTTGGCCTGGTACACTATCGAGCTGCCGATCACCTACGGTGGCCTGGTACACTATCGAGCTGCCGACCACCTACGGTGGCCTGGTACACTGTCGAGCTGCCGGCTACCTACGGTGGCCTGGTACACTGTCGAGCTGCCGGCCACCTATGGTCGCCTGGTACACTATCGAGCCGCCGGCCACCTATGGTCGCCTGATACACTATCGAGCTGCCGGCCACCTATGATCGCCTGATCATGAATCTTCAAATCGGCGGTTGACGGTTCGTTGTAAGTACAGGGGGTCTCAAAAGAAAGTTTATATTTAGAGGATCGATTAAAAAACGAAGTAAACATTCTATCGAACACATTATTATTTATCATTAAAGTTCACAACTTGGAAACTATTTCTTAAAAACAATGTCATCTAAATGTAAGCCCTCGCGTTCGCGACAGCCATTTAATCGAACAGCAAAATTGTTCATTACAGCTCCGCGCGCTTCCGAATCGAAAGGTCGGGATCACTGCGAACAGACTGATTAACGTTCTTTACGTTTTCTTACGTTATCGATGACCTTGACCGTCCAGATTTTGGTTGATTTTTCTAGTGTTGAACCAGTCTCTTCAAACTTTTTTACCCATTTTCGAATGAGAGGAATGCTTGGCGCATCCCTTAAATGGCGTGAAATTCGAATATTGCAGAATTTGCTACGTGCCACAGTCGGCGAATCACCGTTTTTGTAAAACTTTCGCACGCACAACGCGCAGTCTGCACCCGAGAAACGCTCCATAGTGAGTGAATTCCCAAGAGCAAGGCTACTGATTGACGTACCTCCCGCGCCCCACAGATTCATTGCGATCACGCAATAAGCTAAACAAATGTAAACTTTCTTTTGAGACACCATGTATATGGACAAAGGTGAAAGGTGAAAACAGCTGTTAAGATTTGACATAACAAAGCGACCTCATTGTGGGTGAGATTTTGTCAATCCTAGCGACAGCAATGCCGACCGCGACCGAAACTGCGACGGAGGCAGCGACTGCGACCTCATTGTGTTCAGGCAATTATGCGATTTACGTACATTTAAGCGCGGTTCACATTGAACGATTAATCCACCGATTTGCTTGACGACCAAATAATGCGTAGCGTTCACACCAAACGACTTGTTGACCGACTTCACTTGCGATAGAAATTTCGAAGTATTAACATGGCGGCGCATGCTCTGGTTACAGGGATGATTATTGATGAAATACTCGAAAATGAAGAAAAAAAAAAAAAAAAAAGCGAATGTGGATTAAACCATGGGTCGGAAAACGTAATAATTTCTCATCGGTAACTGTTAAGAGAATTTCACCAAAATTTGCCAGAGGATTTTCGTAATTATTTGCGAATTGTTAGGAACGTATGATGAGTTACTGAGAGAAATAATTCCTCATATGAAGAAATCAAACCAAAATTATTTTACTTTGTTTGAAGTCATATCGTTCATTTCGCTTAAAGTTGGTGTTGTTTCTCTGAACGCACAAGCGAAAGTGAAAAAATGCTCTGAAGTTGTATGACAACTGTTCACACTTAACGATAAATCGTTCAACCACGGCTGTCAAGCAAAAAGTTGGAAATTTTCAACTTCCTGACTACAAATCGTACCGACTTGTAGCTAGAGCGTTCACATTGGTTTTGCATACACAATTTGTCGTCCAACCACGATTGTCAAGCAAATCGCTCGATAAATCGTTCAATGTGAACCGCGCCTTAACTTTTGACAGGCGACCAAGAAAGCGACCGCGACCTCATTATGTTCAGGCAGTTAAAATGTAACTGCCTGAACACAATGAAGTCGCAGTCGCTATCTCCGTCGCAGTCTCGGTCGCGGTGGGCATTGTTGTCGCTAGGATTGGCAAAATGAAGTCGCTTTGTTATGTCAAATTTTAACAGCTGTTTTCACCTTTGTCCATATACAAAGCAGGGATAAAGAATGAGATACCAAACTTTCGTACGTCTGCCCGTTGATCCCCGCAGGGGTTGATTGTTGCTTTTGTAATTAAAGCGGCCCCTAGACGCCTAATAATATTGTGCAATATTTGATACTGCACAATATTATTGTTCGTCTGAAGATAATATTGCAAGATTGTGCGATATATTGCGGAAAATCAAAACGCTTTTGACTATTAATACAAATATGAGCGGTCAACTAAATTATTGGGAAAAATATTGAACCGTCTGGGGCAGCAAGCCAATAAAATTGTGCAATATTTTGCACAATAATATTGAGCGTCTAGGGGCCGCTTTAATAACGACGCTTTTGACATAAGAGTCAAGACGTCGGAACAAGGCAGAATGACATAGTCAAGACGCCGTCAAACCGCAACGCGTTTGTAGGGGCTAGTTGTCAAAATGCCTGTCAAAGCCAAAAGATTGGTATCTCATTCTTTATGGTAGAAACACAATGTGGCGTGCGCGCGCGCGTGCTTTTGATCGGCTTTGTACCGATTTACGGGATAATGTGTCAGACGCACGCAACCACAATTCGCAACACACAATCTGGCTTCAAGTCAGCTGCGCGTAGAGAGCTTAGGAATATGACAATACTATGTTCTGTTTCCTCAAAATGTACTCATATGAATTTAGTGCAGAAAGAAGAGTAGATTTGTGTTCTGTTCTATTCATTTGAAACATAAATATAAGAAAATTTCATCTCAAATAAATGTATATACTTATAAAAAAATATGCGTTTAGTTCTGTAATACCCGTCATCATTAGTTTGCATCCAAAAAATCCAATAATAAGCTACGAAAATGTATGCATGTTGAAAGCGAACAACTCGGAACACTACATGACAGAACACGTTACACTATTCTGATACAATCGAACAACACAATGAAATACATCTGTCAAACGCACGCCTTGAGTAGAGAGTAGCTCTACTCCGGCGCTTTGCTCGACTTTACGATATTTACGATATGAGGTCGAGCAAAAGTTGAGGTAACATTATGTGTTGCTTCATAAGATATCGTTGTTCCTACTCATGCTGTCAAAAGCACGCGCGCGCGCACGCCACATTGTGTTTCTACTTTTATCCCTGATACAAAGTGTCTCAAAAGAAAGTTTACATTTGTTTAGCTTATTGCACGCTCACAACGATACCGACGGCGCGGGAGGTACGTCAATCGGTAGCCTAGCTCTTGGGAATTCAATCGCTACAGAGCGTTTCTCGGGTGCAGACTGCGCGTTATGCGTGCGAGAGTTTTACAAAAACGGTGATTCGGCGACTGTGGTGCGTAGAAAATTCTGCAATACTCGAATTTTACGCCATTTAAAGGATGCGCCAAGCATTCCTGTCATTCGAAAATGGGTAAAAAAGTTTGAAGAGACTGGTTCAACACTAGAAAAACCAAAATCTGGACCGTCAAGGTCATCGATAACGTAAGAAAACGTAAAGAATGTTAATCAGTCTGTTCGCAGTGATCCCGACCTTTCGATTCGGAAGCGCGCAGAGCTGTGCAATTAAATGGTGAATACTTACATTTAGATGACATTATTTTTAAGAACTAAATTCCCAAGTTGTGAAGTTTAATGATAAATAAAATTGTTTTCGATAGAATGTCTACTTTCTTTTGAGACACCTTGTACTTACAACGAACCGTCAACCACCGATTTGAAGGTTTCCTTGCGTTTTGTTTTTTTTTTTTTCTACACAGCTGTCACAATGTCGTACTACCGAGTTGAAAGTTACCCAACTCGCGCGACACATCCTACGACCGAGACTGCGACCGCGACATCATTGTGTTTACATTATGCGATTTACGTACATTTAACTTTTGACAGGCGACCGAGAAAGCGACCGCGACCTCATTGTGTTCAGGCAGTCAAGCTAAGACAAACAGGACATGTGAATAGTTTAGTTTTATTTATTCAATCGATTGAATTTGAAATGCAAACAATTTGTTTTTGTGGCATGCGCCATATTGTAACGAACGTCCAGTCCAACAAACGCAATGGTCGTTCAAAGGGTTTGGATGATTAGTTGAATACAGGTTATAGGTTTGTCCATACTTTCTGGCTATTTCACTTGGAATATTCTCTTTCAAGTTTAACAAAATGCTTCTTAAAAACACAGAAAAACATCTAATGCGAGTCATGTATAATGGGCATGTTGTTTTAAACCACATGTTTGACAAACACCAGTCTACACTACAATAAAAACGACAAACACATCCTTTAACTAAATGCAACGAGTATGCGAGGAGAAGAATGATTAGAATGATTAGATTCAAATTGAATTATTCATCAACAAACTAGAAAAGAATTAACTAATGTAGACGGGGTAACAGAATAGAGTTGGGACAGCGTCATTTGGTTTTTTCATTTGCGGCTACTTCCAGCTTCTCGATGACCTTGGCCAGGTCTAAGTCTTTTGCTATCTTCAAATACATGGTATTTCGTACTTCATGGAAAGCAGCCCATTGCGGGCATACTTTTGAGATCAATTTTAAATGACTTTCGATTTCCCTGCAGGTTAACGATGTACGAAAACTGTTTTGAATCTTCTTCAGGATGATCTCTAGTTGCAGTACGCTTTTCCTTTCCGAAATGAAGACATTTCTTAAATGTCTAGCTAGTTCTGGTAGTCGACTGTACATCGTAGCTTCCTGATCTTGTGATGGTCTTCGAGTCATGGCGTCTAGGGCTTTGGCTGCTTGTTTTGCTCGTATCTTTTCTAATAGAGCTTTCGGTACTCCTTTCAACAGGTTCTCAACCTCTTTGTTTGCTGCAATTTCAGTCTCAGTCTGCCCATCATGTGTCGCGTTTGCCTGTATTAATTCCTTTCTCTCTTCGGCGGTTTTGGATTCGAAACGATCCATAGCACGTTCGAGCGGAGTGCTACAATTGAATAGGTTCCTTGCTGTCGAGAGGATGTCTTTTGCGGATGAGTACCTCTCAACGTTCGGTGGTTGTGGCAGATGGCCAAGTTCAATGTCTGAACAATTATCAAGATCGAAAGACGGATGCCATCGTGTAAGTTTGTTTTTATCAATGATAATCGGTGGATCGAGTGTTTGAAGGAACTTCTCGTGTTCCTCCTTAACTCGATCTAAAAGTATTTTCTGGAACTTTTGCAGACGATCAGTCATCACTTGGGGATTCATTGCAGTCGAGAGCGCTGATTCAAGTACATTGTCTTCATCGACTTGCGACAGTTTGCCATGAGTACCTTCCTTTACATTCGGTGTTATAACTAATTGGAAATAATCCTGTTTTGATGTCGATCCATAGTTCCGCATTTTCGTTTGTGTGAAAATGAATGCTTCCGGATATAGATGCTTGATTTGGGCCAAGTGCGTTTCTGTGAAATTTTTCCGTAACATGCGTTGCACAGCTGGTTTCAGTTTCTTGAATGTGATTAGTTCTTTACGATTGAAGAACATAGCACATACTGAGTCGAGGCACTTGAATGTCTCAATTAGTTGCCGATATTTGAAGGGAAGGTGTAAGGTGGTCTTCGATGTTTCGACCAAATGCATGAATTTTTGATATGCCGGGGCCGTGACCATTTTGGAGGGGCTTCCATCCTTAGCAGGGCTAAAAAGTACCCGTTTCGACACGGGTGTGTGCTTTGGTGACATTAACTCATTTTTATCTGGCGCGGGGGGTACCGTCTTTGTTGGTGTCTTAAAACCTTTAGCAGGGCTGGAAGAAATAAGAAGAAAAAAGCATGCGTTACTATCACGATATTGTAATTGCATTGTATCATACTGCAAAAAGGATATATTAACTTGTGTCTGTTACTGTATATTATAGTAGATGGCAAAGAACTAACAAAGGCCTCGTAGGGGTGGCATCTATCCGACGGATGCTGGCCTGTTTAAGAGCCACCGCAGACGAATACCTTGCGCACTGTTAGTAAGTCCCATCCCCACCTCCTCGTGGTTTATTCTTGAGATTACTTACTTACTTACTTATCAAGCCTGCGATCCATGGAGGATCTGAGCCTGAGCTATAGCTGCCTTCCATCCTTGACGGTCCCGGGCACGCTGCTTCCAGTTGTCAAGACCAAGATGTCTTACATCCGCGATTACTTAGTCTTTATACCGGAGGTTCGGTCTTCCTCTTCTTCTCGAACCAGGAGGCTCGGAGTCGAAGACCCTCTTAGCTAGGGCGTTGATGTCCATGCGCTCGATGTGGCCGAGCCAGTGAAGTCGACGGATCCTTGCCTTCCGGACTACATCCACATCTTGGTACAGCTCGTAGAGTTCGCGGTTGTGTCTTCTTCTCCATTCACCTTCCTCACAGACAGGACCAAATATCCGGCGCAGAATTTTTCTTTCGAAAGAACCCAAAATCAGCTCCGCTGTCCTGCTTATCGTCCAGCTTTCGGCTCCGTACAGCAAGACTGGCAGAATGAGTGTTTTGTAAAGCATGGCTTTGGTCTTTCGAGTGAGGAGTTTTGACCCCAGTTGTTTGGACAAGCCGAAGTAGCAGCGGTTGCCAAGGGCGATTCTATGCCGGATCGCCACTATGGTGTCATTTGTGGAACTTACGCTTGCCCCGAGGTAGACAAACTCCTTAACTACCTCCAAATTGTAGCTGTCAATTGTTATATTTTGTCCCAGGTGGTGAGCGACGGATTGGTTTTTGCTTGACAGCATGTATTTCGTTTTGTCCTCATTGATCTTAAGACCAACTCGTTTCGCCTGTTCTTCAATCGCCGTGAATGCTTCCACAATGCCACGGCGAGAACACGCGATGATGTCGATATCATCCGCGTATCCTAGCAGCTGGACGGACTTGTACAAGATAGTGCCTTCCCTATTGACGCCTGCACGTCGTACTATCTGCTCCAGCACCAGGTTGAAGAAGTCACATGACAGCGCATCTCCTTGCCGAAATCCGGTGCATGTTTCGAATGGTTCCGAGGTCCTAGAACCGAGTTGCACGGTGCATCGCGTGTTTTTTAGCGTGGCGCGACACAACTGGATCAGTTTTACCGGGATCCCGAATTCGGCCATCGCCCCAAACAGTGCTTCACGATGAATGCTGTCGTGTGCGGCTTTGAAATCGATGAAAAGATGGTGTGTATCGATTCGAAACTCGTTGGTCTTTTCCAGGATTTGTCGAAGTGTGAAAATTTGGTCTATAGTTGATTTGCCGGGCTGGAAGCCGCACTGGTAGCTGCCGACTAGTGCGGTGCAAAATGGCTTTAGATGTTCACACAATACGCTGAACAGGATCTTGTATGCGACATTAAGCAGGGATATACCTCTATAGTTCTTGCAAGAGGTAGGATCGCCTTTTTTGTGGATGGGGCATATAGAGCTGGGATTCCAGTCGTCGGGCATGCTCTCATCTTCCCAGATTCTGCAGATGATCTGGTGCATGCTCCCTACCAGAACATCGCCGCCAGCCTTGAAGAGCTCTGATGGCAAGCCATCTGAGCCTGCGGCCTTGTTGTTCTTCAGCTTCTGAATAGCTGTGCCGACTTCTTCTATGCTGGGTGGGAGGACTACTTCAGCGGCTGGAGTTGGGATTTCCTCGGTCCCTGCCACTTTCTCTTGGTCATGCAGCTACTGGAAGTGCTGCTTAAATACATCCACTATTCCCTGCGGGTCGGTGACAAGATTACCCTCGCAGTTTCGAAGAGCCAGGGTGTCCTTTTTGAAGCCTCCTGCAAGGCCTTTGGCTTCCTTGTAAAAGGCTCGTGTCTTATGTTTATCCCTAGACTCCTCGATATCCTTGAGCTGGGAGGCTGCGAAGATTCTTTTCTTTTGTCGCAGTAGTTTCTTCTCCTCCCTTCTTCTGGCTCGGTACTCTTCTCGCGCTGCCCTGGTTTTCCTCTGCAGCGCCTTTTGGTACGCCTCGTCGGTTGCTGCCTTTTTCTGCTCAAACTCGCCATCATACCACGGGTTTCTTGTCGGGGGTGGTAGGTATCCTAAGGTGGTTTCTGCTACTTCCTGAATGGCTGAGCGGCAATGCAGCCACATATTATTGGCATTTGTGTTCGACGTAGGCATACCGTAGAGTCTTTCGCTCAGCTGCTCCCTGTAGACTCTGGCAACCTCCGGTGTGCTCAGGCGCCCAATGTCGAACCTCCTCCTGATGGGCTGGTGCAGCTTTCTGACATTGGACAGTCGAGCTCTGAATCTTGCTGCTACGAGGAAGTGGTCAGAGTCGACATTTGCCCCTCTGAATGTTCGCACATCCAGGATGTTTGACGCGTGCCTTGCGTCAATGAGCACATGGTCGATTTGGTTGGCGGTTCTACCGTCCGGAGATCGCCAGGTTGCTATGTGGATTCGCTTGCGAGGGAATCTTTTGCTACTTATCACCGCATTAACCTTGAGATTTCCTATGGAAATTACAGACGGGGAAGGACGGATGGCGAGTTTCCTGCGCCAAAAAACAGGTTCAGTCGGTTGGGCTACGGCCTAGTAAGTCGTAACCGTAAAAAAGTGTAAAAACTCAGAGACACCCACAAACCTCGGTTTTAACAGACGGACTACATGTTGACGAACCCCGCAAACGTATAAAAGGACAAGAGTATCGGTTCTGCACCTGGAATGTTACGGCCCTTAACAGACCGGGTGCGGCCGAACAGTAAGAAAACGAACTTAACTGCTATAAAGCAGACATTACTGCACTCCAAAGAGTGCGACGGGATGGACCGGGTAAAAGGAGAATGAAAAACTGTCACATAAACTATGGAAACTGCTACAAGCAGTTTGTTGTTTGAGGTGGACTTAGGCAAAAAGTCCTAAGCTTCCGGCATTTGAGCGAACGCCTCATAATAATCCGCATCAAAGCTATCTTCGGCAACATCAGCTTGATATGCGTTCACGCCCCCACAGAAGAAAAAGACGACTGAGCCAAAGATGACTTCTATGACCTCCTAGATAGATAATACACGCAATGTCCCAGCTATGATACCAAGGTTGTTCTAGGAGATTTCAAAGCGAAGCTGGGTAAGGAGGATATCTTTGACCGAGTCGTAGGAAAGTACAACCTACACGACAACATGTCCGAAAACGGATTCAGACTAATAGACTTTGTGACGGCGCAGAAACATGGACTTTATCTAAAGCGGATGAGGAAATCCTTGGTCGTTTCGAGAGAAAGATTCTGCGTTCGATTTTCGGTCCCATCAACACAGAGGAGGGTTGGAGGAGAAGATTCAATCACGAACTGTACGGGTTGTACGGCGACATGAGTCTAGTCAGGCGTCTACGGATCCAACGCCTAAGATGGCTAGGCCACAGCTCCAGCCCATAGAGTCTTTGAATCGAACCCCGAGGGACGAAGAAATAGAGGACGGCCGCACCTAAGGTGGCGCGCACAGATGGAAAGGGACCTCAACCAACCGGGCGTGCGGCATTGGAAAAGACAAGCGAAAGATCGCGGTAGGTGGAGAGGCATGTTGGTTGAGGCCCAGGTTCACCCCGAACTGTAGCGCCCGTTAAGTAAGTAGACGTAGCTACGTTCTAGTAGCTAGCTCATGATTCTCACATCTCAATATCAATAAGGGAACCTGACGGTCTCCTGATCAATTATCTGTTAATCAAATTGATAATATTGCGACCAGCGCCAAACACTCCTCCAGCATCTTGGATGTCCGAACTTTTCAAGGAGCCAATGTGGACTCGGATCATTACCTTGTTGTAGCCAAGGTACGTATGCAGATATCGCGAACACTGCGGAGTCGAGTAGGACCATCAAAATTTGACCGATGGCAACCTGGTAATCGGTCGAGCTTCCGGCCACTTAGGGTAATCTGGAAAGTTGTTGAGCTGTCGGCCAACCCTATAGTGGCCTGGTAAGCTATCGAGCTGCCGCCCAACTATGGTGGCCTGGTAATACGTTGGGCTGCCAGCCACCTATGGTGGCCTGGTAAACTGTCGAGCTGCCGGCCACAAATGGTAATTTGGTAATACGTTGAGCTGCCAACCACCTATGATGGCCTGGTAAACTACCGAGCTGCCGGCCACATATGGTTATCTATTAAGTTGGTGAGCTGCCGGCCACCTATGTATGTCGGCCTGGTAAACTGACAAGCTGCAAGAAACCGCCAGGAACTTCGCCGATCGTGTCTCTCTCCAGGTGTCTCAAGAGCCGATGCAAACTGCATAAACCATAGAACAGCAATGGAGATGTTGGAAAAGCAACATCAGGGATGCTGTCTCTGATGGTATTAAATTTGCAGCCACGACCTAGGAGCAACCCTTGGTTTACAGAAAAACAGAATACATACATATGTACATGGCCACGTTGCATCGAGCAGAAGCCTGCAGGGATGAGCACGGCCAACTAATAGTGGAGAAACAGTCAATGCTGAGATTGTTTAAGGACCACTTCTGCAGACTGTATAAAGGCGATGATAGTCAAAATGTCGCCGTCAGGCAGAACGAACCATTCACAATGGACGAAGAAAGAGAGTCCCTTCCACCCGACCTAGACGATGTTAAGATAGCGATATCGAAACTTGAGTCTTATAAAGCTGCTGGAGCAGACGGACTTCCCGCGGAACTGTTTAACGCAGCTGGCGATGAACTGGTTAGGAACATGTACCAATTCATCTATAAGATATGGTCAGAGGAATGCATGCCCGATGAATGGAATCTTAGTATCGTTTGACCAATCCACAAGAAAGGAGTCTTCTAAACATCGCTTATAAAATCTTCTCTGCTATTCTGTGTGGACGCTTGAAACCGTTCGTTAATAAACTGATTAGTCCATATCAGTGCGGTTTCAGGCCCGGGAAGTCCACTATAGACCAATTATTCACACTGCGGCAGATCCTGGAAAAAACAAACGAGTTCCAGATCGACACCCACCACCTGTTTGTCGACTTTAAGGCTGCATACGATAGTATAAATAGAGACGAGCTATACAACGCCATGTCTAGTTTTGACATCCCTGCCAAACTCGTCAGATTGTGCAGGATGACATTGGAGAACTCTCGCTTCTCCATCAGTGTCGGAAGCGACCTAACCGACACTTTTGATGTCAAAAAAGGTTTTAGACAGTGCGACACGCCTATCGTGTGACTTTTTCAACATCGTCCTTGAAATGATCATGCAAAACTCACTGGTCAATACGAGGGGCACCATATTTTTCAAGTCCGTACAACTGCTCGCATATGCCGATGCCATTGACTTAATTGGACGAAGTCAGCGAGATGTCATTGAGGCCTTTACGAGCAGTGAGACGGAAGTGGCTAAAATGCGACTGGCGGTAAATGAGAAATATGTACATGCTGCCGTCGAAAAAGGACACGACCCACCGGCGTCTTGGCCAGGGCGCACATATTGTCAGGTATAATTTCGAGGTAGCCAAGGACTTCATCTAGGCTCCGGAGTGACATGCAGCAATGACATCAGTGCCGAAATCAGAATAACTCTTGCCAACCGCTGTTTCTTTAGGCTCGGGAGGCAATTGAGAAACAGAGCCCTCTCTCGAAAAACCAGGGTGACCATATGTACATATGTATGTTGGCGTCACAGTCCATGAAGGACCTGAGCCGCGCTTCTCTTTCAATCACCCATGTTGTGTGTTGATTCATTTTCCCATAGGCGAAAGGGACCTACAGTTTATTGCCGGTTCCGAACGGCGAATTTCGAGAAGCTTTTCATGACGATTTTACTACAGGGGGTTTTGTCAGAGCCCCGCTGAGGAGAAACACCGTGAAAAACACGTTCGATGACATGGCTGTATCGGTATTCGATCCCGTGTCATCGGCGTCAGAGGCCAACACACTAACCACTGCGCCACGGTGCTCTCAAGGTACAAGACCCTTATCATCCCGGTCCTGTTTTATGGCGCAGAGACATGGACTTTATCGAAAGCAAATGAGGAGGCCCTTTGTCGTTTTGAGAGAAAAACTCTGCGTACGATTTTCGGCCCGACCCGCATAAATGGGGAGTGGAGGAGAAGACTTAATAGTGAACTGTACGGGCTGTACAGCGACATGAACGTAGCACGGCGTCTTCGGATCCAACGCCTAAGATGGCTAGGTGATATTGAGCGTATGGAAAACACAGCTCCGGCCCGGAAGGTGTTTGAATCCAACCCCGAGGGGCGACGCGGTCGAGGACGGTCAAATTTAAGGTGGCGCAACCAAGTGGAGGGCATGGGCTCGGACATACAGCCGAAACCACCTTCGGATACCTACCACCCCCGACAAGAAACCCGTGGTATGATGGCGAGTGTGAGCAGAAAATGGCAGCAACCGACGAGGCGTACCAAAAGGCGCTGCAGAGGAAAACCAGGGCAGCGCAAGAAGAGTACCGAGCCAGAAGAAGGGAGGAAAAAAAAACTACTGCGACAAAAGAAAAGAATCTTCGCAGCCTCCCAGCTCAAGGATATGGAGGAGTCTAGGGATAGACATAAAACACGAGCCTTTTACAAGAAAGCCAAAGGCCTTGCAGGAGGTTTCAAAAAGGGCACCCAGGCTTGCCATCAGAGCTCTTCAAGGCTGGCGGCGATGTTCTGGTAGGGAGCATGCACCAGATCATCTGCAGAATTTGGGAAGATGAAAGTATGCCCGACGACTGGAATACCAGCTCTATATGCCCCATCCACAAAAAAGGCGATCCTACCTCTTTCAAGAACTATAGAGGTATATCCCTGCTCAATGTCGCATACAAGATCCTGTCCAGCGTATTGTGTGAACGTCTAAAACCATTTTGCACCGCACTAATCGGCAGCTACCAGTGCGGCATCCGGCCCACCAAATCGGCTATAGACCAAATGTTCACACTTCAAATCCTGGAAAAGACCAACGAGTTTCGAATCGATACACACCATCTTTTCATCGATTTCAAAGCCGCATACGACAGCATTCATCGTGAAGAACTGTTTGGGGCGATGGCCGATTTCGGGATCCCGGTAAAACTGATCCAGTTGTGTCGCGCCACGCTAAAAAACACGCGATGCACCGTGCAACTCGGTTCTAGGACATCGGAACCATTCGAAACATGCACCGGATTTCGGCAAGGAGATGCGCTGTCATGTGACTTCTTTAACCTGGTGCTGGAGCAGATAGTGCGACGGGCAGGCGTCAACAGGGAAGGCAGTATCTTTTACAAGTCCATCCAGCTGCTAGGATACGCGGATGATATCGACATCATCGCGTGTTCTCGCCGTGCGTTGTGGAAGCATTCACGGCGATTGAAGAACAGACGAAACGAGTTGGTCTTAAGATCAAAAACCAATCCATCGCTCACCACCTGGGACAAAATATAACAATTGACAGCTACAATTTGGAGGTAGTTAAGGAGTTTGTCTACCTCGGGGCAAACGTAAATTCCACAAATGACACCATAGTGGAGATCCGGCATAGAATCGCCCTTGGGAACCGCTGCTACTTCGGCTTGTCCAAACAACTGGGGTCAAAACTCCTCACTCGAAAGACCAAAGCCATGCTTTACAAAACGCTCATTCTGCCAGTCTTACTGTACGGAGCCGAAAGCTGGACGATAAGCAGGACAGCGGAGCTGATTTTGGGTTTTTTCGAAAGAAAAATTCTGCGCCGGATATTTGGTCCTGTCTGTGAGGAAGGTGAATGGAGAAGAAGACACAACCGCGAACTCTACGAGCTGTACCAAGATGTGGATGTAGTCCGGAAGGCAAGGATCCGTCGACTACACTGGCTCGGCCACATCGAGCGCATGGACATCAACGCTCTAGCTAAGAGGGTCTTCGACTCCGAGCCTCCTGGTTCGAGAAGAAGAGGAAGACCGTACCTCCGGTATAAAGACCAAGTAATCGCGGATGTAAGACATCTTGGTCTTGACAACTGGAAGCAGCGTGCCTGGGACCGTCAAGGATGGAAGGCAGCTATAGCTCAGGCTCAGATCCTCCATGGATCGCTGGCCTGATAAGTAAGTAAGCAACCAAGTGGAAGAGGAACTTAATCAACTAGGCGTGCGGCACTGGAGAATGCTGGCGAAAGATCGTGCCAGTGGAGAGTGGAGAGGTTTTTTAAAGAAGTCTCAGGTTCGCCATGTTCTGTTGATATCTGTTGAAAAAAACAACCGTACGGCAGTGCCCAGTATAACCGAATGGCCCAAATCCCCACGAGTAAAGGCACGTAAGTAAATTGATAGCAGAACGATAAAAAAAACCTCTCAACACGTAATAAAAAAAATGTGATGACGGAATAAACGTAAAATGAGTTAATATCCACAATCCACATGTAACTGGGAGTTACATGATGAAGACTGGCAGGTGAATGTACTAACCAGAGATCACGCATAAACACAAGCTTGAATAAATGTCCATCAGAAGGAGATTTGTAAACATGCACTGCGCGACTTGAAATTGAACAATTCTGCATCGTATCTAGAATAATACATGACCGTCCCTTCACGATTGACCTACTTTAGCGAACAACAAACAACACGAAAACTAGAATACCGACAACCATAAGATTACTCATGCTGTGTACACCATGCTGGACACCACTTGATTTCATTCGGAAAACGTTTTGAGTGAATACCACCGAAACATACCCACAATTATGCGAAGTAAACAAAAACCTTCAGCACCACACAGGCAAGCACATGTAATGAATAAATTGCAAGAACGCTTGGAACATTACTGCTTGTTGTGCAGTTCCCCGCTAACGAATAAAAGACGACCCCATTCTCGACCGATTCACTTATGACCAGGTTTATCGAGGCCGCCACAGTATAAGTATGTTACGCCGAATTATATAACTTGTATCACTTACCTTGTCAATATCTCCAGTTCAATTGTTTTGAATTCCTTCAACGTCACTATATTTGGAGCTTTCGAAGTTGAGCCGGTCTCTCTTAGTCGTCGGTTGTTTTCTTCCTGCGCTTTGCGTGTTTTCTCCAACTCCTGGATACGTTTAAGGGACTCCTTTAACTCATGTAGCTTCTCATGGCGGGATAGTTTAGTTTTCACTTCCTCAAAATTCAATTCCTTCCTGACCATCGACTTGATTTGATCCCTGTCGAAGGTATCTTTAATGATTTGCTTAACTGGGGTCTTCATGCCACGCTCTATGTTTGCGACGCTTTCTTTTGCTGAAAACAGTGTTGTGCATTCCTCGGCATGAATCGGTTCCGGGTCAGTATGTTGCTTCTGGGTGGTGGGTGGCGTGGGTGCTTTTTTCCGGGGTGACATGTTGCCTTTTTTGATAAATTGCACCAATTTGCCTTGCTTCAAATTGGCCTCGATCTTTGAGATTTTCACCGATGGACCCGAGTCTGCAGCATTCGCACGCTTAATTGTTCTGCCAGAGCGAGTTCTAAGCACCGATTTCGCGGATGTATTATCTTCCAGAATTGTAGGCGTTGGTACTGGCTGACTTGAGACATTTTGCTAAAAAAATATACGAAAGAGGAAAATCGTTAACACAAATTACCACGGGCTAGGGTTGCTGACACAGATCACCAATGTCCTTTCCGTACTTGCCTTCTTCTTTATTTGTAAATCCTCATTTGCAGCTCGTTTTCTTGTATTAAAATACGATGCGACCGACGGCTGTGACATTGTTTCAAAATTAATTTAATATTTTTCAGGGAACTGTATGCAGGCGACCCAATTTAACACCACTGATCTGATTAGTGATTGGTGCCGAGATGAAAAGCGCGCGCTATTGATTCTGTCACGTCCACCAGGTCGAGCGATTTCCCTCCAAAATTATCTTGGCGTAATGCATTCCATCATACGAAAGACGTTGCACTGAACGAAAGTTTTTCGCGCGCTTTTGTTTTGGGATATTTTTCGACTGTTCTCTTTTATGGGATATTCGTTGTCGTAGTCTCATCATTCACAATATGTTTTGTAAATGTCTCTTTCTCGCACGAAACAGGCTGTCGGTCGCAAATGTCAAAACGAATGGATTTACGTGATGTTACCGCTTTTGGTTCATTTACATGAAACTTAGTGCTGGAGGAAGCACTTTTAGAATAAAACAAATGTACTTCCCGTTTCTTTCATATATGTACTCACATTTCCTTCTTTTTTTACAAGTGAAATACTGCGCAGTAGCCACTCGAAAAAAAAAAAAATGTCAAGAGGGGGCTCGTTCGTAGACAATCAACTTGAAGCTTCGTTGAGTTTGTGTGTTCAATGAGTACTTTCTCTTTCGAACAGTGTTTTAGATGTTGATTTTCGTGGGGAAATTTTGATTTTCTCATTTAAAAAAATCAAATAGAAAGCAATTGAACGTATATTTTTTTTAAACATACGAATCAATTATTAAATGTGTATCAATTGCCTTCTTTTTTAAATATTACTGTTTTTTACAATTACGGCGAAACTTGGTCATTTACCAATGTTTATGGGGTGATTCCGCCCCCTGAGAGACTCCACGACCCGGACCCGAAAGGATTTGTCGTCAATTTATAAAACCGCTGACAAAAACACAGAATACTCTCTCTGAAAGTCCATCAAATACCAAAAGCGTCCCACACAGCAGGGGAGAAGGGAGCGAGCAAACAGAGCAAAGAAGTTGATCGCGTTTAACTTGGCAAACGCCAGCTTCGATCTCTGTCTCTGCTCAAGCCAAGTTGACACACAGCCTCCGCGTGGCCTCCCCTGGATAGCTAGCCTGGCACCCGCCAAGTAGTGAACCAATGTGTGTAGCGACCCAACCCGTTGTTCCTGGGGAAAGAGGAACCTGGCCCTCCAGGTTGGGTGTTGCGCTTAGAGTTAACATCCCTATCGCGTAAAACAAAAACTTGTTCAGAAACAAGCAATAGCCTCGGATACGGACGGATTACATGTTGACGACCCCCTTACTTACTTACTTAACGGGCGCTACAGTTCGGGGTGAACCTGGGCCTCAACCAACATGCCTCTCCACCTAGCACGATCTTTCGCTAGTCTTTTCCAATGCCGCACGCCCAGTTGGTTGAGGTCCCCTTCCACCTGTGCGCGCCACCTTAGGTGCGGCCGTCCTCTATTTCTTCGTCCCTCGGGGTTGGATTCAAAGACTCTACGGGCTGGAGCTGTGGTGTCCATTCGCTCTACATGGCCTAGCCATCTTAGGCGTTGGATCCGTAGACGCCTGACCAGACTCATGTCGCTGTACAGCCCGTACAGTTCGTGATTGAATCTTCTCCTCCAACCCTCCTCTGTGTTTATGGGACCGAAAATCGAACGCAGAATTTTTCTCTCGAAACGACCAAGGATTTCCTCATCCGCTTTAGATTAAGTCCATGTTTCTGCGCCGTATAACAGGACCGGGATAATTAAGGTCTTATATAAGGTCAACTTGGTCGTACGAGAGAGGGCTCTACTTCTCAGTTGCCTCTTGAGCCCAAAGAAGCAGCGGTTGGCAAGAGTAATTCTGCGCTTGATTTCGAAACTGGTGTCGTTGTTCCAAGTCACCGCGGAGCCGAGGTAAGTGAAGACCGTAACTACCTCAAATTTATATCTGCCAATATGCACGTTCTGTCCAAGACGTCGGTGGTAAATGTCCTTTTTCGATGACAGCAGATATTTAGTCTTGCCCTCATTAACTGCCAAACCAATTTTTGCCGCCTCCATCTCAATACTCGCAAACGCCTCATTGACATCTCGCTGCGATCTACCTATTATGTCAATGTCGTCGGCGTATGCAAAGAGTTGCGAGGATTTGAAGTAGATTGTGCCTCTTGTATTGGCCTGTGATTTTTGCACAATCATTTCCAATACGATGTTGAAGAAATCACACGACAGCGCATCGCCCTGCCTAAATCCTTTTTTGACATCAAAACTATCGGTAAGGTGTTCACCGATTCGGATGGAGCAGCGAGCATTCTCCAAAGTCATTCTGCATAGTCTGACGAGCTTAGCAGGTATGTCAAAGGTAGACATAGCGTTGTATAGTTCGTCTCTAATTACGCTGTCGTATGCGGCCTTGAAGTCGACGAATAGATGGTGCGTATCGACTTGAAACTCATTGGTTTTCTCCAGGATCTGCCGTAGTGTGAAGATTTGATCGATGGTGGACTTCCCTGGCCTGAAGCCACACTGATAAGGACCTATCAGCTTGTTTACGAATGGCTTCAGGCGTTCACACAAGACGGCAGCGAAGATCTTGTATGCGACATTAAGGAGACTTATTCCTCTATAGTTGGCGCAGTCAAAGGGATCTCCTTTTTTGTGGATCGGGCAAACAATGCTGAGACTCCATTCCTCGGGCATGCTTTCCTCTGACCATATCTTACAGATGAGCCGGTGCATGCTCCTAACCAGCTCACCCCCAGCCGCTTTGAAGAGCTCAGCAGACAGTCCATCTGCGCCAGCAGCTTTATTCGACTTGAGTTTCGACATGGCAATCTCAACTTCGTCGAGGTCAGGGAGACGGAATTCTCTGCGATCTTCGTCGTTAAAAAATGGATCATTCTGCCTGACGGCGGTATGTTGGTTGTCATCGCCGTTATACAGTCTGCAGAAGTGGTTTTTCCAAATTCTCAGCATCGACTGCGATTCTATTACTAGGAGTCCGTTCTCATCCTTACAGGCCTCCGTTCGGGCTTTATAGCCTTGAGACATTCGTTTTATCCGCTGATAAAATCTCCGAACGTCGTGTCTGCAATAGCACCTCTCCAAGTTTTCAATCGCCCGCTTCTCGTGCTCTTTCTTTTTTCTCTTGAGAAGCTTATGTTCCTCCCTTCTTTAAAGGTCGTAGAGCTCACGAGCCGCTCTTGTTTTTTTGTGTAGTGAGGCTTTGTATGCCTCCTGCTTTTCCGCATGAATCCTTCTACACTCGTCATCGAACCAGGTGTTTCGTCGTGGTGGAGCTTTAAGGCCCAGCACTTCCGTTGCTGTGCTCTTCAGGGCTTGTTTGCACAGGCTCCATTGTTGCTCTACTGACTGAGTGGAGGATTGAGGTGTATCGGAGAGCTTAAGGGAGACGCGGTTGGCAAAAGCACTGGCGATCTCCGGCGATAGTAGCTTTCCGACGTCATAGCTTGGTGTTCTAACTCTACTCCGCGGTGTTCGTGTTATGCGCTGACGTATCTTGGCTACTACAAGATAGTGGTCTGAATCGATGTTCGCTCCTCGGAAAGTGCGAACATCAAGAATAGTGGAGGAGTGTCTGACGTCAATCGCGATGTGGTCAATCTGGTTGGTGACTGATTGATCTGGCGACCGCCAGGTGCCTTTGTGTATATCGAGGTGGGAAAATCGTGTGCTGGCTACAAGAAGATTTCGCCCCGTTGCAAGGTCGATCAGCCTATGTCCGTTATCGGATGTGGTGTCATGTAGGCTGTGTTTGCCGATGACCCGCTCAAAGATGCTTTCTTTACCCAGCTTAGCGTTAAAATCCCCTAGTATGATTTTGGTATCATAGCTGGGGCATTTGGTATATGTTCGGTCTAGGAGATCAAAGAAATCATCTTTGATTGAGTCATCCTTGTCTTCCGTGGGGGGCATGGACGCATATGAGGCTGATGTTACAGAAATTTGCCTTGATGCGGATCGTTATGAGGCGTTCACTCACATACTTAGGACTTTATGTCTTAGTCCACCTCTAACAAACAATCCAAACAATCGTCGCCCTCTCTCCCTATAGCAGTCGCCGTAGTAAATGTCGCAGTTTTTCATCCGCTTTTTACCCGGTCCATTCCATCGCATTTCCTGGATGGCGGTTATGTCCGCTTTATAGCGGTCTAGGGCGTCCGCAAGTTGTTCGGCTGCACGTGGTCTGTTTAGGGACCTAACATTCCACGTACAGAACCGAAGGTCCTTGTTTGTTTTTTGTTTTCTCATAGGGTCGTCAACATAGATCCGTTCCGTTTTATTATCCGAGGCTGTTTTGTGTTTCTGAGCAATTAGTGGTTTTACGGTTTTGCTTTTGCTACCTGATTTAAATATTGGGATGATAAAAGAGTTATTCCAAATGGAAGGAAAAATGCCACTATTCAACGATAAGTTAAAAATATGGCATAGTTTATTGTGTAGTGGGACCGCACACATTTTTAAGAAACCCGAGGGGATGCCATCAGGACCAGGATTAAAATTAGATTTTACACCATTTAGCTTACTAAGAACTTTTTCTGCTGACAGATAAATGTTATTAGAAACAAGGGGAGGAAAACCGCTTAGATAATCGAAAAAGTTCGCATCTATGGATGAATCAGCTTTTGAGTAGACAGATTGAAAAAAGGAGGCAAAGGTGTTGCAAATATCGCGAGGATTATCAATCGATTGACCATCAAAGAAAAATGAAGAGGGAAACCCGTCGCTTTTTTTATGAGAGTTAACAAATTTCCTAAAGTTTCTTGGTGACGACTTAATCTTGGTTTCAAGATCGCTTATGTAAATGGAGTGGGCATGATATAAAGAAGTTTTAAATTCGGATTTGATTAAGCGATACGCAGTATAGTCCTCAACCAACAAACTAGATCGCCACTTCTTATAGGCTTTGTTTTTGAGGATCTTGAATCTACGTGTAATTTCGTTGTCCCAGGGGTAAATGCCATAAAAAGTGCTATTCATTTGTATAATGGGAACAAAATCAAAAATTAAATTATTAATAACGCGATAAAATACCGAACAAAGAGATGATTTAGGTGGTGAAGAGCTTTTGAAGAGGCAATATCAAATTTACTGGAACAGATTTCAATATCAGAGAAGATGTCAAGGTTCACTAAGAACACCACCAAATCTTTCAAATATGCTATTTTCATGCGATCTATCTCTGCGATTAACGGAGAAGTATTCCGGAAAGACAATGGAATCAGGAAAGCTTTCATCCAGTCCAGTTTCAGTGATGACGATGATATCCGATGAGGAACTGAGTACATTAAGGACGAATTCAGGACATTTTGTTCTTAGCCCTCTTACATTCTGATAGAAGAGGGAGAGCTCGGTCCGTTTTTTGCTTTCTTATTAATTCCAATACGATTTGTGAATTCTTTGACTAACATATTCTTAGGCCAAAAGTTCGAGTTCAATAGAATTTTACCGATACCTAGAGTAGCCAGTAATTTAAAAAATGCAGATCAGAGATGTTAAAAATACTTTATTAAAAGTATTTAAGTTCAAAATGCAAATGCTTGGCATTTTTTTTTATTTCAAATAAAAATACGAAATAGTTTTCGTAAAAGTATTTAAATACAAAATGCAAAATACATATTTTCAAAATAGGTTTTTCAAGTAAAATACCTTATTTCACTGACTCTTTCATATTTCGTCTATGTGACCTCATAATCATTCCACCAAAGGAAAATAGTCGTTCAACAGGAGCAGAACTTGGTAAGCAAGAAATGTATTTAAGGAAGAGTTTGTTTACACTTGGATATTTGTTCAAGAATTCTAAAGTACTGTCGTCATATTTTAAATATTGTAGTGTTTCAAGGTCTATTGGCGTTATCACTGGCTGCTGAAGAATCAGAGTCTTCAACAAACATACATATGTATACATAATATGATTCAGTCTTTTTCTTTTGACGTGACAACGTCTATTAAATCGGTTAGCGCTGAAATATGGGATGCCGAAACGCAAAAAACGCAGAAAAATGTAGACTAACCGTGTGAGTAGGCGTGGCCTATCGAGAATGTAGTAGTGAGCTCGCGCGAGAATTATCAACATGTCAGATAAAAAAAATTCGGCGTCGTTTAGTGGAATTAAATCAAATAAAATCATATCATAGACCTATTGTTAATAGAATATTAGAAATAAAGAACACTTAAACGTTTGAGTATAAAATTGTCTTATTCAATTAAATACATTTATAATACTGTAATATGAAAATAAAACATTGAAATCATTTATACCATTGAACATTGAAATAATTATACCTCATTCATAAAATCGTATAATAGACGTTGTCACGAAATAATGGATTTGGCTAATAACAGCCAATCTAATAACAGACCGAAAGGTCGGGTGCGCGAAGTTTTTTTTTATTAGAATTAGTATGCAGTAAAGCTCTTTTCATCTTCTTGTTCCTGTTTTATTTTTCTCACTTCTGAAACAAAAAGTTCTTTAACGTATTTTCCACTAGCTTTTGGTACCCATTTCATTTTGAAAAAGGGATAGAATATGGATGCTGTTATGCCCTCTTTTGCTTTTGGTTCCTGTAATTTACAAAATCTTTAAAAACGCATATTAAGACTTTGTTTAATAACTTCTATCCATACACCAAAATATTTAGTATTATCCATTTTCAAACTGCTTAGAATTCTTTGCATCCTCATAAGTTCTGGCATAAGACATCCGTAGTAAGTATCTTTGTCGCCTTCTAAACCTCTGATGCCGTCAGAAATAGGTTTCAAACAGCTTACGTATTCATTAGGAAATCGGATTTCAATTTCTTTGAAAACTGCTAATCCAAGTTTCTTTAGTGTTTCATTTAGGGTATCCATTACAGCAAGTAGATCTTGAAGGGAATTATAATATGAATTCCATCGTGTTATACATGGAGAAGTAGGAGATTTTCCAGTTGAATCTGAATAGATTTCGAATGCTTTAGGAGACCTTGAACACAGATTCCAAACTGCTTGACATTTTGCCATGGCTGCATCATAAAGTTTCTTGTATGAATTATTTTGGGATCTAGCCTTATTCATATTTCTTGAAGTCACTAATTGTAATGTGTGTGTGGCACACCTTTCTTGATTAGGCAGTTTCAACTCCTCAAATTCTTCAGATGGCTCTGGAAATTATATTACAGATAACACATTATCATGATCATCATCATCATTGTCAATATTAATATGGGCAACTTCAATATTTTGAATAAGAGCTGAATCTCTTGCACTTGTTGCAATATCTGAATCTTTTCCATATACCTTGAAAGCTTTGACCATATTTGTTCCGTTGTCGGTAACAGTCTGTACGATTGTTACCAGCTTTAAATCAAATTCAGAATGAATTTCCACAATCAGCTCACCTACTTTGTCATAACTATGAGTTCCCTTAAACCTCCTGCAAGCCAAAGTTGCGCTTTTTCTGACGCCGATGACATGGGATCGAATCCCGACAACAGCCATGTCATTAAATGTGTTTTTCACGGTGCTTTTCCTCAGCGGGGTACTGACAAAACCCCCTGTAGTATAATTGTCAAGAAAAGCTTCTTGAAACTCGCCGTTCGGAACCGGCAATAAATTGTAGGTCCCTTTCACCTATGGGAAAATAAAATCTCACACAACGTGGGTGATTGAGAGAAGCTCGGCGTTGGTCCTTCATGGACTGTAACGCTAACGTACATACATATGTACATACAATCTCAGGTTAGATTACTAGAAATAATTACATTACGATGTTTAACTTCTTAATGCTTAGTTAAATAGAATACATAAAAATAATGTATTACTTACATTTTAGTCATTTTACTTATTTACATCCGCCAAAAAAAGAACACTGAACTGAGCTATGTAGTTGCACAAGCGTAAGCGACAGCGTTCGGCTCTCGTCCTGAGCGGTCGATCAGGTTTGCGTAGGGAACACTGATTCCCATTCGGATTAAAAGTTTGAAACCTCCCTCAGAAGTCGCTCGGTTTTCAACTGAAAATTTGTGTGGTATGCTAGTGGTTTCCACGTGTGTAAGTATGACTTTTTCTTTCTTCCTCATAATTTTGTCATTGGTTGTTGTGTTTGGCATTGACAATTACTTAGAAAAAGTTTGGATTTTACTTGCAATATTATTATTTTTGTTGTTGTCGTCAACATTTAGACCTGGCGTTCATAAACGGAGTTATGTATTTTAAATGTGAATATAAAATATGAATTAAAGAAATAAACAAAACCATTTTGCATTTTACAAATACTAAATATTTACATAAAGTATTTCAAATAAAACACAAAATGCTTTTTTTGAAAAGGTATTTAAATGCAAAATACAAAATAGGCATTTTGCATTTTGTATTTGCACTTTAAATATAAGTATTTCTAATAAGTCGCATCTCTGATGCAGATATTCGCTCCGGCAGGTTGTCTGCTGTTAGGCTATGACATCTGATTTCTTCGGTATCGAGACACCTTTATTCTTGATGTAATTAAGAATTTCAGTTGGCTTGGTCCCGTATTGTAGGCGGGAAAGAAACACTGCAAAAGGTGGGGGGACGACCTTGAGAGAACAATTCTGATTGTCATCGAGGGATGCAGGGACATTTACAGGTCCGTCAGTATTATTGGGCCGGAGAACAGCTTCTTTATATGTTGCCGTGCGATTATCAGTGCCGATTGAAGAGGGTATTTCCAATGGGGAGCTCACAAAGGGAATGTCAGCTGAAGTAGTAGAGTTGGAACGCAATATCCTTTGTGGTTGAATAGCCTTAATTGGTTGATTTTTCATTAACCAACTCGTCAACCGTCAAATCGATCAGATGACAAGGCCACACACGTTTTGATTTAGGCAACAACCGATTCAATTAAAAACTGAATTGAATCGTGGGTGGAGCGCATAATACCTGCGATTCTGACAAATAAGTCCCTTATTCCACGGCGCGTTTTTAGTACAGACTGAAATAAGGGCGAAAGAGATGGTCAGTGAAACAGAAATACACTGGCACAGTAACGTGTGGGTAAGCTACTTCGTGCGGCTTTTTGACATTTCGCTTCACTCCTGTTTCAGATTCAAAAGTGTACGTTTGGATACCATTCTTACTTTTCAAACTTCATCACAGGCTAACGATAATGAAATGCAAAACGAAATGTCAAAAAAAACGCACATTGCTGCGAAATGAAAAAAAGCTCCATGGAATAACTCTTGCTGCTCGGAATGTCAGTCCAAAAGTAAATCACCGAGACCTGCACCTCAAAAAGACGCGCCGTGGAATAAGGAATTAACCTACACTTTGATTTCTGGCGCTCAATATAAGACTGTACTCTTCTGTTCTAGTTCGAACTGACATTTCTCCCCAAAAGTGTACTCTTCTAACGTCGACCGTGTAAATCATCCACTCATCTACTACCAGCAGTTTCCCATAAAAACATCTATGAACACTGGCCACCTATTCATAGGACGACCATTGTGAATGTAGACTCCCTGCTCGCAGCCCAATTTATTCGCAATGGCAACCAAACATTCACAATCGATACAAACCGCACGACCGATATCCACACGCATTTTTATTTCCATCGCCGTGTGCTCGTCGCGAAGCGATCCCGAAAAAAATCTTAATTCTTCACTTTGGTTTTTCTTAAATTCGGTCCCCACTATGTCTAAGCTACACAAGTTTCTTTAAATCTAGTCGCCAATCTGTCGAAAACAGTGTGAAATGGAGAAAATTAATATTATGTGAGAATTTTTGAATGCTGCCGTGAAAATCATCCTTTTCGAATTGAAAGGAAGAAAGACGAGCAAATCAGAGTGAGGTCTGCTCTAGCGCATTGTTCACATCGGGGGCTAGAAGGAGACGGAGTCTATCAATTCAGTTCTTTTTTTTTTTTTTTTTTCCCCATAGCATTTGTCTCTGCGAAATTTTCTCACCACAGTGCAGAGTCTGAAAGGTGTTGGGTATTTAGCGTTTTTTTTTTTTTGTTTGTTTTTTGGAGTTTGTTTTTTCTAACGAATTGTTCCAGAAAATATCTGTAGGGTACAATTCGATAGAAATTAAACGGGATACAACTGAATAAGTGGTCATCTGGCGGACATGAATACAAAGGCTGACGTCAATAGACGTGTTTTGGCTATACAGGCCAAGAAAAAACGTCATAAGGCTAATAAGAAGAAGGGAAAACCTAATGGGATCGCAGGCGAAAAGCCGAACACCACCACTCCCATTGCACCGGGAATTTCTAATAATAGTGGTGGTATTAGTGAAGATGCTGTTAAGAGCTCGAGTTCGAATAATCTGCAATCCCAGTCGCAACCGCAATCGCAATTGCAATCTGCACCAACATCGGAAACGGCAGTAACATCATCATCACAGAACAACACATCTTCAGGCGTTGATGGTGGAAAAAATAATAAATCGATTGGTAGTTCGCTTAACGTCTCGGTGTCGGGCGCTCCGTCGAGTGGTGCTGAATCATCATCGGTGACTTTGGCAGTAGCGGTCGTCGACGACTCAATTGATCAACTAAAGTCGATCAATAATTCATTTAATAATAAGAAATTCGATGGTAATAACAAGGACTATCAATATCCACCAAGAAGCTCGTCAAACGAATCCGATATATCCGAGCAGAATAGCGAGAATGACGAGCAAGAACCTAAGGAGGACTATGGCAAAGGTGGTTACCATCCGGTCAATATTGGTGATTTATTCCAAGGTGAGTGCTCATTTATGTGTACTAATTGTCATTCGAGAAGATGTTTTGTTATTTGTTTGGATTGAATGAACACGAACAATACGCAGCTGGGCAAGGTTATTTGTGTTTTTGTTCTTTAGGCTTTTCTCTTTCGTCGTGTCTTGCCTTCTTTTTATTATTGGAAACTGCCACCGCCGCCGCCGCCGCCCTTTTACTGTCGATAAAATCAATAATTCACAGCCGTATACACCTAAGCTAAATAGATTTAACTTATTGCCTGCTATGGTCTATGGTGTGCTGATGATATCGCCAACAGGTTGGAATGATTCTTCTTCTTCTTCTTTGTGGGCGCTACAGTTCGGGGTGAACCTGGGCCTCAACCAACATGCCCCTCCATTTAGCACGATCTTTCGCTAGCCTTTTCCATTGCCGCACACCCAGTTGGCTGAGGTCCCCTTCCACCTGTGTGCGCCATCTTAAGGGCGGCCGTCCTCTGCTTCTTCGTCCCTCGGGGTTGGATTCAAAGACTCTCCGGGCTGGAGCTGTGGTGTCCATTCGCTCTACATGGCCCAGCCATCTTAGGCGTTGAATCCGTAGACGCCTGACTAGGCTCATGTCGCTGTACAGCCCGTAAAGTTCGTGGTTGAATCTTCTCCTCCATCCCCCGTCTGCGTTTATAGGCCCAAAAATCACGCGCAAAATCTTTGTATCGAACCGACCAAGGGCCTCCTCATCCGCTTTTGATAGTGTCCATGCTTCTGCGCCGTACAACAGGACCGGGATGATAAGGGTCTTATATAGAGTCAACTTTGTCGTTCGGGAGAGGGTTGCCTCCTGAGCTCAAAAAACAGCGATTGGCAAGAGTGATTCTGCGTTTGATTTCGGAACTGATGTCGTTGTTCCAGGTCACTGCGGAGCCAAGGTAGACGAAGTCCTTAACTACCTTGAACTCATATCTGTCAATACAAACGTTCCGGCCAAGACGTCGGTGGTCAGCGTCCTTTTTTGATGACAGCACATATTTAGTTTTGCCCTCGTTAACCGCCAAACCAATTTTCGCCGCCTCCATCTCAATACTCGCAAACGCCTCATTGACATCTCGCTGTGATCAACCTATTATGTCAATGTCCTCGGCGTATGCAAGGAGTTGCGAGGATTCGAAGTAGATTGTGCCTCTTATGTTGACCAGTGATTTTTGCACAATCATTTCCAATACGATGTTGAAGAAATCACACGACAGCGCATCGCCCTGCCTAAATCCTTTTTTGACATCAAAACTATCGGTAAGGTGTTCACCGATTCGGATGGAGCAGCGAGCATTCTCCAAAGTCATCCTTCATAGTCTGACGAGTTTAGCAGGTATGTCAAAGGTAGACATAGCGTTGTATAGCTCGTCTCTAATTACGCTGTCGTATGCGGCTTTGAAGTCGACAAATAGGTGGTGAGTGTCGACTTGAAATTCATTGGTTTTTTCCAGGATCTGCCGTAGTGTGAAGATTTGGTCGATGGTGGACTTCCCTGGCCTGAATCCGAACTGATAATGACCTATCAGCTTATTTACAAAAGGCTTTAGGCGTTCACACAAAACGGCAGAGAAGATTTTGTAGGCGATGTTAAGGAGACTTATTCCTCTATAGTTGGCGCAATCAGAGGGATCTCCTTTCTTGTGGATCGGGCATACGATGCTGAGACTCCATTCCTCGGGCATGCTTTCCTCTAACCATATCTTACGGATGAGCTGGTGCATGCTCCCAACCAGGTCATCCCCAGCTGCCTTGAAGAGCTCAGCAGACAGTCCGTCTGCGCCAGCAGTTTTATTCGACTTGAGCTTCGATATGGCAATCTTAACTTCGTCGAGGTCAGGGGGACAGAATTCTCTGCGGTCTCCGTCGATTAGAAATGGATCATTCTGCCTGACAGCGGTATATTGACTAACATCGCAGTTATACAGTCTGCAGAAGTGGTTTTTCCATATTCTCAGCATCGACTGCGGTTCTACTACTAGGTGTCCGTTCTCATCCCTGCAGGCTTCCGTTTTGGCTTTATAACCTTGGCATGTTCGCTTTATCTGTTGATAACTTTCGAACGTCACGCCTGCAGTAACACCTCTCCAAATCCTCAATCGCGCGCTTCTCGTGGTCTTTCTTCTTTCTTCTAAGAAGCTTATGCTCCTCCCTTCTTTTTAACTCGTAGAGCTCACGAGCTGCTCTTGTTCTTTTATGCAGCGAGGGCTTATATGCATCCTGCTTCGCTGTATGAATCTGAATTCTTCGTGGTTGAGCCTTGAAACCCAAAACTTCGGATGCAGAGCTTTTCAGGGCTTGTTTGCAAAGGCTCCACTGCTGTTCTATTGATAGCGTGGAGGATTGAGGTGTACTGGAGAGCTTAAGGGAGACGCGATCGGTAAAAGCACGAGCGGTTTCTGGCGATAGTAGCTTTCCGACGTCGTAACTTTGTATTCTTACTCTACTCCGTTGCGTTCGTGATATCCGTAAGCGCATCTTGGCTACTACAAGATAGTGGTCCGAGTCGATGTTAGCCCCTCGGAAAGTTCGAACATCAAGAATAATGGAGGAGTGTCTGACGTCGATCGCGATGTGATCAATCTGGTTGGTAGTCGATTGATCAGAAGACCGCCAGGTGCCTTTGTGTATGTCGAGGTGCGGGAAGCGCGTACCGGCTTGAAGGAGATTTCGCCCCGTAGCAAGATCAATCAGCCTGTGTCCGTTATCGGAGGTGGTGTCGTGTAGGCTATGTTTGCCGATGACTCGTTCAAATATGCTTTCCTTGCCCAGTTTAGCATTGAAGTCTCAATTTTGAAGTACAATTTTGATGTCATAGCTGGGACATTGGGCATACGTTCTGTCTAGGAGAATGTAGAACTCATCTTTGGCTGAGTCATCCTTGTCTTCCGTGGGGGTGTGGACGCAGATCAGGCTGATGTTAAAAAATTTAGCCTTGATACGGATTGTTATGAGGCGTTCGCTCACATGCCGAAAGCTTAGGACTTTTTGCCTTAGTCCACCTCGAACAACAAATCCGCATCCAAACAATCGTTGCCCTCTCTCCCTATAGTCGCCGTAGTAAATATCGCAGTTTTTCATCCGCTTTATGCCCGGTCCATTCCATCGCATTTCCTGGATGGCGGTGATGTCCGCTTTATAGCGGTCTAGGGCGTCCGCAAGTTGTTCGGCTGCACGTGGCCTGTTTAGGGACCTAACATTCCACGTACAAAGCCGAAGATCATTGTCCTTTTTCCGTTTTTTGTAAGGGTCGTCAACATAAATCCGGTCCGTTATATCCGAGGCTTGTGGTTGTTTCGGAGTTTGTGTTTTTTTTACGGTTACGGCTTACTAGGCCGTAGCCCAACCGACTAATCCTGTTTTTTGACGCAGGAGGCTCGCCATTCGCCCTTCCCCGTCTGCAATTTCCATAGGAAATCTCCAGATGGCACCACGAGGAGGTGGGATAGGACTTACTAACAGTGCCGCAAGATGTTCGACTGCGGTGGCTCTTCTCGCTTTTTAGCAGGCCAGCATCCGTCGGATAGATGCTACCCCTACGAGGCCTTTGTTAGTCCTTTGCCATCCGTTGGAATGATTCTTCGACTGTAAAAATAGCACATACATGGCCAGACTCTGAAAACATTAAGATGAAACACGTGTGAATGAATATAGGGACTGAATCAGCTGTAATTGATGTTGAATTTAGCTTTAAAGAAGGTACATATGTACATACTAAAAACTTGCATCGCATATGTCGATGACCCAGTTCCCTAACAGTTGGTTGTCTAGTGTTTTGCTTTTGTCCACGGCCATACAGTGGGACTAAATTAATGTAACAATTAAGCAGAAGAGACATTCATCTGCTTGACAAAAGCAAATCATTGAAAAGGAAAAAGCACTTGGCCGGTTATTGTGTGTTAGCTATCATTGCATATGGAGGGATACTTGCAGGAATTGTAATACAATGACCAGCTGTTGGTGAATACCATGATTTGCAAAGTGTAATTGGGATCGAAATGTTAATGTCAAAGTCCGATTAAGTCGTAATATTGCCATCCTGTGCCTTGGCTTTACTTAATATGCTTTCCAGTAGGTTCATGACAATGTGTTTCAGGAGGGCACATAGTACTTGCATATGTAGTTTAGTATAGGGGGCCAAATGCAATGCAATGCAATGTTCCCATGTATTATGGCTTTATTAGTAAGAACAAACTTCTTCTTCTTAACGGGCGCTACAGTTCGGGGTGAACCTGGGCCTCAACCAACATGCCTCTCCACCTAGCACGATCTTTCGCTAGTCTTTTCCAATGCCGCACGCCCAGATGGTTGAGGTCCCTTTCCACCTGTGCGCGCCACCTTAGGTGCGGCCGTCCTCTATTTCTTCGTCCCTCGGGGTTGGATTCAAAGACTCTACGGGCTGGAGCTGTGGTGTCCATTCGCTCTACATGGCCTAGCCATCTTAGGCGTTAGATCCGTAGACGCCTCAAGTCACCGCGGAGCCGAGGTATATGAAGTCCTTAACTACCTCGAACTTATATCTGCCAATATGCACGTTCTGTCCAAGACGTCGGTGGTAAATGTCCTTTTTCGATGACAACAGATATTTAGTCTTGCCCTCATTAACTGCCAAACCAATTTTCGCCGCCTCCATCTCAATACTCGCAAACGCCTCATTGACATCTCGCTGCGATCTACCTATTATGTCAATGTCGTCGGCGTATGCAAAGAGTTGCGAGGATTTGAAGTAGATTGTGCCTCTTGTATTGGCCTGTGATTTTTGCACAATCATTTCCAATACGATGTTGAAGAAATCACACGACAGCGCATCGCCCTGCCTAAATCCTTTTTTGACATCAAAACTATCGGTAAGGTGCTCACCGATTCGGATGGAGCAGCGAGCATTTTCCAAGGTCATCCTGCATAGTCTGACGAGCTTCGCAGGGATGTCAAAAGTAAACATGGCGTTATATAGCTCGTCTCTAATTACGCTGTCGTATGCGGCCTTGAAGTCGACGAATAGATGGTGCGTATCGACTTGAAATTCATTGGTTTTCTCCAGGATCTGCCGTAGTGTGAAGATTTGATCGATGGCGGACTTCCCTGGCCTGAAGCCACACTGATAAGGACCTATCAGCTTGTTTACGAATGGCTTCAGGCGTTCACACAAAACGGCAGCGAAGATCTTGTATGCGACATTAAGGAGACTTATTCCTCTATAGTTGGCGCAGTCAAAGGGATCTCCTTTCTTGTGGATCGGGCAAACAATGCTGAGACTCCATTCCTCGGGCATGCTTTCCTCTGACCATATCTTACAAATGAGCCGGTGCATGCTCCTAACCAGCTCACCCCCAGCCGCTTTGAAGAGCTCAGCAGACAGTCCATCTGCGCCAGCAGCTTTATTCGACTTGAGTTTCGACATGGCAATTTCAACTTCGTCGAGGTCAGGGAGACGGAATTCTCTGCGATCTTCGTCGTTAAAAAATGGATCATTCTGCCTGACGGCGGTATGTTGGTTGTCATCGCCGTTATACAGTCTGCAGAAGTGGTTTTTCCAAATTCTCAGCATCGACTGCGATTCTACTACTAGGTGTCCGGTCTCATCCTTACAGACCTCCGTTCGGGCTTTATAGCCTTGAGACATTCGTTTTATCCGCTGATAAAATCTTCGAACGTCGTGCCTGCAATAGCACCTCTCCAAGTTTTCAATCGCCCGCTTCTCGTGCTCTTTCTTTTTTCTCTTGAGAAGCTTATGTTCCTCCCTTCTCTTAAGCTCGTGGAGCTCACGAGCCGCTCTTGTTTTTTTGTGTAGTGAGGCTTTGTATGCCTCCTGCTTTTCCGCATGAATCCTTCTACACTCGTCATCGAACCAGGTGTTTCGTCGTGGTGGAGCTTTAAGGCCCAGCACTTCCGTTGCTGTGCTCTTCAGGGCTTGTTTGCACAGGCTCCATTGTTGCTCTACTGACTGAGTGGAGGACTGAGGTGTATCGGAGAGCTTAAGGGAGACGCGGTTGGCAAAAGCACTGGCGATCTCCGGCGATAGTAGCTTTCCGACGTCATAGCTTGGTGTTCTAACTCTACTCCGCGGTGTTCGTGTTATGCGCTGACGTATCTTGGCTACTACAAGATAGTGGTCTGAATCGATGTTCGCTCCTCGGAAAGTGCGAACATCACGAATAGTGGAGGAGTGTCTGACGTCAATCGCGATGTGGTCAATCTGGTTGGTAAGAACAAACATTCCCATTAATTATGAAATACAAGTGGCTGCCTTGGCTGGCTTCGCAGTAGCGCGTTCTGTCACCTCAATTTTCCAAAACCCTGTTGTTGGTTTCGGGCTGTAGTTTGCGGATTGCCTTAAGTGCTTGTTGGCCTTAAGTGCTTGAATAGTTTCCGAAATGTTGGCATAACATCGGTCCTTCACGGTTCTCCACAAAAAAAAAAAAAAAAAAAAAAGTCAAAAGGGGCAAATCGCAGCTCCGAGGCGGCCAATTGTCATCGCCAAGACGGCTGATAGCAAGATTTGGGGATTTGGTGCGCAAAAGATCGATTGTGGCAAGGCGCGCCCCCTTCTGCATGAAGGTCGTCCAAATCCATGTCTTAAATTTTTGTAAAAAAAAAAAGTCGGTTAACATGGCTCTGTAACGCCCACCGTTTACCGAAACGTTGTTCCAACGTTGTTGTTTCGAAGTAAAATAGTCCAACAATGCCACCACTCCACAATCCGCACCAAACAGTTACTCTCTTTGGATGCATTGGCTTCTCGGTAATAACGAGCGTATTCTCCGAGCCGACAGATGCGACAATTTTGTTTGTTAACGTAGCCGCCGAGGTGGCGTCCTGTCTCCGCTGTTATGGTGCATGGTGGTCGATTCTCTGCTTGATGCTCTCAATGCCTCTGGAATCTATGCCCAGGCGTATGCGGATGACGTCACCATTCTTTCTGTCGGCTCATGTTTAGCGACTGTCCGTCTCAAAGCACAGGCGGCGCTAAACGTGATCGATGATTGGTGTACCAGAAATGGGCTGTCAGTCAATCCTCTCAAGACCGATGTCGTTCTCTTTACGAGAAGAAGAAAAAATATTGACATGACTCAACTGGTACTAAAAGACACTTCCATCCCGATATCCAAGGAGGCTAAGTATCTAGAAGTTATCTTAGATAGCAAGCTACTTTGGTGAAAGCTTGTTGAGTCAAAACCACCAAAGCGTTGTCAGCTTTCTAGCAATGCAAAGGAGCTTTTGGCAAAACATGGGGTTTATGGCCGGCAAAGGTCCTCCGGATCTATACGGCAATGATAAGACCTATAATCTCATATGCATCGGTTGTCTGGTGGAACACACTAAAACGCAAACACGTCGTAGCCTCTTTCACCAAACTCCAAAGAACGGTTTGTCTCAGCTGCACGGGGGCTTTCCCCAGCACGCCGGGCGCTGCTCTAGATGCTATGATGGACCTTCCACCTCTTAATATATTTATCAGAGGGTGTGCTCTGAAAGCCATGTCTTGTCTGAAGAGAAATGGCTTTTGGTAGAACTGGCACAGGAATAAGTGTGCTTGCGCAAGAATTGTCCTGTGACCCCTGTCTCATGGACATGCCTTCTGACACACTGACGCCCGTTTTCCTACTGCGCCGTAATTTCACAGTCGAGTTTCCATGGCGTCAGGATTGGCTATGGCTGGATACAGAACCTGGAAAAGGTAGTCTTCGCATTTTCACGGATGGCTCCAGGTCTGGGCGGCGGTCCGGTGCAAAAACATCCGACTGCACTTCTCGTTAGGAAAGTATGCGTCTGTCTTCCAATCAGAGATATACGCAATCCTAATGGCCATGCACTATGTTGTGAAGCACAGGTGGAAGGGGGAAAGCATATGCGTCTGTAGTGACAGCCAAGCTGCACTAAAAGCTGTGTGTAACCCCTTAACTAGCTCCAAATTAGTGCTTGAACTCAAGTCCTTCTTGAACAGAGTCGGCAGACTAAATTCATTGAGGCTTGTATGGGTTCCGGGTCACTCCGGGATTCCAGGAAATGAGATCTCTGATGAACTCGCTAGAATGGGTTCAGAGGAGAGCTTCTCAGGACCTGAACCCGCTCTAGGTCTACCTGCGTCCACGGTAAATTCCTACATTAACGATTGTGTATTTAATACACACAACCGTAGATGGAGGGATTGTCCAGGTTGCAGGATGACTAAGCCCGTACGCCCTGATGTCTGCGAAAAATCTGCAGCATTCCTCCTGTCTTTAAGGAGAATCGACTGCAGAAGGCTTGTGGGGGTTATCACGGGCTATTACACTCTTGCCAAGCATCTCTACGTGCTCGGCATCAGTGAGACGCCTACCTGTGCTGCATATGGCGAAGAGGATGATGACACTGCAGAGCATTTCCTCTGTGATTGTCCCGCCTTTGCTCGCATACGGTGGCGCACCCTTGGAGCCGACGTGGTGTGTGCCGAATCCCTTAGCTCTACATCACTGAAGCTTCTTCAAATTTTTCTCCGGAAAACGGAGAAAATACAGTAATGTAAGGTGTCTGTCTGGAGTACAATGGACCAGTGATTGCGTCTGAGTGCTCCAGCGGATAGCAGAAGCCTTAAAAAAAAAAAAAAAAAAAAAAAAAAAAAAAAAAACAAAAAAAAAAAAAAAAAAAAAAAATGCCGCCGAGGTGAGAATGCTCCTTGTCAGAAAGGATGATTTTTCGCCCAAAATCGTTGTCCAATTCAAACTGCTCTAAGGCCCAAACTGGGAAGCCAAAACGAAGCGGATGGTCGCGCGCCTTCAATTGCTGAGTCAGTTGGACCTTACTTACATACTTATTTAGGTGGCGCTACAGTCCGTGGTGAACCTGGGCCTCAACCAAGAAGCGTCTCCGGCTGGCACGGTCTTTGGCCAGCTGTTTCCAGTGCCGCACGCCTAGTTGGTTAAGGTCCCCTAATACCTGCGTGCCTTCCTTCCCGGGTGGATTCGAAGACTCTTCGGGGCGGAACTGTATTTTCCATGCGCTCTACATGGCCTAGCCACCTTAGACGCGTTATCCGTAGACGTCGTACAACCCCGTACAGTTCTTCGTTATATCTTCTCCTCCATACACCGTTTGAACAAACGTGACCGTAGATAGTGCGCAGAACGACCAAGGGACTCTTCATCCGCTTTTGTTAAGGTCCAAGCCTCTGCGCCGTAAAGGAGGACTGGGATGATCAAGGTCTTATATAGTGTCACCTTGGTTTTCCGAGAGAGGGCTCTATTTCTCAATTGCCTCTTGAGCCCAAAGAAACAGCGGTTGGCAAGAGTGATTCTGCGTTTTATCTCGGCGCTGGTGTTGTTGTCGCTGGTAATCAGTGAGCCAAGGTAGACGAATTCCTTGACCACTTCAAAGTTATATCCGCCCATGGTGACGCTCTGGCCAATACGTCGGTGTTGTCCGTCTCTTTTTGATGAGAACAGATATTTGGTTTTACCCTCATTAACCTTGAGACCCATCTTAGCCGCTTCTACCTCAATGCTCACAAAAGCCTCATTGACGTCTTGTTGTTTTCGTCCAATTACGTCAATATCGTCGGCGTACGCAAGCAATTGCGTAGACTTGAAATAAATCGTACCTCTTGTGTTGGCCAGTGACTCTTGCACAATCTTTTCAAGCACGATGTTGAAAAAGTTGCATGACAGTGCGTCACCTTGCCTAAATCCTTTTTTAACATCAAAGGTCTCGGTTTGCTCATTACCGACCTTAATGGAGCAGCGAGAATTCTCCATTGTCATCCTGCACAGTCGGACGAGTTTGGCAGGGATGTTAAAACTAGACATGGCTTTGTACAGCTCGTCTCTTATTCGATTTGGTATTCCTGGGTCTTCTCCAAGATCTGCCGTAGCGTAAATATTTGGTCTTTTGTGGATTTACCTGGCCTGAAACCACACTGATAAGAGCCGATCAGGTTATCCACAAACGGTTTCAGGCGTTCACACAGTACGGCAGAGAAGATCTTATATGCGATGTTGAGGAGACTTATTCCCCTATAGTTGGCGCAGTTATAGGGGTCTCCTTTCTTATGGACCGGGCAAACGATGCTGAGATTATATTCGTCGGGCATGCTTTCCTCCGACCATACCTTGCAGATGAGATGGTGCATGCACCTTACCAGCTCATCTCCAGCCGCCTTAAGAAGCTCAGCAGACAGGCCGTCTGCGCCCGCGGCTTTATTAGACTTAAGTCTTGAAATCGCTATTTTGACTTCGTCTAGGTCGGGTGGACTGAATTCTGTTACATTGTCGTCCATTACGAATGGCTCGTTCTGCCTGACAGCGGTATCTTGTCTATCATCGCCGTTATACAGTCTGCAGAAGTGATCTTTCCAAATCCTCAGCATCGACTGCGACTCTACTACCAGTTCTCCATTTTCATCCCTGCAAGCCGCCGCACTGGCCTTGTAGCCATAGCATGTTCGTTTTACCTTGTTGTAAAACTTACGGGCGTCATTCCTGCGGAAGCATTTCTCCATCTCCTCGATCTCACGCTTTCCGTGCTCTCTCTTCTTTCTTCTGCTAAGCGTGTGTTCCTCTCTTCTCTTCTGCTCATAGATTTCGCGAGCAGTTCTCGTCCGTCGTTGCAGCATGGCTTTATATGCCTCTTGTTTTGCCTCATGGGCTTGTTCGCATTGTTCATCGAACCAGTGGTTTCTAGGTGGTGGCGGTTTGAAGCCCAGCACCTCTGAGAAAGCGTCTTTGACGGCGCTCTGGCAATGCGCCCATTCCTGCTCTATTGTTTGTGCTGCTGTGGGCGGATTTTGAGAGAGCTTGGAGGAGACACGATCGGCAAAGATTCTGGCAGTCTCTTGCGATTGTAGCTTTCCGACGTCAAACTTATGTAGTTCTACTCAACTCCTAAGCATTCTTGATATCCATCCTCATGCGTACCTTGGCTACAACAAGGTAGTGGTCCGAGTCGTAGTTGGCCCCGCGGAAGGTTCGTACGTCGAGAATACTGGAGGAGTGTCTGTCGTCGATCGCAACGTGATCAATCTGGTTTTGATTTATCAGAAGACCGCCAGGTACCCTTGTGGATGTTGAGATGGGGGAATCGCCCCATTAGGAAATCGATTAGCCTACGTCCGTTGTCGGATGTGGTGTTATGGAGGCTATGCTTTCCTATGATCGACTCAAATATGTCCTCTTTGCTCAGTTTTGCATTAAAATCTCCTAGAACTGTTTTTGTGTCGCAGCTGGGGCATTTGGCATATGTTGGGTCTAGGAGATCGTAGAATTCTTCTTTGAGTCGATCGTCCTTTTCTTCCGTTGGGGCGTGAGCGCATATTAAGCTAATGTTTCCAAATTTAGCTTTGATGCGGATTGTTATGAGGCGTTCGCTTATATCCCGGAAGCTTAAGACTTTTTGTCGGAGTCTTCCTCGAATAATGAATCCGCACCAGAATAAGTGCTGTTTGTTCTCCTTGTAGTAGTTTCCGTAGTAGATGTCGCAGTTTTTCATTCGTCTTTTGCCTGATCCATCCCATCGCACTTCTTGGAGTGCGGTTATATCTGCTTTATAGTAGCTGAGGGTTTGCTGAAACTGATCGTCTGCATCCGGTCTGTTAAGGGACCTCACAATCCAGGTGGCGACTCTCAAGTCTTTTAATCATTATTCGTATCTGAGGCTTGTGGTTGTTTCGGAACAAGTATGTTTTTACGTGATGGGGTTGTTACCCCTAAGTACAACCCCCAACGTGGAGAGCCAGGTTCACCTTTCCCCAGCAACATGGGGTCGGTTCGCCGCACACATTCGTTCACTACCTGGTGGGTGCCAGGTCAGCTATCCGGAGGCTGTGTGTCAACTTGGATTCAGCAGAGACAGAGATCGAAGCTGGCATATGCCACGTTAAACGCCATCAACTTTCTTGCTCTGTTTGCCCTCTTCCGTAATTCTTTGCTCACTAGTACACTTTTTTTCTATTTGGAAATCTTTGGATGTCTTGACCTTAATCTTGCCATCTTTACCGGAACTTGTTAGCCTTAGGACACTAAGTTGTCGCCTGTGATACGATGCAAACGTTAAACACAAACCGAGGAATCACATTTTTATATTGCAAAACGGATTTGGAGACTTGGGGAGACGTAAACTTCTCATTAGATTTGATTGCATACGGGTTTTGAATTGAAGGAATTGGGGTGTCACATTATGACACTCGTACCGTAAGGTTAAGGTCTATTGTAGTCTCTTTTTTAGTCTAGGATTCAAGTGCTGTCCTCAGAAATTTGACAACATCTCTAGATGGGATTTCTTGAAGGTATTTTCCTCTTATTGTGGCTTTGTTTGTCATTCTGAATCTTTCTTCGGCGAGACTTGGGCAAACAGTTAACATGTGCTGCAGATATCTATGCTGCTGAGACCTAATTGCTTCACTTATCCCTTTTATGTCAGCTTTGCTTAGTTTTTGAGCTTCTTTAGTCCTTTTTTGGGTTGTAATTTGGTTCCATGAACTTCTTTGAGTGTTTAATACCCTGCAAGCTGTTCCAGAACTGGTTCCTTTGTTTTATAATCCATTTGTGTAGGGGTAGTTTTGTATCCACATTGTTAAAACCATAAAGGAGGGAATGCCCTATGAAAGGTACTTGAGCTCCTATCTTAGCTAGTATTCCCGCCTTTTCATTGCCTTCATGCTTTTCATGGCCTGGCACCTAACTCAGCTTTAGACTGTTGTTTCCTGCAGACAGCCTTAGCGTTAAAAATGTAGCTTCGATAGTGCTTTGACTATCTGAGAATATCGATATCTTGATATCGTTAGGTTTTCTGTTGCTGACGCAGTGTGCTGCTTCATTGATTGCGAACAGTTCCGCCTGAAATATTGTTGACTCACCGCAGAGAGGAATGTGTAGTCTGCACCTAGGTCCTATCAGTCCAGCCTCTACTTTGCTTTCGGATTTTGACCGGTCAGTGAATTATTTCTGGGCTCCATCGTTCATTCACTAGGGATTGTTGTTTCATACTTCTCTGCTTGGTATTATGAGTACTTCGTAGTGTTTTTTAACGTTCAACTCAGGGGGCATCATATCACTCACTCAACCAACAAGCCTCTCCAGCCGGCCCGATCTTCCAGCCGCTTCCAGTGCCGCACGCCCAGTTGGTTGAGGTCCCCTTCCACCTGTGCGCGCCACCTTAAATGCGGTCGTCCTATGCTGCGTCGTCCCTCGGGGTTGGAGTCGAAGACTCTTCGGGCCGGAGCGTTGATGTCCATTCGCTCTACATGGCCTAGCCATCTTAGACATTGGATCCGAAGACGTCTAACCAGGCCGATGTCGCTGTACAGCCCGTACAGTTCTTGGTTGAATCTCCTCCTCCATTCTCCGTTTACACAAACGGGACCAAAGATTGCACGCAGAATTTTCCTCTCCAAACGTCCAAGAGCCTCTTCATCCGCTTTTGATAACGTCCAAGCCTCAGCGCCGTAGAGGAGGACCGGGATGATTAAGGTTTTGTAGAGGGAAACCTTAGTTTTTCGAGAGAGGGCTCTACTACTCAATTGCCTCTTGAGCCCGAAGAAGCAGCGATTGGCAAGAGTTATTCTGCGTTTTATCTCAGCGCTGGTGTCGTTGCTGCTTGTCACTATCGAGCCAAGGTAGACGAAGGCCTTGACTACTTCAAAAATATAGCTGCCGAAGGTGACGTTCTGACCAAGACGTCGGTGTTGTGCGTCTTTCTTGGATGACAGCATATATTTGGTCTTGTCCCCATTTACCCTTAGACCCACTTTCGCCGCTTCTGCTTCAATGCTTGTGAACGCCTCATTGACATCTCGCTTTGTTCGTCCAATAACGTCAATGTCATCTGCGTAGGCAAGCAATTGTGTGGACTTGAAGTAGATCATACCTCTTGTATTGGCCGCAGGGTCCCGCACGATCTTTTCAAGAATAATGTTCAAGAAATCACATGACAGTGCGTCACCCTGTCTAAAACCTTTTTTAACATCAAAGGGGTCGGTTAGTTTACCTCCGACCTTAATGGAAAAGCGAGAGTTCTCCATAGTCATCCTGCATAGTCTGCCGAGTTTGGCAGGAATGTTAAAACATGACATGGCTTTGTATAGCTCGCCTCTATAAACACTGTCATACGCGGCTTTAAAGTCGACGAAAAGATGGTGCGTGTCGACCTGGAATTCATGGGTCTTCTCCAAGATTCCAAGATCTGCCGTAGTGTAAATATTTGGTCTATCGTGGATTTTCCTGGCCTGAAACCACACTGGTAGGAACCTATCAGATTGTCCACGAACGGTTTCAGGTACTTACACAGTACGGCAGAGAGGATCTTGTACGCGATGTTCAGGAGGCTTATCCCTCTGTAATTGGCGCAGTCATAGGGGTCTCCTTTCTTATGGACCGGGCAAACGATACTGAGATTCCATTCATCGGGCATGGGTTCTTCCGACCATATCTTGCAGATGAGCTGGTGCATGTTCCTAACCAGCTCATCGCCAGCTGCTTTAAACAGCTCCGCGGGGAGTCCGTCTGCTCCAGCAGCTTTATAAGACTTAAGTTTCGATATCGCTATCTTAACATCGTCTAGGTGGATAGCTATACCGGCATCCGCCAGGTAGTGAACCAATGTGTGCAGCGACCCGACCCCTTGTTCCTGGGGAAAGAGGAACCTGGTTGGGGGTTGCGCTTAGGGATAACATCCCTATCGCTTCAAACAAAAATTTTGTTCAGAGACAACCAATAGCCTCGGATACGGACGGATAACATGTTTACGACCCCCGTCCACCCTTTATAGAATTTCTTAATGTCCACCCAGGTCCCCTTGTAAAGTTAATTCTGGTTTTGCAGCTTCAGCCTGTACGGTATTGTGCAATAGAGGAATATTTAATATTTCCTCCATCCCTGCAGTTGGAGTAGTCTTCATTGCTCCAGTTGTGCAGATACACGCTAGCCTTTGTATTTTGTTCAGTTCGTTCATGGCACTTCTTTGTTCACATTTTTTCCACCATACAGCAGCGCCATAGAGTATGGTTGGCTTAATCATTGGAATGTAGATCCACAGACTCATCTTTGGGCTTAGTTCCCACGTTTTGCCAAAGAGTTGTTTTAGGGACCAGAGGGTCTTGATGACCTCTGAGTATGCATATATTATTTATGTGTGCATTCCAGGAGAGCTCTTAGTCCAGTGTTATTCCCAGGAATTTAACCTCACACACGAGTTACATACTGGCAACGAGCGTGTCAACCAGTTGTCCATCTGTAAAGTAATCATTGGAATAGGTCTATTGGTGTAGGGAGTATGGTTATCACCTCTTAACGAACTCGTTGAGTTCTGAGGGGTCATCACAAAAGTGTGTGCTCAACTATTAAATAGAAGACATCCATCCAAATGATTAATTCGGGGTGTCGCCTTACAATTGCTAAGTGTCATCGTTCGAGCTGTTGGCAGTAGAGTTGGGAACTAATCGTTTGACCAATTGGAGTGTCATAGTCTATGGCGGACCATTCCATTTTACTTCCGCCTATCTTTTCTATACTATCACTGTGCTGTCAACTGATATTTACTCACGATCTTTGACACTTCCGACCGTCGTAGGTGGTCAATTTTGTATCATCAGTTTTGTCCCAAGAAACAGAAGTTGTTAACTCCGTCGTGTTCGGCGTAAATACTTGAGGTAAATGCTTCAAGACAGTGTTGTGTCCATGCCTCATTCCACACCAGCATCAACAGTAATAAAATGGCTATGTGGCTTGACCTATCTTATCTTAGGTCGTAGGCCTTATCATCAAAATTGCCACAACGAAAACAAACGAACCATTTCCCTGCTGTTGGTTCTGGTTCTAACCAATACTCATCTGTCGCTAACCTATTCCTAATTTTCAGTACCATTCGGTCATTGGACGCCAAGACATATTTGCTTTCCTAGGTCTTTTAGGATACCAAGCGACATTTTGAAGTCGGTTTTAAGTACATCAGTAACAAGAGTCTCGAGTCCATGGTATTCACAAAAACAGAGAGTTACAATAGCCAAAACATAATGGATAGTTCGACCTCTACAGTTACAAGACTTCTGGCGTCTTACTTACTTACTTACTTATCAGGCCAGCGATCCATGGAGGATCTGAGCCTGAGCTATAGCTGCCTTCCATCCTTGACGGTCCCGGGCACGCTGCTTCCAGTTGTCAAGACCAAGATGTCTTACATCCGCGATTACTTGGTCTTTATACCGAAGGTTCGTTCTTTCTCTTCTTCTCGAACCAGGAGGCTCGGAGTCGAAGACCCTCTTAGCTGGAGCGTTGATGTCCATGCGCTCGATGTGGCCGAGCCAGTGTAGTCGACGGATCCTTGCCTTCCGGACTACATCCACATCTTGGTACAGCTCGTAGAGTTCGCGGTTGTGTCTTCTTCTCCATTCACCTTCCTCACAGACAGGACCAAATATCCGGCGCAGAATTTTTCTTTCGAAAAAACCCAAAATCAGCTCCGCTATCCTGCTTATCGTCCAGCTTTCGGCTCCGTACAGCAAGACTGGCAGAATGAGCGTTTTGTAAAGCATGACTTTGGTCTTTCGAGTGAGGAGTTTTGACCCCAGTTGTTTGGACAAGCCGAAGTAGCAGCGGTTGCCAAGGGCGATTCTATGCCGGATCGCCACTGTGGTGTCATTTGTGGAATTTACGCTTGCCCCGAGGTAGACAAACTCCTTAACTACCTCCAAATTGTTGCTGTCCATTGTTATATTTTGTCCCAGGTGGTGAGCGACGGATTGGTTTTTGCTTGACAGCATGTATTTCGTTTTGTCCTACTTGATCTTAAGACCAACTCGTTTCGCCTGTTCTTCGATCGCCGTGAATGCTTCCACAATGCCACGGCGAGAACACGCGATGATGTCGATATCATCCGCGTGTCCTAGCAGCTGGATGGACTTGTAAAAGATAGTGCCTTCCCTGTTGACGCCTGCCCGTCGCACTATCTGCTCCCGCACCAGGTTGAGGAAGTCACATGACAGCGCATCTCCTTGCCGAAATCCGGTGCATGTTTCGAATGGTTCCGAGGTCCTAGAACCGAATTGCACCGTGTATCGCGTGTTTTTAAGCGTGGCGCGACACAACTGGATCAGTTTTACCGGGATCCCGAATTCGGCCATCGCCCCAAACAGTTCTTCACGATGAATGCTGTCGTATGCGGCTTTGAAATCGATGAAAAGATGGTGTGTATCGATTCGAAACTCGTTGGTCTTTTCCAGGATTTGTCGAAGTGTGAAAACGTGGTCTATAGTCGATTTGCCGGGCCGGAAGCCGCACTGGTAGCTGCCTATTGGTGCAGTGCAAAATGGTTTTAGACGTTCACACAATACGCTGGACAGGATCTTGTATGCGACATTGAGCAGGGATATACCTCTATAGTTCTTGCAAGAGGTAGGATCGCCTTTTTTGTGGATGGGGCATATAGAGCTGGTATTCCAGTCGTCGGGCATGCTTTCATCTTCCCAAATTCTGCAGATGATCTGGTGCATGCTCCCTACCAGAACATCGTCGCCAGCCTTGAAGAGCTCTGATGGCAAGCCATCTGAGCCTGCGGCCTTGTTGTTATTCAGCTTCTGAATAGCTGTGCCGACTTCTTCGATGCTGGGTGGGAGGACTACTCCAGCGGCTGGAGTTGGGATTTCCTCGGTCCCTACCACTCTCTCTTGGTCATGCTCGTTACGCAGCTGCTGGAAGTGCTGCTTAAATACATCCACTATTCCCTGCGGGTCGGTGACAAGATTACCCTCGCAGTTTCGAAGAGCCAGGGTGCCCTTTTTGAAGCCTCCTGCAAGGCCTTCGGCTTTCTTGTAAAAGGCTCGTATTTTATGTTTATCCCTAGACTCGTCGATATCCTTGAGCTGGGAGGCTGCGAAGATTCTTTTCTTTTGTCGCAGTAGTTTTTTCTCCTCCCTTCTTCTGGCTCGGTACTCTTCTCGCGCTGCCCTGGTTTTCCTCTGCAGCGCCTTTTGGTACGCCTCGTCGGTTGCTGCCTTTTTCTACTCACACTCGCCATCATACCACGGGTGTCTTGTCGGGGGTGGTAGGTATCCTAAGGTGGTTTCGGCTACTTCCTGAATGGCTGAGCGGCAATGCAGCCACATATTATTGGCATTTGTGTTCGACGTAGGCATACCGTAGAGTCTTTTGCTCAGCTGCTCCCTGTAGACTCTGGCAACCTCCGGTGTGCTCAGGTGCCCAATGTCGAACCTCCTCCTGATGGGCTGGTGCAGCTTTCTGACAATGAGCAGTCGAGCTCTGAATCTTGCTGCTACGAGGAAGTGGTCAGAGTCGACATTTGCCCCTCTGAATGTTCGCACATCCAGGATGTTTGACGAGTGCCTTGCGTCAATGAGCAAATGGTCGATTTGGTTGGCGGTTCGACCGTCCGGACATCATCAAACTTACTTTTCAATAAATCGACTGTAATATGTGCTGTGTGGCTTGTGGCATCATCCTGTTGAAACCAAATGTCGCCCGAGTCCATATCTTCCAATTCGGGCCAAAAACAATCGGTAATCATAGCGCGATAATGCTGGCCATTCACAGTAACGTGACGATCGTTATCGTCGACGAAGAAATATGGCCCAATAACGCCGCCGGCATGCAAACCGCACATCAAACAGTTATTTTTTGTGGATGAAGAGGTGATTCATAAAGCACATGTGGATTTTCACCCGACCAATAACGCATATTTTGCTTATTGATAAACCCATCGAGCAAAAAATGACCTTTGTCACTGCAGATGATTTTGCGATGAAATTCATCATCTTGGCGCATCTTCTCCAGAGCTTAATCGGGGAACGTACGTCGCTTCAAATGATTCATCGGCTTCAATTCTTGAGTAAGCTTGATCTTGTAAACCCAGATCCTTACGCAAAATATGCCATAATGTGGTCTGAGCGAAGTCCAATTCTTGAGATAGCCGTGGAATTGACTGATTTGGATCGTTTGCTACGGACGCCCGAACAGCAGCGATATTTTCGACACTTCGACCAACCCATTGTCTCACTGACACACTCGAGATTCAGAACCGTAGCGGACTGTGTCACCCGGCTTCCTTCCTGGGAGAGGAGATTCTCTATTAGAATTCCCTCGAGGGAGGAATGAACCGGTGATATGGTACGCTCGGAAAATGAACTGGCAATCTACACCGACGGATCCAAAATGGATGTTGGCACAGGTGCCGGAGTCTATTTTGAGTCTCGGGATATACATCGCTCCTATAGACTCAGTGTCTTCCAAGCTGAGGTCTTCGCTATCAAGCAGGCGGCGGATCTGATCAGCAGAGAGAATCTCTCAGGAAAAAGGATCAGCATCTATGTATGTTGACAGCCAGGCAGCCATTAAGGCTTTGCAGGCAGCATGGATAAGATCCAAGCTCGTCAAACTCTGCAAAGAGAAGTTAGAAGAGATATCGAATGTAAACGAGGTGACCCTTTCCTGGGTACCTGCTCATGTGAATATCTCTGGAAACGAGAGGGCGGACGAACTGGCTAGGCTGGGATCAAGTGCAAACTTCGCGCAGATCTCAACCGAGGCCAAAGCACCACTCAGTACGCTCTACAGGGAGATAGAGACGGAGCTATTAGTGAAAGCCAATAAGCGATGGTGTCAGTAAGATACATGCGCAACGGCGAGATCGACTTGGCCCACCTATAATAAGAAAAGGACGGAAAATCTGCTGAAGGTTAATCGTGGGAATATTCGACTGGCAGTCGGTGCTCTCACCGGACACTGCATGCTATCCTACCATGCAGCTCGACTAGGCCAGCCCTACAATGAAGCTGCAGGGATGAAGAGAAAATTGAATCCATTCGTCACCTGCTGTGCGAATGTCCGGCGCTAGCCCAAAAAAGGAATATATTCCTGGGAAGATACTTCCTTTCGGGACTAGAAGAGGTAGGTAACATTGGGAACAGAATACTCGGATTCTTATCCTCGTCTGGATGGTTCAGCTCAACGGTAAATGTCTAGGTATCAACGGGTTAAATAAATCGATTGGGCACAATGTACTCTACGTAGTTCACCTAGTCTAGCCTTGACTTTTCGTCAGTAGGACTCCCATTTACCTAACCTAACCTAACACACTAACCACTGCGCCACGGCGCCCTCAAAACAAAAAATTCCTATGCAACACAGCTGTTGTGATTGAGAAGTGATCAAACATACTGATGAAGGTATAACACTCACAGAATATGGTCACTTACGGACTAAGGCTAGTGGACTTTATGGCGGGACGTAATCTAGTAGTAGCAAGTACACAATTCCCACACCTCAACATCTATAAGGGGACCTGGCGGTCTTTCGATCAATCGACAACCAATCAAACTGATCACATTACGATCAACGGCAGACACTCCTCCAGCATCCTAGATGTCCGAGCCTTTCGAGAAGCCAACATCGACTCGGGTCATTACGTTGTTGCAGCCAAGGTACGGATGCGAATTTTTCTGCATCAACGGAGGCGAGTAAGAACACTAAAATTTAACGTCGGTAAGCTGCAATCGCAAAAGACCGCCAGGATCTTCGCCGATCAAGTTTCCCTCAAGCTCTCTCAAGTCCCGATGCAATTTGCACAAACCATAGAACAGCAATGGAGTCGTAGTCAGAACGCCATCAGAGAGGCCGCCTCAGATGTTGTCGGTTTCAAGCCACCACCTTCGAGAAACCCCTGGTTTGATGACGAGTGCAGACAGGTCCATGTAGAGAAATAGAATGCATACATGGTCACACTGCATCGACGGACGAGAGCTGCCCGCGAGCTCTATGAACAGAAAAGGAGAGAGGAGCATGCGCTTCTGAGAAGAAAAAAGAAGGAGCACGAGAAGAGCGAGATCGAGGAGATGGAGAGATGTTATCGCAGGAACTACGTTCGAAAGTTTTACCAAAAAGTAAAACGAACATGCCAAGGCTATAAAGCCAGAGCAGAAGCCTGCAGGGATGAGCACGGACAACTAGTAGTGGAGTCACAGTCGATGCTGAGATTGTGGAAGGACCACTTCTGCAGACTGTATAACGGCGACGATAGTCAAAATGTCGCCGTCAGGCAGAGCGAACCATTCACAATGGACGAAGACGAAGGAGAATCCCGTCCACCCGACCTAGACGATGTTAAGATAGCGATTTCGAAACTTAAGTCTTATAAAGCTGCTGGAGCAGATGGGCTCCACACGGAACTGTTTAAAGCAGTTGTCGATGAGCTGGTTAGGAACATGCAACAACTCATGTGCAAGATATGGTCGGAAGAACGCATGCCCGATGAATGGAATCTCAGTATCGTTTGCCCGGTCTATAAGAAAGGAGACCCTGAACATCGCGTACAAGAACCTCTGTGCCGTACTGTGTAAGTGCCTGAAGCCGTTCGTGGACAATCTGATAGGTTCCTACCAGTGTGGTTTCAGACCAGGAAAATCCATGATATACACTACGGCAGATCTTGGAGAAGACCCATGAATTCCAGGTCGACACGCACCATCTTTTCGTCGACTTTAAAGCCGCGTATGACAGTGTTTATAGAGACGAGCTATACAGAGCCATGTCATGTTTTGACATTCCTGCAAAACTCGTCAGACTGTGGAGGATGACTATGGAGAACTCTCGCAGCTCCATTAAGGTCGGAGGTGAACTAACCGACCCCTTCGACACCCTCTAGCAAAAGAGGTAGGAAGGAAGCAGCCCTTCTTATAACAGTCTGACGATATCTTCTTCTTTTCTTCTTTTGGCGCTATAGTTCATGGCGAACCTGGGCCTCTTTCAAAAAACCTCTCCAACTGGCAAGGTCTTTCGCCAGCAGTCTCCAGTGCCGCACGCCTAGTTGGTTAAGGTCCTCTTCCAATTGGTTGCCCCACCTTAAATTTGGCGTCGACCGCGTCGCCCCTCGGGGTTGGATTCATAGACCTTCCGGGCCGTTTTTCTCTCAAAACGACCAAGGGGCTCCTCATCTGCTTTCAATAAGGTCCATGTCTCTGCGCCATTAAGCAGGACCGGGATGATAAGGGTCTTGTATATACTCACCTTGGTTTTTCGAGAGAGGGCCCTGCTTTTCAATTGCCTCCCGAGCCCAAAGAAACTGCGCCTCTTGATAGGCTTGCTGCTTTGCTGCGTGTGCCCTCCTACATTCGTCGTCAAACCATGGGTTTCTTGTTGGTGGCGGCTTGAAACCCGGTACCTCAGAAGCAGCACTTTCTAAGGCTTGTTGACAACGGGTCCATTGGTGTTGTACGGTCTGAGCAGGTGTTGGAGGGTTTTCCGAGAGCTTTGAGGGAGACGCGATTGGCATAGGCTCTGGCGGTCTCTTGCGATTGTAGCATTGCGACGTTGTATGCCGCTGGCCTTACTCGATTTTTCTGGGGCATATTCGTAGTCGCCACCTGGCTGCCACAAGATAGTGGTCCGAGTCGATGTTGGCTCCTCTAAAAGTTCGCACATCCAGAATGTCGGATGCGTGTCTGCCATCAATCGCAATGTGGTCAATCTGGTTGACGGTTGATTGATCCGGAGATCGCCAAGTCCCTTTGTGGATGTTGAGATGCTGGAAACGCGTCTAGCAACTAGAAGATTTCGCCCCGTTGCGAAGTCCATCAGCCTAAATCCATTTTCGGATGTGGTGTTGTGTAGACTGTGCGGGCCATAGCCTAACCGACACTTATCCTGTTTTGTGGCGCAGGAAACTCGCCATTCGCCCTTTTCCGTTCGCGATTTCAAAATAGAAATCCCCAGGTGGCACCACGAGGAGATGCAAATAGGGCTTACTAACAGAGCTGCTAGATGTTCGGCTGCAGTGGCTTCTGCTCGCTATTTTACGGGCCAGCGCATGTCGGATACGCTACCCCTACGGATGTCTTTGTTAGTCGTTTACCACTCAGTCTGACGATATAGGATCTACAAATTTGTTGGCACAATTGTATGTATGTATGTTGGCGTTACAGTCCATGAAGAACCTGAGCCGAGCTTCTCTCAATCACCCATGTTGTGTGTGATTTCATTTTCACATAGGTGAAAGGGACCTACAGTTTTATTGCCGGTTCCGAACGGCGAATTTCGAGAAGCTTTTCATGACAATTTTACTACAGGGGGTTTTGTCAGAACCCCGCTGAGGAGAAACACCGCGAAAAACACGTTCGATGACATGGCTGTGTTGGCACAATTAAGGAGGAATAATTCTGTAATCTTGTCACCGACCCGTAGGGAATAGTGGATGTATTTAAGCAGCACTTCCAGTAGCTGCTTAACGAGCATGACCGAGAGAGAGTGGTAGGGACCGAGGAAATCCCAACTCCAGCCGCTGAAGTAGTCCTCCCACCCAGCATCGAAGAAGTCGGCACAGCTATTCAGAAGATGAAGAACAACAAGGCCGCAGGCGCAGATGGCTTGCCATCAGAGCTCTTCAAGGCTGGCGGCGATGTTCTGGTAGGGAGCATGCACCAGGTCATCTGCAGAATTTGGGAAGACGAAAGCATGCCACGACTGGAATACCAGCTCTATTTACCCCATCCACAAAAACGGCAATCCTACCTCTTGCAAGAACTATAGAGGTATATCCCTGCTCAATGTCGCATACAAGATCCTGTCCAGCGTATTGTGTGAACGTCTAAAACCATTTTGCACCGCACTAATCGGCAGCTACCAGTGCGACTTCCGGCCCGGCAAATCAACTATAGACCAAATTTTCACACTTCGACAAATCCTGGAAAAGACCAACGAGTTTCGAATCGATACACACCATCTTTACATCGATTTCGAAGCCGCATACGACAGCATTCATCGTGAAAAACTGTTTGGGGCGATGGCCGAATTCGGGATCCCGGCAAAACTGATCCAGTTGTGTCGCGCCACGCTAAAAAACACGCGATGCACCGTGCAACTCGGTTCTAGGACCTCGGAACCATTCGAAACATGCACCGGATTTCGGCAAGGAGATGCGCTGTCATGTGACTTCTTCAACCTGCTGCTGGAGCAGATAGTGCGACGGGCAGGCGTCAACAGGGAAGGCATTATCTTTTACAAGTCCATCCAGCTGCTAGGATACGCGGATGATATCGACATCATCGCGTGCTCTCGCCGTGGCATTGTAGAAGCATTCACGGCGATTGAAGAACAGGCGAAACGAGTTGGTCTTAAGATCAATGAGGACAAAACGAAATACATGCTGTCAAGCAAAAACCAATCCGTCGCTCACCACCTGGGACAAAATATAACAATTGACAGCTACAATTTGGAGGTAGTTAAGGAGTTTGTCTACCTCGGGGCAAGCGTAAGTTCCACAAATGACACCATAGTGGCGATCCGGCATAGAATCGCCCTTGGCAACCGCTGCTACTTCGGCTTGTCCAAACAACTGGGGTCAAAACTCCTCACTCGAAAGACCAAAGCCATGCTTTACAAAACGCTCATTCTGCCAGTTTTACTGTACGGAGCCGAAAGCTGGACGATAAGCAGGACAGCGGAGCTGATTTTGGGTTCTTTCGAATGAAAAATTCTGCGCCGGATATTTGGTCCTGTCTGTGAGGAAGGTGAATGGAGAAGACACAACAAGATGTGAATGTAGTCCGGAAGGCAAGGATCCGTCGACTACACTGGCTCGGCCACATCGAGCGCATGGACATCAACGCTCCAGCTAAGAGGGTCTTCGACTCCGAGCCTCCTGGTTCGAGAAGAAGAGGAAGGCCGAACCTCCGGTATAAAAACCAAGTAATCGCGGATGTAAGACATCTTGGTGTTGACAACTGGAAGCATCGTGCCCGGGACCGTCAAGGATGGAAGGCAGCTATAGCTCAGGCTCAGATCCTCCATGGATCGCAGGTCTGATAAGTAAGTAAGTAAGTATTTGGATTGATAGAAATCAAGGCCCGGAGCCTTTCTATCGCTAACCTTCCTACACGCTTCGACTACTTCTTCTCTTGATATCCTGGGTACGGATACACTATTGTAAACGTTCCGAATAGCTTCCTCCCTCCTTTCTTGACGAGGAAATAGGTTCTCGACTATTTTTTTTTTTTTTGGAGCAGTACCGGGCACGTTGGCGACTGCAAGTGGGGGCCTTTTAGCTCGTTGCTATAATTTTGTAGGCCTTTCCCCATACGTCGTCATTATTGAGCTGTTCGCAGAGGTCCTTAAAAAAGAGACGTTTGCTACACTTTATAGCTACTTTTAACCGGGCTCTCGCTTCTCGGCCAGCATTTCGATTAGATTGCCGTTCTGTGGATTCGAGCGTTGCTCTGAATGTCTGATAGACTGCTGCAGAATTTTTTTCTTGAGTCTCTTTTGGCTCTTCTAATCTCTTGGTTGTAGTTTGTGAGTGAGGCGCGGTACTGTGTCCAGTCACGAGTTCGATACGCTTGATTGAACAGTTTTGTGGTAAATGCTTTTAGCTTGGCCAGTTTACTATTCCACCGTGGGGTGGTGCGATTGCCTACCTTGACTTTCCCTGGGCAAGCGTTATGAAAGGCAGATAGGATTGTAGCATTAGGGCTGTCACAGCTAAGTTCGAGGCTGTCTATGTCTCTGATGCTATTAGGACAATTTCCGATCGATTGTGCGAGCTCTGGGCTATAGGTGTTCCAGTCTGTCGCTCTCGGTTGTCTGTATGTTCTGGTCATTCTTTCTTCTGCTGTCGATGATCTGACATCGATGTTTTGTTGAGTCATGCCAGTTTAGGATAAGAGTTGCCTATGACCGGGGTGGTTAGGGTGAGGTCTAGTACCTCTTCTCTAATTCTGTTCATAAGGGTGGGACGGTTTATGATATCGAGGTGGTTTTTAAGAATAAACTCTAAAAGGTTCTCACTTCTGTTTATGTTCGAGCTTCCCCATGCCGGGTGGTGGGCATTGGCGTCACAGTATATGATGATTCAGTAGTCGAGAAGCTGATATCAGTGGAGTCGCCCGTAAGGTAGGCTGGGCCGATTACAGCTACAGCTGAACTAGCTTCCGTAGTGGATAGCTGGATAATGGCAGCTGCCAGGTCCCTAATTACACGATATAGTTTATAGAAAAACTAGGCTCTGACCACCAAAAGTTTGCAACACCATTATACATGTAACCAATTCGTACATCTCTTTGAAAACCATATGCATTCCCTACAAATTCAGTTTCATGAACATTTGTTTTCCGTTTCAGGTCGCTATCATGTCGTGCGTAAGCTCGGCTGGGGTCACTTTTCAACAGTATGGCTTTGTTGGGACTTACAAGAGACACGTTACGTTGCTATTAAGATTGTGAAATCAGCTCGACATTTCGCTGAAACAGCCAAAGATGAGATTAAAATTCTTAAATCGGTGCGCGATAGTGATCCACTCAATCCACGTCGTGATAAGACAGTGCAACTTTTGGATGATTTCAAAATCAATGGTGTTAATGGTACTCACTTCTGCATGGTCTTCGAAGTGTTGGGCGACAATCTATTGAAATTAATTCGTAAATCAAATTACCATGGTATACCGATCGAAAATGTCAAGTCGATCACGAGACAAGTGCTCGAAGGTTTAGACTACTTGCATACATGCTGTAAAATAATTCATACCGACATCAAGCCCGAGAACGTATTACTTTGCGTCGACGAACAATACATTAGATCGTTAGCCAACGAAGCTACCGAACTGTATGTAATGAATTTTAAAATGTTCCCGTCGTTCGTAAGTCGAGCACCGAGAGAGTATCGCGAACCACCTATTACTGGTAAGATGAGCAAGAATAAGAAGAAAAAATTGAAAAAGAAGGCAAAGAAGAAATTGGAACTGTTCAAGAAACAGTGGGATTATTTGGAACAGAGTGGCGCTGGTGATTCTGTGCCGAGTTCGCAAGCTTTAAACAATGGCGCAACTAGTGAGGGTGCTATTCAAAGTCCTGATAATGTTGATAAATCGAATGAGCCGGTCGATGAGTCTGCTGCTGCGACAAATCACAATACCGCGAATGGGGATGCGTCCGAGGAGGATAGAGAAAACGATGAAGAAGGCGACGATGAGGAGCATTTGAATGTCGAACCGAAACTTTCTTCGTCAAAGAAGCCGAACACCGAAAAGACGTCTCCAAAAAAATGTTGTAAGAGTAAGTAATCGAACGAATTTGCTGATGTCCATTATTCATATTGTTTTTTTGGAAGATGAAGACCTTATTCAACTGTGATAGCTCGTAATTCTTGTTCTTTGTTAGTTCGATATCATCATTTCCATTCTCTAAGTAGACTTGCATACAACGAACTTCGGATCAACGAGGGGTGTTGCAATCTTTCGTTGATCCAATCACCTCATGCACGAGCCCAAATAATCCTTTTTTGTTTTTTTTTTTTTTTTAGTTTTCTCAAGTTACTTACTTAAGGTGGCGCAGTTCGGGGTGAACTTGGGCCTTTACCAACAAGCCTTTTCAGCTAGCACGATCTTTTGCTGTTTCCAGTGTCACACCCTCAGTTGGTTAAGGTCCCTTCCCACCTGTGCGCGCCACCTTAGATGCGGCCGTCCTCTGCAACGTCGTGCCTCGCAGTAGTGTCCATTCGCTCTACATGGCCTAGCCATCTAAGACGTTGGATCCGTAGAGCCGTCGTACTAGGCTCATGTCGCTGTAGAGCCCGTCATGTTCGTGGTTGAACCTTCTCCTCCACTCTCCGTGAACACAAACGGGACCGAAGATTGTACGCAGAATTTTCCTCTTAAAAAGACCAAGGGTCTCTTCATCCACTTTTAACAAGGTCCAAGCCTGCGCCGTAGAGAAGGATCGAGATGATTAAGATTTTATAGAGGGTCACCTTAGTTTTCCCAGAGAGCTACTAATCAATTGCCTCTTGAACCCGAAGAAACAACGGTTGGCAAGAATTAAGTGTCGTTGCCGCTTGTTACCTATGAGCCAACGTTGACAAAATTCTTGACTACATCAAAGTTATACCCACTTTAGCCGCTTCTGCTTCAATGCTCACAAAAGCTTCATTGACGTCTCGCTGCGTTCTTCCAATCACGCCAATGCCATCAGCATATGCGAGCTATTGGGCAGACTTGAGGCAGATCTTCTTCTTCTTCTTAGTGGGCGCTACGGTTCGGGGTGAACCTGGGCCTCAACCAAGCCTGCGCCGTAGAGAAGGATCGAGATGATTAAGATTTTATAGAGGGTCACCTTAGTTTTCCCAGAGAGCTACTACTCAATTGCCTCTTGAGCCCGAAGAAACAACGGTTGGCAAGAATTAAGTGTCGTTGCTGCTTGTTACCTATGAGCCAAGGTTGACAAAATTCTTGACTAAATCAAAGTTATACCCACTTTAGCCGCTTCTGCTTCAATGCTCACAAAAGCTTCATTGACGTCTCGCTGAGTTCTCCCAATCACGTCAATGCCATCAGCATATGCGAGCTATTGGGCAGACTTGAGGCAGATCTTCTTCTTCTTCTTAGTGGGCGCTACAGTTCGGAGTGAACCTGGGCCTCAACCAACATGCCCCTCCATCTAGCACGATCTTTCGCTAGCCTTTTCCCCTACCGCACACCCAGTTGGCTGAGGTCCCCTTCCACCTGTGTGCGCCATCTTAAGGGCGGTCGTCCTCTGCTTCTTCGTCCCTCGGGGTCGGATTCAAAGACTCTCCGGGCTGGAGCTGTGGTCTCCATTCACTCTACATGGCCCAGCCATCTTAGGCGTTGAATCCGTAGACGCCTGTTTAGGCTCATGTCGCTGTACAGCCCGTAAAGTTCGTGGTTGAATCTTCTCCTCCATCCCCCGTCTGCGTTTATAGGCCCAAAAAATCACGCGCAAAATCTTTCTCTCGAACCGACCAAGGCCCTCCTCATCCGCTTTTGATAGTGTCCACGCTTCTGCGTCGTACAACAGGACCGGGATGATAAGGGTCTTATATAGAGTCAACTTTGTCGTTCGGGAGAGGGCTCTATTACTCAATTGCCTCCTGAGCCCAAAGAAACAGCGATTGGCAAGAGTGATTCTGCGTTTGATTTCGGAACTGATGCTGTTGTTCCAGGCCACTGCGGAGCCAAGGTAGACGAAGTCCTTAACTACCTTGAACTCATATCTGTCAATACAAACGTTCCGGCCAAGACGTCGGTGGTGAGCGTCCTTTCTTGCTGAATATATTCAGTTTTGCCCTCGTTTACTGCCAAACCAATTTCCGCCGCCTCCATCTCAATACTCGCAAACGCCTCATTGACATCTCGCTGTGATCTACCTGTTATGTCAATATCGTCGGCGTATGCAAGGAGTTGCGAGGATTCGATATAGATTGTGCCTCTTGTGTTGGCCAGTGATTTTTGCACAATCATTTCCAATATGATGTTGAAGAAATCACACGACAGCGCATCGCCCTGCCTAAATCCTTTTTTGACATCAAAACTATCGGTAAGGTGTTCACCGATTCGGATGGAGCAGCAAGTGTTCTCCAAAGTCATCCTGCATAGTCTGACGTGTTTAGCAGGTATGTCAAAGGTAGACATAGCGTTGTATAGCTCGTCTCTAATTACGCTGTCGTATGCGGCTTTGAAGTCGACAAATAGGTGGTGAGTGTCGACTTGAAATTCATTGGCTTTTTCCAGGATCTGCCGTAGTGTGAAGTTTTGGTCGATGGTGGACTTCCCTGGCCTGAATCCGCACTCATAAGGACCTATCAGCTTATTTACAAAAGGCTTCAGGCGTTCACACAAAACGGCAGAGAAGATTTTGTAGGCGATGTTAAGGAGACTTATTCCTCTATAGTTGGCGCAATCAGAGGGGTCTCCTTTCTTGTGGATCGGGCATACGACGCTGAGACTCCATTCCTCGGGCATGCTTTCCTCTGACCATATCTTACAGATGAGCAGGTGCATGCTCCTAACCAGCTCACCCCCAGCCGCTTTAAAGAGCTCAGCAGACAGTCAATCTGCGCCAGCAGCTTTATTCGACTTGAGCTTCGATATGGCAATCTTACGCCCGTATTCTGGCATACCTCAGTGATGCCTCATAAGTCACAACAACCTCACAAGAGTGTGGTGAGTCATAACTTGTGAGGTTTTCGTATTCTAACCAAAACCTCACAAGTTGTGAGCATCACAGTAACTGTCAAAATTGTGATGTTCGATTGAGCAGCTCACAAGTCGATCACAAGAGATAAGATGGAGGAAGAATGTTTGCTTTTGTTTCTTTTATTTATGTCTTGTTGGACAGTATACAAATGTATAAATATTTCTTTTGGTTTTTAGAATACAACAACAACGGGAAAGAAATAACCCATTTTCATGATAGCTAGCTGTTTCAGAAAATTTTTTTGTGTTGAAATCTCGTTTCAGATACTTGTTGTTATTACTACCCTGTACAAAATTATTTGCCATTATTTTTTCGTTTTCCTTTTTTTGTTGTTCTTTACTGACTGCTCGATTGAATGAAAGTGATAGCTGTCAAAAAAAGTAATTTTCATGCATGTTAATACATTCACCACAGTGTGGTGACTATTATTCTGTGTTTTCTTGTGAGGTGTTTGCCAGAATACTAAACAGCTGATTACTCACAAGAAACCTCACAAGAGAGACATCACAATTTTAGCATCACAGAGGTTTGTGAGTTGTGACCACATCACAGCCAGAATAGGGCTGTTAACTTCGTCGAGGTCAGGGGGACAGAGTTCTCTGCGGTCTCCGTCGATTAGAAATGGATCATTCTGCCTGACAGCGGTATATTGACTAACATCGCCGTTATACAGTCTGCAGAAGTGGTTTTTCCATATTCTCAGCATCGACTGCGGTTCTACTACTAGGTGTCCATTCTCATCCCTGCAGGCTTCCGTTCTGGCTTTATATCCTTGGCATGTTCGCTTTATCTGTTGATAAAACTTTCGAACGTCACGCCTGCAGTAACACCTCTCCAAATCCTCAATCGCGTGCTTCTCGTGCTCTTTCTTCTTTCTTCTAAGAATCTTATGCTCCTCCCTTCTTTTTAGCTCGTAGAGCTCACGAGCTGCTCTTGTTTTTGTATGCAGCGAGGCCTTGTATGCATCCTGCTTCGCTGTATGAATCCTCCTGCACTCGTCATCGAACCAGGTGTTTCTTCGTGGTGGAGCCTTGAAACCCAAGACCTCGGATGCAGAGCTTTTCAGGGCTTGTTTGCAAAGGCTCCACTGCTGTTCTATTGATAGCGTGGAGGATTGAGGTGTATTGGAGAGCATAAGGGAGACGCGATCGGTAAAAGCACGAGCGGTTTCTGGCCATAGTAGCTTTCCGACGTCATAACTTTGTATTCTTACTCTACTGCGTTGCGTTCGTGATATCCGTAAGCGCATCTTGGCTACTACAAGATAGTGGTCCGAGTCGATGTTAGCCCCTCGGAAAGTTCGAACATCAAGAATAGTGGAGGAGTATCTGACGTCGATCGCGATGTGATCAATCTAGTTGGTAGTCGATTGATCAAAAGAAGGGAAGCGCGTACTGGCTAGAAGGAGATTTCGCCCCGTAGCAAGGTCAATCACCTGTGTCCGTTATCGGAGGTGGTGTCGTGTAGGCTATGTTTGCCGATGACTCGTTCAAAGATGCTTTCCTTACCCAGCTTAGCATTGAAGTCTCCTGGTACAATTTTGATGTCATAGCTGGGACATTGGGCATACGTTCTGTCTAGGAGATCGTAGAACTCATCTTTGGTGGAGTCATCCTTGTCTTCCGTGGGGGTGTGGACGCAGATCAGGCTGATGTTAAAAAAATGTAGCCTTGATACGGATTGTTATAAGGCGTTCGCTCACATGCCGAAAGCTTAGGACTTTTTGCCTTAGTCCACCTCGAACAACAAATCCGCATCCAAACAATCGTTGCCCTCTCTCCCTATAGCAGTCGCCGTAGTAAATATCGCAGTTTTTCATCCGCTTTATGCCCGGTCCATTCCATCGCATTTCCTGGATGGCGGTGATGTCCGCTTTATAGCGGTCTAGGGCCTCCGCAAGTTGTTCGGCTGCACGTGGCCTGTTTAGGGACCTAACATTCCACGTACAAAGCCGAAGATCATTGTCCTTTTTTCGTTTTTTGCAAGGGTCGTCAACATAAATCCGGTCCGTTATATCCGAGGCTTGTGGTTATTTCGGAGTTTGTGTTTTTTTTACGGTTACGGCTTACTAGGCCGTAGCCCAACCGACTAATCCTGTTTTTTGACGCAGGAGGCTCGCCATTCGCCCTTCCCCGTCTGCAATTTCCATAGGAAATCTCCAGATGGCACCACGAGGAGGTGGGATAGGACTTACTAACAGTGCCGCAAGATGTTCGACTGCGGTGGCTCTTCTCGCTTTTTAGCAGGCCAGCATCCGTCGGATAGATGTTACCCCTACGAGGCCTTTGTTAGTCCTTTGCCATCCCTTGAGGCAGATCGTGCCTCCTGTATTGGCCTGTAAATCTCCCACGATCTTTTCGAGCATGATGTTGAACAAATCACATTACAGTGCGTCGTCCCCTGGCGGAATGGTTTTTTTTTGTTTGCAGGTCTCGGGTAACTCCTTACCGACCTTAATGGAGCAGCGAGAATTCGCCGTTGTCGTCGTGCACAGTTTGGCAGGGATGTCAAAACATAACATGGCTTTATATATGTAGATCCTCCCTATTGGCACTGTCATATGCGGCCTTAGAATCGACGAAAAGATGGTGTGTGGCGACCTGAAATCCATGGGTCTTCCCCAAGATCTGCCGCAGTGTGAATAATTGGTCTATCGTGGATTTTCCTGGCCTGAAACCACGTTGATAGGAACCTATCAAATTGTCCACGAATGGTTTCAGGCGTTCACACAGCACGGCAGAAAAGATCTTGTATACGATGTTAAGGAGACTTATTCCCCCGTCTCCTTTTTTATGAATCGACCATATGTTACAGATGAGCAGGTGCATGTTCCCAACCAGCTCATCTCCAGCTCCTTTAAATAGCTCAGCAGGTAGGCCATCTGCGCCAGCAGCTTTATTAGACTTTAGTTTTGATATCGCTATCTTAACCTCGTCTAAGTTGGCTGGGCGGAATTCTTTCTCACCTTCGTCCAGTATGAATGGTGCGTTCTGCTTGACAGCGGCATCTTGGCCATCTTCGCCGTTGTACAGTCCGCAGACACAGTTCTTCCACATTCTCAGCATCGACCGTGATTCAAGTACGAGGTGTTCGTGCTCATCCCTGCACGCTTCCGCTCTTGCTTTATAACCATGGTATGTTCGTTTTACTCTTTGGTAAATATTTCGAACGTCTTTCCTGCGATAACATCTCTCCATCTCCTCGATCGCGCGTTTCTCGTGCTCTTTTCTTTCCTTCTGAATAGCGCGTGCTCATCCCTTCTTTTTCGCTGATAGAGCTCACGAGCAGCTATCTTTCGTCGATGCAACGTGGCCGTGTATGCATTCTGTTTTTCTGCATGTACCTGTTTGTACTCGTCATTCTCCTAGGTGGTGGTGGTGGCAGTATCCTTGATGGCGCTTTGACAACGTCTCCATTGTCCAACGTCTCGGCTCTTGAGAGAGCTGGAGGGCGACACGATCGGCGAAGTCTCTTACGATTGCAGCTTCCCGACGTCAAATTTTGATAGTCCTACTCGAATCCGCGCTATGGCGTAGTTTGGTAGTGTGTTGGCCTCTGTAGCCGATGGCACGGGATCGAATCCCGACAATGGCCATGTCGTCGAACGTGTTTTTCACGGTGCTTCTTCTCAGGTGGGACTGACAAAACCCCCTGTAGTATAATTGTCAAGGAAAGCTTCTCAAATTTCGCCATTCGGAACCGGCAATTAACTGTAGGTCCCTTTCACCAATGGGAAAATAAAATCACACACAACATGGATGATTGAGAGAAGCTCGGCTTTGGTCCTTCATGGACTGTAGCGCCAACATACCTACATACATACATACTCGACTCCGCAGTCGGGACATCCAAGATGCTGGAGGAATGTCTGGCGTCGATCGCAATATGATCGATTTGATTAACAGATAATTGATGAGAAGACCGCCAGGTCCCTTATGTCTATTGAGATATGGGAATCGTGTGCTAGCTACTAGGAGATTACGTCCTGTCACCAAGTCTATTAGCCTGAATACGTTTTCGGGCGTGGTTTCGTGTAGGCTGTGCTTTCCTTACCCAGCTTCGCGTTGAAATCTCCTAGAACAATCTTGGTGTCATAGTTGGGACATTGAGCGTATGTTCTATCTAGGAGTTCATAGAAGTCATCTTTGACTCGGTCGTTTTTTTCTTCTGTGGGGGCGCGATGAACGCTTAGCAAGCTGATGTTCCCGAAGATAACTTTGATGCGGATTATTATGAGGCGTTCGCTCACATGCCGGAAGTTAACGACTTTTTGCCTAAGTCCACCTCGAACAACAAATCAGCAGTTTCCGTAGTATATGTCACAGTTTTTCATCCTCCTTTTACCCGGTCCTTCCCATCACACTCCTTGAAGTGCGCTGTTCGGCGATGTTCGATGTTTGCTAACTGTTCGGCCCCACCCAGTCTGTTAAGGGACCTAACATTCCAGGTGCAGAACCGATACTTTTGTCTTTTTATACGCTTGCGGGGTTCGTCAACATGTAGTCTGTCCGTTAAATCCGTGGTTTGTGGGCGTCTGAGTTTTTATATTTTTGTACGGTTACGGCTTACTCTAGGCCGTATCCCAACCGACTGAACCTGTTTTATTAGCGCAGGAAACCCGCAATTCGCCCTTCCCCGTCTATAATTTCCAGACGAAATCTCCAGATGCAAGAGTTTCACCTGCGGTGGTTCTTCTCGCTTTTTATCAAGCCAGCCTGCGTCGGATAAATGCTAGCCCTACGAGGCCCTTTTTGGTCCTTTGTCATCCAGTTTTCTCAAGTTGCCTTTCTTCAATTTGCTTTATCTCTTACTCTATCATTTTATGATTCAAAAACGAAGTCTTTTTCCCCTCATGAGCTCAAGTCGATCTAGTCTAGTCTAGTGTCTCCGACACTCTTTCTCATTTTTATAAATGATCTCTTGTCTGTTACTTCTAATCCAATTCACTCTTTCGCTGACGACAGTACCCTCAGCTTCTCATATTCGTTCACTAGTTTACGACCCTGCACTTCGGTTGTAGATAATGGGCGACAGCGTATGTTGAGCTCATTAAATTCCGATATCGACAGCATCATACAATAGAGTGGAATTTAGTGCTTCCAAAACCCGCAGCCTTTATTCATGAATGGCACTTGCATCTCAGAAACCGAAAAGCTTTCCATCCTGGGTATGTGTGACATTGGTATTGCCGCCACAGGAAAATTTCCCAGCACTCTAAGCGACCTAATACAGGGTGCATTACATACAGTAGAAACCTGGACGCAGTACTGTGGACTTGGGGTAAATCCTAACAAGACCGACCTAGTACTGTTTACAAACAAATATAAAATCCGCCCTTCAACCCACCGAGGCTTGGTGGAATCCAATTAATAATCAAAGATCAGGCTAAATACCTAGGCCTAATCCTTGACAGGAGGCTGAATTGGAAATCCAACATTCTTGATCGTTTCAAGAAAGCAACCACTGCCCTTTACAGCTGTAAGAAAGTGGTTGGCAAAAAGTGGGGTTTTTTCCAACCAAGCATTATGCACTGGCTCTATACGGCAGTCATAAATCCCATCCTCCTGTATGGCATCGTAGTTTGGCGGACTGCTCTGGACAAAGCAGTCTATCGAAACCTTCTGGAGAAAGTACAAAGATCGACCAGTTTATATATAAGCGGAGCGATCAGATCAACCCCCACGGAGGCCCTAAATGTCGTATTACATTTTCCACCGTTCGACCTCTTCAGCAAGCAAGTTGCTGCCTGCGCAGCATAGGTAAATGGCCCACATTAAATAAAGGCCATACTAGTATTCTTAATCATTTCGAAGTACCCATGGACACAGACTACATCATCCCGCAGAATGTGTTGACTAGGAACTCCGAAGTTGTCTTTCCATACAGGAAGGAATGCGCTGAAGGGAAAGTCATACCGAAGGACTCGATTTCACTCTATACCGATAGCTCCAAGATGGAGACGGGTGTAGGTAGTGGAGTCTTCTCCAAGGAACTTAACCTCAACCCATCATTCAGACTCCCAAATCACTGTCGTGTGTATCAAGCAGAATTAACAGCGATAACGGAGGCCCTTGCATGGCTTAGGATCAATGTAATATCCGCTAAGGATATTATCATTTGCACGGACAGCCAATCTGCGATAAAATCCCTGGCCGCGGTAACCCACAAATCGAAAATATCCCTTAACTGCCGCCTATCTCTAAACGAGATGGCTGAATAGTTCAACATTCGAATACTGTGGGCTCCCGGGTACAGGGATATTCCAAGAAACTGCGCAGTCGACGAACTCGCAAAGTTAGGGTCAAGCGCACTCAGTCTCCCTACCCTCGGGTACCTAGAAACCCCAATAAGTACGGTAAAGCACATGATAAAACTTCGACCCGTAGAGGCGACCAACCTCCAACGGAATGAAAGTAATATCGGCTTTATCACTAAACAAATCCGGTCACGCCGCCAGACTAGGGCTACCCTCCAATGACTTCTACCGCGGCTGCATGGATGAGGAGGAAGAGGAATCGATACATCACCTCCTCTGCTCATGCCCTACTTTTGCGAATTGCAGGAGGATCTACCTCGGCGCGCCCTTCTATGAAAACTTAAGTGAGCTAGCAGGCCTAAAAGTAGATCGCTTCATCGGAACCATCGATCGGTACATGTGGTATTACAATGGGCCGACTTCGGCCTACGTATGGCTTCTGCCAACCACTTGTACCTAACCTAACCTGAGCTTGTGTGTTGCTCACAATCTTAATTGGAGCGACTACATATTCAGTGTCGCCAAGAATGCTGCGAAATGCCTTACTTACTTACTTATCAGGCCAGCGATCCATGGAGGATCTGAGCCTGAGCTATAGCTGCCTTCCATCTTTGACGGTCCCGGGCACGCTGCTTCCAGTTGTCAAGACCAAGATGTCCTAAATCCGCGATTACTTGGTCTTTATACCGGAGGTTCGGTCTTCCTCTTCTTCTCGAACCAGGAGGCTCGGAGTCGAAGACCCTCTTAGCTGGAGCGTTGATGTCCATGCGCTCGATGTGGCCGAGCCAGTGTAGTCGACGGATCCTTGCCTTCCGGACTACATCCACATCTTGGTACAGCTCGTAGAGTCCGCGGTTGTGTCTTCTTCTCCATTCACCTTCCTCACAGACAGGACCAAATATCCGGCGTAGAATTTTTCTTTCGAAAGAACCCAAAATCAGCTCCGCTGTCCTGCTTATCGTCCAGCTTTCGGCTCCGTACAGCAAGACTGGCAGAATGAGCGTTTTGTAAAGCATGACTTTGATCTTTCGAGTGAGGAGTTTTGATCCCAGTTGCTTGGACAAGCCGAAGTAGCAGCGGTTCCCAAGGGCGATTCTATGCCGGATCTCCACTGTGGTGTCATTTGTGGAATTTACGTTTGCCCCGAGGTAGACAAACTCTGTAACTACCTCCAAATTGTAGCTGTCAATTGTTATATTTTGTCCCAGGTGGTGAGCGACGGATTGGTTTTTGCTTGACAGCATGTATTTCGTTTTGTCCTCATTGATCTTAAGACCAACTCGTTTCGCCTGTTCTTCAATCGCCGTGAATGCTTCCACAATGGCACGACGAGAACACGCGATGATGTCGATATCATCCGCGTATCCTAGCAGCCGGACGGACTTGTAGAAGATAGTGCCTTCCCTGTTGATGCCTGCCCGTCGCACTATCTGCTCCAGCACCAGGTTGAAGAAGTCACATGACAGCGCATCTCCTTGCCGAAATCCGGTGCATGTTTCGAATGGTTCCGAGGCCCTAGAACCGAGTTGCACGGTGCATCGCACCTTTTTAGCGTGGCGCGACACAACTGGATCAGTTTTCCCGGAATCCCGAATTCGGCCATCGCCCCAAACAGTTCATCACGATGAATGCTGTCGTATGCGGGTTTGAAATCGATGAAAAGATGGTGTGTATCGATTCAAAACTCGTTGGTCTTTTCCTGGATTTGTCGAAGTGTGAAAATGTGGTCTATAGTTGATTTGCCGGGCCGGAAGCCGCACTGGTAGCTGCCGATTAGTGCGGTGCAAAATGGCTTTAGACGTTCACACAATACGCTGGACAGGATCTTGTATGCGACATTGAGCAGGGATATACCTCTATAGTTCTTACAAGAGGTAGGATCGCCGTTTTTGTGGATGGGGCATATAGAGCTGGTATTCCAGTCGTCGGGCATGCTTTCATCTTCCCAAATTCTGTAGATGATCTGGTGCATGCTCCCTACCAGAACATCGCCGCCAGCCTTGAAGAGCTCTGATGGCAAGCCATCTGAGCCTGCGGCCTTGTTGTTCTTCAGCTTCTGAATAGCTGTGCCGACTTCTTCGATGCTGGGTGGGAGGACTACTTCAGCGGCTGGAGTTGGGATTTCCTCGGTCCCTACCACTCTCTCTTGGTCATGCTCGTTAAGCAGCTGCTGGAAGTGCTGCTTAAATACATCCGCTATTCCCTGCGGGTCGGTGACAAGATTACCCTCGCAGTTTCGAAGAGCCAGGGTGCCCTTTTTGAAGCCTCCTGCAAGGCCTTTGGCTTTCTTGTAAAAGGCTCGTATTTTATTTTTATCCCTAGACTCCTCCATATCCTTGAGCTGGGAGGCTGCGAAGATTCTTTTCTTTTGTCGCAGTAGTTTTTCTCCTCCCTTCTTCTGGCGGTCGGTTGCTGCCTTTTTCTGCTCACACTCGCCATCATACCACGGGTTTCTTGTCGGGGGTGGTAGGTATCCTAAGGTGGTTTCGGCTACTTCCTGAATGGCTGAGCGGCAGTGCAGCCACATATTATTGGCATTTGTGTTCGACGTAGGCATACCGTAGAGTCTTTCGCTCAGCTGCTCCCTGTAGACTCCGGCAACCTCCGGTGTGCTCAGGCGCCCAATGTCGAACCTCTTCCTGATGGGCTGGTGCAGCTTTCTGACATTGGACAGTCGAGCTCTGAATCTTGCTGCTACGAGGAAGTGGTCAGAGTCGACATTTGCCCCTCTGAATGTTCGCACATCCAGGATGTTTGACGAGTGCCTTGCGTCATTGAGCACATGGTCGATTTGGTTGGCGGTTCGCGCGAGGAGGCCGTATGTCAACTTGACCCAGGTATTTAAACAGGGATCGTTGCTGACATCTCGCCAGGTTGAGAGCAATCAACAACTTTACCCTATATGTCCGAGCCCATGCCCTCTAGGCCTAGGCTTCTTATACTTTTCTTCAGCCCATGAAGTTGGCGAACTTTTAACTCGGTCGTACGACATTGTGACAGCTGTGTAGAAAAGGAAACACAAGGAAACCTTCAAATCGGCAGTTGACGGTTCGTTGTAAGTACAAGGTGTCTCAAAAGAAAGTTTGCATTTAGTGGATCGAGTTCACAACTTGGGAATTTATTTCTTAAAAATAATGTTATCTAAATGTAAGCCCTCGCGTTCGCGACAACCATTTAATCGAACAGCTCTGTGCGCGAACAGACTGGTTAACATTCTTTACGTTTTCTTACGTTATCGATGACCTTGACCGTCCAGATTTTGGTTTTTCTAGTGTTGAATCAGTCTCTTCAAACGTTTTTACCCATTTTCGAATGAAAGGAATGCTTACTTACTTACTTAGGTGGCGCTACAGTCCGTGGTGAACCTGGGCCTCAACCAACAAGCGTCTCCAGCCGGCACGGTCTTTGGCCAGCTGTTTCCAGTGCCGCACGCCCAGTTGGTTGAGGTCCCTTTCCACCTGCGTGCACCACCGCTGAGGCGGCCGTCCTCTGCCGCGCCTTCCTTCCGGAGTGGATTCGAAGACTTTTCGGGTCGGAGCTGTATCTTCCATGCGCTCTACATGGCCTAGCCACCTTAGACGCTGTATCCGTAGACGTCGTACCAGGCCGATGTCGCTGTACAACCCGTACAGTTCTTCGTTATATCTTCTCCTCCATACACCGTTTGAACAAACGGGACCGTAGATAGTGCGCAGAATTTTCCTCTCGAAACGACCCAGGGCATCCTCATGCGCTTTTGTTAAGGTCCAAGCCTCTGCGCCGTAAAGGAGGACTGGGATGATCAAGGTCTTATATAGCGTCACCTTGGTTTTCCGAGAGAGGGCTCTACTTCTCAATTGCCTCTTGAGCCCAAAGAAACAGCGGTTGGCAAGACTGATTCTGCGTTTTATCTCAGCGCTGGTGTTGTTGTCGCTGGTAACCAGTGAGCCAAGGTAGACGAATTCCTTGACCACTTCAAAGTTATATCCGCCCATGGTGACGTTCTGGCCAATACGTCGGTGTTGTCCGTCTCTTTTAGATGAGAGCAGATATTTGGTTTTACTCTCATTAACCTTGAGACCCATCTTAGCCGCTTCTACCTCAATGCTGACAAAAGCCTCATTGACGTCTTGCTGTTTTCATCCAATTACGTCAATATCGTCGGCGTACGCAAGCAATTGCGTAGACTTGAAATAGATCGTACCTCTTGTGTTGGCCAGTGACTCTTGCACAATCTTTTCAAGCACGATGTTGAAAAAGTTGCACGACAGCGCGTCGCCCTGCCTAAATCCTTTTTTAACATCAAAGGTCTCGGTATGTTCATTACCGACCTTAATGGAGCAAAGGAATGCTTAGCGCATCCTTTAAACGGCGTAAAATTCGAATATTGCAGAATTTTCTACGCGCCACAGTCGCCGAATCGCCCGTTTTTGGGTTCCGTGCGTCCGAAAAAAAAAAAACAAAAACGGAGCCCTTATAGGAAGGATCACTCCTGTTTCCTTCTGTTCGTTCTGTGACCCAAAGGCAGAGGTGTGACGTGAATAGATGAAATCTGTAAATGCCGCCCGCGGCATAAAAAGTAAAAATAAAAATTCTTAGTAAGGCGTAGGCCCTTACTACGGCATTGTGAGTCATGCTTGTGAGACGTTCACGGTGCTCTACTTGAGACCGATTTGTGCGCTAGTGTCTTGTTTATAGATAATGGCACGGAACCCTTTGTGCGCGAGTCCGACTCGCACTTGCCGGTTTTTTTTTTTTTTTTTTTTTTTTTTTTTTTTTTTTTTTTTTTTTTTTTTTTTTTTTTTTTTTTTTTTTTTTTTTTTTTTTTTTTTTTTTTTTTTTTTTTTTTTTTTGTAAAACTCGCACGCACAGCGCGCAGTCTGCACCGAGAAGCGCTGTTAAAATTTGACATAACAAAGCGACCTCATTGTGGGAGAGATTTTGCTAATCCAAGCGACAGCAATGCCGACCGCGACCGAGACAACGACTGTGACCTCCTTGTGTTCAGGCAGTAAAGCGACTCATTTCGTTCCGCGGAGGTATGATATTGATTTTCTGTCAAGATTTCGAGCGGGAAACAGCTGTCAGTGTCAAAATAACCACTAGATGGCCCTCTCCTTACATACATATGTATGTATGTATATCAGCCCTTCTGTCTCAACGAGCATCGCAGATCAGATTTTGGAATCAATTTTCGAACGATTTGTCAAATAATCCAAACCAAATTGAGTTACTTCCTTAGGCGGTGGGACTAACGACTCAGGTTTCACACTCCCCAGCTCTTTTATACCCTCGGATGGTTAGAATTTCTTTAATTTTTTTTTTCTTTTTCGTTTTTATGCTAGTATCTCTATACACACATATATATATATATCGTTTGCAGATAATTCCATCCAAAGCAACCCAGCAGTAGACAATAATGCAGATAAACCTTTAGAAAAGGAAAAGGAAGCGAACTCACCATCTATTGAAAATGAGAAACGAACATCTCCATCACAACAATACTTACTGAACAATAATCAGTTAGGTTCCGATACTCCAGAACATCTCAATAGCAACACCAATAGCAATGGTCAACCACATACGTCTTCTCATAACACACCGCAATCATCAACCCAGATTTCTAAGAAGGATCCGGCACTGGAACCGTGCGAATTTAATGTTAAAATCGCCGATTTGGGCAACGCATGTTGGGTGCATCAACACTTTACAGAGGACATACAAACGCGTCAGTATCGATCGTTGGAAGTCATACTGGGTGCCGGCTATGACACATCGGCTGATATATGGAGTACCGCCTGTATGGCATTTGAATTAGCAACTGGCGATTATCTTTTCGAGCCGCATTCGGGCGAGAATTATTCACGCGATGAAGATCACATTGCTCATATAATTGAGTTATTGGGTCCCATACCGCTTCACATTATAGCACGTGGAGCCTATCATCAGTGTACGTTTAATCGAAAGGGTGAGCTACGAAATATAACCGGCCTTAAGCCATGGTGTCTAGTTGATGTTCTCAATGAGAAATACGAATGGAGCCGCGAGGAGGCCGAATCGTTTGCTGATTTTCTAAAACCCATGCTCGAGTTCGATCCCAAAAAGCGGGCAACAGCTGCCGATTGTTTGAAGCATCCATGGCTGAGATAAAATAAACTTTTCAATAATACTATTTATATACTTAATAAAATTAAGAGAATTTTTAGAAAAACACAGTGTGATTAGTGAGAGCGCGCATGTCCGGCGGCTCTCTTTGACTGTCGCACCGGCCAGGGGCCAAAGTTCATGAATTACATCCACCCAACAACTAACTATTGGAAACAATTCAAGGCTTTTATCTCATTATTTGTTATGTCATTACATAAGAAATATAATTAAATTACAACTTGCACACATGTTTATATAAACATTTTCCTTTTTATTTTGTAAAAGCAAAAACAAGAAAATTCTTACTTCCTACACCGTGCCGCCGCCAATCCAAGAGAAGGAAAACAGAAAATCGAAAAACCAAAAAACAGGAAAACACCAATTGTAAACAATTTAACATTTTTAAAAAAAATATTTTATTCAACCAACTTGTGTTATATCTCCCTTCGTTTATGTAGTTCGCAATATATGCCGATGATTAAGAAATTCCTTTCTATCACTTATTTCTTACTTACTTAGGGGGCGCTACAGTCCGTGGTGAGCCTGGGCCTCAACCAACAAGCGTCGCCAGCTGGCACGGTCTTTGGCCAGCTGTTTCCAGCGCCGCACGCCCAGTTGGTTAGGGGGCGTTCAAGTATTCTTCTTCTTAGTGGGCGCTACAGTTCGGGGTGAACCTGGGCCTCAACCAACAAGCGTCGCCAGCTGGCACGGTCTTTGGCTAGCTGTTTCCAGCGTCGCACGCCCAGTTAGGGGGCGTTCAAGTATTCTTCTTCTTAGTGGGCGCTACAGTTCGGGGTGAACCTGGGCCTCAACCAACATGCCCCTCCATCTAGCACGATCTTTCGCTAGCCTTTTCCATTGCCGCACACCCAGTTGGCTGAGGTCCCCTTCCACCTGTGTGCGCCATCTTAAGTGCGACCGCCCTCTGCTTCTTCGTCCCTCGGGGTTGGATTCAAAGACTCTCCGGGCTGGAACTGTGGCCCACATGGCCCCGCCATATTGGGCGTTGAATCCATTGGCGCCTGACTAGAATCATGTCGCTGTACAGCCCGTAAAGTTCGTGGTTGGATCTTCTCCTCCATCCCCCGTCTGCGTTTATAGGCCCTAAAATCACGCGCAAAATCTTTCTCTCGAACCGACCAAGGACCTCCTCATCCGCTTTTGATAGTGTTCATGCTTCTGCGCCGTACAACAGGACCGGGATGATAAGGGTCTTATATAGAGTCAACTTTTTCGCTCGGGAGGGGGCTCTATTACTCAATTGCCTCCTGAGCCCAAAGAAACAGCGATTGGCAAGAGTGATTCTGCGTTTGATTTCGGAACTGATGTCGTTGTTCCAGGTCACTGCGGAGCCAAGGTAGACGAAGTCCTTAACTACCTTGAACTCATATCTGTCAATACAAACGTTCCGGCCAAGACGTCGGTGGTGAGCGTCCTTTTTTGATGAATATATTTAGTTTTGCCCTCGTTTACCGCCAAACCAATTTTCGCCGCCTCCATCTCAATACTCGCAAACGCCTCATTGACATCTCGCTGTGATCTACCTATTATGTCAATGTCCTCGGCGTATGCAAGGAGTTGCGAGGATTTGAAATAGATTGTGCCTCTTGTATTGGCCAGTGATTTTTGCACAATCATTTCCAATATGATGTTGAAGAAACCACACGACAGCGCATCGCCCTGCCTATATCCTTTTTTGACATCAAAACTATCGGTAAGGTGTTCCCCGATTCGGATGGAGCAGCGAGCATTCTCCAAAGTCTTCTTGCATAGCCTGACGAGTTTAGCAGGTATGTCAAAGGTAGACATAGCGTTGTATAGCTCGTCTCTAATTACGCTGTCGTATGCGGCTTTGAAGTCGACAAATAGGTGGTGAGTGTCGACATGAAATTCATTGGCTTTCTCCAGTATCTGCCGTAGTGTGAAGATTTGGTCGATTGTGGACTTCCCTGGCCTGAATCCGCACTGATAAGGACCTATCAGCTTGTTTACAAAAGGCTTCAGGCGTTCACACAAAACGGCAGAGAAGATTTTGTAGGCGATGTTAAGGAGACTTATTCCTCTATAGTTGGCGCAATCAGAGAGGTCTCCTTTCTTGTGGATCGGGCATACGACGCTGAGACTCCATTCCTCGGGCATGCTGGACTAACATCACCATTATACAGTCTGCAGAAGTGGTTTTTCCATATTCTCAGCATCGACTGCGGGCCTACTACTAGGTGTCCGTTCTCATCCCTGCAGGCATTATATTAGACAAGTATTACGTAACGCAATTTTTTAAGATTTTTGACCCTCCTTCCCTCCCATGTAACGCGCCGTAACGTTTTTCTGTACCCCCCTTCCCCCACCCTGCTAACAAATAACAATAGGCACTGCGACCTTTATAGATCTATTGTGCCCTCTAGCCAGGAGCTTCTCCATTTCTTTAATGAAGTTGAGAATGTCTCTCGTATGAGCTGAGATTATCCCCTTAGGAGGCAGCGCACTCATATGGTATGTGCCCTGCAGTTTCTTCGTCCTCAAGACAGAGTCATAACTCAGTTTCAGTCTTCTGATATTAAGTTTAAGAATGTTAACAGAGGGGTCGTATGAATCTTTTCGATTGGCAAAGTCAAAAGGGCAGGTGTTGCGATTTTTCTCACTGCTGCAGAAAGATTCAGGACTTATGTACCTTTCCCTGGAATTTTTCCTTTCAAGTTGATCAGCGAATTCATTGCCTTTAATACCTTTGTGCCCTGGCACCCACTAGAGTTTGATTCTGTTTTTTTTTTTGGCTAGGTCTTTTAGGGCATTATCGCATTCCCTAACGGATTCGGAGTTCGTGCTATACGAAGTCAGCTCTGCTTGGCTATCATAGAAGATACTGGGACTCGTTCGTAGGGTCTTGCTAATCCTCCAATTTGGTCCAAAGATGCCGGCGACAACGCCAGAAATAATTTTGGAGCCATCAGTATACCACCTAAGGCCTTTGACGTTGAGCAAGAGATCACTGGTTTTCCAAGCTGTGCGATTTGGGATCAATATCTTAAATCTCTTGTCAAACGAGAAGGTGTGTGGTAATGCGTCTGAGACCGTGGTATTCATATCCAGCTCAGGAAGCTGTTGCACGATTTACATGTGACACATAGGTCTGTCCCCGAGCGAAGAATTCTGATTGCACTACGTAATGCGACTAATGCGACCTTTTTAATAAAAAGGTGCAGTGGCGAAAAGAGTTGCCAACTTCCGAGACTAATCCCCCCCCCCCCAATCACGTTACGTAATACTTGAATGCTCCCTTAAGGTCCCCTTTCACCTACGTGCGCCACCGATGATGCGGCCGTCCTCTGCCGCGCCTTCCTTCCGGAGTGGATTCGAAGACTTTTCGGGTCGGAGCTGTATTTTCCATGCGCTCTACATGGCCTAGCCACCTTAGACGCTGTATCCGTAGACGTCGTACCAGGCCGATGTCGCTGTACAGACCCGAACAGTTCTTCGTTATATCTTCTCCTCCATACACCGTTTGAACAAACGGGACCGTAGATAGTGCGCAGAATTTTCCTCTCGAAACGACCAAGAGCATCTTCATCCGCTTTTGTTAAGGTCCAAGCCTCTGCGCCGTAAAGGAGGACTGGGATGATTAAGGTCTTATATAGTGTCACCTTGGTTTTCTGAGATAGGGCTCTACTTCTCAATTGCCTCTTGAGCCCAAAGGAACAGCGGTTGGCAAGAGTGATTCTGCGTTTAATCTCAGCGCTGGTGTTGTTGTCGCTGGTAATCAGTGAACCAAGGTAGACGAATTCCTTGACCACTTCAAAGGTATATCCGCGCATGGTGACGTTCTGGCCAATACGTCGGTGTTGTCCGTCTCTTTTTGATGAAAGCAGATATTTGGTCTTACCCTCATTAACCTTAAGACCCATCCTAGCCGCTTCTACCTCAATGCTTACAAAGGCCTTATTGACGTCTCGCTGTGTCCGTCCAATCACGTCAATGTCGTCGGCGTACGCAAGCAATTGCGTAGACTTGAAATAAATCTTGTATTGGCCAGTGACTCTTGCACGATCTTTTCAAGCACGATGTTGAAAAAGTTGCATGACAGTGCGTCACCTTGCCTAAATCCTTTTTTAACATCAAAGGTCTCGGTTTGCTCATTACCGACCTTAATGGAGCAGCGAGAATCCTCTATTGTCATCCTGCACAGTCGGACGAGTTTGACAGGGATGTTAAAACTAGACATGGCTTTGTACAGCTCGTCTCTATATACGCTGTCATACGCGGCCTTGAAATCGACGAAGAGGTGGTCAGTGTCGATTTGGTATTCCTGGGTCTTCTCCAAGATCTGCCGTAGCGTAAATGTTTGGTCTATTGTGGATTTACCTGGCCTGAAACCACACTGATAAGAGCCGATCAGGTTATCCACAAACGGTTTCAGGCGTTCACACAATACGGCAGAGAAGATCTTATATGCGATGTTAAGGAGACTTATTCCTCTAAAGTTGGCGCAGTTTTAGGGGTCTCCTTTCTTATGGACCGGGCAAACGATGCTGAGATTCCATTCGTCGGGCATGCTTTCCTCCGAGCATACCTTGCAAATGAGATGGTTCATGCACCTTACCAGCTCATCTCCACCCGCCTTAAGAAGCTCAGCAGACAGGCCGTCTGCGCCCGCGGCATTATAAGACTTAAGTCTTGATATCGCTATTTTGACTTCGTCTAGGTCAGGTGGACTGAATTCTGTTACATTGTCGTCCATTACGAATGGCTCGTTCTGCCTGACAGCGGTATCTTGTCTATCATGGCCGTTATACAGTCTGCAGAAGTGGTCTTTCCAAGTCCTCAGCATCGACTGCGACTCTACTACCAGTTCTCCATTTTCATCCCTGCAGGCCGCCGCTCTGGCTTTGTAGCCATGGCATGTTCGTTTTACCTTATTGTAAAACTTACGGGCGTCATTCCTGCGGAAGCATCTCTCCATCCAATCTATCTCACGCTTTCCGTGCTCTCTCTTCTTTCTTCTGAAAAGCGTGTGTTCCTCTCTTCTCTTCTGCTCATAGATTTTGCGAGCAGCTCTCGTCCGTCGTTGCAGCATGGCTTTATATGCCTCTTGTTTTGCCTCATGGGCTTGTTCGCATTGTTCATCGAACCAGGGGTTTCTAGGTGGTGGCGGTTTGAAACCCAGCACCTCTGAGGCAGCGTCTTTGACGGCGCTCTGGCAATGCGCCCATTCCTGCTCTATTGTTTGTGCTGCTGTGGGCGGATTTTGAGAGAGCTTGGAGGAGACACGATCGGCAAAGATTCTGGCAGTCTCTTGCGATTGTAGCTTTCCGACGTCAAACTTACGTAGTTCTACTCAACTCCTAAGCATTCTTGATATCCATCCTCATGCGTACCTTGGCTACAACAAGGTAGTGGTCCGAGTCGACGTTGGCCCCGCGGAAGGTTCGTACGTCGAGAATACTGGAGGAGTGTCTGTCGTCGATCGCAATGTGATCAATCTGGTTTTGATTTATCAAAAGACCGCCAGGTACCCTTGTGGATATTGAGATGGGGCAATCGCCTCATTAGGAAATCGATTAGCCTACGTCCGTTGTCGGATGTGGTGTTAGGGAGGCTATGCTTTCCTATGATCGACTCAAATATGTCCTCCTTGCCCAGTTTTGCATTAAAATCTCCTAGGACTATTTTTGTGTCGTAGCTGGGACATGGGGCATATGTTCTGTCTAGGAGATCGTAGAATTCTTCTTTGAGTCGATCGTCCTTTTCTTCCGTTGGGGCATGAGCGCATATTAAGCTAATGTTTCCAAATTTAGCTTTGATGCGGATTGTTATGAGGCGTTCGCTTATATCCCGGAAGCTTAAGACTTTTTGTCGGAGTCTTCCTCTAATAATGAATCCGCACCAGAATAAGTGCTGTTTGTTCTCCTTGTAGCAGTTTCCGTAGTAGATGTCGCAGTTTTTCATTCGATTTTTGCCTGGTCCATCCCATCCCATCTCTTCTTCTCGAACCAGGAGGCTCGGAGTCGAAGACCCTCTTAGCTGGAGCGTTGATGTCCATGCGCTCGATGTGGCCGAGCCAGTGTAGTCGACGGATCCTTGCCTTCCGGACTACATCCACATCTTGGTACAGCTCGTAGAGTTCGCGGTTGTGTCTTCATCTCCATTCACCTTCCTCACAGACAGGACCAAATATCCGGCGTAGAATTTTTCTTTCGAAAGAACCCAAAATCAGCTCCGCTGTCCTGCTTATCGTCCAGCTTTCGGCTCCGTAAAGCATGGCTTTGGTCTTTCGAGTGAGGAGTTTTGACCCCAGTTGTTTGGACAAGCCGAAGTAGCAGCGGCTGCCAAGGGCGATTCTATGCTGGATCTCCACTGTGGTGTCATTTGTGGAATTTACGCCTGCACCGAGGTAGACAAACTCCTTAACTACCTCGAAATTGTAGCTGGGAATTGTTATATTTTGTCCCAGGTGCTTTTGCTTGAGAGCATGTATTTCGTTTTGTCCTCATTGATCTTAAGACCAACCCGTTTCGCCTGTTCTTCAATCGCCGTGAATGCTTCCACAATGCCACGGCGAGAACACGCGATGATGTCGATATCATCCGCGTATCCTAGCAGCTGGATGGACTTGTAAAAGATAGTGCCTTCCCTGTTGACGCCTGCCCGTCGCACTATCTGCTCCAGCACCAGGTTGAAGAAGTCACATGACAGCGCATCTCCTTGCCGAAATCCGGTGCATGTTTCAAATGGTTCCGAAGTCCTAGAACCGAGTTGCACGATGTATCGCGTTTTGTTTTTTTTAGCGTGGCGCGACACAACTGGATCAGTTTTACCGGGATCCCGAATTCGGCCATCGCACCAAATAGTCCTTCACGATGAATGCTGTCGTATGCGGCTTCGAAATCGATGTAAAGATGGTGTGTATCGATTCGAAACTCGTTGGTCTTTTCCAGGATTTGTCGAAGTGTGAACATTTGGTCTATAGTTGATTTGCCGGGCCGGAAGCCGCACTGGTAGCTGCCGATTAGTGCGGTGCAAAACGGCTTTAGGAGTTCACACAATACGCTGGAAAGGATCTTGTATGCGACATTGAGCAGGGATATACCTCTATAGTTCTTGCAAGAGGTAGGATCGCCTTTCTTGTGGATGGGGCAAACAGAGCTGGTATTCCAGTCGTCGGGCATGCTTTCATCTTCCCAATTTCTGCAGATGATCTGGTGCATGCTCCCACGCAGGGGTTTCCTGCGTAAAATTCTGCTATCTAAAGCGTTATTATTGAGAGCCCTTTGAACTGTTCGTGGATGCACAATTGTATTTGATATTTCTGCCAACTCTTTACACAGCATTGTGGCATTCACTCTAGGATTTTTGCCTACTTCTCTCAAGATAAAGCTGATATCTTGGCGATTCAGTTTCTTCGGGCGGCATCCACGAGGTCTGTTTTCAACGGTACCGGTGTTTTTGAAGTCACTGTTGACTCGCTTAAATCCAATAAATGCGCTATTCCACCAAATGACTTATTTTCTCTTTTATATTTTATTATTAAGTTTTGCCCTTCAACCTGTAATTTCTGTTCGGGGGGCCATAGGTAAAACTTATTAAAGCTGACCAAACTACAACTGTGACATGCATCTACGTCAGCATGGACAGATATGTATAACTCCGTTTTTCAAAGCTCTGCATCACCATTTATGATGCCACGGTCTTTCTGCGGCATACCCATCAGCACAACAAAATGCTGCGTGAACAGTTGGTTAAGGAACACGGCTGATCATTACTGGTCACAAACGGAAGGTAGCAGACAAGCCAAGTTGTTCCTCCCAACTACATCTCTAGAACGAAACAACTCCTCATGCTTTCGAGGAGTTAGATTCGCTTAATCACAGGTTTCCTTACTGGACACTGCCCAGCCAACAAACACCTCAAAGCGTTGGGCATTGTACAAAATGACACTTGCAGAATGTGTAATGAAGACGAAGAAACAGCAGAGCACATACTATGCCAATGTAACTGCCTTGTCAGTACACCTCATCGTCACTTAGGCAAGTATCACAATAGGCCCACTCGTGGCCGCAGTGATCAGGCGACTTTGTCCCACCCCCGTACCCTCTCTAACTACAATTGAGTGCCACAAATCTGATTTCCTAAATGCCACACAAATGGAAATCACATAAACAAATAACGGTACTTCTCAGTTAGGGTGTTTTCCTAAATGCAGTACTGCCTGCATTGTGAATCAGCAAACGTTCCTAAATGCAAACACAAATTGTGACGGAACGCATTGCATTCCGAAATGCATCGTGAATGATTATACTGCACAAACAAAAACAAACAGCGCTTCGTTATAAATACCGTTATAAATTACTTTTTTGTGAATCGTGCAAGGTGGAGAACGCCTTTTTTTATTTTTAACATATACGACTTTATAAATATTTGGTTGCCCCCCTGCACTATAATTATTTAACAAATTATTAATTATTTGATTTGCTATTCATTTTTTTATCAGACATAGTTCCAAATTTCCAGAAAAAAACCCGTGGGCACCGTATGACATTCCAAAATGTCATAATTTAATACGCAACCGTATGCGTAACGCATCGTGAAAGCATTGTATGAATGTCTGACTGATGCAAGGCGCAGTCACAATGCGCAGTATGTTTGAATTTAGGAAAGCACCCTAAAGTGTGGTACACACCTTCGATCAAAAGTGACGTCAGTTTTGAGTGAAGTGCCTCACGTACACACTGTAGATTTTGTTTGACACGCAAAACATCTTTAGCGCCGTTCACACCATACGATTTGTCTATACGATTTGCTTGATGACTCGTGTCTGTACTGCCAATCGTCAATGTGATCGCTCCATACAGCAAGTCGATACGATTTGTAGTATGAAGTTCAGAATTTTCGACTTTTTGCCTTGCTTGTGTGGGTGCCCGTATATGTGTAAAAGTCAGAAATTATACTTCCATACGTTTTTCACTTTTTTTGTGATTTCGAAGGGTGAACATCAGCGGACAAAGGCGATATGACGACGAATTTAGTGACAAGTTATGGCATTTCCAAGCTTGGAGATGTAATATTATACCATTGTTGGCGGGATTGGTGTCTACTTCCGAGCTTCGGATATATGTATGTACTACTTACTTACTTACTTATCAGGCCTGCGATCCATGGAGGATCTGAGCCTGAGCTATAGCTGCCTTCCATCCTTGAAGGTCCCGGGCACGCTGCTTCCAGTTGTCAAGACCAAGATGTCTTACATCCGCGATTACTTGGTCTTTATACCGGAGGTTCGGTCTTCCTCTTCTTCTCGAACCAGGAGGCTCGGAGTCGAAGACCCTCTTAGCTGGAGCGTTGATGTCCATGCGCTCGATGTGGCCGAGCCAGTGCAGTCGACGGGTCCTTGCCTTCCGGACTACATCCACATCTTGGTACAGCTCGTAGAGTTCGCGGTTGTGTCTTCTTCTCCATTCACCTTCCTCACAGACAGGACCAAATATCCGGCGCAGAATTTTTCTTTCGAAAGAACCCAAAATCAGCTCCGCTGTCCTGCTTATCGTCCAGCTTTCGGCTCCGTACAGCAAGACTGGCAGAATGAGCGTTTTGTAAAGCATGACTTTGGTCTTTCGAGTGAGGAGTTTTGACCCCAGTTGTTTGGACAAGCCGAAGTAGCAGCGGTTGCCAAGGGCGATTCTACGCCGGATCTCCACTGTGGTGTCATTTGTGGAGTTTACGTTTGCCCCGAGGTAGACAAACTCCTTAACTACCTCGAAATTGTAGCTGTCAATTGTTATGTTTTGTCCCAGGTGGTGAGCGACGGATTGGTTTTTGCTTGACAGCATGTATTTCGTTTTGTCCTCATTGATCTTAAGACCAATTCGTTTCGCCTGTTCTTCAATCGCCGTGAATGCTTCCACAATGCCACGGCGAGAACACGCGATGATGTCGATATCATCCGCGTATCCTAGCAGCTGGATGGACTTGTAAAAGATAGTGCCTTCCCTGTTGACGCCTGCCCGTCGCACTATCTGCTCCAGCACCAGGTTGAAGAAGTCACATGACAGCGCATCTCCTTGCCGAAATCCGGTGCATGTTTCGAATGGTTCCGAGGTCCTAGAACCGAGTTGCACGGTGCATCGCGTGTTTTTTAGCGTGGCGCGACACAACTGGATCAGTTTTACCGGGATCCCGAATTCGGCCATCGCCCCAAACAGTGCTTCACGATGAATGCTGTCGTATGCGGCTTTGAAATCGATGAAAAGATGGTGTGTATCGATTTGAAACTCGTTGGTCTTTTCCAGGATTTGTCGAAGTGTGAAAATTTGGTCTATAGTTGATTTGCCGGGCCGGAAGCCGCACTGGTAGCTGCCGATTAGTGCGGTGCAAAATGGTTTTAGACGTTCACACAATACGCTGGACAGGATCTTGTATGCGACATTGAGCAGGGATATACCTCTATAGTTCTTGCAAGAGGTAGGATCGCCTTTTTTGTGGATGGGGCATATAGAGCTGGTATTCCAGTCGTCGGGCATGCTCTCATCTTCCCAAATTCTGCAGATGATCTGGTATATGTTCCCTACCAGAACATCGCCGCCAGCCTTGAAGAGCTCTGATGGCAAGCCATCTGAGCCTGCGGCCTTGTTGTTCTTCAGCTTCTGAATAGCTGTGCCGACTTCTTCTATGCTGGGTGGGAGGACTACTTCAGCGGCTGGAGTTGGGATTTCCTCGGTCCCTACCACTCTCTCTTGGTCATGCTCGTTAAGCAGCTGCTGGAAGTGCTGCTTAAATACATCCACTATTCCCTGCGGGTCGGTGACAAGATTACCCTCGCAGTTTCGAAGAGCCAGGGTGCCCTTTTTGAAGCCTCCTGCAAGGCCTTTGGCTTTCTTGTAAAAGGCTCGTATTTTATGTTTATCCCTAGACTCCTCGATATCCTTGAGCTGGGAGGCTGCGAAGATTCTTTTCTTTTGTCGCAGTAGTTTCTTCTCCTCCCTTCTTCTGGCTCGGTACTCTTCTCGCGCTGCCCTGGTTTTCCTCTGCAGCGCCTTTTGGTACGCCTCGTCGGTTGCTGCCTTTTTCTGCTCACACTCGCCATCATACCACGGGTTTCTTGTCGGGGGTGGTAGGTATCCTAAGGTGGTTTCGGCTACTTCCTGAATGGCTGAGCGGCAATGCAGCCACATATTATTGGCATTTGTGTTCGACGTAGGCATACCGTAGAGTCTTTCGCTCAGCTGCTCCCTGTAGATATATGTATGTAGCTGGCTTAAATTGGTAGTGGTCAGCAAAACTCTAAAACTTGTGGTTATAATTCCAAAAAATATTTTCTACTACACGCCACCACGATACTTCCACTTGGGAGCCGCCGGGACCGACGCCAGGCACCGAGATACCGACCGCCAGTTGCGGGGGCTCCTGTTTCTCGTGGTACCAGATTATAGCTACCGGTGGAGCTTCGCGATTGCAATGTCACTTCCAGATGAGTCCCGCAAAGCTCGAGGTCTAGCACCTCACCCTAGAAAAACTCCCAACTTTGGAGCAAGGCAGTACTCCAACGCCTCGCCTCTTACGACAGGCATGCCTTTCATTCTCCCCATTTTGTAACAACTCGGATGTATATTTAAAAAAAAAACAGGGGTAACGATATTCACGACACAAATTCTCTCTCACAAATGAAATCTATCAAACTTGCAGTATAGTGTGAACGCTACGTACTTTTGATTGTCAAAAAAATCGTATGGTGTGAACGCCGCTTTTCAAGTAAATAATTTCGCGCAGTCACCATGGACAGCGAATTTTTATCTTTTCATTAAATTCACTAATTCCTGGTAACCTTCGTCTTTATCGTCCCGACGACAACGGTGCGACTCGTAAATATTTATAAATTCCTCGAGATATTGTCTGTTCTCATCCATGTCCAACGCTTGAATGACACAATTCATGTACACATTATCGATCAAAATCAACATGGCCGCTGATCGTCATGCAACCACGAACATTTTTGCAACTCGTCATACCAATACGAAATATTGGTATTACACAACCCGAACTAAATCGAAGAAAGCGATCATTTTCGAAATCAGCTGTTTAATGTCAAAGTACCGAAAATTATAAAGAATTGTGGTTCAAGCTTGTGCATCGTTGTTTGGGAAAAAAATGAATTCATTTGTATTTGCAATTGTTACTGCGGAGGAAGATTCAAATAGATAAAAGCAAAAACAAAAAATGCAAAGAAAAGTATTGCGAGATAGATCTCGCTTGGGATGTTTTTTGAATTTCAGGGCACGTCACATATACAAAAGACAAAGTGTTTGGGATTCCTGCTGTAGAAGTTTCCAGCCCAGTAAGCTTTATCACACCTTCTTCTAACACAGAAAAAAAAAAAAAAAAAAAAAAAAAAAGTGCTGCTTGCACTCCCCGCCACCTGGATTGCGATAAACTACAATTGTCCTTTTAATCCAAATTGAAAACACACACACTTTTCTTGTTTTACCACAGATCAATTATCTGCGCAGCTATCCACTGTAAACTTTATTACACAAACAAACCTTTATTGAGAGCTGTTTGTCACACGCTGTTCAATACCACAGACTGAATGCCTGTCGAGGGCGAGTGTTCGCGCTTATATAGCTCTCGGTGCACCTTCTCGAATGTTCGCCGTTGGAAGTTCCCCTTCGGAAATCTCTAGAATGCTCTGCCAATTTGCATTACGCCATTGGAAGTTGACATCATTCCAATCCCCGCTTCCAGAGAGCTTTCGAACTTCGACAGCGAAATTCGAACTCAACCGTCGGTTTGTGTTTCCGCAACAATACATATGTATAATTAAAAAACCGACCAAGTGCGAGTCGGACTCGCGCACGAAGGGTTCCGTACCATCTGTACATATAAATTTGAAAGAGACTATGTATGTTACCTCATCAGTCATCACATTAAATCACATTTTTTGTATGATGACAGATCTTGGTTGCAGGCAGGTTATCGGCATATTACTTTGATAATCAAAAATCTTCATGATGAGATATAGTTGATCATCAAAGAGTCCATACAATTCAAATCAGCTATCTTACAACGACGTGAAAAGGTGAATAACAATGATGGGAAATATGGGAAAAAGGTTTGCAGCTAGGATTAATTCATCAAAGACACAAAAGAGATCAAAACTGGGAAGTTTGCTTATGGTTGTGGGATATTGTCGACTAACCTTAGTTCAGTATGTGACCAAGGGGATTTTTTGGATGAAAATCATGTCTGTTGTATGGGAGCCCCCCTTAAATATTAATTTTGTTCTGTTTTTAGTATTTGTCGTGGTAGCGGCAACAGAAATACATCATCTATGAAAATTTCAACTGTCTAACTATCACGGTTCATGAGATACAGCCTGGTGACAGACGGACGGACGGACAGCGAAGTCTTAGTAACAGGGTTCCGTTTTACCTTTGGGTACGGAACCCTAAAAACGATTAAAGTAAATAAATGTTTAACTCTATTTTAACATTTTCCCAGAAAACGTTAACATTTTCTTTTGATATTTTACTATAGCCTTGAGCTATATCGGGTTTTTCGCTCAACATTTCATAGAGCCTTTGATACTGCGCCTTATTTGTTGACTCAGCCCTCCGTCCCGGTCGGCATTGCTATCTCTAGGATTAGCAAAATCTCGCCCACAATGAGGTCGCTTTGTTATGTCAGATTTCAACAGCTGTTTTCACCTATGTCCATATATGCCCATCCGTGGGCGCGGGGGGTATGTTAATCGGTAGCCTGGCTCTTGGGGATTCAGTCGCTATGGAGCGTTTCTCGGGTGCAGGCTGCCCGTTTTACGTGCGACAGTTTTACAAAAAAGGGTTATTCGGAGATTGTGGCGCGTAGAAAATTCTGTAATATTCGAATTTTACGCCATTTAAGGGAGAGTAAGAGAGGACGCCGTGGCGCAGTGGATAGTGTGTTGGACTCTGACGCACGATGAGCGAGTTCGGTTCCCGATAACACCGACGCCATCGAATGTTTATTTCGCGGCGTTCCTCCTCGGCGGGGTACTGGCAAAACCCCCCGTAGTATACTTGTCGTGAAGAAGCTTCTCGACTCACGCCGTTCGGAATCGGCATTAAACTGTAGGTCCCTTTCACCTATGTGAAAAATAAATCGCACACAACATGGGTGATTGAGAGAAGCTTGGCTCTGGTCCTTCATGGGCTGTAACGCCATCCAAGAAGAAGAAGAGAGGGTAGGGGGGTGGGACAAAGCCGCCTGATCACTGCGGCCACTAGTGGGCCTATTGTGATATCCCCCACTTACAGCTCACTCAAGAATCCTGAGTTAGTGATAAAACTTAGTATGCTTTTGAGTGAGCTAGCAGCGATTTCTTCTGCTTCAAGATAATACTTGCCTAAGTGACGATGAGGTGTACTGACAAGGCAGTTACATTGACATAGTATGTGCTCTGCTGTTTCTTCGTCTTCATTACACATTCTTCAAGTGTCATCTTGTATAATGCCCAACGCTTTGAGGTGTTTATTAGCTGGGCAGTGTCCAGTAAGGCAACCTGTGATTAAGCGAATCTGACTCCTCGAAAGCATGAGGAGTTGTTTCGTTCTTCTGAGAGATGTAGTTGGGAGGAACAACTTGGCTTGTTTGCTACCTTTCGTTTGTAACCAGTAGTGATCAGCCGTGTTCCTTAACCAACTGTTTATGCAGCATTTGATGGTGCTGATGGGTAAACCGCATAAAGGCCGTGGCATCATGAATGGTGATGCAGAGCCTTTCCTTGCTAGTTGCCTTTTCGTTGCCTGTACGGCCGCTGTGTCCAGATATCCAAATGAGGTGAACTCTGTTTGTGCTGGCCAGCTGGCAGCACCTATCAGTTTGGAGGTGATTTCACAGCTCCTTAGGGCCAGAAGTGCAGCCTTGCTGTCAGAGATAATATGAATGTTTTTGATTGATAGGTTTCTGTTGATATTTTCTCTGACGCAGAGTTCTATTGCAAATGTCTCTGCTTATCTGCTTATAACGTAGTTATATCTGCCATTGCTGGAGTAGATACACGTTCCGGTATTTGCTCCGTATACTCCAGCCCCAACGCCTTCGTTCGTTTTGGAGCCGTCTGTGTACCACATGTAGGATCCGCGATTGAAGGAGGCTCTATCCTGTTCCCAGTTGTGTCGGTTGGGGAATGTGACCTTGTAGTTCTGGCTGAAGTTGTATCTGAGGAGACAATTGTCTGTATGAGATATCCTTAAGATTTCATGCCTGTTTAGCTCAATAAGGATGTCAGGATGAAAGAGCCGACAATTAGAGTCATCGCCCGCCATTAGTTCGTGGACGAAGACCATGGCTTCTTTCTTCAGTTGGAGGTGAAGAGGTGGTAGGTCCGTGATGACTAGTGCTGCTGTGGGGGTGTTCTCATGACCACAGTAATACAGATACAAGTTAGTCTTTGCAGTTTGTTGAGCTTGGCTTGCACTGATACTTGTTTTGTTTCGTGCCACCGGACGGACGCAGCGTATGTAAAAATTGGTCTGTTGATTGCTGTATATAGCCAGTATATAGCCCCAGCTTCCTGGCTTTCTCAATGATCTTTGTAATGTGAGAGTTCCAAATGAGCTTTTCGTCTAGAGTTACCCCTAGTTACCCTAGAGTATTTGATTTCTTTAGAGAACTCTATTGCTTCCTCCTTTTGGTGAAGGCGACTATAGTGCTTTTTCTGGGGATGACATTTAGTTCAACCTTTATGCACCAGTTTACAGCAAGGCTTAGTGCCTTTTGGAGGAACTCCTAGACTGTGTCTTCGAATTTGCTTCTGACTAGGATCACTCTGTCATCGGCGTATCCTTGGACATAGAGACCATTGTTGCTTAGTATGTTAATCAGTTCATTTACTACGATGGACCACAGGAGAGGTGAGAGAACCCCATCTTGAGGGCATCCTTTCGCGGCATTTACACTGATTTTATCATTGCCTAGTGAAGTGTTTATTTTCCTATTGATAAGCATGTGTTGGATCCAATTGCATGTGGATGCTGGATCCTCTGTGCTGAGGATGCAACGTTTTATTTGGGTGTAGTCGGTGTTGTCGAAAGCACCCTCAATATCTAGAAGGAAACATATCGCAATTTCTTCGTCGCTCAGGGATTTGTTGATCCGGACTGTAAGCTCCTAAAGAGCATGCGTGGTAGATTTCCCAGGCTGGTAGGCATATTGGTTTTTGTGAAGTGGTGATCTTTTCCGGGCACCGTCTCTGATATGCCTATCCAGTATTTTTTTCCATTGTTTTTAGGAAGAAAGAGGTAAAGCTTATCGGTCTGTAGGACTTAGGCAGGTCTGTGGGTCTACGGCCTCCTTTGGGAATGAATTTTACCTTTACCTCTGTCCAGCTAAAGTTGTTGATAAGCATGGGGCTAATTTGCGCACTTCCTTTCTGAAGGAGGGCTGGGAAGATGCCATTCTCCCCGGGGATTTGTACGGGTAAAAAGAATGAATGGCCCATTTTATGCTTCCCTCGTGGAAAATTGTTCGTGTTCTCTTCCAGACCTCCCTGTTGGGTCTAGTTGCCCTGATCTGCGGAGGTATGTTAGAGAGATTAGACGGAATGATGTTGGAGTCTGGGAAGTGCGTACTGGTTAACATTTTGAGTATCTACTTCTGTACCATTCTCCGCGTAAGTGCCATCTGCTCTCCTAAACAGTCCAATTTGGTTAGTGTGCTCTTTGGCAAGAACTCTGTGGATGCGAGCGCTGCTCTGTATGTCTGATAGACTACTGCAGAACTTTTTCCATGAGTCTCTTTTGGCTCTTCTAATCTCTTGGTTGTAGTTGGTGAGTGAGGAACGGTACTGTGTCCAGTCACCAGTCCGTTTAGCTCTGTTGAACAGTTCCCTGGCCATTTAAAGAATACGCCAAGCATTCTTCTAATTCGAAAATGGGTAAAAAAGTTTGAAGAGACTGGTTCAACACTAGAAAAACCAAAATCTGGCCGGTCATGGTTGTCGATAACGCAGGAAAACCTAAAGAATGTTAATCAGTCGGTTCGCAGTGAGCCCGACCTTTCGATTCGGAAGCGCGCAGAGCTGTTCGATTAAATGGTTGTATAAACTTTCTTTTGAGACACATTGTACTAACAACTAACCGTCAACCGCCGATTTGAAGATTTCCTTGTGTTTTGCTTTTTTTCTACACAGCTGTCATAATGTCGTACGACCGAGTTAAAAGTTAGCCAACTCGCGCGACACACCCTACGACCGAGACAGCAACCGCGACGTCATTGTGTTTACGTTATGCGATTTACGTACATTTACAGGCGACAGGCGACCGCGACATCACTGTGTTTACGTTATGGGATTTACGTACATTTAACTTTTGATAGGCGACGGAGACAGCTACCGCGACCTCATTGTGTTCAGGCAGGGAATCAGTAATACCAAATTCTGTGAATTTCGAATTTCGTAGCAGATTCTTCCTCCGAAAGTATTTCGTAATAGCTTTTTCGGGATTCGTAGCACATTTTCGATTACGACGGATTCTGTGATAGGGACGACTATCAGTTTTGAGTGACACTCAACTAAAACGTCACTTTTGATCGAAGGTGTGTACCTCGCTTTAGTCATCCGCACCACACAACAGTAGAAGCCGAAAAAATGTGACGCATTTTAAATTAATGAAAGCTTATCCTTTCTATGGGTTGCCACTGCTATTATTTCGCTCTCGGCACCAGTGACGATCATAGCACTTGATCCGTCTTATTTTGTTTTCTATTAATTTCGTTGTTTCCCCTCATGTTTGTTGTAATAATGAGACATTTACTCATAACAGAAAAATGAACTAAAAACTAATTAAAGTTAGATGGAATAAGTATCTATGAAATATTTGTATTTATGAGTAAAAGTAAAACGTAAAGTTGTCTACACAACATTGGCAGACTAACAACTTGCTTATTCCCAATCGGGGACGAGGAGTCTTACGTTAATTAAATTATTGTAAAATAATGTGAAACTGAAGTAAGAATTCATATAAAGAAAAGTTAATCATATAAAAGATACGCGTATCTATATACATACTATCATACAAATACAATCCCCAAGTGAAAAAAAAAACGATAAATTATATGTAAAGCAAAACACCAACCTCGTTAGTAGTAGTAATGATAAAAAAAAGGAAAACAAACAAACAAATCATTTTAATTAGTTTAAAACAAAATAATAATGTTTGTGATGCTGTCTGTTTAGAAAAAGAAAACCACACGAAGCAGCATCTGAAGCCCTCGAAGTGCTTAGTAACGCTGCCGTGTATGTTGAAGTAAGGTAGCAATCAGTTAAACCAGATTGAACAATTGTTAGCACTACTATCCGTAGTTTTAGTTTCCTCTTCCTCCCGTAAATTAAAGTTTTGTTGGCTCATTAACAGCTAATTGTAATAAATTATTATTTTATTTTATAAACATTAGTGGTTGCGTGTTATTTTGTACATTTTCGGTTTAGATTGTTTTTTATTTTTTTTTGTTGTTATTCGAATAGTTCTTCCATAGCTTGGTCTTGACTCGTAAAATCAACACCTATGGTCATGCTGTTCAGTAGACTCTTCTTCTTCTTAGTGGCCGCTACAGTTCGGGGTGAACCTGGGCCTCAACTAACATGCCCCTCCATCTAGCACGATCTTTCGCTAGCCTTTTCCATTGCCGCACACCCAGTTGGCTGAGGTCCCCTTCCACCTGTGTGCGCCATCTTAAGTGCGGCCGTCCTCTGCTTCTTCGTCCCTCGGGGTTGGATTCAAAGACTCTCCGGGCTGGAACTGTGGCACACATGGCCCAGCCATATTGGGCGTTGAATCCATAGGCGCCTGACTAGGCTCATGTCGCTGTACAGCCCGTAAAGTTCGTGGTTGAATCTTCTCCTCCATCCCCCGTCTGCGTTTATAGGCCCTAAAATCACGCGCAAAATCTTTCTCTCGAACCGACCAAGGACCTCCTTATCCGCTTTTGATAGTGTCCATGCTTCTGCGCCGTACAACAGGACCGGGATGATAAGGGTCTTATATAGAGTCAACTTTGTCGTTCGGGAGAGGGCTCTATTACTCAATTGCCTCCTGAGCCCAAAGAAACAGCGATTGGCAAGAGTGATTCTGCGTTTGATTTCGGAACTGATGTCGTTGTTCCAGGTCACTGCGGAGCCAAGGTAGACGAAGTCCTTAACTACCTCGAACTCATATCTGCCTATACAAACGTTCTGGTCGAGACGTCGGTGTTGAGCGTCCTTTCTTGATGAATATATTTAGTTTTGCCCTCGTTTACCGCCAAACCAATTCTCGCCGCCTCCATCTCAATACTCGCAAACGCCTCATTGACATCTCGCTGTGATCTACCTATTATGTCAATGTCCTCGGCGTATGCAAGGAGTTGCGAGGATTTGAAATAGATTGTGCCTCTTGTATTGGCCAGTGATTTTTGCACAATCATTTCCAATACGATGTTGAAGAAATCACACGACAGCGCATCGCCCTGCCTAAATCCTTTTTTGACATCAAAACTATCGGTAAGGTGTTCACCGATTCGGATGGAGCAGCGAGCGTTCTCCAAAGTCATCCTGCATAGTCTGACGAGCTTAGCAGGTATGTCAAAGGTAGACATAGCGTTGTATAGCTCGTCTCTAATTACACTGTCGTATGCAGCTTTCAAGTCGACAAATAGGTGGTGAGTGTCGACTTGAAATTCATTGGTTTTCTCCAGTATCTGCCGTAGTGTGAAGATTTGGTCGATGGTGGACTTCCCTGGCCTGAATCCGCACTGATAAGGACCTATCAGCTTATTTACAAAAGGCTTCAGGCGTTCACACAAAACGGCAGAGAAGATTTTGTAGGAGATGTTAAGAAGACTTATTCCTCTATAGTTGGCGCATTCAGAGGGGTCTCCTTTCTTGTGGATCGGGCATACGATGCTGAGACTCCATTCCTTGGGCATGCTTTCCTCTAACCATATCTTACGGATGAGCTGGTGCGTGCTCCCAACCAGGTCATTCCCAGCTGCCTTGAAGAGCTCGGCAGACAGTCCGTCTGCGCCAGCAGCTTTATTCGACTTGAGCTTCGATATGGCAATCTTAACATCGTCGAGGTCAGGGGGACAGAATTCTCTGCGGTCTCCGTCGATTAGAAATGGATCATTCTGCCTGACAGCGGTATATTGACTAACATCGCCGTTATACAGTCTGCAGAAGTGGTTTTTCCATATTCTCAGCATCGACTGCGGTTCTACTACTAGGTGTCCGTTTTCATCCCTGCAGGCTTCCGTTCTGGCTTTATAACCTTGGCATGTTCGCTTTATCTGTTGATAAAACTTTCGAACGTCACGCCTGCAGTAACACCTCTCCAAATCCTCAATCGCGCGCTTCTCGTGCTCTTTCTTCTTTCTTCTAAGAAGCTTATGCTCCTCCCTTCTTTTTAACTCGTAGAGCTCACGAGCTGCTCTTGTTCTTTTATGCAGCGAAGCCTTATATGCATCCTGCTTCGCTGCATGAATCCTCCTGCACTCGTCATCGAACCAGGTGTTTCTTCGTGGTGGAGCGTTGAAACCCAAAACTTCGGATGCAGAGCTTTTCAGGGCTTGTTTGCAAAGGCTCCACTGCTGTTCTATTGACAGCGTGGAGGATTGAGGTGTATTGGAGAGCTTAAGGGAGACGCGATCGGTAAAAGCACGAGCGGTTTCTGGCGATAGTAGCTTTCCGACGTCATAACTTTGTATTCTTACTCTACTCCGTTGCGTTCGTGATATCCGTAAGCGCATCTTGGCTACTACAAGATAGTGGTCCGAGTCGATGTTAGCCTCTCGGAAAGTTCGAACATCAAGAATAGTGGAGGAGTGTCTGACGTCGATCGCGATGTGATCAATCTGGTTGGTAGTCGATTGATCAAAAGACCGCCAGTTACCTTTGTGTATATCGAGGTGCGGGAAGCGCGTACTGGCTAGAAGGAGATTTCGCCCCGTAGCAAGATCAATCAGCCTGTGTCCGTTATTGGAGGTGGTGTCGTGTAGGCTATGTTTGCCGATGACTCGTTCAAATATGCTTTCCTTACCCAGCTTAGCATTGAAGTCTCCTAGTACAATTTTGATGTCATAGCTGGGACATTGGGCATACGTTCTGTGTTGGAGATCGTAAAACTCATCTTTGGCGGAGTCATCCTTGTCTTCCGTGGGGGCGTGGACGCAGATCAGGCTGATGTTAAAAAATGTAGCCTTGATACGGATTGTTAAGAGGCGTCCGCTCACATGCCGAAAGCTTAGGACTTTTTGCCTTGGTCCACCTCGAACAACAAATCCGCATCCAAACAATCGTTGCCCTCTCTCCTTATAGCAGTCGCCGTAGTAAATATCGCAGTTTTTCATCCGCTTTATACCCGGTCCATTCCTTTACATTTCCTGGATGGCGGTTATGTCCGCTTTATAGCGGCCTAGGGCGTTCGCAAGTTGTTCGGCTGCACGTGTCCTGTTTAGGGACCCAACATTCCACGTACAAAGCCGAAGATCATTGTCCTTTTTTCGTTTTTTGCGAGGGGCGTCAACGGTCCGTTATATCCGAGGCTTGTGGTTGTTTCGGAGTTTGTGCTTTTTTTACGGTTACGGCTCACTAGACCGTAGCCCAACCGACTAATCCTGTTTTTTTTGGCGCAGGAGGCTCGCCATTCGCCCTTTCCCGTCTGCAATTTCCAAAGGAAATCTCCAGATGGCACCACGAGGAGGTGGGGATAGGACTTACTAACAGTGCCGCAAGATGTTCGACTGCGGTGGCTCTTCTCGCTTTTTAGCAGGCCAGCATCCGTCGGATAGATGCTACCCCTATGAGGCCTTTGTTAGTCCTTTGCCATCCTTTGTTCAGTAGACGGGGTAATGTGATATTGCAAAAAAGCAGACACTTGCCCTTGTTCTACCAACAAGAAAAGTACTAATTTCTAGAGCGACAAGCTAATTGGACCTATGTACGTATATGTCTACCTGAGAGTGAATCTTGCATTTATTTGCTTTGCCTTTGCCCTCGATACCTTTACACACCAGCATAAATAGAGTTCGAACAAATTGAGGTCTCCTTCATATTATGCGAGTAATTATATGTATAGCACCCACCAGACATCATGGCGTAGATGAAGCAATAGTCCTATGGATCAAGGCAATCCTCATGCACAGGACATTGACCGCTGATGCAGGCTTCGACCAGTATGTCTAATTCGGCGTAAACAGGGGCTGCCCGCACGGCGGCGTCCTGCCTCCGCTGTTATGGTGCATGGTGGTCGATTCTCTGCTTAATGCTCTCAATGCCACTGGAATCTATGCCAGGCCTATGCGGATTATGTTGCCATTCTTTCTGTCGGCTCATGTTTAGCGACTGTCCGTCTCAAAGCACAGGCGGCGCTAAATGTGATCGATGATTGGTGTACCAGAAATGGGCTGTCAGTCAATCCTCTTAAGGCCGATGTCGTTCTCTTTACGAGAAGGAGGAAAAATACTGACATGACTCAACTGGTACTAAAAGACACTTCCATCCCGATATCCAAGGAGGCTAAGTATCTAGAAGTTATCTTAGATAGCAGGCTACTTTGGTGAAAGCTTGTTGAGTCAAAACCACCAAAGCGTTGTCAGCTTTCTGGCAATGCAAAGGAGCTTTTGGCAAAACATGGGGTTTATGGCCGGCAAAGGTCCTCTGGATCTACACGCCAATGATAAGACCTATAATCTCATATGCATCGGTTGTCTGGTGGAACACATTAAAACGCAAACACGTTGTAGCCTCTTTCACCAAACTCCAAAGAACGGTTTGTCTCAGCTGCACGGCGGCTTTCCCTAGCACGGCGGCGCTGCTCTAGATGCTATGATGGACCTTCCACCTCTTAATATATTTGTCAGAGTGTGTGCTCTGAAAGCCATGTCTCGCCTGAAGAGAAATGGCTTTTGGTAGAACTGGCACAGGAATAAGTGTGCTTGCGCAAGAATGGTCCTGTGACCCCTGTCTCATGGACATGCCTTCTGACACACTGACGCCCGTTTTCCTACTGCACCGTAGTTTCACAGTTGAGTTTCCATGGCGTCAGGATTGGCTATGGCTGGATACTGAACCTGGAAAAGATAGTCTTCGCATTTTCACGGATGGCTCCAGGTCTGGGCGGCGGTCCGGTGCTGGGGTCTTCTTTGAGCGCGAAAACATCCGACTGCACTTCTCCTTAGGAAAATATGCGTCTGTCTTCCAATCAGAGATATACGCAATCCTAATGGCCATACACTACGTTGTGAAGCACAGGTGGAAGGGGGAAAGCATATACGTCTGTAGTGACAGCCAAGCTGCGCTAAAAGCTGTGTGTAATCCCTTAACTAGCTCCAAATTAGTGCTTGAACTCAAATCTTCCTTGACCAGAGTCGGCAGACTAAATTCATTAAGGCTTGTATGGGTTCCAGGCCACTCTGGGATCCCAGGGAATGAGGTCTCTGAAGAACTCGCCAGAATGGGTGCATAAGAGAGCTTCTCAGGACCTGAAACCGCTCTAGGTCTACCTACGTCCACGGTAAACTCCCACATTAACGATTGTGTATTTAATACATACAACCGTAGATGGAGGGACTGTCCAGGGTACAGGACAACTAAGCGCGTATGCCCTGACGTCTGCAAAAAATCTGCAGCATTCCCTCTGTCTTTAAGGAGAGTCGACTGCAGAAGGCTTGTGGGAGTTATCACGGGCCACTACACTTTTGCCAAGCATCTCTACGTGCTCGGCATCAGTGAGACGCCTACCTGTGCTGCATGTGGCGAAGAGGAGGATGATACTGCAGAGCATTTCCGCTGTGATTGTCCCGCCTTTGCTCGCGCACTGTGGCGCGCCCTTGGAGCCGACGTGGTGTGTGCCGAATCCCTTAGCTCTACAACACTGAAGCTCCTTAAGAACCCACCTAACGGCCTTTTTATTGTTGGAAATTTATTGAGAGGTTATATCCTGTGAAGGAAGGTTACGACATTTATTGGCAATTAGCTCCTTTATTCATTTTGACTTTCGATATGGTTTCGTGCACATATGTAAATCACGTTAATTCGTTTTTGTTTTTTGATTTGATTTTAACTTGGCTATGTTGTTCTAGGTTGAAATTGGATTATATATTTTATGTATTGTCTTATCAATTAAGCCTTTTACATAGCTTTAAGAGACATTTTAAAAAATGGAAAATAAAATTTTAAAGGACATTCGATGCCTCTGTGAAAGGTAATTTTGTTAATTTTATTCTAAACGTATTTTTACGACAATTAATAGTCCAGGGTAGTGGATAGCTAATCTGGCTCCCGTCAGGTAGTGAACCAATGACCCAATCCCTTGTTTCTGGGGAAAGAAAAACCTGGCCCTCCAGGTTGGGGGTTGTGCTTAGGGGTAACATCCCTATCACGTAAAAACCTACTTGTTCAGAAGCAACTACAAGCCTCGGATACAAAGCTGACGTCCCCCTGGAAATGACTAACGGACTTGAGAGTCTGTGAACCTGGGCCTCAACCATCATGCCTCTCCACCTAGCACGAAAGTCTTTTCCAATGCCGCACGCCCAGTTGGTTGAGGTCCCTTTCCACCTGTGCGCGCCACCTTAAGTGCGGCCGTCCTCTATTTCTTCGTCCCTCGGGGTTGGATTCAAAGACTCTACGGGCTGGAGCTGTGGTGTCCATTCGCTCTACATGGCCTAGCCATCTTAGGCGTTGGATCCGTAGACGCCTGACCAGACTCATGTCGCTGTACAACCCGTACAGTTCGTGATTGAATCTCCTCCTCCAACCCTCCTATGAGTTTATGGGACCGAAAATCGAACGCAGAATCTTTCTCTCGAAACGACCAAGGATTTCCTCATCCGCTTTAGATAAAGTCCATGTTTCTGCGCCGTATTACAGGACCGGGATAATTAAGGTCTTATATAAGGTCAACTTGGTCGTACGAGAGAGGGCTTTACTTCTCAATTGCCTCTTGAGCCCAAAGAAGCAGCGGTTGGCAAGAGTAATTCTGCGCTTGATTTCGAAACTGGTGTCGTTGTTCCAAGTCACCGCGGAGCCGAGGTATATGAAGTCCTTAACTACCTCGAACTTATATCTGCCAATATGCACGTTCTGTCCAAGACGTCGGTGGTAAATGTCCTTTTTCGATGACAGCATATATTTAGTTTTGCCCTCGTTTACCATCAAACCAATTTCCGCCGCCTCCATCTCAATACTCGCAAACGCCTCATTGACATCTCGCTGTGATCTACCTATTATGTCAATGTCCTCGGCGTATGCAAGGAGTTGCGAGGATTCGAAGTAGATTGTGCCTCTTATGTTGGCCAGTGATTTTTGCACAATCATTTCCAATATGATGTTGAAGAAATCACACGACAGCGCATCGCCCTGCCTGAATCCTTTTTTGACATCAAAACTATCGGTAAGGTGTTCACCGATTCGGATGGAGCAGCGAGCATTCTCCAAAGTCTTCTTGCATAGCCTGACGAGTTTAGCAGGTATGTCAAAGGTAGACATAGCGTTGTATAGCTCGTCTCTAATTACGCTGTCGTATGCGGCTTTGAAGTCGACAAATAAGTGGTGAGTGTCGACTTGAAATTCATTGGTTTTTTCCAGGATCTGCCGAAGTGTGAAGATTTGGTCGATGGTGGACTTCCCTGGCCTGAATTCGCACTGATAAGGACCTACAGCTTTTTTTAGGCGTTCACACAAAACGGCAGAGAAGATTTTGTAGGCGATGTTAAGGAGACTTATTCCTCTATAGTTGGCGCAATCAGAGGTGTCTTTTTTCTTGTGGATCGGGCATACGACGCTGAGACACCATTCCTCGGGCATGCTTTCCTCTAACCATATCTTACGGATGAGCTGGTGCATGCTCCCAACCAGGTCATCCCCAGCTGCCTTGAAGAGCTCAGCAGACAGTCCGTCTGCGCCAGCAGCTTTATTCGACTTGAGCTTCGATATGGCAACGAGGTTCCCCTGCGGTCTCCGTCGATTAGAAATGGATCATTCTGTCTGACAGCGGAATGTTGACTAACATCGCCATTATACAGTCTGCAGAAGTGGTTTTTCCATATTCTCAGCATCGACTGCGGGTCTACTACTAGGTGTCCGTTCTCATCCTTACAGGCCTCCGTTCGGGCTTTATAGCCTTGAGACATTCGTTTTATCCGCTGATAAAATCTTCGAACGTCGTGCCTGCAGTAGCACCTCTCCAAGTTTTCAATCGCCCGCTTCTTGTGCTCTTTCTTTTTTCTCTTGAGAAGCTTATCTTCCTCCCTTCTCTTAAGCTCGTAGAGGTCACGAGCCGCTCTTGTTTTTTTGTGTAGTGAGGCTTTGTATGCCTCCTGCTTTTCCGCATGAATCCTTCTACACTCGTCATCGAACCAGATGTTTCGTCGTGGTGGAGCTTTAAGGCCCAGCACTTCCGTTGCTGTGCTCTTCAGGGCTTGTTTGCATAGGCTCCATTGTTGCTCTACTGACTGAGTGGAGGATTGAGGTGTATCGGAGAGCTTAAGGGAGACGCGGTTGGCAAAAGCACTGGCGATCTCCGGCGATAGTAGCTTTCCGACGTCATAGCTTGGTGTTCTAACTCTACTCCGCGGTGTTCGTGTTATGCGCTGACGTATCTTGGCTACTACAAGATAGTGGTCTGAATCGATGTTCGCTCCTCGGAAAGTGCGAACATCAAGAATAGTGGAGGAGTGTCTGACGTCAATCGCGATGTGGTCAATCTGGTTGGTGACTGATTGATCTGGCGACCGCCAGGTGCCTTTGTGTATATCGAGGTGGGAAAATCATGTGCTGGCTACAAGATGATTTCGCCCCGTGGCAAGGTCGATCAGCCTGTGTCCGTTATCGGATGTGGTGTCATGTAGGCTGTGTTTGCCGATGACCCGCTCAAAGATGCTTTCTTTACCCAGCTTAGCGTTAAAATCCCCTAGTATGATTTTGGTATCATAGCTGGGGCATTTGGTATATGTTCGGTCTAGGAGATCAAAGAAATCATCTTTGATTGAGTCATCCTTGTCTTCCGTGGGGGCATGGACGCATATGAGGCTGATGTTACAGAAATTTGCCTTGATGCGGATCGTTATGAGGCGTTCACTCACACACTGGAAACTTAGGACTTTATGTCTTAGTCCACCTCTAACAACAAATCCGCATCCAAATAGTCTCTGTCCTCTCTCCCTATAGCAGTCACCGTAGTAAATGTCGCAGTTTTTCATCCGCTTTTTACCCGGTCCATTCCATCGCATTTCCTGGATGGCGGTTATGTCCTCTTTATAGCGGTCTAGGGCGTCCGCAAGTTGTTCGGCCGCACGTGGTCTGTTTAGGGACCTAACATTCCACGTACAGAACCGAAGGTCCTTGTTTGGTTTTTGTTTTCTTAAAGGGTCGTCAACATAGATCCGTTCCGTTTTATTATCCGAGGCTGTTTTCTGTTTCTGAGCAATTAGTGGTTTTACGGTTATGGTTCGCTAGACCATAGCCCAACCGACACTAATCCTGTTTGGTGGCGCAGGATACTCGCCATTCGGCCTCTTCCGTCAGTAATTTCCCTTTTAAGGAAATTTCCAGATGGCACCACGAGGAGGTGGAAGTAGGACCTGACTAGCAGAGCTGCAAGATGTTCGGCTGCAGAGGCTCTTACTCGCTTTTTGTCGGGCCAGCATCCGTCGGCAGATGCTACCCCTACGAGGCCTTTGCTAGTCCTTCACCATCCCTGGCTACATTCTATAAGGCGTTAATGTGTCCTAGAGAGTTAGAGAGGATTAGGCGCTGGGACAGGGTCGCCTGATCACTGCGGCCACTAGTGGGCCTATTGTGATATCCCCCACTTACAGTTCACTCAAGAATCCTAGTTGGTTTGCCTTTTCGTTGCCTGTACGGCCGCTGTGTCCAGATATCCAAATGAGGTGAACTCTGTGCTGGCCAGCTGGCAGCACCTATCAGTTTGGAGGTGATTTCACAGCTCCTTAGGGCCAGAAGTGCAGCCTTGCTGTCAGAGATAATATAAATGTTTTTGATTGATAGGTTTCTGTTGATATTTTCTCTGGGGCAGAGTTCTATTGCAAATGTCTCTGCTTGGAAAACGTAGTTATATCTGCCAATGCTGAAGTAGATACATGTTCCGGTATTTGCTCCGTATACTCCAGCCCCAACGCCTTCGATCGTTTTGGAGCCGTCCGTGTACCACATGTAGGATCCGCGATTGAAGGAGGCTCTATCCTGTTCCCAGTTGTGTCGGTTGGGGAATGTGACCTTGTAGTTCTGGTTGAAGTTGTATCTGAGGAGACAATTGTCTGTATGAGATATCCTTAGGATTTCATGCCTGTTTAGCTCAATAAGGATGTCAGGATGAAAGAGCCTACAATTAGAGTCATCGCCCGCCATTAGTTCGTGGACGAAGACCATGGCTTCTTTCTTCAGTTGGAGGTGAAGAGGTGGTAGGTCCGTGATGACTAGCGCTGCTGTGGGAGTTGTTCTCATGACCCCAGTAATACAGATACAAGTTAGTCTTTGCAGTTTGTTGAGCTTGGCTTGCACTGATACTTGTTTTGTCTCGTGCCACCAGATGGGCGCAGTGTATGTAAAAATTGGTCTGTTGATTGCTGTATATAGCCAGTATATAGCCCCAGTTTCCTGGCTTTCTCAATGGTCTTTGTAATGTGAGAGTTCCAAATGAGCTTTTCGTCTAGAGTTACCCCTAGTTACCCTAGAGTATTTGATTTCTTTAGAGAACTCTATCGCTTCCTCCTTTTGGTGAAGGCGACTATAGTGCTTTTTCTGGGGATGACATTTAGTTCAACCTTTATGCACCAGTTTACAGCAAGGCTTAGTGCCTTTTGGAGGAACTCCTAGACTGTGTCTTCGAATTTGCTTCAGACTAGGATGACAATGTCATCGGCGTAGTGTCCAAGGCTACGCCGAGACCATTGTTGCTTAGTATGTTAATCAGTTCATTTACTACGATGGACCACAGGAGAGGTGAGAGAACCCCATCTTGAGGGCATCCTTTCGCGGCATTTACACTGATTTTATCATTGCCTAGTGAAGTGTTTATTTTCCTATTGATAAGCATGTGTTGGATCCAATTGCATGTGGATGCTGGATCCTCTGTGCTGAGGATGCAACGTTTTATTTGGGTGTAGTCGGTGTTGTCGAAAGCACCCTCAATATCTAGAAGGAAACCTATCGCAATTTCTTTGTCGCTCAGGGATTTGTTGATCCGGACTGTAAGCTCCTAAAGAGCATGCGTGGTCGATTTCCCAGGCTGGTAGGCATATTGGTTTTTGTGAAGTGGTGATCTCTTCCGGGCACCGTCTCTGATATGCCTATCCAGAATTTTTTTCCATTGTTTTTAGGAAGAAAGAGGAAAAGCTTATCGGTCTGTAGGACTTGGGCAGGTCTGTGGGTCTACGGCCTCCTTTGGGAATGAATTTTACCTTTACCTCTGTTCAGCTTGTTGGTATGTGTCCCCATGCATAGCTGGTTCTAAAGATGTTGATTAGCATGGGGCTGATTTGCGCACTTCCTTTCTGAAGGAGGGCTGGGAAGATGCCATGATTTGAGCGGGTCAAAAAAGTTAATGATCCATTTTATACTTCCCTCTTGAAATATTGTTCGTGCTCTACGGAGGTGTATTGGTGAGAGTGGAGGGAATGATGTTGGGGTCTGGGAAGTGCATACTGGTTAACATTTTTAGTACTTCTGGACCATTTTCCGCGTAGGTGCCATCTGCTCTTCTCAACTGTCCAATTTAGTTAGTGTGCTCTTTGGCGAGAACTCTGTAGATACGAGCGCTGATCTGAATGTCTGATAGACTGCTGCAGAACTTTTTCGTCAAATATAGAGATTCTTTCTTCAATCGAACCCTACGAATGTGGAACGCACATATGCGGATATTTAAGACCCATCTCAATAGGCACCTCCTCTCCTTCTCCCTGTTACCTTCTGCTTACACAACGAATGATGTTATAAGCCCTTGGCCTTGAGTGCGCGTGTGACGATTGTCATCCCATGAAATACACTTACGGCTTCATCTATCTGCTTGACTCAAGTTCGGTGATATTTTCGTTGAGTCGGGACTCAATCTTCTCATCATTTTCAGGAACAGTATAGAATTAAGCATCTTGTCATTCTGCACAGCCTGGTGACATATAGCTCGTCCTACGGGCACTATCATATGCGTTTTGAAAATGATGCCATAGCGTGAGTATTTAGTCAAGTCTGGTTTTTTCTGGCTTATAAGTCCCTTTAACTAACTGCAATTCATTGAAATAGTCATTTGTCCCAAATCTGTAGCTTCATTTTCAACAACATTTTCCTTAAGATGATATGTCGAGTTCCATGATTCTTGTGTGCCTGAGTCTTAAAGCCAATTGACTTTTATTGCTATTTTTTCCCGGACTGTATAGCATGTATAGTATAGGGAGAAGCTTGGTTTTGGTCCTTCATGGGCTGTAACGCCATCAAAGAAGATGGCGGCAACAAATCATTGTTAATTTCGGCACTGCGAAATTTCATCAAAGCTATTGCTAAAAGCAATGCCTGACCGCTGTCAGGCAGAACGAGCCATTCGCAATGGACCACGAAGTAACAGAATTCAGTCCACCCGACCTAGACGAAGTCAAAACAGCGATATCAAGACTTAAGTCTAATAAAGCCGCCGGCGCAGACGGCCTGTCTGCTGAGCTTTTAAAGGCGGCTGGAGATGAGCTGGTAAGGTGCATGCACCATCTCATTTGCAAGGTATGGTCGGAGGAAAGCATGCCCGACGAATGGAATCTCAGCATCGTTTGCCCGGTCCATAAGAAAGGAGACCCCTATAACTGCGCCAACTATAGGGGAATAAGTCTCCTTAACATCGCATATAAGATCTTTTCTGCCGTATTGTGTGAACGCCTGAAACCGTTTGTGGATAACCTGATCGGCTCTTATCAGTGCGGATTCAGGCCAGGTAAATCCACAATAGACCAAATATTTACGCTGCGGCAGATCTTGGAGAAGACCCAGGAATACCAAATCGACACTCACCACCTCTTCGTCGATTTCAAGGCCGCGTATGACAGCGTATATAAAGACGAGCTGTACAAAGCCATGTCTAGTTTTAACATCCCTGTCAAACTCGTCCGACTGTGCATGAAGACAATGGAGAACTTTCGCTGCTCCATTAAGGTCGGTAATGAGCAAACCGAGACCTTTGATGTTAAAAAAGGATTTAGGCAGGGCGACGCGCTGTCGTGCAACTTTTTCAACATCGTGCTTGAAAAGATCGTGCAAAAGTCACTGGCCAACACAAGAGGTACGATCTATTTCAAGTCTACGCAATTGCTTGCGTATGCCGACGACATTGATTGGACGAAAACAGCAAGACGTCAATGAGGCTTTCGTGAGCATTGGGGTAGAAGCGGCTAAGATGGGTCTCAAGGTTAATGAGGGTAAAACCAAATATCTGCTTTCATCTAAATGAGACGGACAACGCCGACGTATTGGCCAGAACGTCACCATGGGCGGATATAACTTTGAAGTGGTCAAGGAATTCGTCTACCTTGAACTCACTGATGACCAGCGCTGAGATAAAACGCAGAATCACTCTTGCCAACCGCTGTTTCTTTGGGCTCAAGAGGAATTGAGAAGTAGAGCCCTCTCTCGGAAAACCAAGGTGACACTATATAAGACCTTAATCATCCCAGTCCTCCTTTACGGCGCAGAGGGTTAGACCTTAACAAAAGCGGGTGAAGATGCTCTTGGTCGTTTCGAGAGGAAAATTCTGCGCACTATCTACGGTCCCGTTTGTTCAAACGGTGTATGGAGGAGAAGATATAACGAAGAACTGTACGGGTTGTACAGCGACATCGGCCTGGTACGACGTCTACGGATACAGCGTCTAAGGTGGCTAGGCCATGTAGAGCGCATGGAAGATACAGCTCCGACCCGAAAAGTCTTCGAATCCACTCCGGAAGGCAGGCGCGGCAGAGGACGGCCGCCTCAGCGGTGGCGCAACAAGGTGGAAGGGGACCTCAACCAACTGGGCGTGCGGCACTGGAAACAGCTGGCCAATGACCGTGCCGGCTGGAGACGCTTGTTGGTTGAGGCCCAGGTTCACCACGGATTGTAGCGCCACCTAAGTAAGTAAGTATTGCTAAAAGCATACCAATATAGCATCTAAGGGTAACACCCTATTTAAGCAAAAGTCGCACGTAGCGCGATATTACCACGGTAACATGGTTTCACGTCACAATATTGTCGGACGTAAAGACTTAATTGACAAACTCACTGAATTGAGTTAGCAAGAACTTAACAGCTCATGGAGAACCTAACCCTAGCTTCGCTCAATCACCCAAGTTGTGTGTAATAATACGTTTAAGTACAACAATCACGCAATGTATTCGTTAATCTTTAGCTGATTCCAACTACGCTATGGTGTATTCACGTATGAGAATGTTAACAGATGCGTGCATGACACTAATATCATTTGGGTTCATCATACCTACGAAATAGACACCTTATATACCACAGTCAAAACCATAGGTAACATGATTATCTGCTTAGTAACCATAAGGCTTATGACGGCATGTTCATGTTTAACTTATTGTTTCCTGGTCATGAGAAAATCAATAAACAGCGATAACCCCGTACGGGTTTAAGTACGCTTCTCGAGTACACCAAGGTAAGATCGTAAGTATGATTACACCGCCGCTACAGTTCGGGCTGAACCTGGGCCTCAATCAACAAGCCTTTCCCGCTGTCACGATCGCTCCAGTGTCGCACGCCCAGTTGATTAAGGTCCCTTTCCATCCGTGTGCGCCACCTTAGAAGCGGCCGTCCTCTACAACGTCGTCTTTGCGGGTTGGAGTCGAAGACTCTGGATCTGTAGACGTCGTACTAGGCCGATGTCGCTGTACAGCTCTACAGCCCCTATAGTTCGTGGTTGAATCTTCTCCTCCACTCTCCGTAAACACAAACGGGACCGAAGATTGTACGCAGAATTTTCCTCTCGAAAAGACCGAGGGCCTTTTCATCCATTTTTGATAAGGCCAACGATTCTGCGCCGTAGAGGAGGACCGGGTTGGAGTTTTATAGGGGGTCACCCTAGTTTTCTGAGAGAGGGCTCTACTACTCAATTGCCTCTTGAGCCCGAAGAAACAGCGGTTGGTACTAGTTATTCTGCATCTAATCTTAGTGCTGATGTCGTTGCCGCTTGTTACCAGTGATCCAAGGTAGATGAAATCCTTGGCTACGTCAAAGTTATAGCTCTCAATAGTGACGTTCTGGCCAAGATGTCGGTGTTGTGCGTCTTTCTTTGACGACAGCATATATTTAGCTTTGCCCTCGTTTACCTTCCGACCCACTTTAGCTGCTTCTGCTTCAATGCTCATTGACGTCTCGCTGCGTTCTCCCAATCATGTCAATGTCATTAGCATACGCGGGCAATTGTGCAGACTTGAAGCAAATCGTGCCTTTTGTATTGGCCAGTGGACCCCCCACGATAATTTCGAGGATGATGTTCAAAAAATCGCATTACAGTGCGTCGCCCTGTCTGAATGCTTTTTTGCAGGTCTCGGTTCACTCCTTATCCACCTTAATGGAGCAGCGAGAACTACCCATTGGCATCCTACACAGTTTGGCAGGGATGTCAAAACATAACATGGCTTTGTATAGTTCCTCCCTATAGGCTCTGTCATATGCGGCCTTAGAGTCGACGGAAAGGTGGTGTGTGTCGACCTGGAATTTGGGTTTTCTCCAAGATCTGCCGCAGGAGACTTATTCCCCTACAGTTGGTCGAGTTATAGAGGGCTCCTTTTTTTATGACATGCTTTCGGACGTGCTTTCTTCCGACCATATCTTACAGATGAGGTAGTGCATGTTCCCAACCAGCTCATCTCCAGCTGCTTTAAATAACTAAGCAGGCAGGAAGTCTGCGCCAGCAGCTTTATTAGACTTCAGTTTTGATATCTCTCTCTTAACCTCGTCTGAGTCGGAAGGACAGAATTCCCTCTCATCTTCGTCTAGTGTGAATGATGTGAATGGTGCGTTCTGCCTGACAGCGGCTTCTTGGCCAACTTCGCCGCTAAGCAGTCCGCTGTCTTTCCACATTCTTAGCATCGACTTTGATTCAACTACGGGGTGTCCGCGTTCATCCCTGCAGGCTTCCGCTCTGTCTTTATACTTGTTACTTGTTGCTCCTTTGGGATCCCTGATTGAGATGTCGTTGCATTTTCCTTTGGCTGGAATAAAATTTCATCGGAAAGAGCGATTTTAATTTTCATTGGACGCTTGAGCACACCGTAGGTTACCAGAGTCTACAGGGAACAACTGAGCGAAAGGAACTCCGGTATGCCAACGCCGAGCGCAAATGTCAACAATATGTGGCTGTATTGCCCTTCAACCATTCAGGAACACCTTAGGCTACCTACCACCCCTGACAAGAACCCCGTAGCATGATGGCGAGTGGGAAGAGAAAAAAGCAGCAACCGACGAGTATTACCAAAAGGCGCTGCAGCAAAAAACCAGAACAGCGCGAGAGGAGTACCGAGCGAGAAGAAGGGAGGGGAAAAAACTGCTGCGACTAAAGAAAATAATCTTCGCGGCTTCCCAGCTCAAGAGTATCGAAGAGAGCAAAAGCCCTTGCAGAAGGTTCCAAGAAAGTCACCCGGGTTCATCGAAACTTCGATGATAATCTTGTCACCGACCCGCTGGAAATAGTGGATGTATTTAAGCAACATTTGCAGCAGCTGCTCAACGAACATGACCAAGAGAGAGTGCTAGGAATTGAGGAAATCCAAGCCAGCATCGAAGAAGTCGGCACAGCTATTTAAAAGCTGAAGAACAACATGGCTGCAGACTCAGATGGCATGCCGTTAGAGCTTTTCAAAGCTGGCGGTCATGTTCTGGTAGGGATCATGCACCAGATCATCTGTAGAATTTGGGAAGATGATAGCATGCCCGACGACTGCTCCATCCACAAAAAGGCGATCTTACCTCTTGCAAGAACTATATAGGTATATCCCTGCTCAATGTCGCGTACAAGATTCTGCCCAGCGTACTATTTGAACGTCTTAAGCCCTAAGCACTAATCGGCAGCTACCAGTGCGGCTTCCGGCCCGGCAAATCGCCTATAGGCCAAATATCCACACTTCGAAAAATCCTGGAAAAGACCGGCGAGTTTCAAATCGATACACACCGTCTCCTTATCAATTTTAAAGCCGCATATGACAGCATAAGGGCTACGTGGCCCAGTGGTTAGGGTGTTGGGCTCTGACGCACGATGAGCGAGTTCGGAACCCGATAACACCAACGCCATCGAATGTTTATTTCGCGGCGTCCCTCCTCGGCGGGGTACTGGCAAAACCAACCGTATTATAATTGGCATGAAAAAGCTTCCCAACTCACGCCGTTCGGAATCGGCATTAAACTGTAGGTCCCTTTCACCTATGATTGAGAGAAGCCTGGCTCTGGTCCTTCGTGGGCTGTAACGCCACCAAAAGAAAAAAAAAAGGTATGACAGCATTTATCGCAAACAATTGTTTGATAGGTGCACCGTGCAGTTCTGTTCTAGGACCTGTGAAGCGTTTGAACCGGATTTCGGCAAGGAGATGACTTCTTCAATTTGGTTCGACGGGCAGGCGTCAACAGCGAAGGCAGTATCTTCTACAAGTCTGTCCAGCTGCTAGGATACTTACTTACAATGCATGCTATCAAGCAAAAACCGATCCGTCGCTCACGACCAGGAACAAAATATAACGATTGTCAGCTATAATTTCGCGGTGGTTAAGGTGTCTCTTCGGGGCAAACGTAAACTCCACAAGCAACACCACAGTGGAGATCCGGCATAGAATTGCCCTTGGCAACCGCTGCTACTTCGGTTTGTCCAAACAACTTCGGTCAAAAGTCCTCACTCGAAGAACCAAAGTCATGCTTTACAAAACGTTTATATGCACCTACTGCCAGTCTTGCAGTATGTAGCCGAAAGCTGGACTATAAGTTGTTTCGAAACAGAAATTCTGCGCCGCATATTTGGTCCTGTCTGTGAGGAAGGGGAATGGAGGAGAAGACAGAACCGCGAATTCTACGAGCCGTACAAGGATGTGGATATAGTCCGAAAGGCAAAGATCCGTCGACTACATTGGCTCGGCCACATCGAGTCCATGAACAACGCTCCAGCTAAGAGGGTCTTTGACTCCGAGCCTTCTGGTCCGAGAAGAAGAGGAACCGGACCTCCGGTATAGAGACCAAGTATGCGCGGATGCAAAAAAACTTGGTCTTGGACCGTCAAGGATGGAAAGCATCTATAGCTCAGGCTCAGATTTTCCATGGAATGCCGGCCTGATGAGTAAGTAAGTAAGTAAAATAGATAAGACCAACGCACTACACATTTGGGCTGCGCTGGTCCCTTATCCATACATACATACTCTTCGATAAGAATAAGATTAGCTTAAGCAATTTTGTATATAAAGACCAATCGAAGGTCAAAATAAACCAGTTTAAAAGGAATCTCACGCGAGTACATCGGGGGTGGCCGTGGTGTAGTGGTTAACATCATCGACCGTCAAGCGGAAGGTCTATAGTTCAAATTCGTTTCATAGCCAAGAAAAAACACGTCCTATACGGAAAAAAGTATGCAACACAGTTGTGAATGGAAAGCGACCAAACTACTTCTGCAGGCATATGTGAAGTTGACGACTGTCATATACCTGGTTATATATTCCACTCCAATACTAATGAATCGTATGCTGCAGGTGGAGTCGGTGTCTTTGTACGTGATACATATGAGTGTGAAACAACATCTTTCAAGTGGGCGAGTGGGGATGTACTAAAGATCTCCTTTAGCATTAACAACACTCGTCTTAATTTTGTTTGTGTCTACAGGTTTCATTCTCTGCCTCCTCAAACATTTTTGGATGATTTTTCTAATTTTCTTATTAATGAAAAAACCTCAAATCTCATCATATTAGGCGATTTCAATTTAGATCTTTTAACCTGCTCTGTTGCTTCAGATACCTACCTGTCGCTTACAGCAGAACATGGCTTAGCGTTTTTCTTAAATGAACCTACTAGGCCTTTATCCAATACTTGCCTTGATCATGTTTTTGGGCGTTTTATGGAAAAGACATTAAATCAGGTTGCTGGGATTAACTTTGATCTCCAAATCACTGATCACTGCATGACGGGTATTGTGATCAGCAGCTTAAAAAAAGCAAAACGCCCTAATCATTGTTTTTCGACTAATGTGACTAAGGTCAGGTATGACCTCTTGAATGATCTACTTCGTCGTGAAAATTGGGAAGAAGTTTATACTATTACAAATGTTTCTAATGCGTACGAATTATTCATAAGTACGTTGAATGGTCATATTGAAACTTCTAGCTTCACAGTGGTACAAAAGAAGTCTGATATGAGACTTAAGCCTTGGATAAGTCGAACACTTCTTCAAAAAATAAAACTCAAAAACAAACTTCACAAAAAGTGTATTAAACACCCACTGAATTCTAACTTAAAATGCCGTTACAGAAGAATGAGTCAGAGAGTTAATAGGGAAATTCGAACGTGTCGTGATAACTACTTCAGCTCTAAAATGTTAAGTTCACGGGGAAATTCTAGAAAGGAATGGGAAGTTATAAACAATATTATTAGCGGTAGCTTTTCAAAACACGATAGACCAATTGTTTTAAGAGAAGAAAATGTCGAAATTACTGATCCTAATATAATAGCTAATACTTTCAACCACTACTTTTCTACAATTGGACAAATGCCGATTGTTAGTGATCGCCCTTCGTATTGCGAATACTGTGTTGAAACTGTGGAAAGAGCATTCTGTGGAAATAGCTTCTATTTTCAAGAAATTACTGGGTTCGAGCTATTAAAAATTATCAACTCTCTTAATAACAAGAAATCTTGTGGTAACGATGGGATTTCTAACATAACCCTCAAGAATATCGCGTATAATATCGTTGACATTTTAGCTCATCTTTTCAACCTTAGTATTTCAACTGGAAGTTTTCCCGAGAAATTAAAATGTGCGTACGTGGTACCACTTTTCAAAAAAGGTAACAAACAGGATAAAAATAACTACAGGCCGATTTCCCTACTACCCTCAATTTCGAAAATTTTTGAAAAGGCTGTCAAAAGGAGAGTATGTGGTTTCCTGAATAGTTACAATTTTTTTAGTCCCGTACAGTTTGGATTTAGAGAGGGCCTCTCCACTGAGGATGCCCTTCTGGCGTTTTGTTCGTATATAAACAAGGGACTGGATGACAAAAAATGTTGCGCCGGTCTCTTTGTAGATATTACCAAGGCGTTCGACATGGTAAACCACAACATTCTTTTAAGCAAGCTTTATGATGCCGGTTTTCGGGGTTTTATGTACAATTGGTTTGATTCTTACCTCAAAGACAGAATACAAAGAGTTAATGTGGGTGGTTGTCTTAGCGACCCCAAAGCTATATCATTGGGTGTACCACAAGGGTCTGTTCTTGGCCCCATCCTTTTTTTAATCTACATCAACTCTCTCTTTAATCAAACTTTTGTAGGTAAAGTTACTGCTTTTGCGGACGACCTTGCCATTGCTTACAGCTCAAATAATAACCGTCTTGATTTGGTTGCTGATATAAACCACGATGTACACCTGTTAAGAATCTGGTTTGCGGAACACAGACTAATTATCAGCAGTAAAACGAAAATTATGCTTTTTGGCCTAGGCATGCAGGAATCCCCCGACTTCGAAATAATTTTCCACACACATTGTTGCTGTCGCTACAACATGGTAAATTGTACATGCACTGGCGAAATCTCTAAACCCATGTATAATGATGGATTATCTTGCAATGTAAATTGCTTCAAAGTTGATGAAGTAAAACAATTTAGATACTTAGGCATTACTATAGACCAAAAGCTGAGCTGGGGCGAACACATCGCGGTCCTAAAAAATTGTCTACGCTCATCCATTCGTGGTCTCTACCGACTCAGAAAATGCTGTACGAATCATACTTTGAAAAAAGTTTACCATGCAATTTTTCATTCGAAGTTACAATATGGTATAAGTTGTTGGGGGGGTGCCTACTTCACTTATCTCCATCCAGTTGTTATCTTACAAAAATGTGCCGCCAGACTAATATGTAAGGCTCACCGTTTATCCAACTCGATGATGCTGTTCAGGTCCCTGAAGATCTTACCAGTTAGACACCTTTATTATTTCAAGGTCTTAAAAGTATTTTATATAAGAGGCGGTTATATGCAAAGCCCAATATATGACAGACACAACTTAAGAAGCAATTCCCGTTGCATCGTCGAAATACCCTCTTTTCGTACCACTCATTTCAGAAACTTTTTTTCTGTTGTATCTTGTAAACTGTTCAATAAACTCCCTGTAGACATACGACGTATTAGAACACTCAACGAATTTCTAATAAAATTAAAACTATGGCTACTAAATATTAATTATAATGGTATCGAAGTTTTGCCGTCCTACGTTGTTTGAGTTTTCTTAAATCGTTTTATTAATCGTTTTATTCACACTTTTTTTCATTTAATTTTCTGTTTGTATTTTGCATTTAAATGAATTACTGTTCACCCCACAATGAATAACTTTATCTTGAAGTGACATTTACCTCTATTATTTGTTTAATATGAAATGTCACTAACTGTTCTCTTATGTACTGCTTTAAAATTGTGTAATAATATACCTGAATAAGTAATTTTGTATATTTTGTGAGAGAATAATGGAAGAATAAAATAAAATAAAATAAAAGTATATGGTCAATTGAAATTCATCCTCTGCGTATGCAATATTAACATCAAATGTACATGAACGAATTACTGTGAATTATAACCAACGCGAAATTTGGTCGGCTCTCGTCCTATCTAGGACAAACCATCCCTGAGAGTAGTGAACGAACATCTACGACCCAAATCCACTGCACTCCGTTCAGGTTGTGTATGAACCTGCGCGAAACTCTCCCTCTCCCTGTTACCTTCGCTCGCACAACATTCAAAATGTTATAAGGCCTTAGCCTTGAGTGCGGGTGTAACTATAAAAAAAAAAAAATAAAAAAATATTTGTACAGTCAACAATTCTACCGTCTGAAGGTAGCAATCGCCAAAACCGGCCAGCTATGGCCAATTGAAGAGAATTTATGATCCATTAGGACAGCACTAAGTCACACACATCGAGCTTCGGGATCTTCGTTGAGAGGTTATTATGAGTCTACCTTGCAGTCCGGACCTGGCATCAAGTTCCTGTCCATGACAAACGGTATCGCTGGTGAAAAATTCTTCTCAGGGGATCCTTGGGATAAATTATTGTCCGAGTTTTGTGCCAATGCAGATGAAGGTTTATATGCGAGAGGCTAATAATCCTACCTACAAAATGGCAACAAGTAATTGAATAAAACGGCACGTATTTGAAGACGGATTATAAAGTCAACTTTATGCGAAAGACGGATGCTGGCCTGCTAAAAAGCGAGAAGAGCCACCGCAGTCGAACATCTTGCGGCACTGTTAGTAAGTCCTATCCCACCTCCTCGTGGTGCCATCTGGAGATTTCCTAATGAAATTGCAGACGGGGAAGGGCGAATGGCGAGCCTCCTGCGTCAAAAAACAGGATTAGTCGGTTGGGCTACGGCCTAGTAAGCCGTAACCGTAAAAAAAAAACACAAACTCCGAAACAACCACAAGCCTCGGATGTAAAGGACCGGATTTATGATGACGACCCTTGCAAAAAACGAAAAAAGGACAATGATCTTCGGCTTTGTACGTGGAATGTTAGGTCCCTAAACAGGCCACGTGCAGCCGAACAATTTGCGGACGCCCTAGACCGCTATAAAGCGGACATCACCGCCATCCAGGAAATGCGATGGAATGGACCGGGCATAAAGCGGATGAAAAACTGTGATATTTACTACGGCGACTGCTATAGGGAGAGAGGGTAACGATTGTTTGGATGCGGATTTGTTGTTCGAGGTGGACTAAGGCAAAAAGTCCTAAGCTTTCGGCATGTGAGCGAACGCCTCATAACAATCCTTATCAAGGCAAATTTTTTTAACATCAGCCTGATCTGCGTCCACGCCCCCACGGAAGACAAGGATGACTCAGCCAAAGATGAGTTTTACGATCTCCTAGACAGAACGTATGCCCAATGTCCCAGCTATGACATCAAAATTGTACTAGGAGACTTCAATGCTAAGCTGGGTAAGGAAAGCATATTTGAACGAGTCATCGGCAAACATAGCCTACACGACACCACCTCCGATAACGGACACAGGCTGATTGATCTTGCTACGGGGCGAAATCTTCTTCTAGCCGGTACGCGCTTCCCGCACCACAACATACACAAAGGCACCTGGCGGTCTTCTGATCAATCGACTACCAACCAGATTGATCACATCGCGATCGACGTCAGACACTCCTCCACTATTCTTGATGTTCGTACTTTCCGAGGGGCTAACATCGACTCGGACCACTATCTTGTAGTGGCCAAGATGCGCTTACGGATATCACGAACGCAACGGAGTAGAGTAAGAATACAAAGTTATGACGTCGGAAAGCTACTATGGCCAGAAACCGCTCGTGCTTTTACCGATCGCGTCTCCCTTATGCTCTTCAATAAACCTCAATCCTCCACGCTATCAATAGAACAGCAGTGGAGCCTTTGCAAACAGGCCCTGAAAAGCTCAGCATCCGAAGTTTTGGGTTTCAAAGCTCCACCACGAAGAAATACCTGGTTCGATGACGAGTGCAGGAGGATACATACGGCGAAGCAGGATGCATATAAGGCCTCGCTGCATAAAAGAACAAGAGCAGCTCGTGAGCTCTACGAGTTAAAAAGAAGGGAGGGGCATAAGCTTCTTAGAAGAAAGAAGAAAGAGCACGAGAAGCGCGCGATTGAGGATTTGGAGAGGTGTTACTGCAGGCGTGACGTTCGAAAGTTGTATCAACAGATAAAGCGAACATGCCAAGGTTATAAAGCCAGAACGGAAGCCTGCAGAGATGAGAACGGACACCTAGTAGTAGAACCGCAGTCGATGCTGAGAATATGGAAAAACCACTTCTGCAGACTGTATAACGGCGATGTTAGTCAATATACCGTTGTCAGGCAGAATGATCCATTTCTAATCGACGGAGACTGCAGAGAATTCTGTCCCCCTAACCTCGACGAAGTTAAGATTGCCATATCGAAGCTCAAGTCGAATAAAGCTGCTAACGCAGACGGACTGTCTGCTGAGCTCTTCAAGGCAGCTGGGAATGACCTGGTTGGGAGCGTCCACCAGCTCATCCGTAAGATATGGTTAGAGGAAAGCATGCCCAAGGAGTGGAGTCTCAGCATCCTATGCCCGATCCACAAGAAAGGAGACCCCTCTGATTGCGCCAACTATAGAGAAATGAGTCTCCTTAACATCGCCTACAAAACCTTCTCTGCCGATTTGTATGAACGCCTGAAGCCTTTTGTAAATAAGCTGATAGGTCCTTATCAGTGCGGATTCAGGCCAGGGAAGTCCACCATCGACCAAATCTTCACACTACGGCAGATACTGGAGAAAACCAATGAATTTCAAGTCGACACTCACCACCTATTTGTCGACTTCAAAGCCGCATACGACAGCGTAATCAGAGATGAGCTATACAACGCTATATCTACCTTTGACATACCTGCTAAGCTCGTCAGACTATGCAGGATGACTTTGGAGAATGCTCGCTGCTCCATCCGAATCGGTGAATACCTTACCGATAGTTTTGATGTCAAAAAAGGATTTAGGCAGGGCGATGCGCTGTCGTGTGATTTCTTCAACATCATATTGGAAATGATTGTGCAAAAATCACTGGCCAATGCAAGAGGCACAATCTATTTCAAATCCTCGCAACTCCTTGCATACGCCGAGGACCTTGACATAATAGGTAGATCACAGCGAGATGTCAATGAGGCGTTTGCGAGTATTGATATGGAGGCGGCGAAAATTGGTTTGGCGGTAAACGAGGGCAAAACTAAATATATGCTGTCATCAAAAAAGGACGCTCACCACCGACGTCTTGGCCAGAACGTTTGTATAGGCAGATATAAGCTCGAGGTAGTTAAGGACTTCGTCTACCTGGAACAACGACATCAGTTCCGAAATCAAACGCAGAATCACTCTTGCCAATCGCTGTTTCTTTGGGCTCAGGAGGCAGTTGAGTAATAGAGCCCTCTCCCGAACGACAAAGTTGACTCTATATAAGACCCTTATCATACCGGTCCTGTTGTACGGCGCAGAAGCATGGACACTATCAAAAGCGGATGAGGAGGCCCTTGGTCGGTTCGAGGGAGAGATTTTGCGCGTGATTTCAGGGCCTATAAACGCGGACGGGGGATGGAGGAGAAGATTCAACCACGAACTTTACGGGCAGTACAGCGACATGAGCCTAGTCAGGCGTCTACGAATTCAACGCCTAAGATGGCTAGGCCATGTAGAGCGAATGGACACCACAGCTCCAGCCCGGAGAGTCTTTGAATCCAACCCCGAGGAACGATGAAGCAGAGGACGGCCGCACTTAAGATGACGTACACTTGTGGAAGGGGACCTCAGCCAACTGGGTGTGCGGCAATGGAAAAGGCTAGCGAAAGATCGTGCTAAATGGAGGGGCATGTTGGCTGAGGCCCAGGTTCACCCCGAACTGTAGCGCCCACTAAGAAGAAGATTTTACTTACATGATAAAATATATATCGTACGACATGCGAATTGGCAAGTCATAATTTATACACCTTAATACATTTACTCGTATAGGTCTAGCAATTCTTCAAGTGAGGTTGAGACTCGGCCTTATAGTCAGCATTGCAGCTGTCTTGATTCAAAAAAATATCAAGTCAACGGACAAACCTTCACTTTTTCATTCTCCTCCCCCTGTTATCGCATCTGCATAGCTAGGGTAAACTTATGCCAAAACTTCGTCCAGATCCTTGGTTAAATATTGTCCTTGAAAGCTTATCAGAGCTCTCAGTTTCTCAAGCATCTATAGTTCCAAGCCTGCAGATATTTGCATACTCATCTACATATCTGAGCATAACTTCATTGGAACATTTATATATAAAGCCCTATCAAAAGCAAGCATATGGTTCGTTTAGATAAATGAAGAGACACTACAGCTCTTCCATATGCCTATGCCGGATTATATGGAAATTAGGCAAAGTGTCACTAAACACCGTGAGGTATTACACATAGTACAACAGAAGGTGATACAGGCGCAAAGCAAGATATAGGAATCGATCCCTTTTATGTCGAAAGGAATACATTTGCTTAATGTTATCTATTCGATGACGGAATACATTATCCTTTTAAAGGCATTGACACATGTCGATGCATATTTAACTCTGAAGTGGAATCGACACCTTTTGGACGGGTATGCTTACGGAATAGCCGAAGTGAAATTGAATTAGTTTTGTTTCGGCTAAGGGTTAGATGTTTATGAGGGTAAGACCTTAATGAATTCAGCAATGGAAATGCCTAGCGTTTTGGTGCTTCCGTGTTTATATAATATAACAAATTACTGCTCGGCATGGGCTCGGACATACAAGGTAAAGTTGTTGATTGCTCTCCACCTGGCGAGATGCCAACGATCCCTGTTTAAATGCCCGGGTCAAGTTGACATACGGCTTCCTCGTGGCGCCCTCTGGATAGCCTCTTCAACAACCGTTGGGAGGTGAACAAACGTATGCAGCGAAAAAAACCCCGACCAGAATGGCGGTTGCGCGGCGGGCTAACAATCCGCCCACGTAAAGAACCTAAAAGTTATGAATGAGCAAGATGCCTCGGATACACGGACGGATACTCGACGACGACAATGCACGAAAAAGGAACACGGTTTGCGAGTATGCTCCTGGAATGTCAGAACCCTGTACACTCCCGGAGCTGCTCATAAACTAGAAGGAATCCTCACGCAGTACAAGGCGGATATTTCTGCGGTCCAGGAAATACGCTGGATAGGAAACGGTATGATTAGGAAGAAAAATTGCGACATTTATTACAGCTGTCACAAAAGGTTGCACTTACTGGGATGCGGATTTGTCGTGGGAAAGCGGTTAAGGTCGAAGGTCATCGACTTTAAACCTATAAGTGATCGCCTGGCTGTGATCCGCATCAGAGGCAGATTTTATAACATCAGCCTTATATGTGCACACGCCCCTACCGACGAGGCTGAAGACCCTATCAAGGAGGACTTCTATGACCTCCTGGACAACGCCTACGGAGCTTGTCCGGAGTACGATGTAAAAATCGTGCTCGGGGACTTCAACGCCAAAATCGGTAAGGAGAACACCCTTGGCGGAGTGATCGGAAAGCACAGCCTCCACGATACAACAACAGATAACGGCTTCCGACTCGCTGACTTTGCGACAGCTCGTAATGCGGTGATAAGTAGCACAAGATTCCCTCGCAAGCGAATCCACACATCAACCTGGCGATCTCCGGACGGTCGAACCGCCAACCAAATCGACCATGTGCTCATTGACGCAAGGCACTCGTCAAACATCCTGGATGTGCGAACATTCAGAGGGGCAAATGTCGACTCTGACCACTTCCTCGTAGCAGCAAGATTCAGAGCTCGACTGTCCAATGTCAGAAAGCTGCACCAGCCCATCAGGAGGAGGTTCGACATTGGGCGCCTGAGCACACCGGAGGTTGCCAGAGTCTACAGGGAGCAGCTGAGCGAAAAACTCAACGGTATGCCTACGTCGAACACAAATGCCAATAATATGTGGCTGCATTGCCGCTCAGCCATTCAGGAAGTAGCCGAAACCACCTTAGGATACCTTCCACCCCCGACAAGAAACCCGTGGTATGATGGCGAGTGTGAGCAGAAAAAGGCAGCAACCGACGAGGCGTACCAAAAGGCGCTGCAGAGGAAAACCAGGGCAGCGCAAGAAGAGTACCGAGCCAGAAGAAGGGAGGAGAAAAAACTACTGCGACAAAAGAAAAGAATCTTTGCAGCCTCCTAGCTCAAGGATATGGAGGAGTCTAGGGATAGACATAAAACACGAGCCTTTTACAAGAAAGCCAAAGGCCTTGCAGGAGGTTTCAAAAAGGGCACCCAGGCTCTTCGAAACTGCGAGGGAAATCTTGTCACCGACCCGCAGGGAATAGTGGATGTATTTAAGCCGCATTTCCAGCAGCTGCTTAACGAGCATGACCAAGAGAGAGTGGTAGGGACCGAGGAAATCCCAACTCCAACCGCTGGAGTTGTCCTCCCACCCAGCATCGAAGAAGTCGGCACAGCTATTCAGATGCTGAAGAATAACAAGGCCACAAGCTCAGATGGCTTGCCATCGGAGCTCTTAAAGGCTGGCGGCGATGTCCTGGTAGGGAGCATGCACCAGATCATCTGCAGACTTTGGGAAGATGAAAGCATGCCCGACGACTGGAATACCGGCTCTATTTGCCCCTCCACAAAAAAAGGCGATCCTACCTCTTGCAAGAACTATAGAGGTATATCCCTGCTCAATGTCGCATACAAGATCCTGTCAAGCGTATTGTGTGAACGTCTAAAACCATTTTGCACCGCACTAATCGGTAGCTACCAGTGCGGCTTCCGGCCCGGGAAATCAACTATAGACCAAATGTTCACACTTCGACAAATCCTGGAAAAGACCAACGAGTTTCGAATCGATACACACCACCCTTTCATTGATTGCAAAGCCGCATACGACAGCATTAATCGTGAAGAACTGTTTGGGGCGATGGCCGAATCCGGGATTCCGGGAAAACTGATCCAGTTGTGTCGCGTCACGCTAAAAAATACGCGATGCACCGTGCAACTCGGTTCTAGGACTTTGGACCCGTTTGAAACATGCACCGGAGATGCGCTGTCATGTGACTTCTTCAACCTGGTGCTGGAGCAGATAGTACGACGTGCAGGCGTCAATAGGGAAGGCACTATCTTCTACAAGTCCGTCGAGCTGCTAGGATACGCGGATGATATCGACATCATCGCGTGTTCTCGCCGTGGCATTGTGGAAGCATTCACGGCGATTGAAGAACAGGCGAAACGAGTTGGTCTTAAGATCAATGAGGACAAAACGAAATACATGCTGTCAAGCAAAAACCAATCCGTCGCTCACCACCTGGGACAAAATATAACAATTGACAGCTACAATTTGGAGGTAGTTAAGGAATTCGTCTACCTCGGGGCAAACGTAAATTCCACAAATGACACCACAGTGGAGATCCGGCATAGAATCGCCCTTGGCAACCGCTGCTTGTCCAAACAACTGGGGTCAAAACTCCTCACTCGAAAGACCAAAGTCATGCTTTACAAAACGCTCATTCTGCCAGTCTTGCTGTACGGAGCCGAAAGCTGGACGATAAGCACGACAGCGGAGCTGATTTTGGGTTCTTTCGAAAGAAAAATTCTGCGCCGGATATTTGGTCCTGTCTGTGAGGAAGGTGAATGGAGAAGAAGACACAAGATGTGGATGTAGTCCGGAAGGCAAGGATTCGTCGACTACACTCGCTCGGCCACATCGAGCGCATGGACATCAACGATCGAGCTAAGAGTGTCTTCGACTCCGAGCCTCCTGGTTCGAGAAGAAGAGGAAGACCGAACCTCCGGTATAAAGACCAAGTAATCGCGGATGTAAGACATCTTGGTCTTGACAAGTGGAAGCAGCGTACGCGGGACCATCAAGGATGGAAGGCAGCTATAGCTCAGGCTCAGATCCTCCATGGATCGCTGGCCTGATAAGTAAGTAAGTAAGTTGTTCACAACTATGAGAACGCGTTGTCGGTCATTCGGTCATCATAGTCTCTTTTGAAGATTTTCACGCCTTTTATACACAAAGTATACCCGTACCGTTCAAAATTTAAAAATGAAACATTCGCCCTCTTATTGAAGTTTAATATCTATCCGCCCTTATTGGAAAACCTTCCTAGTCGTATGCATAAACGTTAAGGAAAGCGTTACACTTCTTTCATAAATATCTGATTCGGAACTTGCAGATACTCGTATCTCACGTGAGACAAAGCACACATTCCAAGGCATACACAAGCATCTGCCGGATTACGCTATCAGGTAGATTATTCCGCAGGAGTTCATCTATCAAAGTCGGGAGTTTCGCGTCAGTAATGTTACGAGCTTTTTACGAACACCTAATATCTGTTTGTCGTAAAAGCGCCTACTCGTAGAATCGTCTGCAGGCTAAAAGGAATTTATTACTTCTCCTGAGACGTATTTCATGATAAATAAAACATGCAGATACATTCTATTTTCTTCTCGATATACAAAAATGTGTACATCTTTCATCATGCTACTTTCGAAATAGCAATAAAAGGCTGACACCTTGCTTTGAAGAAACATCCATAAATTTTTAATTAAATTTTTCGAAAGATACGACCAAATGTCTGTTAGATTGAGAGGATTAGTTACACGCAATCGATCTGCTTTTGAACGATTTTTTTTTTCTTTCTCAAATAGTTTCATTTAACTCAACTCTGTCAAATGCTTTCAAAATATCAAGTGCGACTACTTTGCCTGGTGGAGCGAGCGATTCCACTTCTCGGTGAGATATACCATCAAATCACCCGTGGATCCGTTGCTGATGCTGTGAAGTATTCTGTATTAACCCTGAGCCAATTAGCCCTGAGCCAAGCTCTAAAACTACCGGGTCATTGCAGCGTCTTTCAGGCGGAATTGTTGGCAATAAAGCATGCTCTGTCTTGGCTTTAATATCTACTACGGATATTCGAATTCTTTCTCATGGACAGTCAAGCAGCCTTGAAATCGCTGGAGTCCTATGTGTACAACTCAAAAACAACCCTTGACTGTCGCCTATCCCTTAACGAGATGGCAGAACAGTTTAACATACAATTCCTATGGGTACCGGGACACAGCAACATCTCAGGCAACGAAAGGGCCGACACGCTCTACAAAAGCATTGGTGTCATTAAAGCATTTAAACTAGGGGCAAGTTCCGAATGATTTCTTCAGAAGCTGCCTATACGAAGAGGAGGTCGAATCCAAAAAAACAAAAGTGCAAGATTTTGCAAAGGCTCTCTATCTGTACTTAAGTGCGGGCATTGGGCCGCGCTTTACACTATAGTGCATACGGTACCTTACTTACTTACTTCTTAATTATCAGGCCAGCGATCCATGGAGGATCTGAGCCTGAGCTATAGCTGCCTTCCATCCTTGACGGTCCCGCGCACGCTGCTTCCACTTGTCAAGACCAAGATGTCTTACATCCGCGATTACTTGGTCTTTATACCGGAGGTTCGGTCTTCCTCTTCTTCTCGAACCAGGAGGCTCGGAGTCGAAGACCCTCTTAGCTGGAGCGTTGATGTCCATGCGCTCGATGTGGCCGAACCAGTGTAGTCGACGGATCCTTGCCTACCCGGACTACATCCACATCTTGGTACAGCTCGTAGAGTTCGCGGTTGTGTCTTCTTCTCCATTCACCTTCCTCACAGACAGGACCAAATATCCGGCGTAGAATTTTTCTTTCGAAAGAACCCAAAATCAGCTCCGCCGTCCTGCTTATCGTCCAGCTTTCGGCTCCGTACAGCAAGACTGGCAGAATGAGCGTTTTGTAAAGCATGACTTTGGTCTTTCGAGTGGGGAGTTTTGCCTCCAGGTGTTTGGACAAGCCGAAGTAGCAGCGGTTGCCAAGGGCGATTCTATGCCGGATCTCCACTGTGGTGTCATTTGTGGAATTTACGTTTGCCCCGAGGTAGACAAACTCCTTAACTACCTCGAAATTGTAGTTGTCAATTGTTATATTTTGTCCCAGGTGGTGAGCGTTTCGCCTGTTCTTCAATCGCCGTGAATGCTTCCACAATACCACGGCGAGAATACGCGATGATGTCGATATCATCCGCGTATCCTAGCAGCTCGACGGACGCGTAGAAGATAGTGCCTTCCCTATTGACGCCTGCACGTCGTAGTATCTGCTCCAGCACCAGGTTGAAGAAGTCACATGACAGCGCATCTCCGGTGCATGTTTCAAACGGGTCCAAAGTCCTAGAACCGAGTTGCACGGTGCATCGTGTATTTTTTAGCGTGGCGCGACACAACTGGATCAGTTTTTCCGGGATCCCGAATTCGGCCATCGCCCGAAACAGTTCTTCACGATGAATGCTGTCGTATGCGGCTTTGAAATCGATGAAAGGGTGGTGTGTATCGATTCGAAACTCGTTGGTCTTTTCCAGGATTTGTCGAAGTGTGAAAATTTGATCTATAGTCGATTTACCGGGCCGGAAGCCGCACTGGTAGCTGCCGATTAGTGCGGTGCAAAATGGTTTTAGACGTTCACACTATACGCCGGGCAGGATCTTGTATACGACATTGAGCAGGGATATACCTCTATAGTTCTTGCAAGAGGTAGGATCGCCGTTTTTGTGGATGGGGCAAATAGAGCTGGTATTCCAGTCGTGGCATGCTTTCGTCTTCCCAAATTCTGCAGATGATCTGGTGCATGCTCCCTACCAGAACATTGCCGCCAGCCTTGAAGAGCTCTGATGGCAAGCCATCTGAGCCTGCGGCCTTGTTGTTATTCAGCTTCTGAATAGCTGTGCCGACTTGTTCGATGCTGGCTGGGAGGACTACTTCAGCGGCTGGAGTTGGGATTTCCTCAGTCCCTACCACACTCTCTTGGTCATGCTCGTTAAGCAGCTGCTGGAAGTGCTGCTTAAATACATCCGCTATTCCCTGCGGGTCGGTGACAAGATTACCCTCTCAGTTTCGAAGAGCCAGGGTGCCCTTTTTGAAGCCTCCTGCAAGACCTTTGGCTTTCTTGTAAAAGGCTCGTATTTTATGTTTATCCCTAAACTCCTCGATATCCTTGAGCTAGGGGGCTGCACAGATTCTTTTCTTTTGTCGCAGTAGTTTTTTCTCCTCCCTTCTTCTGGCTCGGTACTCTTCTTGCGCTGCCCTGGTTTTCCTTTGCAGCGCCTTTTGGTACGCCTCGTCGGTTGCTGCCTTTTTCTGCTCACACTCGCCATCATATCACGGGTTTCTTGTCGGGGGTGGTAGGTATCCTAAGGTGGTTTCGGCTACTTCCTGAATGGCTGAGCGGCAATGCAGCCACATATTATTGGCATTTGTGTTCGACGTAGGCATACCGGCATACGGTACCTATACTCTGTTATTTGACTACTAAGCGTCATGCTTATACGAAATGTAGCTGCCCCGAGATTATGTAATGGGACGAGACTTCGTGTCACACAACTTGGCCGCAATATCATTAGCGCCACTGTCTTAACCGGCGTAGGAAAGGGTGAAAGTGTAATGATCCCACGACTCCCAATAATTCCCACAGACCTCCCGTTCCAGTTTAAAGGCCTACGATTTCCTCTAAAGCTTAGTTTCGCTATGACCAGTAACAAAGCGCAAGGTCAAACATTAAAGGTGGCTGGGGTGAACTTAGAAAAGCCGTGCTTTTCCCATGGACAATTGTATGTAGCATGTTCGCGTGTATCCAGTGCCCAGAATCTTTACATTCTATCCCCAAATGGAAAGACAAATAATATCGTCTACAGTAGCGTATTAAAATAACATTCTGTTCCGAGTTCTCTTCTGTCTTCTAAATCAGGAAAGGGGAACCATGTTACCCCGAATTTAACGCGAGCGAAGCCGCGGGCAAAAGCTAGCTTAAGATACAAACTTGAGGGAGAGTTTGCAATCAAAACCTAAACAAACAAACAAGAAAGAAAAGAAGACATTTAATCAATGGAGCTCACGGTGCGATTACATGTTCCCACTCGCATTAGGATTCAGCGGAACAGCGAACGCAGGACTCGTATATCCTTTTAACACTATCCCATTAATAATGAAGTTGTTCAAGGGATTCTATTGTATAATTCTGTACAAGTGCTTACACATACATATGTACGTAAGTGTTTATACGCGCACGTACGAACACACATTACCAGAGCAGTTGTTGAATTATGTAAGTTGTGTAGGGAACATGCCATTTTCGCGAATGACTTCCCTTGAACTTAATATGAGGAGGACATATCTTCATGTATTGAATGTCCCTATCTGTAATATATGTACATATACATATGTAGGTGGAGCACAGATAACGTTTATGAGACGGGGTGAGAATGGTTTCCCTAATACCTGTGCTTACCTTAATGTTTTTGATTCGCATTTCGGTAGCACAATGTTGTATCTTAACTCTCAGCTACATAGGTACATATCATCTTTAAATTGCTTTGAACGACCAATTGCCCTGCGAGAAGGAGTAAACCCCTAGGGATATAAACTTATTGATATTCTTCACCGATATCGACTTGAGATTTCGAACAGCAGCGAAACAGTTGAATGATGCATATATAAAACATATCCAATAGATACTTTTCTGTTGACATAAAAATACACCAGAATCCACCGACAGAGCGTAACTAAATCTCTAATGAGCAGAGGTTGTTTCGAAGTGTGCACTTTAATAGGACAACTGTATTACTACCTTAAAGATGTAGGTAAAGGTAGCCAAGGGCCCTTGGGCAAATCAAATAACAGGGCCCTGCTGCTATCTAAACTGGTTAGGTTTTATCAAGTAAAGTAAGTACTTTGAAAATGCTAAGCTACTTTATCATCAGGTCTTTTTCGTGCACTGCAAGGCAGGTAATGGATGGCAAAGGACTAACAAAGGCCTCGTACGTGTAGCATCTATCCGATGGATGCTGGCCTGCTAAAAAGGGAGAAGATCCACTGCAGTCGAACATTTTGACTACCTATGTACCTTCTCGTGGTGCCATATGGCTGTTCTTTGCGAGCTGGCAAAACTTAGTCTGCTGTACAAGTACTCTGGTTGTTGTGTCTGCATGATACCGTGCAGAAGGATAAGTGTTCTGAACTTAATGAGATTATCGGGAGCTTTCGATAATACTGGCTATGATTCGATCACCACTGCACTATCCTGCAGGGGTGTAGACCATCCCACTATAGCCGTATTATATCAGCCACATGCGGAGAGGTCTCAGTGACAGTGTCGGCGGTTAGAGGATGCCCACAAGGGGGAGTCCTCTCACCACTGCTTTGGTCGATAGTCATCGACGATCTACTACGCAAGCTAACCACTCGGGGCTATGAGGTCATTGGATATGCTGATGACCTAGTAGTTATTGTTACGGGCAAGTGCGAGATCACTGCCTGTGAGCGCATGCAGCTTGCGCTCCAATTTATCTCTGACTGGTGTGGCAGAGAGGGTTTATCTATTAACCCGAATAAGACGATCTTAGTCACATTTACAAAGAGGAGAAAGGTACAACCCTGCTCAATCTTACTAAATGGCACACGCATATGATTTTCAGAGGAAGTAAAGTATCTAGGTATTGACCTAGACCGTAGACTCAACTGGAACTCCAATATGAGAAATAAACTCATGAAAACGACTAAGGCTATGTGGGCCTGTCGACGCACCTGCGGTAAAACCTGGGGACTTAAACCTAAGGTAGTCCACTGGCTATATACCGCGATAGTTAGACTCATCGTCACCTACGGGTCCACCGTTAAGCTTCAACGCCTTCAGAGACTAGCGTGTCTCGGCATCACAGGCGCTATGCCAACCTGCCCCACGGCAGCCCAAGAAGCACTCATTGGACTCACTCCACTGCACCTTTTTATCAAAAAGATGGCATTACGCAGTGCAATCAGAATCCTCTGCTCGGAAACAAATATGCCATGTAGACCCGCAGGCCACATGTCCATATTACAACACCTTCCCGAACTGGATATGATTACTACAGTCTCGGACGCACTGCCACACACCTTCACCTTTGACAAGAGATTTGAGATATTGATCCCAAACCGCTCAGCATGGGAAAACAATGATCCCCTGCTAAATGTCAAAGGCCTTAGGTAGTACACGGATGGCTCCAAGATGGCTTCCGGCGTTGGCGCCGGCATCTTTGGACCAAAACGCAAAATCTCGAAGGCACTGGGAATAAGTCCCAGCATCTTCCAAGCAGAGCTGCATGCCATCCTAACATGCGTAAATCAAAATCTTGAGACTGGCATCAGAGGAGTAACCATCAACATACTCTCTGATAGCCAAGCAGCGCTTAAAGCGCTGGGTTCGTACAGCACGAACTCAAGAACCGTCAAGGAATGCCATGACGCCCTACAAGACCTCGCCAAAAGAAACAATGTTAAACTTTGGTGGGTGCCAGGCCATAAAGGTATCAAGGGCAATGAAATTGCCGACCAACTTGCCAGGAAGGGCTTCTATGACAAGTATATAGGTCCGGAACCATTCTGCGGCATTTCCGCGTCTAAGATAAATTACTTCTTAGACAAGTGGGAAAAATTACAACACCTATCCTTTTGGAACGGCGTGCGGGGACTCCGTCAATCTAAACGACTTATACGACCCCTGAACAAGCACCCTATTGACATACTCAAACTCAATAGGATGGATATCAGAAGACTAGTCAGCTATCTAACGGGATACTGCGGTCTGAGATATCATCTAAACAAAATTAGTCTCTCGTCTGAAACTGAGTGTCGGCTCTGTCTTGAGGACGATGAGACGGCAGAACACATACTGTGTGAGTGTGCTGCTCTCTGCCATCTTAGGAAGCGTATCCTTCTCAGTGAAGTTATGACTGAGGGGATCACCCTGGCTCCTACGAGAAGCATTCTCAACTTCATTGTGCAGGTGGAGAGGCTACTCGGCTAAATCGGCTAGCAGGCCCAATAGATCTGCAAAGGTCGCAGTGCCGCATTGCTATTGATAGCACTAGCCCTATATATATATATAAAAAAAAAAAATAATGAGATTATCGAAGGTAAGGCCCATTATCTGCAGGGAGTAAGAAGATATGTGGTCAATAGAACGCTTTTTTAAGACATATCTCGCTAGGCTATTGTATGTGACATTTAATTTACGCTTAGTGTTGTAGTCGACATCACAAAAAACCTCGCAACCATACAATAGGATAGGTAATAAAAGGGATTTAACAAGTAACATCCTAGTTTTAGTAGGTAAGGAAGCTTGTGTGGACCATAAGAGTTGGATACCATTGTATACCTTTCCGATTGTAGCTGCAACATGATCCGTCCAGGTGAGCGTGTCGTTGAAGACTAACCCCAGATTTCTAGCCTTGTGGACATATTCAATTGTTGACTGTCCTAACAAAATCGGAGGAAAACTGGATGTATCTAATTGGTGTTTATAGATACACAGAGTCTTTGACTTTGACGGGTTAAGCGACAAGTTGTGTTTAAGAGCCCACTGCTGGATGACCTCTAGATCTTCATTTATTGGCTGAATAGAGCTACTAATCATATCCAACGGGCAGCGCATGAATAATTGGACATCATCAGCAAACATGTGGACCGTAGAATTTAGTGTAAGCTGTGGGAGTTCATTCACATAAATAGAAAACAATATGGGGCCGAGAATAGAGCCCTGTGGAACTCCGGTAGGTACCCCAAGAAATGATGACCTTGTGTTTCCTACGGTCACGCACTGCTGTCGGTCCGTTAAGTAGGAATGCAGGAGCTTGACAGACTGATATGAAAATCGAAACGTATGCAACAGCTTCTGACAGAGAAGAGAATGGTCCACCGTATCGAAAGCTTTTGAGAAGTCCAACAACGTTAAAAACGTAGGACTGTTAGCGTCCAGACCATTGCGAATGTCATCGACAACAAGTAGCAGTGCAGTCTTACAACTTTTTTTTGCGCGAAAGCCGGATTGAGCGGAACCCAAAAGGTTATTGTTGATAAGATGTGTTTGCATTTGTTTTGGGATCGTCTTCTCAAATGCTTTAGATAAGAACTAGCTAGTCCTGTTTTGCAACTCAGGTATAGGAATTATCTTAGCCCTTTTCCACGAGGAGGGGTAATCACAAGTCGTTAATATTTGATTAAAAATATGACTTATATGTTTAAGAAGGAAAGGGAGAATAAGCTTTATAAATTTAGGATTTATTTCATCCAAACCAATCGCATTCGATTTAACCGAAAGCAATGCTTCTACAACATCCTCGTCCGTTAAGCGAACAAAATTCAAATCGGTTACGCTGTCGTTAGCTTGGTTATCCTGATTATTGGGCCACGGATAATTATGATTTTGTGTTGACGGTACAGCAACGGACACAAACTGCGAATTGAGAATGTTACAGTCAGTATCAGCGGGAGCACCTGATCGCTGCTTCCCATTACTTAATTTGCGCAGCTTTTGCCAAAGCACTTTTCCAGTCTGTATTTCCGGGTTCAGGAAATGTTCGTAAGCTCGCCGTTTTTTAATGCTAACCTGGGTAAGGAAAGCATCTTTGCATGCATCGGCAAACATAGCCTACTTGACACCACATCCGATAACGGACACGGGGTGATTGATCTTGCTACGGGGCGCCTACAGATATCACGAACGCAGCGGAGTAGAGTAAGAATACAAAGTTATGACGTCGGAAAGCTACTATGGCCAGAAACCGGTCGTGCTTTTACCGATCGCGTCTCCCTTATGCTCTCCAATACACCTCAATCCTCCACGCTATCAATAGAACAGCAGTGGAGCCTTTGCAAACAAGCCCTGAAAAGCTCTGCAACCGAAGTTTTGGGCTTCAAGGCTCCACCACGAAGAAACACCTGGTTCGATGACGAGCCTCTCTGCATAAAAGAACAAGAGCAGCTCGTGAGCTCTACGAGTTAAAGTGTACGAATTAGGCTACTCAGAATGAAGAAGAAAGAACACGAGAAGGGCGCGATTGAGGATTTGGCGAGGTGTTCATGCAGGCGTGATGTTCGAAAGTTTTATCAACAGATAAAGCGAACATGCCAGGGTTATAAAGCCAGAACGGAAGCCTGCAGGGATGAGAACGGACACCTAGTAGTAGAACCGCAGTCGATGCTGGGAATATGGAAAAACCACTTCTGCATACTGTACAACGGCGATGTTAGTCAATATGCCGCTGTCAGGCAGAATGATCCATTTCTAACCGATGAAGTCCGCAGAGAATTCCGTCCCCGTGACCTCGACGAAGCTAAGATTGCCAAATCGAAGCTCAAGTCGAATAAAGCTGCTGGCGCAGACGGACTGTCTGCTGGGCTCTTCAAGGCAGCTGAGGATGACCTCGTTGGGTGCATGCACCAGCTCATGTGTAAGATATTGGCAGAGGAAAGCATGCCCGGGGAATGGAGTCTAAGCATCGTATGCCCGATCCACAAGAAAGGAGACCCCTCCGATTGCGCCAACTATAGAGGAATAAGTCTCCTTAACATCGCCTACAAAACCTTCTCTGCCGTTTTGTATAAACGCCTGAAGCCTTTTGTATATAAGCTGATAGGTCCTTAGCAGTGCGGATTCAGGCCAGGGAAGTCCCCCATCGACCAAATTTTCACACTTTGGCAGATCCTGGAAAAAACCAATGAATTTCAAGTCGACACTCACCACCTATTTGTCGACTTAAAAGCCGCATACGACAGCGTAATCAGAGACGAGCTATACAACGCTATGTCTACCTTTGACATACCTGCTAAGCTCGTCAGACTATGCAGGGTGACTTTGGAGAATGCTCACTGCTCCATCCGAATCGGTGAACACCTTACCGATAGTGTTAGATGTCAAAAAAGGATTTAGGCAGGGCGATGCGCTGTCGTGTGATTTCTTCAACATCATATTAGAAATGATGCAAAAATCACTGGCCAATACAAGAGGCACAATCTATTTCAAATCCTCGCAACTCCTTGCATACGCCGATGATATTGACATAATAGGTAGATCACAGCGAGATGTCAATGAGGCGTTCGCGAGTATTGAGATGGAGGCGGCGAAAATTGGCTTGGCAGTAAACGAGGGCAAAACTAAATGTATTCATCAACGACATCGTTCCCGAAATCAAACTCAGAATCAATTTTGCCCATCGCTGTGTCTTTGGGCTCAGAAGGCAATTGAGCAATAGAGCCCTTTCCCGAACGACAAAGTTGACTCTGTATAAGACCCTTATCATCCCGGTTCTGCTGTACGGCGCAGGAGTATGGACACTATCAAGAGCGGGTGAGGAGGCCCTTGGTCGGTTCGAGAGAAAGATTTTGCACGCAATTTTCGGGCCTATAAACGCAGACGGTGGATGGAGGAAAAGATTCAACCACGAACTTTACGGGCTGTACAGCGACATGAGTCTAGTCGGGCCCCTATGGACTGAACGCCCAATATGGCTGGGCCATATGGGCCACAGTTCCAGCCCGGAGAGTATTTGAATCCAACCCCGAGGGACGAAGAAGCAGAGGACGGTCGCACTTAAGATGACGCACACAGATGGAAGGGGACCTCAGCCAACTGAGTGTGCGGCAATGGAAAAAGCTAGCAAAAGATCGTGCTAGTTAAAGGGGCTTGTTGTCAAATTGACAATACTGCCAACCTACACGAAGAATTTAGGGGAATTCCCTAAGTATGAATTTCGAATTTCTCACAACTGAATTGCCATGATTAAAGTCGGGTTGCAACCTGTCATATTTACTTTGAAAATGGGAGAAAGCCCCCTGAGCTTGAGGGCCCCGCGGCACTGCCCCGCCTAGCCCCTAGGTAGCTATGCCGCTGTCAGTACCTATGGCTAGAAGCAACATTTAATTTGGTAATGGAGCCCAGAGGGAAGCTAGTGGTCGTTGAGGAAGTCTGTTTTTCGATGTACATAAGTATGTACGTGGGCCTTAAGTAAATTATCTATGTAAGTCGAGACAGAAAGCATTTTATAATTAACTAGCTGGCCCGGCGGACTTTATACCGCCTAACGTCACTCAATTGTTTTGCCTAACCGGAACCCCTTCACTAACACTTAAACTTTATGGTATGGTATTTAAGTTCAAATTGACTTTTATGTAAGTATTATATACCGGGACTTAATTGAGTCTCTTATTGTTGACGACTTTATGTTATGCCCTAAACTTATGGGAATAGTTGGATGCAAAAAAGTATGTTACGAATCTTTTATTTTTTTTTTTCTTTTTAGGAAATTTTTTAAATTTCGACAACACATTCAGCGATTCATTTTTATATTTTTATATTATAGACAGAAAAGACAATATATATATATTGTTTTATATATATTTTTTTTTTAAGACAATTTTTTAAATTTTTCTCTCCGTAAGAACCATCCTCGTACATCAAGGAATATTATAAAAAAAGAATTAGCGAAATCGGTCCAGCGGTTCTCGAGATTTGCGCTTAGCAACACATTTAGCGATTCATTTTTATATTATAGAATTACTTTCCTATAAAAAATATTCTTTTCAAACTGTGAGCAAGTGGCGAGTGTGAGCAGAAAAAGGCAGCAACCGACGAGGCGTACCAAAAGGCGCTGCAAAGGAAAACCAGGGCAGCGCAAGAAGAGTACCGAGCCAGAAGAAGGGAGGGGAAAAAACTACTGCGACAAAAGAAAAGAATCTTCGCAGCCTCCCAGCTCAAGGATATCGAGGAGTCTAGGGATAGACATAAAACACGAGCCTTTTACAAGAAAGACAGGAGGCTTTAAAAAGGGCACCCAGGCTCTTCGAAACTGCGAGGGTAACTTGTCACCGACCCGCATGGAACAGTGGATGTATCTAAGCAGCATTTCCAGCAGCTGCTTAACGAGCATGACCAAGAGAGAGTGGTAGGGACCGAGGAAATCCCAACTCCAACCGCTGGAGTTGTCCTCCCACCCAGCATCGAAGAAGTCGGCACAGCTATTTAGATGCTGAAGAATAACAAGGCCACAAGCCTCTGATGGCTTGCCATCAGAGCTTTTCAAGGCTGGCGGCGATGTTCTGGTAGGGAGCATGCACCAAATCGTCTGCAGAATTTGGGAAGATGAAAGCATACCCGATGACTGGAATACCAGCTCTATATGCCCCATCCACAAAAAAGGCGATCCTACCTCTTGCAAGAACTATAGAGGTATATCACTGCTCAATGTCGCATACAAGATCCTGTCCAGCGTATTGTGTGAACGTCTAAAGCTATTTTGCACCGCACTAATCGGCAGCTACCAGTGCAGCCTCCTGCCCGGCAAATCGACACACTTCGACAAATCCTGGAAAAGACCAACGAGTTTCGAATCGATACACACCATGTTTTCATCGATTTCAAGGCCGCATACGACAGCATTCATCGTGAAGAACTATTTGGGGCGATGGCCGAATGCGGGATCCCGGTAAAACTGATCCAGTTGTGTCGCGCCACCCTAAAAAACACGCGATGCACCGTGCAACTCGGTTCTAGGACCTCGGAACCATTCGAAACATGCACCGGATTTCGGCAAGGAGATGCGCTGTCATGTGACTTCTTCAACCTGGTGCTGGAGCAGATAGTGCGACGGGCAGGCGTCAACAGGGAAGGCACTATCTTTTACAAGTCCGTCTAGCTGCTAGGATACGCGGATGATATCGACATCATCGCGTGTTCTCGCCGTGGCATTGTGGAAGCATTCACGGCGATTGAAGAACAGGCGAAACGAATTGGTCTTAAGATCAATGAGGACAAAACGAAATACATGCTGTCAAGCAAAAGCCAATCCGTCGCTCACCACCTGGGACAAAACATAACAATTAACAGCTACAATTTCGAGGTAGTTAAGGAGTTTGTCTACCTCGGGGCAAACGTAAATTCCACAAATGACACCACAGTGGAGATCCGGCATAGAATCGCCCTTATCAACCGCTGCTACTTCGGCTTGTCGAAAAAACTGGGGTCAAAATTCCTCACTCGAAAGACCAAAGTCATGCTTTACAAAACGCTCATACTACCAGTCTTGCTGTACGGAGTCGAAAACTGAACGATAAGCAGGATGGTGGAGCTGATTTTGGGTTATTTCGAAAGTAAAATTCTGCGTCGGATATTTGGTCCTGTCGGTGAGGAAGGTGAATGGAGAAGAAGACACAACCGCGAACTCTACGAGCTGTACCAAGATGTGGATGTGGTCCGGAAGGCAAGGATCCGTCGACTACACTGGCTCGGCCACATCGAGCGCATGGACAGACACAAATGCTCCTGCTAAGAGGGTCTTCGACTCCGAGCCTCCTGGTTCGAGAAGAAGAGGAAGACCGAACCTCCGGTATAAAGACCAATTAATCGCGGATGTAAGACATCTTGGTCTTGATAACTGGAAGCAGCGTGCCCGGGACCGTCAAGGATGGAAGGCAGCTATAACTCAGGCTCAGATCCTCCATGGATCGCTGGCCTGATAAGTAAGTAAGTAAGTAAGAGCAGGTGTATTCAGGAACTTCTAAGTGTAGTTTGCGAGACAATTTGACAGGATTCCTGAGATGCAGTATCACGATAATTGGAGGAAAACTATCTACAAGTAATGAGATACTGCCGATATACATACTTTTCTAATATCTTTGCAATATATGTACATAGGTATCTCACAAACGTTCCCGAGCATTAGTTAAAATTGAATAAAGTTCAAATGTCAAAAGATTAAAATCTGCGATAAAAGGATTTCTTAATGGCGTCAAAAGTTTTTCATCCATTCCAGGAATAGACTATTGTATTCCGAAGATAAGCGGACCGAACTAGGAGCAAAACCTTTTCTCCCCGTTTGGTTCGAGGGAAAAATCGATCCGTAATCACATTAAATATGAGTGGCGGGGGTAAAAACCTCAATCACCAGCCACTGAATGACGAACAATGGGAAGGAACTCTGCCCAATAAGTTGTCATTCCGATAATTGATCAAATTTTTCTTCCATTCAGCTCTGAATGTTCGGTATACTTTTCCCCAGGACATGATATCATTAACAAGTTAATGGACTTTGTCCTTACATATATGTACGTGGATAGGAGTATGTTCATATGTCGGTACTATTAGGTATGGCTGGCGAGCTCGGAGTCGTATAGTAGCCGGAAACACAAGAGAAGAACCGGAAAGGGTTCGCATTCATATCAGTCTTGACAGGAACATGGCCCTAGTTATGAGGCCATATTTGATGCACATGCTTAGCACGGGTAATTAGGAATCGAACAATGTATTGGAAAAGGAGATTTCTTATTTCAGATTCCTTCGTTGATAGACAGCAGGCTATCAGGGATTAGATGTGAACTTACAGAACCATATCTAACGGAAAAGAGGTCAATTAAATTGTTTATTCTTGTGCTTGTGGTCGTGTTTATTTTTATGGCGGACTACATGGAGTGAAGGAGGACACAGAATATGACATTGTTCAGAAAATAATTTAAATATTTGGAGTGTTTAGTTGTGGACTGTAACAGGACACGATGAAATCTTCTTCTTCTTAACGGGCGCTATAGTTCGGGGTGAACCTGGGCCTCAACCAATAAGCCCCTCCAACTAGCACGATATTTTGCTAGCCTTCTCCATTGCCGCATACCCAGTTGGCTGAGGTCCACTTTCACCTGTGTGTGTGCCATCTTAAGTGCGGCCGTCCTATGTTTCTTCGTCTCTCGGGGTTGGATTCAAAGATTCTCTGGGCTGGAGCTGTGGTGTCCATTAGCTCTACATGGCCTTGCGATCTTAGGCGTTGAACCGTAGACGGCTGACTAAACTCATGTCGCTGTACAGCCCGTAAAGCTCGTGATTGAATATTTTCCGCCATCCCCCGTCTGCGTTTACAGGCCCGAAAATCACGCAAAATCTTTCTCTCGAACCGTCCAAGGTCCTTCTCGTCCGCTTTTGATAGTGTCCATGCCTCTGCGCTGTACAGCAGTACCGGGATAATAAGGGTTTTATATACATACATAGAGTCAACTTTGTCGTTCGGGAGAGGGCTCTATTACTCAATTGCCTTCTGCGCCCAAAGAAACAGCGATTGGCAAGAGTGATTCTGCGTTTGTTTTCCGAACTGATGTCGTTGTTCCAGGTCACTGCGGAGCCAAGGTAGACGAAGTCCTTAACTACCTCGAACTCATATCTGTCAATACAAATGTTCCGGCCAAGACGTCGGTGGTGAGCGTCCTTTCTTGCTGAATATATTTAGTTTTGCCCTCGTTTACTGCCAAACCAATTTCCGACGCCTCCATCTCAATACTCGCAAACGCCTCACTGACATCTCGCTCTGATCTACCTATTATGTCAATATCGTCGGCGTATGCAAGGAGTTGAGGATTTGAAATCAATCACAATCATTTCTAATATGATGTTGACGAAATCACACGACAGCGTATCGCCCTGCCTAAATCCTTTTTTGACATCAAAACTATCAGCCAGGTGTTCACCGATTCGCAAGGAGCAGCGAGCATTCTGCAAATTCATCCTACATAGTCTGACGAGTATAGCAGGAATGTCAAAGTTAGACATGGCGTTGTATAGCTCGGCTTTAATTACGCTGTCGTATGCGACTTTGAAGTCGACAAATAGGTGGTGAGTGTCGACTTGAAATTCATCGGTTTTTTCCAGGATCTGCCTTAGTGTGAAGATTTGGTCGATGGTGGATTTCTCTTGCCTGAAGCCGCGCTGATAGGGACCTATCAGCTTATTTACAAAAGGCTTCAGGCGCTCACACAAAACGGCAGTGAATTTTTGTAGGCGATGTTAAGGAGACTTATTCCTCTATAGCTGGCGCAGTTAGAGGGGATCGTGGATGTGGATGTGGATCGTGCATTCGATGCTGAGACTTCATTCCTCGGGCATGCTTTTCTCTGGCCATATCTTACAGATGAGCTGGTGAATGCTCCTAACCAGGTCATCCCCAGCTGCCTTGAAGAGCTCAGCAGACAGTCCGTCTGCGCCAGTAGCCTTATTCGACTTGAGTTTCGATATGGCAACCTTAACTTCGTCGATGTCAGGGGGACGGAATTCTCTGCGATCTTCGTCATTAAAAAATGGATCATTCTGTCGGACAGCGGTATATTGAATAAAATCGCCGTTATATAATCTGCAGAAGCGGTTTTTCCAAATTCTCAGCATTGACTGTGATTCTACTACTAGGTCCGTTCTCATCCCTGCAGGCTTTAAAAAACTTGGCATGTTCGCTTTATCTGTTGTTAAAACTTTCGAACCTCACGGCTGCGGTAACACCTCTCCAAATCCTCAATCGCGCGCTTCACGTGCCCTTTCTTCTTTCTCCTAAGAGGCTTATGCTCCTCCCTTCTTTTTAACTCGTAGGCTTTAAATGCCTCCTGCTTCGCTGTGTGAAGCCTCCTACACTCTTCATCGAACCAGGTGTTTCTTCGTGGTTCAGCCTTGAAGCCCAGTACGTTTCCGACGTCATATCTTTGTACTCTTACTCTACTCCGCTGCGTTCGTGATATCCGTAGTCGCATCATGGCTTATACGAGGTAGTGGTCCGAGTCGATGTTGGTTTCTCGGAAAGTTCGAACATCAAGAATAGTGGAGGAGTGTTTGACGTCGATCGCGATGTGATCAGTCTGGTTAGTGATTGATTGATCTGGTGACCGCCAGGTGCCATTGTGTATATCGAGATGAAGGAGATTTCGCCCCGTGGTAAGATCAATCAGCCTGTGTCCGTTGCCGGATGTGGTGTCGTGTAGGCTGTGTCTGCCAATGACTCGTTCAAAGAAGCTTTTCTAACCCAGCTTAGCACTGAAGTCTCCTAGTACAATTTTGATGTCATAGCTGTGACATTGGGCACACGTTTTGTCTAGGAGATCGTAGAACTCATCTTTGTCTGCCGTGAGGGCGTGGACGCAGATCAGGCTGATGTTAAAAAATGTAGCCTTGATACGGATCATTATGAGGCGTTCGCTCACATGCCGAAAGCTTTGGACTTTTTGCCTTAGTCCATTTCGAACAACAAGTCCGCATCCGAACAATCGTTGTCCTCTCTCCCTATAGCAGTCGCCGTAGTAAATGTCGCAGTTGTTCATCTGGTCCATTCCATCCCATTTCCTGGATGGCGGTTATGTCCACTTTATAGCGGTCTAGGCCGTCCGCAAGTTGTTCGGCTGCACGTGTTCTATTTAGAGACCTAGTATTCCACGTACAGAGCCCAATATCGTTGTCCTTTTTTCGTTTTTTGCAAGGGTCGTCAAAATTAATTCGATCCGTTTTATCCGGGGCTTGTGGTTATGTCGGAGCTTGTATTTTTTTTTTACGGTTACGGCTTGCTAGGCCGAAGGCCACCGACTAATTCTGTTATTTTGGCGCAGGAGGCTCGACATTCGTCCTTCCCTTTCTGTAATCTCCATAGGAAATCTCCAGATGGCACCACGAGGAGGTGAGGATTGGACGTACTGAAAGTGCCGTAGGATGTTCGTCTGCGGTGGCTTTTCTCGCTTTTTAACAGTCCAGCATCCGTCGGTTAGATGCTACCCCTATGAGGCCTTTATTAGTCCTTTACCATCCGAATTAAATGAGTTACTGGACGGGAAAGCAGGTTCAAACTTTTAGATTAATGTTAATGGCAGTTGTATTGTGCGTTCTTGTTGCAATTTAATTGGTAAACAAACCCTTTCTCTCTCTTTCTCCCTTTCAGAGACCAGCGCGTCTCGGCATTACAGGCGCTATGCCAACCTGCCCCACTGCAGCCTGAGAAGCACTGATTGGACTCACTCCACTGCACCTTTTTATCAAAAAGGTGGCATTACACAGTGCAATCAGAATTTTTTGCTCGGGAACAAATGTACCATGTCGACCCGAGAGTCGCATGTCCATCTTACAACACCTTTCCGAGCCGGATATGATTACCACGGTCTCGGGCGCATTGCCACACGCCTTCACTTTTGACAAGATATTTGAGATATTGATCCCAAATCGCTTAGCACGGGAAACCACTGATCCCTTGCTTAATGTCAAAGGTCTTAGGTGCTATACGGATGGCTCCAAGATGGCTTCTGGCGATGGCGTTGGCAGCTTTGTCCAAATCGCAAGATCTTGAAGGCCCTGGGAATGACTCCTAGCGTCTTTCAAGCAGAATTGCATGCCATCCTAATATGCGTTAACCTTAATCTAGAGACTGGCATAAGAGCATCATCAACATACTTTCTGATGGCCAAGCAGCGCTCAAAGCGCTGGCTTCGTACAGTACGAACTCAAAAACCGTCAAGGAATGCCATGATGCCCTACAGTACCTCGCCAAAAGAAACAATGTCAAACTCTGGTGAGTGCCATGGCACAAAGGTATTAAGGACAATGAAATTGCCGATCAACTCGCCAGGAAAGGTTCCAACGATAAATATATAGGTCCAGAACCATTCTCCGGTATTCCCAAGTCTAAGACCAATTTCTTCTTAGACAAGTGGGAAAAATCGCAACACCTCTCCTTTTGGAACAGCGTTCGGGGACTCCGTCAATCGAAACGACTTATACGGCCCCTGAACAAACACTCTAGTGACATACTCAAACTTAATACTTACTTACTTACTTAACGGGCGCTACAGTTCGGGGTGAACCTGGGCCTCAACCAACATGCCTCTCCACCTAGCACGATCTTTCGCTAGTCTTTTCCAATGCCGCACGCCCAGTTGGTTGAGGTCCCCTTCCACCTGTGCGCGCCACCTTAGGTGCGGCCGTCCTCTATTTCTTCGTCCCTCGGGGTTGGATTCAAAGACTCTACGGGCTGGAGCTGTGGTGTCCATTCGCTCTACATGGCCTAGCCATCTTAGGCGTTGGATCCGTAGACGCCTGACCAGACTCATGTCGCTGTACAACCCGTACAGTTCGTGATTGAATCTTCTCCTCCAACCCTCCTCTGTGTTTATGGGACCGAAAATCGAACGCAGAATCTTTCTCTCGAAACGACCAAGGATTTCCTCATCCGCTTTAGATAAAGTCCATGTTTCTGCGCCGTATAACAGGACCGGGATAATTAAGGTCTTATATAAGGTCAACTTGGTCGTACGAGAGAGGGCTCTACTTCTCAGTTGCCTCTTGAGCCCAAAGAAGCAGCGGTTGGCAAGAGTAATTCTGCGCTTGATTTCGAAACTGGTGTCGTTGTTCCAAGTCACCGCGGAGCCGAGGTATATGAAGTCCTTAACTACCTCGAACTTATATCTGCCAATATGCACGTTCTGTCCAAGACGTCGGTGGTAAATGTCCTTTTTCGATGACAGCATATATTTAGTTTTGCCCTCGTTTACTGCCAAACCAATTTCCGCCGCCTCCATCTCAATACTCGCAAACGCCTCATTGACATCTCTCTGTGATCTACCTATTATGTCAATATAGTCGGCGTATGCAAGGAGTTGCGAGGATTTGAAATAGATTGTGCCTCTTGTATTGGCCAGTGATTTTGGCACAATCATTTCCAATATGATGTTGAAGAAATCACACGACAGCGCATCGCCCTGCCTAAATCCTTTTTTGACATCAAAACTATCGGTAAGGTGTTCACCGATTCGGATGGAGCAGCGAGCATTCTCCAAAGTCTTCTTGCATAGTCTGACGAGTTTAGCAGGTATGTCAAAGGTAGAGATAGCGTTGTATAGCTCATCTCTAATTACACTGTCGTATGCGGCTTTGAAGTCGACAAATAGGTGGTGAGTGTCGACTTGAAATTCATTGGTTTTCTCCAGTATCTGCCGTAGTGTGAAGATTTGGTCGATGGTGGACTTCCCTGGCCTGAATCCGCATTGATAAGGACCTATCAGCTTATTTACAAAAGGCTTCAGGCGTTCATACAAAACGGCAGCGAAGATCTTGTATGCGACATTAAGGAGACTTATTCCTCTATAGTTGGCGCAGTCAAAGGGATCTCCTTTTTTGTGGATCGGGCAAACAATGCTGAGACTCCATTCCTCGGGCATGCTTTCCTCTGACCATATCTTACAGATGAGCCGGTGCATGCTCCTAACCAGCTCACCCCCAGCCGCTTTGAAGAGCTCAGCAGACAGTCCATCTGCGCCAGCAGCTTTATTCGACTTGAGTTTCGACATGGCAATCTCAACTTCGTCGAGGTCAGGGAGACGGAATTCTCTGCGATCTTCGTCGTTAAAAAATGGATCATTCTGCCTGACGGCGGTATGTTGGTTGTCATCGCCGTTATACAGTCTGCAGAAGTGGTTTTTCCAAATTCTCAGCATCGACTGCGATTCTACTACTAGGTGTCCGTTCTCATCCTTACAGGCCTCCGTTCGGGCTTTATAGCCTTGAGACATTCGTTTTATCCGCTGATAAAATCTTCGAACGTCGTGCCTGCAGTAGCACCTCTCCAAGTTTTCAATCGCCCGCTTCTTGTGCTCTTTCTTTTTTCTCTTGAGAAGCTTATCTTCCTCCCTTCTCTTAAGCTCGTAGAGGTCACGAGCCGCTCTTGTTTTTTTGTGTAGTGAGGCTTTGTATGCCTCCTGCTTTTCCGCATGAATCCTTCTACACTCGTCATCGAACCAGGTGTTTCGTCGTGGTGGAGCTTTAAGGCCCAGCACTTCCGTTGCTGTGCTCTTCAGGGCTTGTTTGCACAGGCTCCATTGTTGCTCTACTGACTGAGTGGAGGATTGAGGTGTATCGGAGAGCTTAAGGGAGACGCGGTTGGCAAAAGCACTGGCGATCTCCGGCGATAGTAGCTTTCCGACGTCATAGCTTGGTGTTCTAACTCTACTCCGCGGTGTTCGTGTTATGCGCTGACGTATCTTGGCTACTACAAGATAGTGGTCTGAATCGATGTTCGCTCCTCGGAAAGTGCGAACATCAAGAATAGTGGAGGAGTGTCTGACGTCAATCGCGATGTGGTCAATCTGGTTGGTGACTGATTGATCTGGCGACCGCCAGGTGCCTTTGTGTATATCGAGGTGGGAAAATCGTGTGCTGGCTACAAGAAGATTTCGCCCCGTTGCAAGGTCGATCAGCCTATGTCCGTTATCGGATGTGGTGTCATGTAGGCTGTGTTTGCCGATGACCCGCTCAAAGATGCTTTCTTTACCCAGCTTAGCGTTAAAATCTCCTAGAATGGTTTTGGTATCATAGCTGGGGCATTTGGTATATGTTCTGTCTAGGAGATCAAAGAAATCATCTTTGATTGAGTCATCCTTGTCTTCCGTGGGGGCATGGACGCATATGAGGCTGATATATGATATATTAATAATGTGGGTATATTCTGATACCCACAGAAGACTAGTCAGCTACCTGGAGGGACACTGTGGTCTAAGATATCATCTTAACAAAATCAGCCTCTCGTCTGAAACTGAGTGTCGAAACTTGAGGACGAAGAGACGGCTGAACATATACTGTGTAAGTGTGCTGCTCCTTGCCATCGTAGGAAGCGAAGTGAAGTTATGACTCCTGAGGGGATCAACTCGGCTCCTACAAGAAGCATTCTCAACTTCAATATTTAAGTGGAGAAGCTCCTCAGATAATCCAAAGATCCAAAGGTCGCAGTGCCAAATGCTAATTGATAGCACTAGCCCACACAGGAACACAGCCATATGAATTGGTCTAACGAAAATTACCATCTATGGTTTGGGATCCGCAAACGTTCCTCGTAATTCTTACTAGAGTTTCTGATGATAACAGTAAGAAAAGCCGAGCTGATGCGAGCTTGCTTATTTATTTGCTTTGGTGGCGCTACAGTCCATGATGAACCTGGGCCTCAACCAACAAGCGTCTCCAGTTGGCACAGTCTTTGGCTAGCTGTTTCCAGCGCCGCATGCCCAGTATTCCATTAAAAAAAACGGGACCGTAGATAGAGCGCAACATTTTCCTCTCGAAACGACCAAAGACATCTCCATCCGCTTTTGTTAAGGTCGAAGCCTCTGCACCGCAAAGTAGGACTGGGATTAATAAGGTTTCGTACAGCGCAACTTTGGTTTTCCGAGAGAGGGCTCTACTACCCAATTGCAGCGCTGGTGTTGTTGTCGCCGGTCATCAGTGAGCCAAGGTAGACGAATCCTTGACCACTTCAAAGTTACATATATCTGCCCATGGTGCCGTTCTGGCCCTTACGGCGGTGTTGCCCGTATCTTTTTTAGTAAAGCAGATATTTGGTTTTACCTTCATTAACCTTGAGACCCATCTTAGCCGCTTCTACCTCAATGCTTACAAAGGCTGTGTCCGTCCAAGCACATCAATGTCGTCGGCGTGCGCAAGCAATTACGTAGACTTGAAATAAATCGTACCTCTTGTCTTGGCCAGTGACTTGCACGATCTTATCCCGCACGATGTTGAAAAAGGTTGCATGACAGCGCGTCACCTTAATGGAGCAGCGAGAGTTCTCCATTGTCATCCTGCACAGTCGGACGAGTTTGGCAGGGATGTTAAAACATGGCATGGCTTTGTATAGCTCGTCTCTATACACGCTGCCATACGTGACCTTGAAATCGACGAAAAGGTGGTGAGTGTCAATTTGGTATTCCTGGGTCTTCTCCAAGATCTGCCGTAGCGTAAACATTTGGTCTATTGTGGATTTACCTGGCCTGAAACCACAGGCCAGTTGGCGCAGTTATAGGGGTCTCCTTTCTTATGGACCGGGCAAACGATGCTGAGATTCCATTCGTTGGGCATGCTTTCCTTGCAAATGAGATGGTGCCTGCACCTTACCAGCTCATCGCAAGCCGCCTTAAAAAGTTCAGCAGACAGGTCGCAGTCTTGATATCGCTAATTTGACTTCATCTTGGTCGTGTGGACGGAATTCCATTACATCGTGGTCCATTACGAACGGATCGTTCGTAATGCAGGCCTCTGCTCTGGCTTTGTAACCATGGCATGTTCGTTTTACCTTATTGTAAAACTTCCGGGCGTCATTCCTGCGAAAGCTTCTTTCCATCTCCTCGATCTCACGCTTTCCGTATTCTCCTTTGTTTCTTCTGAGAAGCGTGTGTTCCTTTGTTCTCTTCTGCTCATAGATTTCGCGAACAGCTCTGGTCCGTCGTTGCAGCGTGGCTTTATATGCCTCTTGTTTCGCTGTACGGGCTTGTTCGCATTATTCAACGAAACAGGGTTGTCTAGGTGGTGGCGGTTTGAAATCCGGCCCTTCTGAGGCAGCGTCTCTGACGGCGCTCCGGCAATGCGCCCATTCCTGCTCTATTGTTTGTGCTGCTGTGGGCGGATTATGAGAGAGCAGGAAGGAGACACGATCGGCAAAGTTTCTGGTAGTCTCTTGGGATTGTAGCTTTCCGACGTCAAACTTACGTTGTCCTACTCAACTCCTAGGCATTCTTGATATCCTCATTCGTACCTTGGTTATGACAAGGTAGTGGTCCGAGTCGATGTTGGCTTCTCGGAAAGTTCGTACGTCGAGAATGTTGGAGGATTATCTGGCGTCGATCATAATGTGATCAATCTGGCTGGTGGTTGATTGATCAGGACCGCCAGGTACCCTTGTGGATGTTGAGATGGGGGAATTGTGTACTTGTTACGCCCACTTAGGGCCACTCGGAGGCTGTGTGTCAACTTGGATTGAGCAGGGACAGAGATCGAAGTTGGTGTTTGCTGTGTTAAACACGATCAGCTTCTTTGCTCTGTTTGATCGCTCCCTCCCTGCCGTGAGGGATAGAAAAGAAAACGGCAGAAGAAAAGTGGTACACCGATTCTTTCTTCTTCTCGTCTATACAAATAGTAAGCGCCACCAACGTTTCTTTAGCGTACTCAAACCTTTGGCAACCCAACTTTTCTTCCAACTACGACATAGGTATAGAGCATTTTTCTTTACAGCCTCCGAAGATTATAGTGGCACGAAGCTCAGTACGTGCCACAAGCTTATCAGGTCTCGATTATGCTGTGAATTGCTAGTAATATGTTGTTGATAGTGATGTTAACAGGGGGAAAGCCACCAGTTGACACCTTTGGTTTGGCTATGTTATGCTGGTAGCAATGCCACTATTCGGAAAGCGCGAGTCTAGCACCTCCAGGGACTTTAGCAAACATCACCAAAAATACGCTTAATAAACACCCAATTATCTTTAAACACAGCCCAATATGACTCACTGCAGTTAATCTAGGAAAAACAATGGATTAAGGGAGGCATTTTGGCATAAAATAGTTCCCGTACGATCCTCTAGCATGTTTACTTACTTACTTAGGTGGCGCTACAGTCCGTGGTGAACCTGGGCCTCAACCAACAAGCGTCTCCAGCCGGCACGGTCTTTGGCCAGCTGTTTCCAGTGCCGCACGCCCAGTTGGTTGAGGTCCCTTTCCACCTGCGTGCGCCACCGCTGAGGCGGCCGTCCTCTGCCGCGCCTTCCTTCCGGAGTGGATTCGAAGACTTTTCGGGTCGGAGCTGTATCTTCCATGCGCTCTACATGGCCTAGCCACCTTAGACGCTGTATCCGTAGACGTCGTACCAGGCCGATGTCGCTGTACAACCCGTACAGCTCTTCGTTATATCTTCTCCTCCATACACCGTTTGAACAAACGGGACCGTAGATAGTGCGCAGAATTTTCCTCTCGAAACGACCAAGGGCATCTTCATCCGCTTTTGTTAAGGTCCAAGCCTCTGCGCCGTAAAGGAGGACTGGGATGATCAAGGTCTTATATAGTGTCACCTTGGTTTTCCGAGAGAGGGCTCTACTTCTCAATTGCCTCTTGAGCCCAAAGAAACAGCGGTTGGCAAGAGTGATTCTGCGTTTTATCTCAGCGCTGGTGTTGTTGTCGCTGGTAATCAGTGAGCCAAGGTAGACGAATTCCTTGACCACTTCAAAGTTATATCCGCCCATGGTGACGTTCTGGCCAATACGTCGGTGTTGTCCGTCTCTTTTAGATGAAAGCAGATATTTGGTTTTACCCTCATTAACCTTGAGACCCATCTTAGCCGCTTCTACCTCAATGCTCACGAAAGCCTCATTGACGTCTTGCTGTTTTCGTCCAATTACGTCAATATCGTCGGCGTACGCAAGCAATTGCGTAGACTTGAAATAGATCGTACCTCTTGTGTTGGCCAGTGACTCTTGCACAATCTTTTCAAGCACGATGTTGAAACAGTTGCACGACAGCGCGTCGCCCTGCCTAAATCCTTTTTTAACATCAAGGTTTGCTCATTACCGACCTTAATGGAGCAACGAGAATTCTCCATTGTCATCCTGCACAGTCGGACGAGTTTGAAAGGGATGTTAAAACTAGACATGGCTTTGTACAGCTCGTCTCTATATACGCTGTCATACGCGGCCTTGAAATCGACGAAGAGGTAGTGAGTGTCGATTTGGTATTCCTTCTGGTCTTCTCCATCTGCCGTAGCGTAAATATTTGGTCTATTGTGGATTTACCTGGCCTGAAACCACACTGATAAGAGCCGATCAGGTTATCCACAAACGGTTTCAGGCGTTCCCACAATACGGCAGAGAAGATCTTATATGCGATGTTAAGGAGACTTATTCCCCTATAGTTGGCGCAGTTATAGGGGTCTCCTTTCTTATGTACCGGGCAAACGATGCTGAGATTCCATTCGTCGGGCTTGCTTTCCTCCGACCATACCTTGCAGATGAGATGGTGCATGCACCTTACCAGGTCATCTCCAGCCGCCTTAAAAAGCTCAGCAGACAGGCCGTCTGCGCCAGCGGCTTTATTAGACTTAAGTCTTGATATAGCTATTTTGACTTCGTCTAGGTCAGGTGGACTGAATTCTGTTACATTGTCGTCCATTACGAATGGCTCGTTCTGCCTGACAGCGGTATCTTGTCTATCATGGCCGTTATACAGTCTGCAGAAGTGGTCTTTCCAAATCCTCAGCATCGACTGCGACTCTACTACCAGTTCCCCATTTTCATCCCTGCAGGCCGCCGCTCTGGCTTTGTAGCCATGGCATGTTCGTCTTACCTTATTGTAAAACTTACGGGCGTCATTCCTGCGGAAGCATCTCTCCATCTAATCTATCTCACGCTTTCCGTGCTCTCTCTTCTTACTTCTGAAAAGCGTTTGTTCCTCTCTTCTCTTCTGCTCATAGATTTCGCGAGCAGCTCTCGTCCGTCGTTGCAGCATGGCTTTATATGACTCTTGTTTTGCCTCATGGGCTTGTTCGCATTGTTCATCGAACCAGGGGTTTCTAGGTGGTGGCGGTTTGAAACCCAGCACCTCTGAGGCAGCGTCTTTGACGGCGCTCTGGCAATGCGCCCATTCCTGCTCTATTGTTTGTGCTGCTGTGGGCGGATTATGAGAGAGCAGGAAGGAGATACGATCGGCAAAGTTTCTGGTAGTCTCTTGGGATTGTAGCTTTCCGACGTCAAACTTACGTAGTTCTACTCAACTCCTAAGCATTCTTGACATCCATCCTCATGCGTACCTTGGCTACAACAAGGTAGTGGTCCGAGTCGACGTTGGCCCCGCGGAAGGTTCGTACGTCGAGAATACTGGAGGAGTGTCTGTCGTCGATCGCAATGTGATCAATCTGGTTTTGATTTATCAAAAGACCGCCAGGTACCCTTGTGGATGTTGAGATGGGGGAATCGCCCCATTAGGAAATTGATTAGCCTACGTCCGTTGTCGGATGTGGTGTTACGGAGGCTATGCTTTCCTATGATCGACTCAAATATGTCCTCTTTGCCCAGTTTTGCATTAAAATCTCCTAGAACTGTTTTTGTGTCGCAGCTGGGCCATTTGGCATAGGTTGTGTCTAGGAGATCGTAGAATTCTTCTTTTAGTCGATCGTCCTTTTCTTCCGTTGGGGCGTGATTAAGCTATCTTAATAGGCGTTCGCTTGTATCCCGGAAGCTTAAGACTTTTTGTCGGAGTCTTCCTCTAATAACGAATCCGCACCCGAATAGGCGCTGTTTGTTCTCCTTGTAGCAGTTCCCGTAGTAGATGTCGCAGTTTTTCATCCGTTTTTTGCCTGGTCCATCCCATCGCACTTCTTGGAGTGCGGTTATATCTGCTTTATAGCAGTTGAGGGTTTGCTCCAATTGATCGCCTGCACCCGGTCTGTTAAGGGACCTCACATTCCAGGTGCAGACTCTCAAGTCCGTTAGTCGTTTGCAGGGGTCGTCAGCTTTGTATCCGTCCGTATCCGAGGCTTGTTGTCGTTTCGGAACAAGTGGGTTTTTACGTGATAGGGATGTTACTCCTAAGCACAACCCCCAACCTGGATGGCCAGGTTCCTCTCTCCCCAGGAACAAGGGTTGGGTCGCTGCACACATTGGTTCACTACCTGGCGGGTGCCAGGGTAGCTGTCCAGGGGGGCCACGCCGAGGCTGTGTGTCAACTTGGATTGAACAGGGACAGAGATCGAAGCTGGCGTTTGCCATGTTAAACGCAATCAACTTCTTTGCTCTGTTTGCTCGCTCCCTCCCTCCCTCAGCATGTTTGCAAGATGAAAAAATGACTACCATGATACAGGCCTTAATTGGCCCCTTAGTGGCTATATCCTTTGATAAGAGTAAAGCTGATTTCGCATTTCACCTGTTTCCGTTCTCCCATAATCCGATATGACTTATAAGCACATTTGCAAAAAACATTTGACCTAAGCACATCAAAAATCTCTGATTTCCTCCTTAACCTTCCTCTCCAAGTGTATCGCCGGATGCGTACTCGTATAAAGAAATATGAGAGATACTTCCCGTTGATTCCAAGCCATGCTCAGTTACAGTGTATAATAAATACATAAAAGGTAATCCTAGTGAGGGAAGGATAATGCCTCAATGGGCTATTGGGCATTCTCATTGTAAGGATTTCCATTCAATAGTACTGAAGTATATTTGGTACCATGATGTTTCTCCTTGTCGGATAACAACATGCAGCAGTCATTCAAGCTCGTTAAACACGAGCTGTTGCGTGCGAATATTCACGTAGTTGACTCAATATTGTATTGTCCAGTTCAGTCCTCTTCAGATGGACGCAGAATGTATGTGATTTCAGTGACCGACCACAAATCCCACCATAAAGGACGCTGCATGGGTCAACACGTGCAAAACTTCTGTCAGACAACGACAGAAGCCCAAGTGGAGGATCGATTGATTTTAATAGAAAACAGCTCTGGCATGTGTCATCAGCGATTTGCTGTACCTGTCACTTATCAGGAACTCTTTGCAAATAAATTCAAGGTTATGTCCTTCAGGGAGGAAAAAATGTCACCTTTATTGAAAAAGGTACTTTAAAGCTCGCTGAGTGTTGAACTTGTTCTCCTACTTCATTCCGGTGCACGAAATATTATTAATTTTAATACTAAACAACACTTCTTTGTTAATCAGGTACCTATACTGAGGCCAAGAGCTGATGGGCATACTTCTTCTTCTTCTCCTTCTTTGATGGCGCTACAGTTCGGGGTGAACCAGGGCCTCAACCAACAAGCCTCTCCAGCCGGCCCGATCTTTGGCCAGCCGCATTCAGTGCCGCACGCCCAGTTGGTTGAGATCCCCTTCCACCTGTGCGCGCCACCTTAAATGCGGTCGTCCTCTGCTGCGTCGTCCTTCGGGGTTGGAGTCGAAGACTCTTCGGGCCGAAGCGTTGATGTCCATTCGCTCTACATGGCCTAGCCATCTTAGACGTTGGATCCGAAGACGTCTAACCAGGCCGATGTCGCTGTACAGCCCGTACAGTTCTTGGTTGAATCTCCTCCTCCATTCTCCGTTTACACAAACGATACCAAAGATTGCACGCAAAATTTTCCTCTCGAACCGTCCAAGAGCCTCTTCATCCGCTTTTGATAAGATCCAAAACGCCCATAACGTTTTGTAGAGGGAAACCTTAGTTTTTCGAAAGAGGGCTCTACTACTCAATTGCCTCTTGAGGCCGAAGAAGCGGCGATTGGCAAGAGTTATTCTGCGTTTTATCTCAGCGCTGGTGTCGTTGCTGTTTGTCACTATGGAGCCATGGTAGACGAAGTCCTTGACTACTTCAAAAATATAGCTGCCGAATGTGACGTTCTGACCAAGACGTCGGTGTTGTGCCTCTTTCTTGGATGACAGCATATATTTGGTCTTGTCCCCATTTACCCTTAGACCCACCTTCGCCGCTTCTGCTTCAATGCTTGTGAACACCTCATTGACGTCTCGCTTTGTTCGTCCAATAACGTCAATGTCATCTGCGTAGGCAAGCAATTGTGTGAACTTGAAGTAGATCGTACCTCTTGTATTGGCCGCAGAGTCCCGCACAATCTTTTCAAGAATAATGTTGAAGAAATCACATGACAGTGCGTCACCCTGTCTAAAACCTTTTTTAACATCAAAGGGTCGGTTAGTTCACCTTCGACCTTAATGGAGCAGCGAGAGTTCTCCATAGTCATCCTGCACAGTCTGACGAGTTTGGCAGAAATGCTAAAACACGACATGGATCTGTATAGGTCGTCTCTATAAACACTGTCATACGCGGCTTTAAAGTCGACGAAAAGATGGTGCGTGTCGACCTGGAATTCATGGGTCTTCTCCAAGATTTGCCGTAGTGTAAATATTTGTTCTATCGTGGATTTTCCTGGCCTGAAACCACACTGGTAGGAACCTATCAGATTGTCCACGAACGGTTTCAGGTACTTACACAGTACGGCAGAGAGGATCTTGTACGCGATGTTCAGGCGGCTTATCCCTCTGTGATTGGCGCAGTCATAGGGGTCTCCTTTCTATGGCAAACGATACTGAGATTCCATTCATCGGGCATGCGTTCTTCCGACCATATCTTGCAGATGAGTTGGTGCATGTTCCTAACCAGCTCATCGCCAGCTGCTTTAAACAGCTCCGCGGGGAATCCGTCTGCTCCAGCAGCTTTATAAGACTTAAGTTTCGATATTACTATCTTAACATCGTCTAGGTCGGGTGGACGGGATTCTCCTTCGTCTTCGTCCATTGTGAATGGTTCGCTCTGCCTGACGGCGGCATTTTGACTATCATCGCCGTTATACAGTCTGCAGAAGTGGTCCTTCCACAATCTCAGCATCGACTGTGACTCCACTACTAGTTGTCCGTGCTCATCCCTGCAGGCTTCTGCTCTGGCTTTATAGCCTTGGCGTGTTCGTTTTACTTTCTGGTAAAATTTTCGAACGTCCTTCCTGCAGTAACATCTCTCCATCTCCTGGATCTCGCGCTTCTCGTGCTCCTTCTTTTTCCTTCTCAGAAGCGCATGCTCCTCCCTCCTTTTCTGTTCATAGAGCTCGCGGGCAGCTCTCGTCCGTCGATGCAATGCGGTCTTGTATGCAATCTGTTTCTCTACATGGGCCTATCTGCACTCACCATCAAACCAGGGGTTTCTCGACGGTGGTGGCTCGAAACCGGGTATATCTGAGGCGGCCTCTCTAATGGCTTTCTGACAACGACTCCATTGCTGTTCTATGGTTTCTGCAGATTGCATCGGGACCTGAGAGAGCTTGAGGGAGACTTGATCGGCGAAGGTTCTGGCGGTCTCCTGCGATTGCAGCTTTCCGACGTTAAATTTTGGTGTTCTTACTCGAGGATGAATTTCGGTTGACCATATACTGTGAGTGTTATGCCTGCAGCAGTACGTCTGGTCACTTTCCATTCTCAACAGCGTTGCATATTTTTTGGCGGTATAGAAACTACTTTTTCTTGGCTATGAAGCGAATTTGAACCATAAACCTTCCGCTCGGCGGTCGATGATGTTAACCACTGCACCACGGCCACCCCCTAGGATGTTGGAGGAGTGTCTGCCGTCGATCGCAATATGATCAATTTGGTTGGTTGTCGATTGATCGAAAGACCGCCAGGTCCCCTTATGGATGTTGAGGTGTGGGAATCGTGTACTTGCTACTACCAGTTTATGTCCCGCCATAAAGTCCACTAGCCTTAGTCCGTTTTCTGACGTGGTGTTGTGTAGGCTGTGCTTTCCAATGACCCGTTCAAAGATAGCTTCCTTACCCAGCTTCGCATTGAAATCTCCTAGAACGATTTTGGTGTCATCGCTGGGACATAGATGGGCATACTTAGCAAGGATAAAGCCACCAAGTCTTCTAGAGTCGATTGTCTTGAAAGAACAAGAGAAATGTTGCGGATTTATTCAGGAGAAGTTAAAAAGCCTTGCCGTGAACCTACTCTGGTCATCCTTGGATCCAATTGCAACTTACTGTGATCAATTAGTCACTCAATTAGCTTTTTCTGTGCTTCGTAACTTACTATTGTAGATATCCGAATAAGGCTATTCCAATTGTAGTGCAAATACTATCAAAATCCGTTTTTTCTAAGACGAGAAATGACCTTCACTCTACTGCACAGTATACGTATTCAGTTTAAAGCTCGGTATGATGCTTCCGCACAGTTTAGAGGACCGCTCCTTACATTACAATGGGAGAGGCTGTAATGTTTCCGCATGACAATTCTTTTTATGTTTGTCGACGACTTCTGCTATCTATTGGAGCACTTAGACGCACATACTGGTTCACTGTACTTCAGGCAGACATCTTATATTAATGTATTTTCCCCGCTTTCCGGAGAAAAATTTTGAAGGAGCTTCAATGATGTAGAGCTAAGGGATTCGGCACACACCACGTCGGCCCCAAGGGTGTGCCACCGTGCGCGAGCAAAGCCGGCACAGTCACAGAGAAAATGTTCTGCAGGGTCGTTTTCCTCGCAACATGCAGCACAGGTAACAGGAAGGATTCTCACTGATGCCAAGCACGCAGAGATGCCTAGCAAAGGAGTAATGGCCCATAATGGCTCCTACAAGTCTTCTGCAGTCGATTCTCCTTAAACACAGAAGCAATGCTGCGAAGCTCTCCTCTGAACTCATTCTGGCGAGTTCATCGAGACCTCATTTCCTAAGATCCCAAAGTGGCCTGCAACAAATACAAGCCTTAGTAAATGCACACTACCGACTCTGTTCAGGAAGGACTGGAGTTCATGCACTAATTTGGAGCTAATTAGGGGGTTGGACACAGCTTCGAGTGCAGCTTGGCTGTCGCTGCCGACGCATATGCTTTTTCTACTCCACCTGTGCTTCACAACACAATGCATGGCCATTAGGATTGCGTATATCTCTGATTGGAAGACAGAAGACAGACGCATATTTTCCTAGCGAGAAGTGCAGTAGTATGTTTTCACGCTCAAAGAAGACTCCAGCACCGGACCCCCGCCCAGACCTAGATCCATCCGTGAAAATGCGAAGACTGTCCTTTCCAGGTTCAATATCCAGCCAGAGCCAATCCTGACGCTATGAAAACTCGACTGTGAAATTACGGATTTGAGACGGTAAGTGGTTAACCATGAGCTGACAGAAAGAACGGTGCCGTCATCCACGTAAGCCTGGGCATAGACTCCAGAGGCATTGGGGGCATCAAGCAGAGAGCCGACCATACACCTTAACAGCGGAGACAGGACGCTACCTTGCGGGCAGCCCCTGTTTACGCTGGATTTAACACACTGGTCGGGGCCTGCATTAGTGGTTAATGCCCTGAGCACAAGCAATGCTTTGCTCCGCAAGGCCAGTGCTTCATCTATGCCATGATGTCTGGCAGCGGTGCACATGCTGTCGAGAGTTGTGTTATCAAAAGCTCCCTTAATGTCGATGAAGATGCCCAGCGCGCATTCAATTCTTCCGAGCGCGCGTTTGAAGCCATCGAAGGATTCCACAGCAAATTGGCTTCAGTCGTAACCACGCGCGACGCAATATACGAGCTACAACGAGTTGTTTTCGTCGTTTCAGTTGCAGTTTCCGTTGAAGGAGTGTGCAACGAGCCGATGTCGATCTGATTTCCCGGGAAATGAGTCTAAAACAGTAAACTAAGAGTTTCCGCTTTAGGCTCAGTAAACATCAGATTTTCTGAGTGCATCCAGCTTTGTCGGTTTTTCCCGTTTGAGGACATTAACCAACTTGCTAGTCGCACTCAGAGACTTGATCTCTTCGCAGAAGGTCCTATAAGAATCGTTTTTCGATTTACGAATAAGTTTCTTATATTCTTTCTGCTTCGACGGATACTTGTTCCAGTCATCTTCCAAATTCGATTTGAGGAATCTATTCAGAAGACTTCTGGCTTCCCTGCGAAGATTTTGGCGCTCGGCATACCACCAGGGGATCAGAGGAGGTTTGCTGACAGGACATGTGAGTTCAAAACAACTGGTAATGACGCTATTCATTCCTAATAGTTTATGAGCAGCTCCGGGAGTGTACAGGGTTCTGACATTCCAGGAGCATACGCGCAAATCGTGTTCCTTTTTCGTGCGTTGTCGTCCGTGTATCCGAGGCATCTTGCTCATTCATAACCTTAGGTTTTTTTTACGTGGGCGGATTGTTAGCCTGCCGCACAACCGCCATTCTGGTCGAAAATAGGGTAGACAAGGTCCAATAACACCTGACCCCAATAGTTCAAAACGTTCTATTCTATTATATGCAACCTCACATCCTTTATCTCTGAATATCGTTATGTTAAATGTCAATAGCAGAGTACTATCCCAAACGTTACGATACAAAAGTGAATCATCTTCACGGAATTCAGGCACCGTTCGTGCGTGACAAGATAAATGAAAAACAAAATTCCTGGAATGTTTCGTAAAACTTTGTGTTAATGGAATGCCAAGGCATAAATCCTGTTGTTTAGACACGATAACAGTGGAAAGCCCTTCTAATGCAAATACAATATTTATCGCGCCTCTACTGCGCGGCGCCCGGATGTAATTGACAGATTATCCCCGATAAATATAAATAGATTTTGGGGATGATGTAAAGTTTTCAGTCCTTACCCTGGGCTCAGTTCCGAATAAATATAAAATAAATAAAATATGGGAACTCTGTACTCACTCCAGTGGTACCGAGGCATAAACAATCGATTTTACTATTACGACTCTCTTCTCTTTTGTTTTGTTTTGGAAGCGTATGCTACTTCTGCTGTGCTGGGACGAAAAGCTAAGTGGTACGGCATACATGGTATATGTACATCACGACAACCCCTAGGAAGTGCCACCTGATGCGGGAGGACATGTTCTGCTATGTCGTCCACCTAGCCGCATACAATGCAGGTTTTATTAAAGTGCGGAGGTACGTGGTAAATCTAGTCTTTTGTAGTCAGTTCTCTTTGGGAGGACATTGATGGTAATGTTCTCCGTTAACGATTGGCGGACCTAAAGCCTATTCAGATCTTGAAAAGCATATAATAATCTTTTCAATAACCATGTCCCCATCTCAAGTCGTGTGATTAATAACAGAAGGTGCGAATGGTTCACTCACAAGATCGAATCGCTCATCGTAGATAGGGACAGGGCCTACAAAAGGTGGAAGAAGTACAAAATACTCGAACTCCGTCATGAGTATAGACATATCAGAAACAACGTCAACAGAGAAATCAGAATGGCCAAAAGGATTTTTTACGGGTCCAAGTCTAAACCTGGTTTAAATAGTGCGATTCTGTGGAAGAACATAAGGGAATTAGGTATCGGGAAGCAAAAACCCTCTGTCCCTATGGAGATTGACCCTAATGACTTAAATGTCAAGTTTGCAGCTGCCTCGATTGACTCTGACGCGTTGTGCAATAGAGTTGGCAAAAGGCGCTTATTTGAGGAGACAGATTATGCAACCGCACCTGCCCTACCGCAAAGGTTCTGCTTCCAAGGGATATCTGAACTTGAAGTTCTCAAAGCTTTTCGTTCTATAAAATCGAATGCAATTGGCTTGGATGGTATACACCCGAGGTTTCTAAAACTGATTATCCCTGTGATACTGCCGGTAATAACATATATCTTTAATAAAATCCTAACCTATTCTATCTATCCGGATGCATGGAAACAATCGAAAATCATTCCAATCTTGAAAAGCGCAACCGGTAGAAATAAAGAGTACCGGCCGATCTCTATACTCTCGTTCATATCAAAAGCTTTTGAAAAACTCATGAGCCAACAAATCCATCATTTTCTGAAGGAATTTGGCTTATTATCCACACATCAGTCTGGCTTTAGACCACAACATAGCTGTACCACGGCATTATTAAACCTAGTCGACGACTTTCGATGTAAAATGGATAAAGGCCACGTAACATCTCTAGTATTGCTTGACTTCTCGAAAGCGTTTGATACTGTGCCACACCAAATATTGCTAGCCAAACTCCAAAATAATTTTAACTTTGACTTCACAGCGCTAAAACTACTTAGGAGTTACCTTAGTGGCCGTACTCAAGCAGTTTATGTTAATAAGACACTTTCTAATTTCATAGAAACCAATGCCGGCGTTCCACAAGGATCTATAATGGGGCCACTACTGTTTACGCTATTTAACAACGATTTACCTGCAGTGTTAAATCACTGTAAAATACAAATGTACGCAGACGATGTACAACTGCATCTGAGCTATCCATTGGCACTGGTAAAGAATGCAACTGAACGTTTCAACGCGGATCTGGTTTCCATTGCAGAATTGTCGAAAAATAACAAGCTTACTTTAAATGCTACAAAAAGCCAGGCTATTGTTATTAGTCGATATATTCTAGATACTGCACGCCTACCCCGGCTCTTTGTAGACAGTTCAGCCTTAGCCTACGTTCCTACGGTTAAAAACCTTGGAGTTATCTTTAATCAAAGACTAACGTGGGAAGATCACGTGATCATCACAGTGTCAAAAGTGTACGGGACGCTGCGAGCATTAAACCAAGCAGGAAACTGTCTTCCTTTAAAGACCAAAGCAACGCTAATAAAGACCCTGCTGTTGCCAATTCTTTTATATGCTCACCCAGTTTTTTGTGTTCTTAACAGCTCCAGTAAGCGAATATTCAAAGTAGCGGCCAACAGTGCTGTAAGAAACGTTTACAACCTACGCAGAAGAACACATATATCAGCTCATGTCCATGACTTCCTTGGAATGAGCCTGCGGAATTTCCTCGATTACAAGACACTGACTTTTCTATTTTATTTCTCAAGAAAAATAAAAAACCGGATTACCTTTTCCAAAGACTTCACTTTGCTTCCTCTATCAGAAGCGCAAGTTTTGTCAGTCCAACATTTAGCTTCAGTTCAACTAAAAACCAATTTTTCGTTTATGCTATAGGACTATGGAATTCACTTCCAGTTCACATTAGGAGAATTGCAGACATAAGCGACTTCCACAGACAACTCAAACAACATCTATGCACATAATTTGTAATTTAGGGTACTAGGGTATTAGGGTTCTCTATACTTCTTTTCTTCTCTTGACTCACTTTATTTTTATTTATTTTTTATTTATTTGTTTACTTTTTTTTTATTTATGTTTTCTTGTTAAATTTTATATTTTATTTTATTGTTATAACTTTTCACATTCTAAATTATATAAAATTAAATACTTATCTTTTGTATGTAACACATCACAGATAATAGTATCTAAGTGTTCAACATGTTATTATAAAATAAATACAAATACAAATACAAAATACAAATATCGGAATGTTATATCCTGGAATCCTACCGTCATACAGTACTCTGAGAAGCTCTAATGATTTTAGTTTTCCAACTTTATCTAGAGAAATCTTGAGTCCTTATTTAGCACTGTTACAAACAAAAATGCTCTTTTTCTTTCTGAGCTTCACAACATGGTCCATAGTCCTAGGACTGCATATATCACTTCTTGAACGATAAATGAAGACGTGTTTTACGAATACCCCAGAGGTTCACCACTGGCCAGAAATGAAGCCTTCGGTGAAAATAGAAACTCTTCGGGCTCGAATATCTGGTCAAAACCTCTGATTGTATCGTTACGTCGAATTATGTTGAGGGTTGGGCAACGAACAGGCGGATCTACTAGCTAGGAAAGGCTCTGCTTCACCACTTATGATGCCACGGCCTTTCTGCGGCATACCCATTAGCACCACCAAATGCTGCATAAACAATTGGTTAAGGAACACGACGGATCACTACTGGTTACAAACGGAAGGTAGCAGACAAGCCAAGTTGTTCCTCCCAACTACATCTCTAGAACGAAACAACTCCTCATGCTTTCGAGGAGTCAGATTCGTTTAATCACAAGTTTCCTTACTGGACACTGCCCAGTTAATAAACACCTCAAAACAATGGGCATCATACAAGATGACACTTGCCGAATGTGTAATGAAGGCGAAGAAAGAGCAGAGCACATTTTTTTTTTATATATAGGGCTAGTGCTATCAATAGCAATGCGGCACTGTGACCTTTGCAGATCTATTGTGCCTGCTAGCCGATTTAGCCGAGGAGCCTCTCCACCTCCACAATGAAGTTGAGAATGCCTCTCGTAGGAGCCAGGGTGATCCCCTCAGGAGTCATAACTTCACTGAGAAGGATACGCTTCCTAAGATGGTAGAGAGCAGCACACTCACACAGTATGTGTTCTGCCGTCTCATTGTCCTCAAGACAGAGCCGACACTCAGTTTCAGACGAGAGACTAATTTTGTTTAGATGATATCTCAGACCGCAGTGTCCCGTTAGATAGCTGACTAGTCTTCTGAAATCCATCCTATTGAGTTTGAGTATGTCAATAGGGTGCTTGTTCAGGGGTCGTATAAGTCGTTTTGATTGACGGAGTCCCCGAACGGATAGGTGTTGTAATTTTTCCCACTTGTCTAAGAAGTAATTTATCTTAGACGCGGGAATGCCGCAGAATGGTTCCGGACCTATATACTTGTCACTGGAGCCCTTCCTGGCAAGCTGGTTGGCAATTTCATTGCCCTTGATACCTTTATGACCTGGCACCCACCAAAGTTTAACATTGTTTCTTTTGGCGAGGTCTTGTAGGGCGTCATGGCATTCCTTGACGGTTTTTGAGTTCGTGCTGTACGAACCCAGCGCTTTAAGCGCTGCTTGGCTATCAGAGAGTATGTTGATGGTTACTCCTCTGATGCCAGTCTCAAGATTTAGACTTACGCATGTTAGGATGGCATGCAGCTCTGCTTGGAAGATGCTGGGACTTATTCCCAGTGCCTTCGAGATTTTGCGTTTTGGTCCAAAGATGCCGGCGCCAACGCCGGAAGCCATCTTGGAGCCATCCGTGTACCACCTAAGGCTTTTGACATTTAGCAGGGGATCACTGTTTCCCCATGCTGAGCGGTTTGGGATCAATATCTCAAATCTCTTGTCAAAGGTGAAGGTGTGTGGCAGTGCGTCCGAGACTGTAGTAATCATATCCAGCTCGGGAAGGTGTTGTAATATGGGCATGTGGCCTGCGGGTCTACATGGCATATTTGTTCCCGAGCAGAGGATTCTGATTGCACTGCGTAATGCCACCTTTTTGATAAAAAGTTGCAGTGGAGGGAGTCCAATTTGTGCTTCTTGGGCTGCCGTGGGGCAGGTTGGCATAGCGCCTGTGATGCCGAGACACGCTAGTCTCTGAAGGCGTTGAAGCTTAACAATTGTAGTTTTTTGCTCAACTTTTGACCACCATACGGTGGACCCGTAGGTGACGATAGGTCTAACGATCGCGGTATATAGCCAGTGGACTACCTTGGGTTTAAGTCCCCAGGTTTTACCGTAGGTGCGTCGACAGGCCCACATGGCCTTAGTCGCTTTCATGAGTTTATTTCTCATATTGGAGTTCCAGTTGAGTCTACGGTCTAGGTCAATACCTAGATACCTTACTTCCTCTGAAAATCCTATGCGTGTGCCATTTAGTAAGATTGAGCAGGGTTGTACCTTTCTCCTCTTTGCAAATGGGACTAAGATCGTCTTATTTGGGTTAATAGATAAACCCTCTCTGCCACACCAGTCAGAGATAAATTGGAGCGCAAGCTGCATGCGCTCACAGGCAGTGATCTCGCACTTGCCCGTAACAATGACTACTAGGTCATCAGCATATCCGATGACCTCATAGCCCCGAGTGGTTAGCTTGCGTAGTAGATCGTCGATGACTATCGACCAAAGCAGTGGTGAGAGGACTCTCCCTTGTGGGCATCCTCTAACCGCCGATACTGTCACTGAGACCTCTCCGCATGTGGCTGATATAATACGGCTATTTAGCATCGCCCTGATCCAGTGATTAGTGGGATGGTCTACACCCCTGCAGGATAGTGCAGTGGTGATCGAATCATAGCCAGTATTATCGAAAGCTCCCTCTATGTCGAGGAAGGCGCAGATTGCGATCTCCTTTTGTATGAAACTATTTTCAATGTGCGTCACCAAGTGGTGTAGTGCATTATCGGTAGATCGCTCTTTGCGATATGCATACTGATTGGGATGCAGAGGTATCTGGTTTTCCAGGATACCTCTAATATGGAGCTTTATCAGTTTCTCCATTGTTTTTAGAAAGAACGAAGTCAGACTGATAGGGCGATAGGATTTAGGTTGCTCACTTGGTTTCCCAATCTTGGGAATGAAAACGAGATTGACCTCTCTCCAAATTTGGGGTATGTATTCCAGGTTGAAGCAAGACCTAAAGAGAACTATCAGTGATGGTAGAATTGTATTCAAGCCTTTCTGTAAGATTGCAGGAAAGACACCTTCTTTACCTGGAGCCTTGTAGGGTTTGAATGAACCAATTGCCCATTTGACCCTGTCAGGGCTAAAGAGTCTACCAGAGAGGCTATTTGTTCTACTGTCAATGTTATCTATGACGTTTATTTGATCGTCAGAGGACATCGAGTAAGGAGTAGAACCAGGGAAGTGCATCTCGAGCAAAGTCTCTAGCGTTTCCCTGCGATTGACGGTAAAAGTGCCGTCTGATTTGCGAAGCAGCCCGAGCCCATTTGTGTGCTCTCGCGATAGTGCTTTTTGGAGTCGAGCACATACTATGCCACTGTAACTGTCTTGTCAGTACACGTCTTCGTCACCTAGGCAAGTATTATCTTGAAGCAGAAGAAATCGCTGCTAGCTCACTCAAAAGCATACTAAGTTTTGTCACTAACTCGGGATTCTTGAGTGAACTGTAAGTGGGGGACATCACAATAGGCCCACTCGTGGCCGCAGTGGTCAGGCGACTCTGTCCCACCCCCTAACCCTATCTATCTATCTATGTTGAGGGTTGCATGAGAATTATTAAGTACGATACAGCACACACGCTATGATACAATGAGTGGAGATTCTTCAAAGCATCTACAGCTTAGCATAGTTCACCATGCTAACCACGCTTTGTGACCAGTGTTCTTCGAAATTACACTCCTGCATTGCCGATAACGTCCTGGATGTTCCTGATTTGACATTTCTTGACTATAGTATATAGTCATAAAAAAGGAGACGCCTGTAACTGCAACAACTATAGGGGAATAAGTCTTCTTAACATCGCGTATAAGATCTTTTCTCCCGTGCTGTGTGAATGTCTGAAACCATTCGTGAACAATTTGATAGGTTCCTATCAATGTGGCTTCAGGCCGGGAAGATTCACGACTGACCAAATATTCACACTGCGGCAGATCTTGGAGAAGACCCATGAATATCAGGTCAACACACACCATTTTTGTGTCGTTTTAAGTCCTCATATTACAGAGAGGGCGCAGTGGTTAGTGTGTTGGACTCTAACGCACGATGAGCGATTTCGGATCTTAACGTCCCTGCCAAACCCGTCAGGTTGTGCAGGATGAAAATTAAAAATTCTCGCTGCTCCACTGAGTTCGGTCAGGAGTCGACCGAGACCCTCGATGTCGCAAAAGGATTCAGACATGGCGACGCACTGTCATATGATTTTTTCAACATCATCCTCGATAAGATGGTGCGTGATTCACTGGTTAATACAAAAGCCACGATCTACTTCAAGTCTGCACAATTGCTCGCAGACGCTGTTGGATTGGAATGATTGGGAGAACGCAGCGAAACGTCATTGAAGCTTTAGTGAGCACTGAAACAGAAGCGGCTAAATAAATACTGTCGTCAAAGAAATACGCACAACATCGATGTCTCGGCCAGAACGTCACTATTGGCAGCCTTAACTACGATATAGTCAAGGATTTCGTCTACCTGAGCTCACTGGTAACTGGGGCAATGACACTTGCGCAGAGATTAGACGTAGAAAAACTCTTGCCAACCGCAATTTCTTTGGTCTCAGGAGGCAATTGAGTAGTAAAGCTCTCTCTCTCGGAAAACTAAGGTGACCCTCTATAAAACCTTTATCATCCCGGTCCTCCTATACGGCGCAGAGGCTTGGACATTATCAAATATGGATGGAGAGGCCCATGGTCGTTTCGAGAGGCAAAGTCTGCGTACCATTTTCGGTCCCATTTTTATTGACGGGGCGAAATCTCCCTGTAGCCAGTACATGCTTCCAGCACCTCGATATGCACAAGGGTACTTGGCGGTCGCCAGATTAATCAATCACTAACCAGATTGATCACATCGCGATCGACGTCAGACACTCCTCCACTGTCATTGATGTTCGAACTTTCCGAGGAGCTAACATTGACTCGGGCCACTATCTTGTAGTAGCCAAGATGCGCCTACGGATATCACGAACGCAGCGGAGTAGAATAAGGATACAATGTTATGACGTCGGAAAGCTATTATCGCCTGAAACCGCTCGTGCCTTTACCGATCGGGTCTCCCATACAACTGACCCTCCACACAGTCAATAGAACAACAGTGGAACCGAACAAGCTCTGAAAAGCACTCCCTCTGAAATTTTGGGCTTCATGGCTCCACCACGAAGAAACACAAGGTTCGATGACGAGTGCAGGAGGATTCACACGGCGAAGCAGGATGCATATAAAGCCTCGCTGCATACAAGAACAAGAGCAGCTCGTGAGCTCTACGAGTTAAAAAGAAGGGAGGAGCATTAACTTCTCAGAAGAATGAAGAAGGAGCTCGAGAAGCGCGCGACTAAGCATTTGGAAAGGTGTTTCTGCAGGCGTGACGTTCGAAAGTGTTATCAACAGATAAAGCGAACATGCCAGGGTTATAAAGCCAGAACGGAAGCCTGCAGGGATGAGAACGGACACCTAGTAGTAGAACCGCAGTCGATGATGAGAATATGGAAAAACCACTTCTGCAGACTGTATAACGGCGATGTTAGTCAATATATCGGTGTCAGGCAGAATGATCCATTTCTAATCGACGGAGACCGCAAGAATTCTGTCTCCCTAACCTCGACGAAGTTAAGATTGCCATATCGAAGCTCAAACCGAATAAAGCTGCTGGCGCAGACGGACTGTCTGCTGAGCTCTTCAAGGCAGCTGGGGATGACCTGGTTAGGAGCGACCACCGGGGAATGGAGTCTCAGCATCGTTTGCCCAATCCATAGGAAAGGAGACCCCTTTGACTGCGCCAAATACAGAGGAATAAGTCTCCTTAATATCGCCTCTGCCGTTTTATGTGGACGCCTAAAGTCTTTTGTAAATAAGGCTTGGCTTCAGGCCAGGGAAGTCCACCATCGACCAAATCTTCACACTACGGCAGATTCTGGAAAAAACCAAGGAATTTCAAGTCGACACTCACCACCTATTTGTCGACTTCAAAGCCGCATACGACAGCGTAATCAGAGATGAGCTATACAACGCTATGTCTACCTTTGACATACCTGCTAAGCTCGTCAGACTATGCAGGATGACTTTGGAGAATGCTCGCTGCTCCATCGCTCACTCCATCGGTGAACACCTTACCGATAGATTTGATGACGAAAAAGGATTTGGACAGGGCGATGCGCTGTCATATTGGAAATGATTGTGCAAAAATCACTGGCCAATACAAGAGGCACGATCTATTCCAAATCCTCGCAGCTCCTTGCATACGCCGACGATATTGACATAATAGGTAGATCACAGCGAGATGTCAATGAGGCGTTCACTAGTATTGAGGCGGAGGCGGCGAAAATTGGTTTGGCAGATATAAGGACGCCGTGGCGCAGTGGTTAGTGTGTTGGACTCTGACGCACGATGAGCGAGTTCGGATTTCGACAACACCGACGCCATCGAATGTTTATTTCGCGGCGTTCCTCCTCGGCGGGGTACTGTCAAAACCCCCCGTAGTATACTTGCCGTGAAAAAGCTTCTCGATTCACGCCGCTCGGAATCGGCATTAAACAGTAGGTCCCTTTCACATGTGGGAAAAATAAATCACACACACCATGGGTGGTTGAAGAGAAGCTTGGCTCTGGTCCTTCATGGCCTGTAACGCCATCAAAGATGAAGATATAAGTTTAAGGTAGCTAAGACCTTCGTCTACCTTGCCTCTGCAGTGATCTGGACCAACAACATCAGTTCCAAAATCTGATGTGATGTTGTTTCATTGGGCTCAAGACGCAAGTGAGTAATAGAGCCCTCTCCCGAACGACAAAGTTGACTCTATGCAAGACCCTTATTATCCCGGTCCTGCTGTACGGCGTAGAAGCATGGACACTTCTTGGGCGTTGGCCGTTTCGAGAGAAAGATTTCATGTGTGATTTTCGGACCTATAAACGCAGGCAGGGGGATGGAGGAAAAGATTCAACCACGAGCTTTACGGGCTATACAGTGATATGAGTCTGGTCAGCCGTCTGCAGATTCAACGCCTAAGATCGCAAGGCCATGTAGAGCGAATGGACACCATAGCTCTAGCTGCCCCCGAGAGGCGAAGATCGTGCTAGCTGAAGGGGCATGTTGGTTGATGCCCAGGTTCACCCCAAACTGTAGCGCCCGATAAGGAAAAGATTAACATACATCCCATTCTCCCACCAAATTTATGTTTGAAGATCCTGGCTACCGTGCAACGTTTTTTTTTTTTTTTTTTTTTTTTGATGGAATATCCGGCCACATTCTAAAAAGGAAAGACATTATTCAAGTACACGTCCATGCATAAACGTATTTCTTAATTTAAAACACCATCAATAGGTCGGGCTCAAAGCCACTAAGGAAATTTCTAAAAGGACAACTGCCTCCTTATTTTAAGAAACATAACCACATCAAAGATTCCCTTGTACCTATCAGGTAGTTAAGCCTATATGCCATCTGCTTGTTATGGGCAAGTAATTATGAACATCTTATTTGTCCTTATCCTTCTTGAAATCATGTGGACACACATATGTATCCATTCCATTTGACTAAATGAAGTCCATAAACAGGAAAACCCCAGATATTCCAGCATAGAATACGACAGGCTCGTTCCCCAAGAGTAGTTACGAACTACGAACATAAAACCAAATGATTATCGTTTTCATGCCTATTCTACAGACGCCTGGAAGCAACAAGTTCGTTCCCTGTTCCCTGTTGCTGGTCAGGACAAAATAAACATGTCATTCAACTAAGTGCTATATTAACGCAAAGTTTTGAAAGGACTCACATCGTTGTTTTTATTATTCATTAAATTTGTATCCATTTATATGGAATGTAAATAAGGACGACTGCCGCAATGAAGATATTACATTTTCCTTCCTGAATTTAAGGGAGTTTAAGAAGGTATCGCGAAAGGCGGGCTTGATAAGGTGAGCTGACTCAAATAAATCCATTTCAGACCACAACAGGTCCCTTGATATGTTTCGAGTTTCATGCTACATTAATTTGGCACCATAAAAAGTAAATCGTCCTTTGGTCGATAATGTTAAGGAGTAGAGCATTGGAACACACATTCGTTTTTAGTTCTCATAAATATATGTCAAACGTAGGTGGACGCTGGCCTGTTGAAGTTGGAAAGGCGGGGAAAGGCAAACATTTTTTAGGTGAACTTACAAGGGTCATTAAATGTCCTTCTATTAATTTTCATGAGTTTTTTGTTGGAGAAATTGTACATACTACTGAATCCTATTAAGGTGTGCCAAGAACACATACCTGGATTGTTGGCTAGTACTAAGTGCACCAGGAGAGGACACTTCTTCGCAGACTACCAGACTAACAGGAAACTGCAAATCATCAATATTCATTCCTTGTGGACGTTCATTTGTGTTTGTACGTAGAAAGTTTTTTAGCCTTCTCAGGTGGTGTTCCTTTTCCTGGGCTTAAGGTTGCCAGGGGTTATGGTAGCTTTTTAAAGGTCTAATTAAAATTTCAAGTGCCTATCTACTTACTTACTTACCAGGCCGGCAATCCATGGAGGACCTAAGCCTGAGCTATAGCTGCCTTCCATCCTTGACGGTCCCGGGCACCGTCTTGTATCCGCGAATACTTGGTCTTTATACCGGAGGTTCGGTCTTCCCCTTCTTCTCGAACCAGGAGGCTCAGAGTCGAAGACCCTCTTAGCTGGAGCGTTGGTACACATGGGCTCGATGTGGCTGAGCCAATGTACTTACTTACTTAACGGGCGCTACAGCTCGGGGTGAACCTGGGCCTCAACCAACATGCCTCTCCACCTAGCACGATCTTTCGCTAGTCTTTTCCAATGCCGCACGCCCAGTTGGTTGAGGTCCCCTTCCACCTGTGCGCGCCACCTTAGGTGCGGCCGTCCTCTATTTCTTCGTCCCTCGGGGTTGGATTCAAAGACTCTACGGGCTGGAGCTGTGGTGTCCATTCGCTCTACATGGCCTAGCCATCTTAGGCGTTGGATCCGTAGACGCCTGACCAGACTCATGTCGCTGTACAACCCGTACAGTTCGTGATTGAATCTTCTCCTCCAACCCCCCTCTGTGTTTATGGGACCGAAAATCGAACGCAGAATCTTTCTCTCGAAACGACCAAGGATTTCCTCATCCGCTTTAGATAAAGTCCATGTTTCTGCGCCGTATAACAGGACCGGGATAATTAAAGTCTTATATAAGGTCAACTTGGTCGTACGAGAGAGGGATTTACTTCTCAATTGCCTCTTGAGCCCAAAGAAGCAGCGGTTGGCAAGAGTAATTCTGCGCTTGATTTCGAAACTGGTGTCGTTGTTCCAAGTCACCGCGGAGCCGAGGTATATGAAGTCCTTAACTACCTCCAACTTATATCTGCCAATATGCACGTTCTGTCCAAGACGTCGGTGGTAAATGTCCTTTTTCGATGACAGCAGATATTTAGTCTTGCCCTCATTAACTGCCAAACCAATTTTTGCCGCCTCCATCTCAATACTCGCAAACGCCTCATTGACATCTCGCTACGATCTACCTATTATGTCAATGTCGTCAATGCACAATCATTTCCAATACGATGTTGAAGAAATCACACGACAGCGCATCGCCCTGCCTAAATCCTTTTTTGACATCAAAACTATCGGTAAGGTGCTCACCGATTCGGATGGAGCAGCGAGCATTTTCCAAGGTCATCCTGCATAGTCTGACGAGCTTCGCAGGGATGTCAAAAGTAAACATGGCGTTATATAGCTCGTCTCTAATTACCCTGTCGTATGCGGCCTTAAAGTCGACGAATAGATGGTGCGTATCGACTTGAAACTGATTGGTTCTCTCCAGGATCTGCCGTAGTGTGAAGATTTGATCGATGGTGGACTTCCCTGGCCTGAAGCCACACTGATAAGGACCTATCGGCTTGTTTACGAATGGCTTCAGGCGTTCACACAAAACGGCAGCGAAGATCTTGTATGCGACATTAAGGAGACTTATTCCTCTATAGTTGGCGCAGTCAAAGAGATCTCCTTTTTTGTGGATCGGGCAAACAATGCTGAGACTCCTTTCCTCGGGCATGCTTTCCTCTGACCATATCTTACAGATGAGCCGGTGCATGCTCCTAACCAGCTCACCCCCAGCCGCTTTGAAGAGCTCAGCAGACAGTCCATCTGCGCCAGCAGCTTTATTCGACTTGAGTTTCGACATGGCAATCTCAACTTCGTCGAGGTCAGGGAGACGGAATTCTCTGCGATCTTCGTCGTTAAAAAATGGATCATTCTGCCTGACGGCGGTATGTTGGTTGTCATCGCCGTTATACAGTCTGCAGAAGTGGTTTTTCCAAATTCTCAGCATCGACTGCGATTCTACTACTAGGTGTCCGCTTTCATCCTTACAGGCCTCCGTTCGGGCTTTATAGCCTTGAGACATTCGTTTTATCCGCTGATAAAATGTTCGAACGTCGTACCTGCAATAGCACCTCTCCAAGTTTTCAATCGCCCGCTTCTCGTGCTCTTTCTTTTTTCTCTTGAGAAGCTTATGTTCCTCCCTTCTCTTAAGCTCGTAGAGCTCCCGAGCCGCTCTTGTTTTTTTGTGTAGTGAGGCTTTGTATGCCTCCTGCTTTTACGCATGAATCCTTCCACACTCGTCATCGAACCAGATGTTTCGTCGTGGTGGAGCTTTAAGGCCCAGCACTTCCGTTGCTGTGCTCTTCAGAGCTTGTTTGCACAGGCTCCATTGTTGCTCTACTGACTGAGTGGAGGATGAAGGTGTATCGGATAGCTGAAGGGAGACGCGGTTGGCAAAGGCACTGGCGATCTCCGGCGATAGTAGCTTTCCGACGTCATAGCTTGGTCTTCTAGCTCTACTCCGCGGTATTCGTGTTATGCGTTGACGTATCTTGGCTACTACAAGATAGTGGTCTGAATCGATGTTCGCTCCTCGGAAAGTGCGAACATCAAGAATAGTGGAGGAGTGTCTGACGTCAATCGCGAAGTGGTCAATCTGGTTGGTGACTGATTGATCTGGCGACCGCCAGGTGCCTTTGTGTATATCGAGGTGGGAAAATCTTGTGCTGGCTACTAGAAGATTTCGTCATGTAGGCTGTGTTTGCCGATGACCCGCTCAAAGATGCTTTCTTTACCCAGCTTAGCGTTAAAATCCCCTAGTATGATTATGGTATCATAGCTAGGGCATTTGGTATATGTTCTGTCTAGGAGATCAAAGAAATCATCTTTGATTGAGTCATCCTTGTCTTCCGTGGCGACATGGACGCATATGAGGCTGATGTTACAGAAATTTGCCTTGATGCGGATCGTTATGAGGCGTTCACTCACATACTGGAAACTTAGGACTTTATGTCTTAGTCCACCTCCAACAACAAATCCGCATCCAAATAGTCTCTGTCCTCTCTCCCTATAGCAGTCACCGTAGTAAATGTCGCAGTTTTTCATCCGCTTTTTACCCGGTCCATTCCATCGCATTTCCTGGATGGCGGTTATGTCCGCTTTATAGCGGTCTAGGGCGTCCGCAAGTTGTTCGGCCGCACGTGGTCTGTTTAGGGACCTAACATTCCACGTACAGAACCGAAGGTCCTTGTTTGTTTTTTGTTTTCTTATAGGGTTGTCAACATAGATCCGTTCCGTTTTATTATCCGAGGCTGTTTTTTGTTTCTGAGCAATTAGTGGTTTTACGGTTGTGGTTCGCTAGACCATAGCCCAACCGACACTAATCCTGTTTGGTGGCGCAGGATACTCGCCATTCGGCCTCTTCCGTCAGTAATTTCCCTCTTAAGGAAATTTACAGATGGCACCGTCGAGCCAATGTAGCCGACGGATATTTGCCTTCCGGACTATATCCATAACTTTGTACAGCTCGTAGAGTTCGCGGTTCTGTCTTCCCCTCCATTCACCTTCCTCACAGACAGTGCCAAATATCCGGCGCAGAACTTTTCTTTCGAAAGAATCCAAAATCAGCTTCGCCGTCCTGCTTATCGTCCAGCTTTCGGATCCGTATAGCAAGACTGGCAGTATAAGCGTCTTGTAAAGCATGACTTTGGTTCTTCAAATGAGGAGTTTTGACCCAAGTTGCTTGGACAAACCGAAGTAGTAGCGGTTGCCAAGGGCGATTCCATGTCAGAACTCCACTGTGGTGTGGTTTGTGGAGTTTAAATTTGCCCAGAGGTAGACAAACTCCTTAACTACCTCTAAATTATAGCTGCCAATCGTCATATTTTGTCCAAGGTGGTGAGCGACAGATCGGTTTTTGCTTGACAGTATGAACTTTGTCGTATCCTCGTTGACTTTAAGACCAACTCGTTTCGCCTGTTCTTCCATTTCCGTGAAAGCTTCCACAACGTCATGCTGAGAGCGCGCGGTGATATCAATATCATCCGCGTATCCTAGCAGTTGGACAGTGCTGTAGAAAATACTGCTGTCCCTGTTGACGCCTACCCGTCGCACTATCTGCTCCAGCACCAAATTGAAGAAGTCGCACGACAGCGCATCTCCTTGCTGAAATCCGGTATACGCTTAAAACGTTTCAGAGGTCCTAGAAGTGAACTGCACGGTGCATCGCGTATATTTTAGCGTGGCGCGACACAGCCGGATCAGTTTTCCTGGGATCCCGAATTCGGCTATTGCTTCAAACAATTCTTTGCGATGAATACTGCCCTATGCGGCTTTAAAATCGATAAAGAGATGGGTGTATCGATTCGAAGCTCGTTGGTCTTTTCCAGGATTTGTCGAAGTGTGAATATTTGGTCTATAGTTGATTTGCCGGGCCGGAAGCCGCACTGGTAGCTGCCGATTAGTGCGGTGCAAAATGGTTTTAGACGTTCACACAATACGCTGGACAGGATCTTGTATGCGACATTGAGCAGGGATATACCTCTATAGTTCTTGCAAGAGGTAGGATCGGCTTTCTTGTGGATAGGACATGTCATCATCTTCCCAAATTCTACAGATGATCTGGTGCACGCTCCCTATCAGAACATCGCCCCCAGCATTGAAGAGCTCTGATGGCAAACCAACTGAGCCTGCAGTATTTTTGTTCTTCAGCTTTTGAATAGCTGTGCCGACTTCTACGATGCTGGGTGGAAGGAGTTGGGATATTCTTAGTCCCTACCACTCGCTCTTGGTCGTGCTCGTTAAACAGCTGCTAGAAATGCTGCTCACATATATCCACTATTCCCTGCGGGTCGGTGACAACATTGCCTTCGCAATTTCAAAGAGCTTGGGTGCCTTTCTTAAAGCCTCCTTTAATGCTTTTAGCTTTCTTATAGAAGACCCATATTTTATGTTTGTCCCTAGACTCCTCGACATGCTTGAGCTGGCAGGTTGCGTAGATTCTATTCTTTAGTCGCAATAGTTTTTCTCCTCCTTTCTTCTGGCTCGGTACTTCGCGCTGTCCTGGTTTTTCGGGTTCTCGCTGTAGCGCCTTTCGGTACGCTTCGTCGGTTGCTGCCTTTTCCTGCTCACACTCGCCATCATTCCACGGGTTTCTAGTATGATACCACATACTGTTGACATTTGTGCTCGACGTAGGTATACCGGGGAACCTTTCGCCTAGTTGCTCCCTGTAGACTCTGGTAAGCTCCGGTGTGCTCAGGCGTCCGATGTCGAACCTCCTCATGGTGGGCTGGTGCAGCTTTCTGACATTGGACAGTCGAGCTCTAAATCTTGTTGCTACGAGGAAATTGTCAGAGTCGACGTTTGACCCCCTGAATGTTCGCACATCCAAGATGTTTGACGAGTGTCTTGCGTCCTCGTCGCTTGCGGGGAAATCCTGTGCTACTTATCACCGCATTACGAGTTGTCGCCAAGTCTGTGAGTCGGAAACCGTTATCTGTTGTTGTATGGTGGAGGCTGTGCTTTCCGACCATTCCGCCAAAGGTGTTCTACTTACCGATTTGAAGTCCTCGAGTACGATTTTGACAAGTTCCGTAGGCGTTGTCCAAGAGATCATAGAAGTCCTCTTTGATGGGGTCTTCAGCCTATTCGGTAGGGGCGTGTGCACATATGAGGCTGATGATGTAAAATCCTCCTTTGATGCGGATCACAGCCAGGCGATTACTTAAACTTTTAAGGTCGATGACATTTGACTTTCACCGCTTTCCCACGACAAATCCGCACCCCAACATGTGCAATCTTTTGTGATAGCTGGAATAGAAGTCGCAACCCTTTTTCCTTATCATACCGTTTCCTGACCAGCAGTATATCGCGTAAGGGTTACTTTCAGTTTATGAGCAGCTCCAGGAGTGTATAGAATTCTGAGGTTCCAGGTGCATATTCGCAAATCGTGTTCCTTTATTGCGCCATATGGTCTTCGAGAATGCGTCCGTTTTCCGAGGCATTTTACTCTTTCATAAATTGTTGTGTTTTACGTGGGCGGGTTGTTGGCCCGCCGCACAACTGCCAGTCTGGTCGGGGTATCATAGCGCCCTCTTGCCTAGGGCGATCGCTGGATACATTTGTTCTCCTTTCAACGGTTGATGTAGAGGCTGTCCAGAGGGCACCGCGAGGAGGCTGTATGTCAACTTGACTTGGGAACTGAGAAAGGGGTCGTTGCTGGCATCTCGTCAGGGTGAGAGCAATCAACAGCTTTACCCTGTATGTCCGAGCCCATGCCCTGCCAAATGCCTAGCACTTGAACACAAAAAAAAAAAAAAACAAAACAACCAACAGGCTGGCGAGGTCTTTTGCCAGCTGTTCGCAGCAACGCAACCCCAGGTGGTTAAGGTCCCCTTCCACCAGTGTGCGCCACCTTCGATTCGAACGTCCTCCGCTGCGTTATCCCTCGGGACTGGTTTCGAAAACTTCTCGGACCGGTGCTGTGTTATTCATTCGCTCTACAGGCCTAGCCACCTTAGACGTTTGATCAGCAGACGCCGTACTAGGCCGATGTCGCTGTACATCCCTTATAGTTCGTCATTGTATCTCCTCCTCCACACTCCCTTTATACAAACTCTACCATAGATCGAAAGCAGAATTTTTCTTTTCGGAAGGACCAAGGACCTCGTCATCCGCTTCCGTTAAAGATCAAGCCTCTGCGCCATAGACGAGGACCGGGATGATTTAGGTATTGCATAGTGCAACCTTAGTCTTTCGAGAGAGGGCTCTACTTCTCTATTGCCTTTTTGAGCCCAGAGAAGCAGCGGCTGGCAAGATTAATTCTGCGTTTGATCTCAACGCTGGTATTGTTGTTGCTAGTCACTAGTGAGCCAAGGTAGGCGACATCCTTGACCACTATGAATTTGTAGTTGCCAATTGTGACGTTCTGGCCGAGATGTCGGTGTTGTGCGTCTTTTTTCGCATATATTTCGTTTTACCCTCGATAACTGATTTAGCCGCATCATTGACGTCCCGCTGTGCTCGTCCAATTACGTCAATGTCATCCGCCTACGCAAGCAGTTGGGTAGACTTGATATAGATGATACCTCTTGTGCTGGCCAGTGGGTCTCGTATGATATTTTCAAGCACGATGTTGAAGAAATTACATCACAATCTAATTCGCCTTGTCTAGTTCCTTTTTAAACATCAAAAGTCTCGGTTAAATCGCTACCGACCTTAATGGAGCAGCTAGAGTTCCCCATTGTCATTTTGCACAGTCTGGCAAGTTTGGCAGGGATGTCAAAACCAGACATGGCGCTGTATAGCTCGTCTCTATACACACTATCATACGCGGCTTGAAATCGACGAAAAGGTGATGTGTGTCTATTTGATATTCATGGGTCTTCTCCAAGATCTGCCCCAGTGTGATTATTTGGTCTATCGCAGATTTTCCGGGCCTAAAGCCATACCGATAGGATCCTATCAGATTATCCACAGAGGGTTGCAGGCGTTCACACAGTACGGCAGAGAAGATCTTGTATGCGAAGTTAAGGAGACTTATCCCCCTGTAGTTGGCGCAGTTATAGGGTCTCCTTTCTTGTGAACTGGGCCAACGATGCTGAGATTCCATTCGTCGGGCATGCTTTCCTCCGACCATATTTTACAGAAGAGCTGGTGCATGCACCCTACCAGATCATCTCCAGCCGCTTTAAATAGCTCGGTAGACAGCCCCCGACTATCGGGTGGACGTAATTCTCTTGCATCTTCGTCCGTTGCGAATGGATCATTCAGCCTGACAGCGGTATTAGATCTTTCATAGCCGTTAAACAGTCTTCCGCTCTAGCTTTATAGCCCTGGCATATTCGTTTTACTTCTGCGTAAAGCTTGCGAGCATTATTCCCGTGGTAACATCTCTTCATCTCCTCGATCTCACCCTTTTCATGCTGTTTTTTTCTTCCTTAAAAGCGTGTGTTCCTCTCTCCGTTCTTGCTCGTAGTGTTCACGAGTAGCTCTCGTCCGACTATGTAGCATGGCTTTGTAGGCGTTTTGCCTTGCTACATGGGCTTGCCCGCGTTGCTTATCAAACCAGGGGTTTATAGTTGACGGTGACTTGAGATCCAATACATCAAAGGCAGCGTCTCTGATAGCGCGCTGGCAATGCTCCCAATGTTCTGTGGGTTGTTCGAGTGTCATTGGAGTTTGCGGGAGGTTGAGGGGAACTCGATCGGCAAAGGTCCTAGTGGTCTCCTGCGATTGTAGCTTTCCGACGTCAAACTTTCGTTGTCCGGCTCGACTCTGTGGCGTCCCTAAAATCTTCATTAGTACCTTGGCTACAACAAGGTAGGGATCCGAGTTGATGTTGGCTCCTCTGAAGATTCGTACATCTAGGATCTAGGATCGCAACCGGATCAACCTGATTGGTGGTAGACCGATCAGGTGATCGCCAGGTTCCTTTGTGAATATTGAGATTCGGGAATCGTGTGCTAGCCAGAGGGAGATTTCGCCCCCCCAGGAAGTTGAGTAGCCGATGTCCGTCTTCGCACGTGGTGTCGTGAAAGCTATATTTTCCCGTGATCGACTCAAATATGTCCTCCTTGCTCAGTTTTGCTATAAAGTCTCCTAGAACTATTTTTGTGTCGTAGCTGGGACATTGGGCATTGGTTCTATCCAGGAGAACGTCCTTTTCTTCGATTGGAGCGTGAGCGCATATCAAGATAATGTTTCCAAACTTAGATTTGATGTGGATTTTTATGAGGCGTTCGCTTACATACTCCCGAAAGCTTAAGACTTTTTGTAGGAGTTTTCCTCGAATAACGAATCCGCATCCGAATAAGTGCTGTTTGTTCTCCTTGTAGCAGTTCTCGTAGTAGATGTCGCAGTTTTTCATCAGCCTTTTGCTTGGTCCATCCCATCGCACTTCTTGGAGTGCGGTTATATCTGCTTTATGGTCGCCTGCGCCCGGTCTATTAACGGACGTCGCATTCCAGGTGCAGACTCTCAAGTCCTTTACTCGTTTTCTGGGGTCCCAAGCTTTGTATCCGTCCGTATCCGAGGCTTGTGGTTGTTTCCCCTAAGCAAAACCCCTAACCTGGAAGGCCAGGATCCTCTTTCCCCAGGAACAAGGGGTCGGGTCGCGGCACACATTGATTCTCTACCTGGCGGGTGCCTGGGCAGCTATCCAGGGAAGGCAAGGCGGAGGCTGTGTATCAACTTGGATTGAACAGGGACAGAGATCAAAGCTGGCGTTTGCCATGTTAAACGCGATCAACTTATTTGCTCTCTAGCAACAACCTCGGCACTATTATATACTGGCAAGCACCATCGACATATAGCTTATAAGACGGCTACCACCTCACCTCGACTTGACATTTTCGTACCATCATTAAATTCAAGCAATATCGGCGGTCTCTCAGCACGTATTAGGTCGGCCACGCTACTGAGTGATACCCTGTTGCCTTCTGGTGTCATTAGAATTTTAACACAAGCTATGGATGACTAAGTAGGGGCTAAATATAGAGATGTCTTCAATAATCCTTAGGCCAGCTATAATCGGTGACACCTTATAGTCGCCACGGTGCTCTTTATTGGTCGAAGGAAGAGATTTATGTACACTCTTCATTTCCAAGGGCCACGAAAACAGGTATAAATGTATACCTGTATTCCAATGTTTCCTTTCTATTGTGAGTCACTTCCCACTTCCTGGGAATGTGCGAATAATGTCACTGACATTAGCTTCCTTCTACGAATTTGTGATGGAAATGAAAAGGAATGTTCAATCCGTTGTAGTCTTTATTACGATTTTTAGAGAAGGATTTCGTATGAGTTTTCGAGTAACCTAGAAGTAGGAAAGTTCATTTCAACACTCTCCATTCTATCAGCATACAATGCCATTGTCCTAGAAACATCTTTTCATTGGGATGGTAGCTCTCAGTGTGTAGTCCTTGAACGTGGTTGAGAGCACATGATGAATTCACCAAAGAAGACCGAATTTTTCAAAGCCTAGATAATGTAGCAGGATGGCAAAGGACTAACAAAGGCCTCGTAGGGGTAGCATCTATCCGACGGATGCTGGCCTGCTAAAAAGCGAGAAGAGCCACCGCAGTCGAACATCATGCGGCACTGTTAGTAAGTCCTATCCCACCTCCTCGTGGTGCCATCTGGAGATTTCCTATGGAAATTGCAGACGGGGAAGGGCGAATGGCGAGCCTCCTGGGTCAAAAAACAGGATTAGTCGGTTGGGCTACGGTCTAGTAAGCCGTAACCGTAAAAAAAACACAAACTCCGAAACAACCACAAGCCTCGGATGTAAAGGACCGGATTTATGATGACGACCATTGCAAAAAACGAAAAAAGGACAATGATCTTCGGCTTTGTACGTGGAATGTTAGGTCCCTAAACAGGCCCCGTGCAGCCGAACAACTTGCGGATGCCCTAGACCGCTATAAAGCGGACATCACCGCCATCCAGGAAATGCGATGAAATGGACCGGGTATAAAGCGGATGAAAAACTGCGATATTTACTACGGCGACTGCTATAGGGAGAGAGTGCAACGATTGTTTGGATGCGGATTTGTTGTTCGAGGTGGACTAAGGCAAAAAGTCCTAAGCTTTCGGCATGTGAGCGAACGCCTCATAACAATCCATATCAAGGCTAAATTTTTTAACATCAGCCTGATATGCGTCCACGCCCCCACGGAAGACAAGGATGACTCCACCAAAGATGAGTTCTACGATCTCCTAGACAGCACGTATGCCCAATGTCCCAGCTATGACATCAAAATTGTACTAGGAGACTTCAATGCTAAGCTGGGTACGGAAAGCATCTTTGAACAAGTCATCGGCAAACATAGCCTACACGACACCACCTCCGATAACGGACACAGGCTGATTGATCTTGCTACGGGGCGAAATCTCCTTCTAGCCAGTACGCGCTTCCCGCACCTCGATATACACAGAGGCACCTGGCGGTATTTTAATCAATCGACTACCAACCAGATTGATCACATCGCGATCGACGTCAGACACTCCTCCACTATTCTTGATGTTCGAACTTTCCGAGGGGCTAACATCGACTCGGACCACTATCTTGTAGTAGCCAAGAAGCGCTTACGGATATCACGAACGCAACCGAGTAGAGTAAGAATACAAAGTTATGACGTCGGAAAGCTACTATCGCCAGAAACCGCTCGTGCTTTTACCGATCGCGTCTCCCATAAGCTCTGCAATACACCTCAATCCTCCACGCTATCAATAGAACAGCAGTGGAGCCTTTGCAAACAAGCCCTGAAAAGCTCTTCATCCGAAGTATTGGGCTTCAAGGCTCCAGCACGAAGAAACACCTGGTTCGATGACGAGTGCGAGAGGATTCATACAGCGAAGCAGGATGCATATAAGGCCTCGCTGCATAAAAGAACAAGAGCAGCTCGTGAGCTCTACGAGTTAACAAGAAGGGAGGAGCATAAGATTCTTAGAAGAAAGAAGAAAGGGCACAAGAAGCGCGCGATTGAGGATTTGGAGAGGTGTTACTGCAGGCGTGACGTTCGAAAGTTTTATCAACAGATAAAGCGAACATGCCAAGGTTATAAAGCCAGAACGGAAGCCTGCAGTGATGAGAACGGACACCCAGTAGTAGAACCGCAGTCGGTGCTGAGAATATGGAAAAACCACTTCTGCAGACTGTATAACGGCGATGTTAGTCAATATACCGCTGTCAGGCAGAATGATCCGTTTCTAATCGACGGAGATAATTCTGTCTTCCTGACCTCGACGAAGTAAAGATTGCCATATCGAAGCCCAAGTCGAATTAGGCTGCTGGCGCAGACGGACTGTCTGCTGAGCTCTTCAAGGCAGCTGGTGATGACCTGGTTGGGAGCATGCACCAGCTCACCCGTAAGATATGGATAGAGGAAAGCATGCCCGAGGAATGGAGTCTCAGCATCGTATGCCCGATCCGGCTACAGAGGAATAAGTCTTCTTAACATCGCCTACAAAATTTTCTCTGCCGTTTTGTGTGAACGCCTGCAGCCTTTTTTAAATAAGCTAATAGGTCCTTATCAGTGCGGATTCAGGCCAGGGAAGTCCACTATCGACAAAATATTCACACTACGGTAGATACTGGAGAAAACTAATGAATTTCAAGTCGACACTCACCACCTATTTGTCGACTTCAAGCCGCATATGACAGCGTAATTAGAGACGAGCTATACAACGCTATGTCTACCTTTGACATACCTGCTAAACTCGTCAGACTATGAAGGATGACTTTGGAGAATGCTCGCTGCTCCATCCGAATCGGTCAACACCTTACCGATAGTTTTTATGTCAAAAAAGGATTTAGGCAGGGCGATGCGCTGTCGTGTGATTTCTTCAACATCATATTGGAAATGATTGTGCAAAAATCACTGGCCAACATAAGAGGCACAATCTACTTCGAATCCTCGCAACTCCTTGCATACGCCGACGATATTTACATAATAGGTAGATCACAGCGAGATGTCAGTGAGGCGTTTGCGAGTATTGAGATGGAGGCGGCGAAAATTGGTTTGGCGGTAAACGAGGGGAAAACTAAATATATGCTGTCATCAAAAAAGGACGCACACCACCGACGTCTTGGCCAGAACGTTTGTATTGACAGATATGAGTTCAAGGTAGTTAAGGACTTCGTCTACCTTGGCTCCGCAGTGACCTGGAACAACGACATCAGTTCCGAAATCAAACGCAGAATCACTCTTGCCAATCGCTGTTTCTTTGGGCTCAGGAGGCAACTGAGTAATAGAGCCCTCTCCCGAGCGACAAAGTTCACTCTATATAAGACCCTTATCATCCCGGTCCTGTTGTACGGCGCAGAAGCATGGACACTACCAAAAGCGGATGAGGAGGCCCTTGGTCGGTTCGAGAGAAAGATTTTGCGCGTGATTTTTGGGCCTCTAAGCGCAGACGGGGGATGGAGGAGAAGATTCAACCACGAACTTAAGCGGACTGTACAGCGACATGAGCCTAGCCAGGCGTCTACGGATTCAACGCCTAAGATGGCTGGGCCATGTAGAGCGAATGGACACCACAGCTCCAGCCCGGAGAGTCTTTGACTCGGCGGCCGCACTTAAGATGGCGCACACAGGTGGAAGGGGACCTTAGCCAACTGGGTGTGCGGCAATGGAAAAGGCTAGCGAAAGATCGTGCTAGATGGGGGGGCATGTTGGTTGAGGCCCAGGTTCACCCCGAACTGTAGCGCCCACTAAGAAGAAGAAGAAGATAATGTAGCAGTATGAACTACGCAAGTAGACACCGTCAAATTCTAATTGTTCAACAAAGTCAAGAAAGTCCTTAAGAGCTGACATATGTAAATCGAAACATAATTCCTAATTCATATGTACACGCGTGCATACACATCCGAGTATACATTTGCCTAAATTGAATATGATAATCCAATTCTTGACTTTTATCTCCTCGGCATGTGTAAATTTCCGCCGAAATGTTGCCTAAGGTACTACGCCCACGGAGCAGCATTCGGCTCTTCTATGAATCCAGATACCACTCGCTCGTATAAGCCATATGTACGTTTATTAGACGTAATCTCCATACATATGTGCGACATATTTAAATTAATACTGCACATGAAGGAGCCCTTAATGGAAAAGTTCCAGAGTACGACTTAAACATACATAATGTACATTATAGCTACATACGTGTAAGTCAATTTTTCCAGTTGACATCATTCCTCCTAATTTCTTGTGCAAATGGTTTTATGGTGTTCGCCCAAACTTTGATTAATTTTTTATCGCAAAATATAATCTTTAAGATACTCATATACATATGTGCATACTGTACTAAGGGGATAAGTATTTTACAGTAACAGTCCATTAAGGACCAAAGCCGAGCTTCTCTCAATCACCCATGTCGTGTGTAATGTTATACCTCCATCGGTGGAAGGGACCTTCAGTTTATTGCCGATTTCGCACGGGTAATTTCGAGAAGCTTTTCATGATAATTACACTAGAGGCGGTTTTGTCAGAACGCCGCTGAGAAGAAGCACCATGAAAAGACGTCCGATGGGCATGGCTGCTGTCGGGATTCGATCCTGTGTCATCGGCGTCAGAGGCCAACGTGGCCGTGGCCGTGGTGCAGTAGTTGACATCATCGACCGTCGAGCGGAAGGTCTATAGTTCAAATTGGTTCATAGTCAAGAAAAAGTACAATACTTCCTATACGGACAAAAAGTATGCAACACAGAGATGAATGGAAAGTGACCAGACGTACTGCTGCGGGCATAACATTCACAGTATATGGTCAACAGGGTTGCTAAAATGCCACACTTTGTGGTTTTTATACATTTTTATACATAAAAAAGCGTATAAAAGTGTATTAAAGTGTATAAAATTGTATTATTAGGTATAAAACTGTACTTAAATGTATAAAAGTGTAAAAAAGCATCTAAAAGTGTATACAATATATGCAAAGTGCATACGCCATATGCTAACTTATCAACAAAACACAGGCCAGCGAATTTCCAATAGCAGATGGAGGAATGCAAAAAAAAAACTTAAACAACGGCTTGTAGAATGGACATGGACAATGTCACAAAAAATTGTTGAAACGGACAGTCAAAAATAATGTTTTCAATGTACATTCTTACTTACTTACTTAACGGGCGCTACAGTTCGGGGTGAACCTGGGCCTCAACCAACATGCCTCTCCACCTAGCACGATCTTTCGCTAGTCTTTTCCAATGCCGCACGCCCAGTTGGTTGAGGTCCCCTTCCACCTGTGCGCGCCACCTTAGGTGCGGCCGTCCTCTATTTCTTCGTCCCTCGGGGTTGGATTCAAAGACTCTACGGGCTGGAGCTGTGGTGTCCATTCGCTCTACATGGCCTAGCCATCTTAGGCGTTGGATCCGTAGACGCCTGACCAGACTCATGTCGCTGTACAACCCGTACAGTTCGTGATTGAATCTTCTCCTCCAGCCCTCCTCTGTGTTTATGGGACCGAAAATCGAACGCAGAATCTTTCTCTCGAAACGACCAAGGATTTCCTCATCCGCTTTAGATAAAGTCCATGTTTCTGCGCCGTATAACAGGACCGGGATAATTAAAGTCTTATATAAGGTCAACTTGGTCGTACGAGAGAGGGATTTACTTCTCAATTGCCTCTTGAGCCCAAAGAAGCAGCGGTTGGCAAGAGTAATTCTGCGCTTGATTTCGAAACTGGTGTCGTTGTTCCAAGTCACCGCGGAGCCGAGGTATATGAAGTCCTTAACTACCTCGAACTTATATCTGCCAATATGCACGTTCTGTCCAAGACGTCGGTGGTAAATGTCCTTTTTCGATGACAGCAGATATTTAGTCTTGCCCTCATTAACTGCCAAACCAATTTTTGCCGCCTCCATCTCAATACTCGCAAACGCCTCATTGACATCTCGCTGTGATCTACCTATTATGTCAATGTCGTCGGCGTATGCAAGGAGCTGCGAGGATTTGAAAAAGATTGTGCCTCTTGTATTGGCCAGTGATTTTTGCACAATCATTTCCAATATGATGTTGAAGAAATCACACGACAGCGCATCGCCCTGCCTAAATCCTTTTTTGACATCAAAACTATCGGTAAGGTGCTCACCGATTCGGATGGAGCAGCGAGCATTTTCCAAGGTCATCCTGCATAGTCTGACGAGCTTCGCAGGGATGTCAAAAGTAAACATGGCGTTATATAGCTCGTCTCTAATTACCCTGTCGTATGCGGCCTTAAAGTCGACGAATAGATGGTGCGTATCGACTTGAAACTGATTGGTTCTCTCCAGGATCTGCCGTAGTGTGAAGATTTGATCGATGGTGGACTTCCCTGGCCTGAAGCCACACTGATAAGGACCTATCAGCTTGTTTACGAATGGCTTCAGGCGTTCACACAAAACGACAGCGAAGATCTTGTATGCGACATTAAGGAGACTTATTCCTCTATAGTTGGCGCAGTCAAAGGGATCTCCTTTTTTGTGGATCGGGCAAACAATGCTGAGACTCCATTCCTCGGGCATGCTTTCCTCTGACCATATCTTACAGATGAGCCGGTGCATGCTCCTAACCAGCTCACCCCCAGCCGCTTTGAAGAGCTCAGCAGACAGTCCATCTGCGCCAGCAGCTTTATTCGACTTGAGTTTCGACATGGCAATCTCAACTTCGTCGAGGTCAGGGAGACGGAATTCTCTGCGATCTCCGTCGTTAAAAAATGGATCATTCTGCCTGACGGCGGTATGTTGGTTGTCATCGCCGTTATACAGTCTGCAGAAGTGGTTTTTCCAAATTCTCAGCGTCGACTGCGATTCTACTACTAGGTGTCCGTTCTCATCCTTACAGGCCTCCGTTCGGGCTTTATAGCCTTGAGACATTCGTTTTATCCGCTGATAAATTCTCGAACGTCGTGCCTGCAATAGCACCTCTCCAAGTTTTCAATCGCCCGCTTCTCGTGCTCTTTCTTTTTTCTCTTGAGAAGCTTATGTTCCTCCCTTCTCTTAAGCTCGTAGAGCTCCCGAGCCGCTCTTGTTTTTTTGTGTAGTGAGGCTTTGTATGCCTCCTGCTTTTACGCATGAATCCTTCCACACTCGTCATCGAACCAGATGTTTCGTCGTGGTGGAGCTTTAAGGCCCAGCACTTCCGTTGCTGTGCTCTTCAGAGCTTGTTTGCACAGGCTCCATTGTTGCTCTACTGACTGAGTGGAGGATTGCGGGGTATCGGAGAGCTTAAGAGAGACGCGGTTGGCAAAAGCATTGGCGATCTCCGGCGATAGTAGCTTTCCGACGTCATAGCTTGGTGTTCTAACTCTACTCCGCGGTGTTCGTGTTATGCGCTGACGTATCTTGGCTACTACAAGATAGTGGTCTGAATCGATGTTCGCTCCTCGGAAAGTGCGAACATCAAGGATAGTGGAGGAGTGTCTGACGTCAATCGCGATGTGGTCAATCTGGTTGGTGACTGATTGATCTGGCGACCGCCAGGTGCCTTTGTGTATATCAAGGTGGGAAAATCGTGTGCTGGCTACAAGAAGATTTCGCCCCGTGGCAAGGTCGATCAGCCTTTGTCCGTTATCGGATGTGGTGTCATGTAGGCTGTGTTTGCCGATGACCCGCTCAAAGATGCTTTCTTTACCCAGCTTAGCGTTGAAATCTCCTAGTATGATTTTGGTATCATAGCTGGGGCATTTGGTATATGTTCTGTCTAGGAGATCAAAGAAATCATCCTTGATTGAGTCATCCTTGTCTTCCGTGGGGGCATGGACGCATATGAGGCTGATGTTACAGAAATTTGCCTTGATGCGGATCGTTATGAGGCGTTCACTCACATACTGGAAACTTAGGACTTTAGGTCTTAGTCCACCTCTAACAACAAATCCGCATCCAAGTAGTCTCTGTCCTCTCTCCCTATAGCAGTCACCGTAGTAAATGTCGCAGTTTTTCATCCGCTTTTTACCCGGTCCATTCCATCGCATTTCCTGGATGGCGGTTATGTCCGCTTTATAGCGGTCTAGGGCGTCCGCAAGTTGTTCGGCCGCACGTGGTCTGTTTAGGGACCTAACATTCCACGTACAGAACCGAAGGTCCTTGTTTGGTTTTTGTTTTCTTAAAGGGTCGTCAACATAGATCCGTTCCGTTTGATTATCCGAGGCTGTTTTTTGTTTCTGAGCAATTAGTGGTTTTACGGTTATGGTTCGCTAGACCATAGCCCAACCGACACTAATCCTGTTTGGTGGCGCAGGATACTCGCCATTCGGCCTCTTCCGTCAGTAATTTCCCTTTTAAGGAAATTTCCAGATGGCACCACGAGGAGGTGGAAGTAGGACCTGACTAGCAGAGCTGCAAGATGTTCGGCTGCAGAGGCTGTTACTCGCTTTTTGTCGGGCCAGCATCCGTCGGCAGATGCTACCCCTACGAGGCCTTTGCTAGTCCTTCACCATCCATAACATTCAATAACAGCAAATTATTTGCACCCCAAATATAGAGGGCAGCTTTTGTCCTTTGAGAAAAGGCTAGAAGTAGATGAAAACCTTATTTCGATACTGAGTTCAAAGGGCATGGATTCAATAATTGCTTACGATAACAAAGCAGGAGTTTTTTCCTTACTTATTGAAAAGCTCGAGGACGGTGAATACAAAGTAGCCACATACAGGCATTTCGCTAAAGGGCACCACATGGAACTTGCAGAATACGCCCAAAAACTTTTAAGCATACCCAGCTTCTTCGGCACAATTGGGAAGGATGTTTCCAATTGGTTTATGATATGTACATAATGTTTTAAGAAATTGTTTGGATTCAACAGGTCGAAAATGTTACTTAACATTTACTAATCCCCTAAAATAATAGACTCGAATAAATCTCATCTTCTGTCTTAAAACGTATGGAGACTAAGAACCAAATGGACACTATTTATACTGATCTTAGTAAAGCGTTTGTTTCTGTAAATCACACTCGACTAATCCATAAACTTGAATACTTTGGTTTTAATTCGCAATTCCTTCGCTGGTTATCTTCTTTTGCTCTCGGCTGAACTCAACAGGTCAAAATAGGTAACTCTATTTCTAAAGAAATAACTTGCAGCTCTGGGGTTCCTCAAGGGAGCCACCCGGGCCCACTGCTCTTCGTTATCTTTATTCATGACATTATCCAAGTGGTGATGACGGTCTACCACTATTTAAAGCCGTTAGGAATATTACTGATTACCAACTGCTACAATCAGACATAAATAGAATCTCGGAATGGTGCAATGCTAATGCTCTAAAGTCGAATATAAGCAAATGCAATTGCATATCCTTTTCTAAATCTCTCTCCATATTCGATTTTGAATACGTTATTGGTTCCCAACCTATATCCCGTATTACCGAAGTTAAGGATTTAGGTATTGTGTTGGACACCACGTTCTTATTTAAAACACACATAAATCGTACTCTAGCTAAAGCTTACTCTAATATGGGTTTCATCAAGCGGAATAGTAGAGGGTTCTCTGATCCTTTTTCTCTCTTGTCATTCTACACCTCACTCGTTAGACCTCATCTCGAGTACGCAGTTATCATTTGGAATACCAATCTTTGTACTGACTCCGATAGAATGGAACTTGCCCAAAGCCGTTTCACAAGATCCATTTTCCACAAAATGCATTGGAATTTCTGCCCCAACTATGAAGCCAGACGTTTACTTCTTGGTATAAAATCATTAAAAACTAGGCGTACTTTGCATGATATAATATTTGTTAGAGACTTACTCTGTCATCACATAAGATGTGCTACTCTCTTGTCTAAAATAGGACTCTATGTCCCTGCAATGCCTTTGAGAATAAGACATCCTCTTTCTCTAGGATATCATAGGATTTATTATGGTACAAACGAACCTCTTACACACACTGTTAAGGTTTTTAACGAAATCAGTAATCTTGTGGACATTCATTTAGATCGAGTTCAATTTAAAAACTTAGTCTCTCTTAGTCTTAGTCCATTTCTCATTTAGTTGATTAACTACTATATACAAATATAAAAATATATGATATTCGATTATCTGTTAGCACGTAAGTGATTGTAGATAAAAAATAAATAAATCAATATGTTTTTACTGTTTTTTTTTTTTCTTATCTTTTTTAAGATCTTTATGCTTTCCCTTGACTTTTATACATTTTTTTCAGTTTTATACCTATTCCTTGCTTTTATACACTTTTATACACTAGCAATATTTTTCAGATGTATAATACACACTTTTATACACGTAAAAAAGTGTGTATAATACGCCAACTATTAGAAAATTCATCCTCTGCTTATGCAATACTAAAGTGCTCGAACGAATTACTTCTGACTATAACTAACGCGGATTTTGGACGGCTCTTGTGCTATCTAGGACACCCACCCCTGAGAGTAGTGAACGAACATCAACGCCCAAACCACTGCACTCCGTTCAGGTTGTGTGTCTATCACATCATGAGAGAATATAAACTCTTGAACCTGCGCGAGTCTCTAAAAAAAAAAAAAAAAAAAACACACTACCCACTGCGCCACGCCGCACAGTGATTGATTTATAGTTACTACCTGGACTTATTTGGGCTACGGCCTAGTAAGCAGTAACCGTAAAAAAACCACAAACTCCGAAACAACAACAAGCCTCGGACACAACGGACCGGATTTATGTTGAAGACCATTGCAAAAAATGAAAAAGGACTATGATCTTCGGCTCTGTACGTGGAATGTTAGGTCCCTTAACAGGCTACGTGCAGCCGAACAACTCGCGGACGCCCTAGACCGCTATAAAGCGGACATAACCGCCATCCAGGAAATGCGATGGAATGGACCGGATGAAAAGCGGCGATATTTACTACGGCGACTGCTATAGGGAACTGGCTATTTCGTCAGAGCATTTTTGGTGGTAGTAACGATAAAACAGGGAGAGGCAGGTAACATTCCTGCGGTGTTCCAGCGAGTCTAATGTTTTGGTAATGCTGGAGTCGCCTATCAGTCTTATGGCTCGTTTTTTTATTCTGTCTAGTAGGTGCAATGAGGTCTTGGAAGCACCGGACCAGACATTAGCGTTAAACTCTAATTTGGGGCGAATGAACGCCTTATAGATTGTAGCCAGATCTAAGGGTGTGAAATATTTCTTGCAACTGTATAAGAAGCCTATGCATTTCGCAGCATTCTTGGCGACACTGAATATATGGTCGCTCCAATTAAGATTGTGAGCAACACTCATACCCAGGATGGAAAGCTTTTCAGTTTCTGAGATGCAAGTGCCATCCATTCAGTGAACGAATATGAAAAGCTGAGGGTACTGTCGTCCGCGAAGGAGTGAATTGGATTAGAAGTAACAGACAAGAGATCATTTATAAAAATAAGAAAGAGTATGGGAGACAAAACGGAGCCCTGGGGAACACCGGCATTTACAAAGTGAGTATCAGACTTGAATCCGTCCAAAACAACTTGAATTGAACGATTCGAAAGGTAGCTTCTAATCCATTGAAAGAGAGACTCATCGATCCCAAAAGCACGCATTTTCGACAAAAGGGCTTGATGCCAAACCCTGTCAAATGCTTTCGAAACATCCAGGGCAACAATTTTGCTTTCACCTGCTTGGTGAAGCGAGTGATTCCACTTTTCAGCGAGATATGCCATCATATCACCAGTGGATCTGTTGCTGCGGAAACCGTATTGGCGGTCATTGAGGAGTTTCCGCGATTCAAGATATTTCATAAGCTGACGGTTAATCAGCGTTTCCATGACCTTGGAAAGAAGGACGTTAGTGCAATGGGTCGGTAGTTGGAGGGAGAAGATGATTCGCCTTTTTTGGGTATAGGCTGGACAAATGCTGTTTTCCACCTACTCGGAAAGAGCCCAGAGGTGTAGGAAAGGTGAAAAAGCTTACGCAGTGGTTTTGCCAGCGTAGAAGAACACCTCTTCAGAACCATTGCGGCAATACCATCTGGACCAGCGGATTTGTGTATGTCGAGGTCTTTAAGAACCCTTGCGACTGTACGGGTGCGGAAATGGATTAGTCCCATGGTGGAATTGACGCACTCTAGTACAGGCGGAGACAAAGTACAAGCTGGCAGCTGAGAACTGGTTGCGAAATGGGTAGCCAGTAGGTTAGCTTTGTTTTACGCCGTAATTTTTGGTCGGATTGGAATTTAACCCGTCGAATGTGGGTGTTGCAGTCATTTCTGGATCGTAAGTACTTTTTTCGGTTTTCCTCAGAACTGTTTGCCTTGTAGGCCCGAAAACTTATCTCCCAGAGCTTAATAGCCTCTAAACCACGTATTTTCCTTAGGCCTGGTGCTTTTAATCTTGCTGTGAATAAAATTTGCCATGCCGATTCGGATAATATTTGCGATAATATCAGTTGCGGCGTCCACGTCGTTGTCAAGGAAGCACAACAGTGTGTTGGCGGTATGACCAGCAACATCGGGGATACGTGATGGCTCATTCACAAGTTGAGTTAAGTGATTTAACTCAGCAAACATTTCAACATACCTTCCTTCAGGTGTTGTCTGTCCAGAATGTCGAAGCCAGTGCGAGGGAACAGGGAAACAAATCTTTGGATGGAATCAGACAGTGCGTCCGTCGAATGCATCAAATGTTGCATTCCTGTCTAGATTGGGGCTTCTATAAGGAAAACAGTAGTGAACGGAGTGCTAAGGGAATATGAATTTAAGCCAAATGAAACTAAATTCTGAGGTGGATGTTTGGCTATACTGTGGAAGTAGCTGGTAAGCAATGTCACTACGGACATAGATGGCGAGACCGCGGTGAGAAATGAATAATGGCACTAAGCTATATCCAGGAAGACTGAAATCCGAAGGATCAGACTTTTCATCGACCTGTGTTTCACAAAGTGCCAAGGGATGGAAGGGGACCTCAGCCAACTGGGTGTGCAGCAATGGAAAAAGCTAGCAAAAGATCGTGCTAGTTGGAGGGGCATGTCGGTTGAGGCCCAGGTTCACCCCGAACTGTAGCGCCCATTAAGAAGAAGAAGGGAGGGAGCGAGCAAACAGAGCAAAGAAGTTGAGACGGTTTAACATGGCAAACGCCAGATGCGATCTCTGTCCCTGTTCAATCCAAGTTGACACACAGCCATCGCGTGCCCCCGCCTGGATAGCTATACTGGCACCCGTCAGGTAGTGGACCAATGTGTGCAGCGACCCGACCCCTTGTTCCTGGGGAAAGAGGAACCTGGCCCTCCAGGTTGGGGGTTGCGCTTAGGGTTAACATCCCTATCCCATAAAACCAAAGTTTGTTCAGAGACAACTAACAGCCTCGGATACGGACGGATTACATGTTGACGACCCCCGCAAACGTCTAAAAGAATACGAACTCCGGATCTGCATCTGGGACGTTAGGTCCCTCAACAGACCAGGTGCAGTCGATCAACTGGTCAATTCTTTGGACTGCTATAAGGCAGACATTACCGCGCTCCAAGAAGCGCGATGAGATGGGCCAGGCAAAAAGCGGATGAAAAACTGTGATATACTACGGAAACTGCTGGAGAGAAAATAAACAACGCCTATTCGGATGCGAATTTGTTATTCGAGGTAGACTCAGGAAAAACGTCTTAAGCTTCCAATATGTAAGCGAAAGCCTCATAACTATCCGCATCAAAGCCAATCTCGGCAATATAAGTTTACAATGTGTCCACGCCCCCACAGAGGAGAAAGATGACCGACATAAAGACGATTTTTATGATCTCCTAGGCAGAACGTATGCACAATGTCCCAGCTATGACACCAAAATCGTTCTAGGAGATTCCAATGCGAAGCTGGGTAGGGAAGCTATCTTTGAACGGGTCATTGGAAAGCACAGACTACACAACACCTCGTCAGAAAACGGACTAAGGCTAGTGGACTTTATGGCGGCACATAATCTGGTAGAAGCAAGTACCGATTCCCACACCTCAACATCCATAAGAGGACCTGGCGGTTTTTCGATCAATCGACAACCAACCAAATTGATCATATTGCGATCGACACTCCTCCAGCATCCTAGATGTCCGAACCTTTCGAGGAGCCAACATCGACTCAAATCATTACCTTGTTGCAGCCAAGGTACTGATGTGAATTTCTCGGATCAACGGAGTCGAGTAAGAACACCAAAATTTAACGTCGGAAAACTGCCACCGCAGGAGACCGCCAGGACCTTCGCCGATCAAGTCTCCTTCAAGCTCTCTCAAGTCCCGATGGAGTCTATAGAAACAGCAATGGACTCGTTGTCAGAACGCCATCAGAGAGGTCGCCTCAGATGTACTCGGTTTCAAGCTACCACCTTCGAGAAACCTCTGGTTTGATGATGAATGCAGACAGGCCCATGTGGATAAAGAGAATTCATACATGTCTACACTGCATCGAAGGACGAGAGCTGCCCGCGAGCTCTATGATCAGAAAAGGAGGGAGGAGCATGCGCTTCTGAGAAGGAAAAAGAAGGAGCACGAGAAGCGCGAGATCGAGGAGATGGAGAGAAAATTTTACCAGAAAGTAAAACGAACATGCTAAGGCTATAAAGCCAGAGCAGAAGCCTGCAGGGATGAGCACGGACAACTAGTAGTGGAGTCACAGTCGATGCTGAGATTGTGGAAGCACCACTTCTGCAGACTGTATAACGGCGATGATAGTCAAAATGCCGCCGTCAGGCAGAGCGAACCATTCACAATGGACGAAGACGAAAGAGAATCCCGTCCACCTGACCTAGACGATGTTAAGATAGCGATATCGAAAATTAAGTCTTATAAAGCTGCTGTAGCAGACGGGCTTCCTGTAGAACTGTTTAAAGCAGCTGGCGATGACCTGATGCACCAACTCATCTGCAAGATATGGTCGGAAGAATGCATGCCCGATGAATGGAATCTCAGCATCGTTTGCCCCGTCCATAAGAAAGGAGACCCCTATGAGAAAGAGAAAAGTCTCCTGAATATTGCGTACAAGATCCTTTGTGCCGTTCGTGGACAATCTGATAGGTTCCTACCAGTGTGGTTCCAGGCCAGGAAAATCCACGATAGACCAAATATTTACACTACGGCAGACCTTGGAGAAGACCCATGAATTCCAGGTCGACACGCACCATCTTTTTGTCGACTTTAAAGCCGCACATGAATGCGTTTATAAAGACGAGCTATACAGAGCCATGTCTTGTTTTAACATTCCGGAGAAACTCGTCTGACTGTGGAGGATGACAATGGAGAATTCTCGCTTCTCCATTAAGGTCAGTAATGAGCAAACCGAGACCTTTGATGTTAAAAAAGGATTTAGGCAAGGTGACGCGCTGTCATGCAACTTTTTCAACATCGTGCTTGAAAAGATCGTGCAAGAGTCACTGGCCAACACAAGAGGTACGATTTATTTCAAGTCTACGCAATTGCTTGCGTACGCCGACGACATGATTGAACGGACACAGCGAGACGTCAATGAGGCCTTTGTAAGCATTGAGGTAGAAGCGGCTAACATGGGTCTCAAGGCTAATGAGGGTAAAACCAAATATCTGCTTTCATCTAAAAGAGACGGACGACACCGACGTATTGGCCGGAACGTCACCATAGGCAGATATAGCTTTGAAGTGGTTAAGGAATTCGTCTACTTTGGCTCTCTGATGACCGGCGACAACAACACCAGAGTTGAGATACGGCCGCGTCTATGGTGGCGCACGCAGGTGGAAGGGGACCTTAACCAACTGGGCGTGGGGCACTGGAAACAGCTGGCCAAGGACCGTGAGGCCCAGGTTCACCACGAACTGTAGCGCCACCTAAGTAAATAAGTAAGTCATGTTCATATTTACTTGCTAAGTTTTGTTATGAGTATTGTGAGCACGTTCATCATATTTGCAGTTTGTGTCACAAGTTGTTGTATCATGGATTCAAGTTCCACAAGGATGGGATAGCCTTTTAAGGTTCCCTGTGGATCGTAACAACTGGTCAATACTTCATTTTAGGGATGCAATATAGCGATACGTTCGCATTTTGTTATGATATGGCAACCCATGAATACATCAGCTGAGGTATGTTCCTATCGAAAAAGCTCTACATGGCGTATGCGCAATAACAGGTAAACAATACCAGGGAGTAGTATTAAACAAAACCCTAAAACGTAAACAATTCTTCAGAGAGCTTCTTTAACCTGTCCATAATATGATATTAGGAAGAATAGAGCATGCTACTCGATGGCCTATCGCCTCAGCTATAGAGCATAGAAATTAATAGATAGACTGGGTATGTACGGTTGCACTTGTGAAAAGCTCTCTCATCCAGCTGCTTTGGATATGATGTGATTCTCTCGTCCAGCTGTTCTTCAGTCTGTTTGGCTCTGGCGCCGGGATAAGTCGTTTTCATTTTCCAGACCAGTGAATTAGCTTCAGTTCTTGTTTTGTTATACACCTTTTGTTAAGTGCTCATACAGAGATCTGGGTAGTTTGTCGTCGCGATATTGATCTAGTTCAACAGACTAAGGGATACACGTTTACAATTAAATTAGATACGTCTTATCACCGGAATCTGTGCTGACTCGTTACTTGTTTTTTCCTTTTGATTTCCTAAAGCTAAAGCAACGTCCATACAATCACCTGAAAGTCGAGTGCCTCAATGAATTCTTTTCAAATTTGTACAAGCAATTGAATTCAACGCCACCGCGTCTTTAAATGGTTAAATGGTTTCTGTGAAAGACACATTTGACGGGTAATATCAAAGTGCATAAAACCGTTAAATGATATAAGAGCACCTACCTAGATAGGTCGGTTTATGTTTATCGGATACGCTTGTTGAGTGGCCAGACTTGCGCTGGAGATCGTCCGTTTGTCGCCCAGGGTACTCCTGAAAATTAGATGAAATCAAATCGGTTGTCGTTTTGAAAAGTGGAAATATACACACTAGTGTACTCGTACGTACGAATACTGAAATATATTGTGTTGAAGATAGGTATATGTACGAATGTATACGAATTTATAATTTATCTGTCGGTCGAAATTTGAATATCGTTCAAGGCCTGAAAATAGAAAATCTCTGACTGGGAAATATTTGCGTGTCATCAGCAGTCAAGGATTATTTCAGCTGTTTCGAGTACTGCGGACGCTTACTGGTAGGTAGCTGATAGTCGTATTCGGGATCAATCAACCTGTTGAGATCGTTTGGGTCTACGCCTTTGACATATTCTAAATAAAAAAAAACGATCCGAATGGCTAAAACTATGCAGTGTGTGTAGCTTTTTGTTGTAGCGATACGTGCAGGCGTGAATATTATTTCGGATACGTGAAGTTTTTCAAATTGAATTATGAGTGCTGCTTCTTCAGTATCTTTGAATTTTATTATTTGTTGGTTTTCGTTTTCTCCGGGGAGAATCGTCTAAAGATGACGTCGTTCCATGTGATGAAATAAAGAAAGGCACGTGGTCGTCCTAAAATTGTCTTCTTTCCTCACACACAAAAGTAGCTAGTTACAATGAAGATGAGTTCTTCACAAAATAATTACTTTTCTTAAGATTTTAAAAAATACATCGTATTTTCGGTGGAGCAATATCTAGGCTCCCTGAAATAGCTATCCAGTGGATAACCTTTTGCAAAATACAAACTTTTCGTTAAGTTGATATTAAAAATAGTAAAACAAGAGAAGCGGCGGCTGTCGTACTTTTTATTGTTTGTTTTGACGTATAATGTCAATGGATCTTTGAGATACTTAAATAATTTGCGTGAAGGTCTAGGTACGTACATAAGTATATACTTAAGTAGGCTTGTCATAAATCAAAGGTCATACGTTCGACGCCTGTACTCGTGAATAGCACAAGGAGTTTTCTAACTTATTTTTTAAATTCAAAACACGTTGGATTACGATTAAGTCCCCCATAGATATAAGACCAAAAAATGTTGTACAATACTGTTCTTCTTCCTCTTAACGGGCGCTACAGTTCGGGGTGAACCTGGGCCTCAACCAACATGCCCCTCCATCTAGCACGATCTTTTGCTAACCTTTTCCATTGCCGCACACCCAGTTGGCTGAGGTCCCCTTCCAATTGTGTGCGCCATCTTAAGTGCGGCCGTCCTCTGCTTCTTCGTCCCTCGGGGATGGATTCAAAGACTCTCCGGGCTGAAGTTGTGGTGTCCATTCGCTGTACATGGCCCAGCCATCTTAGGCGTTGAATCCGTGCTTCTGCGCCATACAACAGGACCGGGATGATAAGGGTCTTATATAGGGTCAACTTTGTCGTTCGGGAGAGGGCTCTATTACTCAGTTGCCTCCTGAGCCCAAAGAAACAGCGATTGGCAAGAGTGATTCTGCGTTTGATTTCGGAACTGATGTCGTTGTTCCAGGTCACTGCGGTGCCAAGTCCTTAACTACCAAGACGTCGATGGTGAGCGTCGTTTTTTGATGACAGCATATATATAGTTTTGCCCTCGTTTACCATCAAACCAATTTCCGCCGCCTCCATCTCAATACTCGCAAACGCCTCATTGACATCTCGCTGTGATCTACCTATTATGTCAATATCATCGGCGTATGCAAGGAGTTGCGAGGATTCGAAATAGACTGTGCCTCTTATATTGGCCAGTGATTTTGTACAATCATTTCCAATATGATGTTGAAGAAATCACACGACAGCGCATCGCCCTGCCTAAATTCTTTTTTGACAACAAAACTATCGGTAAGGTGTTCACCGATTCGGATGGAGCAGTTGGCATTCTCCAAAGTCATCCTGCATAGTCTGACGAGTTTATCAAGTATGTCAAAACTAGACATAGCGTTGTACAGCTCATCTGTAATTACCCTGTCGTTTGCGGCTTTGAAGTCGACAAATAGGTGGTGAGTGTCGACTTGAAATTCATTGGTTTTTTCCAGGATCTGCCGTAGTGTGAAGATTTGGTCGATGGTGGACTTCCCTGGCCTGAATCCGCACTGATGAGGATTTACCAGCTTATTTACGAATGGCTTTAAGCGTTCACACTAAACGGCAGAGAAGATTTTGTAGGCGATGTTAAGGAGACTTATTCCTCTATAGTTGGCGCAATCAGAGGGGTCTCCCTTCTTGTGGATCGGGCATACGATGCTGAGACTCCATTCCTCGAGCATGCTTTCCTCTATCCATATCTTACGGATGAGCTGGTGCATGCTCCCAACAAGGTCATCCCCAGCTGCCTTGAAAAGCTCAGCAAACAGTCCGTCTGCGCCAGCAGCTTTATTCGACTTGGGCTTCGATATGGCAATCTTTACTTCGTCGAGGTCAGGGGGACAGAATTCTCTGCGGTCTCCGTCGATTAGAAATGGATCATTCTGCCTGACAGCGGTATATTGACTAACATCGCCGTTATACAGTCTGCAGAAGTGTTTTTTCCATATTCTCAGCATCGACTGCGGTTCTACTACTAGTTGTCCGTTCTCATCCCTGCAGGCTTCCGTTCTGGCTTTATAACCCTGGCATGTTCGCTTTATCTGTTTAGAAAACTTTCGAACGTCACGCCTGCAGTAACACCTTGCCAAATCCTCAATCGCGCTCCTCTCGTGTTCTTTCTTCTTCATTCTCGTAGAGCTCACGAGCTGCTCTTGTTCTTTTATGCAGCTAGGCCTTATATGCATCCCGCTTCGCTGTATGAATCCTCCTGCACTCGTCATCGAACCAGGTGTTTCTTCGTGGTGGAGCCTTGAAACCCAAGACTTCGGATGCAGAGCTTTTCAGGGCTTGTTTGCAAAGGCTCCACTGCTGTTCTATTGATAGCGTGGAGGATTGAGGTGTATTGGAGAGCATAAGGGAGACGCGATCGGTAAAAGCACGAGCGGTTTCTGGCCATAGTAGCTTTCCGACGTCATAACTTTGTATTCTTACTCTACTCCGTTGCGTTCGTGATATCCGTAAGCGCATCTTGGCTACTTCAAGATAGTGGTCCGAGTCGATGTTAGCCCCTCGGAAAGTTCGAACATCAAGAATAGTGGAGGAGTGTCTGACGTCGATCGCGATGTGATCAATCTGGTTGGTGGTCGATTGATCAAAAGACCGCCAGGTGCCTTTGTGTATATCGAAGTGCGGGAAGCGCGTACCGGCTAGAAGGAGATTTCGCCCCGTAGCAAGATCTATCAGCCTCTGTCCGTTATCGAATATGGTGTCGTGTAGGCTATGTTTGCCGATGACTCGTTCAAAGATGCTTTCCTTACCCAGCTTAGCATTGAAGTCTCCTAGTACAATTTTGATGTCATAGCTGGGACATTGGGCATACGTTCTGTCTAGGAGATCGTAGAGCTCATCTTTGACGGAGTTATCCTTGTCTTCCGTGGGGGCGTGGACGCAGATCAGGCTGACGTTAAGAAACGTAGCCTTGATACGGATCGTTATAAGGCGTTCGCTCACATGCCGAAAGCTTAGGACTTTTTGACTTAGTCCACCTCGAACAGCAAATCCGTTCGTTGTCCTCTCTCCCTATAACAGTCGCCGTAGTAAATATCGCAGTTTTTCATCCGGTCCATTCCATCGCATTTCCTGGATGGCGGTTATGTCCGCTTTATAGCAGTCTAGGGCGTCCGCAAGTTGTTCGGCTGCGCGTGGCCTGTGGAGGGATCTAACCTTCCACGTACAGAGCCGAAGATCATTGATCCTTTGATTGATCATTGATCATTAATCCGGCCCGTTATATCCGATTCTTCTGGTTGTTTCGGAGTTTGTGATTTTTGTACTGTTACGGCCTAATACTGGGCCGTAGTCCAACCGACTAATCCTGCAGCAAGCTCGCCATTCGCCCTTCCCCGTCTGCAATTTCCGCAGGAAATCTCCAGATGGCACCACGAGGAGGTGGGATAGGACTTACTAACAGTGCCGCAAGATGTTTGACTTCGCGCTTTTTAACAGGCCAGCATCCGTCGGATGGATGCTACCCCGACGAGGCCTTTGTTAGTCCTTTGCCATCCGTACAAAACCGTTGTTATATCCAAAAATACGTTATAAGAAATCCAGGTGCGTCTTATGTAATTAAAATGCAGATTTTTGTGCATATGTTTATGAGTATACGCAGTCGATTGCACTTTTTGTTTTCTATCACCGTGATTCATAGCACATAAGCAGAATCCTTGTATCCTTTATCGGTAAACCTTCATTACAAATGGAATTGGGTCAAAAATATTTTACATAAATTCACACTTCCAAAAGGCTAAAGGTTGCGTGTGTTTCCTGTATACACCGAATACGAATGACAGCGCTCATTCAAAGCACGTGCACTTCATGCACTGCACGGAAGAACAAGTATATTAATCAGAGCGGCGTACTTCTTGGAACAATCCACTGACACCGTCAAACTCGAATTGTATATTATGCCATTGGGGTAATGCAATTCAAATTGATTCAATTTACAAATATTATAGGAAATGCATATCTAGATGCCTATCTTAGTACGACTTTCTCAACTTGTCATGGCAGTCCCCAACTCGTACGTCGGCTGCGTTTATAGGAAAACCAATGGTCCATCATCTATTTTAGTCAGACATTCATATGCAGTTCCAAAAATAGAATTTTTTTATCTCGAGATAATACAAAAAGTACGAAGATTCGAAAAGCAAGTATCTAGGTATAGTGGGAGTGAGAAAAGTTTTTGATTTTCTGCACGATCGCTTTTATGTACGTGTACGAGTATATTTGAAGTTGTAAGTCAACTGCCAGTTGGTTTGAGAGTTAATTATTAAATTCATGAGATTGCTTTGTATCTTCGATCATGCCACGCAAAAGTTTTCCTTGGAAAAGTTAATCCTATGCATCATGAGAGTCAGTCTGTCAGGCTTTCATTGCTTGAGAGACAAAGTTTTCGAGTTACTTTGGAAGTTTTTGAGTGCTACCCGTGTATCATATCAGGACTGAGTGTTATGGGAAATTGACTTGTCAGTATTGTGTAATATTGTATTTGGAAGGTAGTGTGCACAAAGTTCTCAGGTCTTGTAAAAGTTTTTAGTGTGGAAACGAGGCGGAGGCAAGCATTTACCTGGAAATGTACACATTGGTAGACACAATCCCATTATATTAACTTTCTGAACAAAATAGGTGGTATAGCTAAGAGCTTAATGATTCTAGGGAAGTATAGGGCGGCCCATATGGCGGTTGTGCGGCGGGCTAACAATCCGCCCACGTAAAAAAACAAAAGTTATGAATGAGCAAAATGCCTCGGATACACGGACGGATACTCGACGACGATAACGCACGAAAAAGGAACACGATTTGCGAGTATGCTCCTGGAATGTCAGAACCCTGTACACTCCCGGAGCTGCTCATAAGCTAGAAGGAATCCTCACGCAGTACAAGGTCCAGGAAATACGCTGGATAGGAAACGGTATGATTAGGAAGAAAAATTGCGACATTTATTACAGCTGTCACAAAAGGTTGCACTTACTGGGATGCGGATTTGTCGTGGGAAAGCGATTAAGGTCGAACGTTATCGACTTTAAACCTATAAGTGATCGCCTGGCTGTGATCCGCATCAGAGGCAGATTTTATAACATCAGCCTTATATGTGCACACGCCCCTACCGACGAGGCTGAAGACCCTATCAAGGAGGACTTCTATGACCTCCTGGACAACGCCTACGGAGCTTGTCCGGAGTGCGATGTAAAAATCGTGCTCGGGGACTTCAGCGCCAAAATCGGTAAGGAAAACACCCTTGGCAGAGTGATCGGAAAGCACAGCCTCCACCATACAACAACAGATAACGGCTTCCGACTCGCTGACTTTGCGACAGCTCGTAATGTGGTGATAAGTAGCACAAGATTCCCTCGCAAGCGATTCCACACAGCAACCTGGCGATCTCCGGACGGTCGAACCGCCAACCAAATCGACCATGTGCTTATTGACGCAAGGCAATCGTCAAACATCCTGGATGTGCGAATATTCAGAGGGGCAAATGTCGACTCTGACCACTTCCTCGTAGCAGCAAGATTCAGAGCTCGACTGTCCAATGTCAGAAATCTGCACCAGCCCATCAGGAGGAGGTTCGACATTGGGCGCCTGAGCACACCGGAGGTTGCCAGAGTCTACAGGGAGCAGCTGAGCGAAAGACTCAACGGTATGCCTACGTCGAACACAAATGCCAATAATATGTGGCTGCATTGCCGCTCAGCCATTCAGGAAGTAGCCGAAACCACCTTAGGATATCTACCACCCCCGACAAGAAACCCGTGGTATGATGGCGAGTGTGAGCAGAAAAAGGCAGCAACCGACGAGGCGTACCAAAAGGCGCTGCAGAGGAAAACCAGGACAGCGCAAGAAGAGTACCGAGCCAGAAGAAGGGAGGAGAAAAAACTACTGCGACAAATGAAAAGAATCTTCGCAGCCTCCCGGCTCAAGGATATCGAGGAGTCTAGGGACAAACATAAAATACGAGCCTTTTACAAGAAAGCCAAAGGCCTTACAGGAGGCTTCAAAAAGGGCACCCTGGCTCTTCGAAACTGCGAGGGTAATCTCGTCACCGACCCGCAGGGAATAGTGGATGTATTTAAGCAGCACTTCCAGCAGCTGCTTAACGAGCATGACCAAGACAGAGTGGTAGGGACCGAGGAAATCCCAACTCCAGCCGCTGAAGTAGTCCTCCCACCCAGCATCGAAGAAGTCGGCACAGCTATTCAGAAACTGAAGAACAACAAGGCCGAAGGCTCAGATGGCTTGCCATCAGAGCTCTTCAAGGCTGGCGGCGATGTTCTGGTAGGGAGCATGCACCAGATCATCTGCAGAATTTGGGAAGATGAAAGCATGCCCGACGACTGGAATACCAGTTCTATATGCCCCATCCACAAAAAAGGCGATCCTACCTCTTGCAAGAACTATAGAGGTATATCCCTGCTCAATGTCGCATACAAGATCCTGTCCAGCGTATTGTGTGAACGTCTAAAACCATTTTGCACCTCACTAATCGGCAGCTACCAGTGCGGCTTCCGGCCCGGCAAATCAACTATAGACCAAATTTTCAAACTTCGACAAATCCTGGAAAAGACCAACGAGTTTCGAATCGATACACACCATCTCTTTATCGATTTTAAAGCCGCATAGGGCAGTATTCATTGCAAAGAATCGTTTGAAGCAATAGCCGAATTCGGGATCCCGGTAAAACTGATCCGGCTGTGTCGCGCCACGCTAAAAAATACGCGATGCACCGTGCAGTTCACATCTAGGACCTCTGAAACGTTTTAAACGTATACCGGATTTCAGCAAGGAGATGCGCTGTCATGTGACTTCTTCAACCTGGTGCTGGAGCAGATAGTGCGACGGGCAGGCGTCAACAGGGAAGGCACTATCTTTTACAAGTCCATCCAGCTGCTAGGACTCGCGGATGATATCGACATCATCGCGTGTTCTCGCCGTGGCATTGTGGAAGCATTCACGGCGATTGAAGAACAGGCGAAACGAGTTGGTCTTAAGATCAACAATTGACATCTACAATTTCGAGGTAGTTAAGGAGTTTGTCTACCTCGGGGCAAACGTAAATTCCACAAATGACACCACAGTGGAGAACCGGCATAGAATCGCCCTTGGCAACCGCTGCTACTTCGGCTTGTCCAAACAACGGGGGTCAAAACTCCTCACTCGAAAGACCAAAGTCATGCTTTACAAAACGCTCATTCTGCCAGTCTTGCTGTACGGAGCCGAAAGCTGGACGATAAGCAGGACAGCGGAGCTGATTTTGGGTTCTTTCAAAAGAAAAATTCTGCGCCGGATATTTGGTCCTGTCTGTGAGGAAGGTGAATGGAGAAGAAGACACAACCGCGAACTCTACGAGCTGTACCAAGATGTGGATGTAATCCGGAAGGCAAGGATCCGTCGACTACTCTGGCTCGGCCACATCGAGCGCATGGACATCAACGCTCCAGCTAAGATGGTCTTCGACTTCGAGCCTCCTGGCTCGAGAAGAAGAGGAAGACCGAACCTCCGGTTTAAAGACCAAGTAATCGCGGATTTAAGAAATCTTGGTCTTGACAACTGGAAGCAGCGTGCCCGGGACCGTCAAGGATGGAAGGCAGCTATAGCTCAGGCTCAGATCCTCCATGGATCGCTGGCCTGATAAGTAGGTAAGTAAGTCACTCAAAAGGATACTAAGTTTTATTACGAACTCAGGATTCTTGAGTGAACTGGAAGTGGGGAACATCACAATAGGCCCCCTCGTGGCCGCCGTGATCAGGCGACTTTGTCCCACCCCAGTACCTCATCCATGGGTCACTCTATATTCTCAAACCTGCAGTTCTGTGTTTTCTTCGTCAAATATCAAAACTTATAGTCTTCACTGAGTAAATGCTCTCTTCCGATAATCAGAAGCAAAATGTTGCTCGTTTATATGCGATTGCTCGACTAGGGTTTCCGGTACGAAATGTGTGTTCAGGTTCAGCTGGTAATGAATATTTAGAGATATTCGTATTTATGACGTTTCTACCCAGCCATGTAATCAACTAGGTATGTAGACCTAATACCAAAAATATAACAAAAGTTTGTAAAACCTAGGACTGTCCATTACCCCAACGAAAACAGAACGTCAGTGGATAGGCGTGGGCACATCTCGTGCCACGATATGGAATTTAAATTTATTTCCATGTCCTAGATACACGTATTGAGGAACATAAACAATTGGGCATACAACGTCAATAAATAGATGTAAAGTAGTTTTTTTGATTCTTTTTCGTCATAGTACGTAGATATCTATTCGCTGCGAAATTCATATTATTTCGACTTCTTGTTGTCGATACATTTGACCAACGAAATGTAGTTTCCTTGTATAGTGGCTTTGGCAACTAGCTCTGATTGCCATAGGAGTAATTAACTACAGTAATGAAGCCTATTCGATTATTCGTATGCTATGCATGACTCACAGTGTCTTTTTATACTGGTCAAGGGTAAGCATGCCACTAGTTTTGCAGTCTGTGCTATTGTCCTTTTGAAAAGGCTGGTAAGACTGCTTTCATAGTTAAGATTATGCATGCTTCTTACTTAGGGGTGTGTAAGCAGTATGTCGGTTAATATAAATGCATTTAGTTGGCATAAATATCATCTGTCCACGTGCCAGGCGGAGCTTTTTTTCTGTGGCCTGAAAATGTTTAGGTTAGGTTAGATTAAAGTGGTTGGCATACGACACACGTAGGCCGAAGTCGGCCCATTGTGATGCCACATGGATCATTTTACCTTGATCCGCTACTGGAGAACCAACCGGTGCTTCTGATGAAGCGATGGAGTTGAGCTATTTTTAGATCTGCTAGCTCACTTAGATCTTCATAGAAGGGCGCGCCGAGGTAAATCCCCCTGCGATTCGCAAAAGAAGGGTATGAGCAGAGAAGGTGGTGTATCGGTTCCTCTTCCTCCTCATGCATGTAGCGGCGGCAAAAGTCATTGGAGGGTAGCCCTAGTCTTCTGGCGTGTTTTCAAATGGCGCAGTGAGCTGTGATGACACCCACTAGAGTGCTTAGGGTTGACCTTTTGGTTGCCACAAGGTCCCTGGACCGTCCCCAGTTTAGCTTAGGCCTAGTGATAAAGCCGATATTACTTTTATTCTATTGGAGGTTGGTAGCCTGTATGGTTCGAAGTTTTATCATGTGCTTTACCGTACTTATTGGTGTTTTTAGATACCCGAAGGTTGGATGGTAAAGGACTAGCAAAGGCCTCGTAGGGGTAGCATCTGCCGACGGATGCTGGCGCGACAAAAAGCGAATAAGAGCCTATGCAACCGAACACTTTGCGGCTCTGCTAGTCAGGTCCTACTCCCACCTCCTCGTGGTACCATCTGGAAATTTCCTTACAAGAGAAGTTACTGATAGAAGAGGCCGAATAGCGAATCTATGTTGACGACCCTTAAAGAAAACAAAAAATAAACAAGAACCTTTTGTTCTGTATGTGGAATGTTAGGTCCCTAAACAGACCACGCTCGGCCGAAGAACTTGCGGACGCTCTAGACCGCAATAAAGCAGACATAGCCGCCATCCAGAAAATGCGATGGAATGGACCGGGTAAAAAGCGGATGAAAAGCTGCGACATACTACGGTGACTGCTATAGGAAGAGAGGACAGAGACTATTTGGATGCGGATTTGTTGTTAGAGGTGGACTAAGGCATAAAGTCCTTGCTCCTTCATATGTTGCGAATGGATCATTTTGCCAAACAGCGGTGTTAGATCTTTCATCGCCGTTAAACAGTCTAAAGAAGAGCTTCTGCGATATCCTCAGCATCGACTGTGACTGCTTCTAGTTGTCCGTCGTCATCCTTACAGGCTTTCGCTCTGGCTTTATAGACCTTGCATGTTTGTTTTACTTTATGGTAAAATATGCGAGCATCATTCCTGTCGTAACATCTCTCCATCTCCTCGATCTCATGCTTTTCATGCTGTCTTTCTTTCTTCCTTAAAAGCGTATGCTCCTCTATCCGTTTCTGCTTGTAAAGTTCACGAGCAGCTCTCGTCTCTTGCGATTGCTGCTTCCTGCTTCCCGACGTAAAATGTTGATGGTCCTACTTGACTCCGCAGTGTTCGCGATATCCACATACGTACCTTGGCTGCAATAAGGTAATGATTCGAGTCTACATTGGCTCCTCGAAAAGTTTGGACACCGAGGATGCTGGAGGAGTGTCTGATGTCAATCGCAATATGATCGATTTGATTAACAGATAATTGATCAGGAGAAGACGGCCAGGTTTCTTTATGGATTTAATTGTGGGAATCGTGGGATGCCGGAAGCTTGGGACTTTTTGTCTAAGTCCACCTCGATCAATAAATCCGCGTCCGAATAGGCGTTGTCTGTTCTCCTTGCAACAGTTTCCGTAGTAAATGTTGCAGTTTTTTATCCTTTTTTTACACGGTCCATCGCACTTCTTGGAGTGCAGTAATGACTGCTTTATAGCAGTTTGGAGCGTTTGCTAACAATTCGGCCGCACCCGGTCTGTTAAGGCACTTAACATTCCAGATGCAGGACCGATTTTTTGTTTTTTTATATATGGGGCTAGTGCTACTATTAGCAATACGGCACTGCGATCCTTGCAGATCTATTGTGTCTGCTAGCCGATTAGCCGAGTAGCGTCTCCACTTCTATAATGAAGTTGAGAATGCTTCTCGTATGAGCCAGGGTGATCCTCTCAGGGGTCATAACTTCACTGAGAAGGATACGCTTCCTAAAGTGGCAGAGAACAGCACACTCACACAGTATGTGCTCTGCCGTCTCATCGTCCTCAAGACAGAGCCGACACTCAGTTTCAGACGAGAGACTAATTTTGTTTAGATGATATCTCAGACCGCAGTGTCCCGTTAGATAGCTGACTAGTCTTCTGATATCCACCCTATTGAGTTTGAGTATGTCAATAGGACCGGTACTCTTTTCCTTTTATACGTTTGCGGGGGTCACCATGTAGTCCTTCCGTTACATCCGTAGCTTGTGGTTGTCTCTGTTTGTGGTTTTGTTTTACGGCTTACTAGACTGTAGCCCCAACGACCAATCCTGTTTTTTGGTGCCGCAAACTGGACATTCGCCTTTCCCCGTCTGTAATTTCCATAGGAAATCTCCAGATGGCACCACGAGGAGGTGGGGCTGGGACTTACTAACAGTGCCGCAGGATGATCGTCTGCGGTGGCTCCTCTCGCTTTTTCCAGGTCAGCATCCGTCGGATAGATGCTATCCCTATTGTAAGCTGATTACAAGTGTGTCCAGTTTTATTCATTTAATTTTCCCAAAGCCTACACGTAGGTGACTTCTGGCCAAAAGGTTCATATTCATTTAAAATATTATAACTACAATCCTGCAGTAGGTCTTGAGCTACTTGAACAAATCATTACACACTTTTACTGCACATCGTTAGATAAGATATTATATGTACCTTGTTTGCCACTCCCAATATTAAGATAAAGGTACCCTTTTAGGGTTGGTAAGACTTACACCGCTTCCATAACAACGTTTTGAAAATAGGAACATTATCACCTCAGTAACTAAAGTCAGTTGCCATGAGTACTTACATACGTGATAGAGTGTTCTATTATCTTTTACTAGGATATCCGTGGAACTGGAATCAGTTTGTCTGCCTCGATATAAATAGTTGTGAGTAGATAAGGTTACAACACTAATCGATAGCTAATATAAAAAAGAAGAAAGAAATACGCTAACTGCGCCTACACACCACCACGTAAATTAGGACTTTGTGTGCTTTTAGCCAGGCGTATGCGACAGTATTGTTTTTTTTTTTTTGATTGAGGGCTTCTATTATCTGTTGGAGCACTCAGACTCATTGTACTCTAGACAGACGCCTTACATTACCGTATTTTCCCCGTTTTCCGGAGAAAAATGAGAAAGAGCTTCAGTGAGGTAGAGCTAAAAGATTCGGCACACACCACGTCGGCCCCAAGGTCGCGCCAGCGTGCACGAGCAAGGTGGGACAGTCACCGAGAAAATGTCCTACAGCGTCATCCTCCTCGCAACATGGAGCTCAGATAGGCGTCTCACTTATGTCAAACACGCATAGAGGCTTAGCAAAGCAAATGGCCCGTAATGACCCCCACAAGCCTTCTGCAGTTGATTCTCCTTAAAGACAGGAGGAATGCTGCGGATTTCGTGCAAATTTCAGGGCATAGGTGCTTTGTCATCCTGCATCCTGGAAAATTCCTCCATCAACGGTTGTGTGTATTAATCACCAAGTCGTTAATGTGGGAATTATCCGTGGACGCAGGTCGTCGTTGGTGACCGAGGTGAAAGTGCCTTTTAGTACCAGCTGAGTCATGTCAGCGACTTCTTCAACCTAGTGCTGGAGCAGATAGTGCGACGGGCTGGCGTCAACAGGGAAGGCACTATGTTTTACAAGTCCATCCAGCTGCCAGGATACGCGGATGATATCGACATCATCGCGTGTTCTCGCCGTGGCATTGTGGAAGCATTCACGGCGATTGAAGAACAGGCGAAACGAGTTGGTCTTAAGATCAATGAGGACAAAACGAAATACATGCTGTCAAGCAAAAACCAATCCGTCGCTCACCACCTGGGACAAAATATAACAATTGACAGCTACAATTTCGAGGTAGTTAAGGAGCTTGTCTACCTCGGGGCAAACGTAAATTCCACAAATGACACCACAGTGGAGGTCCGGCATAGAATCGCCCTTGGCAACCGCTGCTACTTCGGCTTGTCCAACCAACTGGGGTCAAAACTCCTCACTTGAAAGACCAAAGTCATGCTTTACAGAACGCTCATTCTGCCAGTCTTGCTGTACGGAGCCGAAAGCTGGACGATAAGCTGATTTTGGCTTCTTTCGAAAGAAAAATTCTGCGCCGGATATTTGATCCTGTCTGTGAGGAAGGTGAATGGAGAAGAAGACACAACCGCTCTACGAGCTGTACCAAGATGTGGATGTAGTCCGGAAGGCAGGGATCCGTCGACTACACTGGCTCGGTCACATCGAGCGCATGGACATCAACGCTCCAGCTAAGAGGGTCTTCGACTCCGAGCCTCCTGGTTCGAGAAGAAGAGGAAGACCGAACCTCCGGTATAAAGACCAAGTAATCGCGGACGTAAGACTTCTTGGTCTTGACAACTGGAAGCAGCGTGCCCGGGACCGTCAAAGATGGAAGGCAGCTATAGCTCAGGCTCAGATCCTCCATGGATCGCTGGCCTGATAAGTAAGTAAGTAAGTGAGTCATGTCAGTATTTGTCCTGCTTCTCGTGAAGAGAACGACATCGGTCTTATAAGGATTGACCGACAGCCCATTTCTGGTACACTTATCGCCGATCACATTTAGCGCCGCCTGGGCATTGAGACGGACAGTTGCTAAGCATGAGCCGGCAGAAAGTACGGCGACGTCATCCGCGGAAACCTGGGTATAGATTCCATAGGCTATGAGAGTATCAAGCAGAGAGTCGACCACCATGCACCATTATAGAAGAGACAGGACGCTGCCTTGCGGGCAGCCCCTGTTTACGCCGAATTTGGTTGAGGGCTGCATCAGCGATCAGTGTCTTGTGCACAAGCATTGCTTTGATCCACAAGACCAGTGCTTCATTTACGCCATGACGTCTGACAGCGTTGGACATGCTGTCGAAAGTTGCGTTATCAAAAGCTCCCTCAGTGTCGATGAAAATGCCCAGCGCGTACTCTTTCCTTTCGAGCGATTTTGAACAGCAGTCTCGCAGGATTTTCCGCGCTGTTGACATATTGCAACTCCGAAAGAGGACGCATTCGAAGGGCAACTTTGCGCACCTGCACCTCTACCAGTATCTCCATGCTTTTCAGCAGCAAGGATGTTAGACTAATTGGTCCAAAAGTCTTAGCAAGTATGTAGTCATCTTTTCCTATTTTGGGAATAAATCCTATTTTCACCGTGCGCCAAGGAGTGGGTATATGAGCAAGTGCCAGACTAGCAGTGAAAATTATTTTTAAAGTAAGAAGCAGCTGCCTTATACCTTCTTGCAGCATAACAGGATATATCCCGTCGGTGCCTGGCAATTTGAAACCATCGAAGGATGCCACAGCTAATTCAATGGCTTCAGTCGTAACCACGCGTGACGCAATAAACCAGCTACGCCGAGTTGTTTTCATCGTTTCAGTTGCTGCTTCCCTTAAAGGAGTGTGCAACGAGCCGATGGCGTTCTGATTTCCCGGGAAATGGATCCTGAAACAGTATACTAGGAGTTTACCATCAGATTTTCTGAGTGCATCCAGCTTTTTCGTTTGAGGACTTAAATCAACTTTAGTCAACTTGCTAGTCGTACCCAGAGACTTGATCTATTCGCAGAAGGTCCTTTAAGAATCGTTTTTCGATTTACGAATAAATTTCTTATATTCTTTCTGCTTCGATTGGCGCTTGTTCCAGTCGTCTTCCGAATTCGATTTGAGCGATCTATTATGAAGACTTCTGGCTTCCCTGATCAAATTTTGGAGCTCGGCATTCCACCAGGGAACCAATTTCCTACAGGGAGGTTTGCTGACAGGACATGCGAGTTCAAAACAATTTTTGATGGTGCTATTCAGGTTATGAACGGCGATCTCTACCAATTGTTTCATTCTAAGTGTAGGTAGGGCCTGAGCGGATTTCTCAAACTCTTCTCTAAACCGTATCCAGTCCGTCTTTCTCGGATTCCGTCTAGGTTGCAAGGAAGAGATCCCACAACTTAATCGGAATTCGATATATCTGTGGTCCGACAGGGTAGCATTAGGCAAGACTCTCCAGTTAGTGATGTCCTTCACATGTCTGTTGTATAGGGTCAGGTCAACCACCTCCTGTCGTCTTGTCGTACCAAACGTTGGTCGAAAACCAACATTGTTGATAATAAGATGAGAGAGTGAAGTCTAAGAGATGGTCCCTCTTGTGTTGCAATTGCTGCTGCCCCAAGTAGTGTTTTGGGCAATAGCATCGCAACACAAGATGAGACCAATATTTCTGACTTTACAGTACTCTACGAGCTCAGAAACTTCCTTCGCTGGTGGAGGTAGTATCGAGTCGTAAGGAATGTAGGCGAAATGTTCTATTGCTTCGCGCGTTTTGTAGGTTTCTCTGGTAGCCACCAGATCTTGTCCACAAAAGTGTCCAAGTTTGGTTGCCGATAATGAGTTCCATATGAAGAGGCAGACCCTAGGCCTTTGGAATCGCTCGTCATAAAGAATCATTAGTTAGTTGGTGTTGCGTCCGTCAATGTTTTGCGTATTGTACTGATGGGGGAATTCAGTATTCATTCCTCTAACATTCGTGGATTAAGGAAAAATTTCTTTGCCACGTATGCCCATGTCTCTCTCCTCAAACCGGCTGTTTTGGCACTTTGTGAAACACAGGTTGATGAAAAGTCTGATCCTCCAGATTTTAGTCTTCCTGGATATAGCTTAGTGCCATTATTCGTTTCTCACCGCGGTCTCGCCGTCTATGTTCGTAGTGATATCGCTTACCAGCTGCTTCCGCAGTATAGCCAAACATCCACCTCGGAATTTCATTTCTTATGGCTAAAATTCACTCTTCGTAAGCACACAATTCACTTCTGTTTTCTTAACAGAAGCCCAAACCTGGACAGAAGTATCACGTTCGACGCGTTTGATGCACTGTCCGACTCCATCCAAAGAATTGTTTCCCGGTCTCCTCGCACTGAAATCGTTATTGCGGGCGATTTCAATGATCACAATTCTCAGTGGCTTCGACATTCTGGACAGACAACACCCGAAGGAAGGTATGTCGAAATTTTCGCTGAGTTGAACCAATTAACTCAGCTTGTGAATGAGCCATCCCGTATCCCGGATATTGTCAGTCATACCGCCAATACCCTGGACTTGTTTCTTACCTCTCAACCTGATAAATACACCTTGGATGTATTATCTCCTCTAGGCTGGTCCAGGCATACTCACTCCGCTCAGTTAAAGAAAAAGCTCCCAAAAGAATAATATGGGAATATAAGAAAGCTAATTGGTGCGGCCTTAACAACTTCTTTCGGAGCTTTAACTGGTCGTTGTGCTTCCTCGACAACGACGTGGACGCCGCGGCTGATATGATTACAAACATTATCAACACTGGCATAAGCAATTTTATCCCTAATAGGGTAAAAAGTCTAAAGCCGGTAGATAATGCGTGGTTTGACTGGAGCTGCAAAGAGGCTATCAGGTTGAGAGAGATAAGTTTTCGGAATTACAAGGCAAACACCACTGAGGAAAACCGAAAAAGATATATACAGGACAGAAATGACTGCAACTCCCACATACGACGAGCCAAATTTTTACATGACCAAAAACTGAGGCGTAAAATCCTACAATGTCCCAAGGGTAGCAGAAGTTTTTGGTCTTTCGTTAAAAACATCAAAAACTCCGTATCGTCGTCGATACCCACGCTCATTCACAATGACATTCCAGCTGTCACCCCCTAAGACAAAGCTAATCTGCCTGCTGCCCACTTCGCAGCGCACTCGCAACTCCTCAAATCATCTTTGTCACCGCCTGTTCTGGAGTACGTTAATTCCACCATGGGACAAATTCACTTCCGTACTCGTGCAGTTGCAAGGGTTCTTAAAGACCTCGACATGCACAAATCCGCTGGTCCAGATGGTATTGCCGCAATAGTTCTGAAGAGGTGTTTTTCTACGCTGGCAAAACCACTGCGTAAGCTTTGTTCACCTTTCCTACTCTTCTCGGCTCTACCCGAATAGGTGGAAAACAGCATTTGTCCAGCCCATTCCCAAAAAAGGCGAATCTTCTTCTTTCTCCAATTACCGACCCATTACATCCCTTCTTTCCAAGGTCATGGAAACACTGATAAATCGTCAGTTAATGAAATATCTCGAGTCGCAGAAACTCCTCAATGACCGGCAGTACGGTTTCCGCAGCAACAGATCCACTGGTGATTTGATGGTATATCTCACCGAGAAGTGGAATCATTCGCTCCACCAGGCGGGTGAGAGCAAAATTGCTGCACTGGATATTTCGAAAGCATTTGACTGGGTTTGGCATCAAGCCCTGTTGTCGAAAATGCGTGCTCTTGGGATCGATGAGTCTCTCTTTCAATGGATTAGAAGGTACCTTTCGAATCGTTCAATTCAAGTTGTTTTGGACGGATTCAAGTCTGATACTCACTTTGTAAATGGCGGTGTTCCCCAGGGCTCCGTTTTGTCTCCGACACTCTTTCTTATTTTTATAAATGATCTCTTGTCTGTTACTTCTAATCCAATTCACTCCTTCGCTGACGACAGTACCCTAAGCTTCTCATATTCGTTCACCAGTTTACGACCCTGCACTTCGGTTGTAGATAATGAGCGGCAGCGTATGTTAAGCTCATTAAATTCCGATATCGACAGCATCATCCAATGGGGTAAAAACAATAGAGTGGAATTTAATGCTTCTAAAACACAATGCTGTCTTCTGTCGTTAAAGCGGAACACCGACCCATTGTCATTATCCATGAATGGCACTTGTATCTCGGAAGCCGAAAAGCTTTCCATCCTGGGTATGTGCATCAGTGACAACCTTTGTTGGAATGATTACATATTCAGTGTCGCTAAGAATGCCGCGAAATGCCTAGGTTTCCTATACAGATGCAAGAAATTCTTCACACCCACTGATCTGGCTACAATTTACAAGGCGTTCATTCGTCCTAAATTGTAGTTCAACGGTCATGTTTGGTCTGGTGCATCTAAGACCTCATTGCACCTTCTAGATAGATTACAAAAACGCGCGATAAAACTGATAGATGACCCCAGCATTACCAAAACACTAGACTCGCTGGAACATCGCAGGAACGTATCCTGCCTTTCATTGTTTTATCGTTACTTTCATCATAAACGCTCTGATGAAATAGCCAGTTGCATTCCGCCCCTTCATAACTTCTCCCGCGATACACGCCTCTCCCGGAATGCGCATGAATTCACCTTGAAGCCCGTTTTCGGTCGTACTGTCAAATATAGAAATTCTTTCTTCAACCGAACCACACGAGTGTGGAACGCGCTACCTCGTTCAGTCTTCCCCCCTCAATACAATGTGCAGACATTTAAGACCAATGTCAATAGGCAGCTCCTCTCCCTCTCCCTGTTACCTTCTGCTCGCACAACGTCCGTCGTTATAAGGCCTTAGCCTTGAGTGCGCGTACGACTCTAAAAAAAAAAAAAAAAAAATCATAGCATCACGTATACCACCAAGGCCATATCGGCGGTTATTCCACACCCACGGTTCTTGAATGGATACAACGTGATGATTTGTACTACTGCATGCAATTCTACTACTTAAAAGAGCAGTAGCAATGCTGTAGATTGAACTGGATAAGAACTATCCTGACCTTATCAGAGGAGATGACCGCCTCCCTAGCGAGGCTATCTTTGGTCTTCCGTTTCCGGAAGCTTTTATCTTTTTCGGTTAAGGCTCCTGCTCCCTTCGGACGCCGGTTTGGGACAGCCTTTGCCAGTGCGAGGACTGCTAGGACCGGTAACGACTTCGCCTTCTGCGTTCAGAGTCTGCCTGTCAGCCCCACCACTTGAAAGCTTTCGGCCCCGTCATTACGGGAACTGATTTGGATCTCCTTCTCGAAGGAAGTGGTTTTGATGCGTGATGTGCCCTCCTCCGAGGAGCGGTTTTCGGTTATCTTCGCCCTCTTGCCTATGCTTTGATCCTTCTGGATCGCCACATCTGCCATCGGACTCCGATTTTCCACCGCCCTACCGGAGTGGGAGGTATCACACACTCTCATCCTAGCGACGCTATCCTTGGCGGCGGTCCTCCGTTTGCGGAAGCTTTTACCTTTTTCGGTTAGAGCTCCTGCTCCCTTGAGACGTCATTCTGGGGCCTTGCCAGTTCGAGAACTGCCAGGACTCGTACTGGCTTAGCCTTCTGCATTCAGACTCTACCTGTCAGCCTCGCCACCTTTTTCGGCGGCAGCGCCGGCTAACGCTGATAACAATCTTAGTGGGTTGTTGAACCCTCCCTTTGGTTCTTGAGATAATCGGATATACGCCCATACATACATATACCCAAACACGCACAGACATCTCTATAAAAACCTTGGATTTGGGTTCTAGTGACCTCGAAACGTCGATATATGTCAACATTTCCCCAAATTTAGAAAGCCAAGTGAACAACTTAAATCCTATCGCCCTATCAGGTTAACATCGTTGCTACTAAAAACAATGGAAGAACTGATAGAGCTCCATATTAGAGGTATCCCTATAAGGGGTGTAGACCAGCCCACTAATCACTGGATTAGGGCGATGCTATTATATCTGTCACATGTGGAGAGGTCTCAGTGACAGTATCGGCGGCTAAAGGGTGCCCACAAGGAGGAGTCCTTTCACCCCTTCTCTGGTCGATAGTTATCGATGACCTACTACGCAAGCTAACCACACGTGGCTACGAGGTCATCGGATGTGCTGATGACCTAGTATTCATTATTACGGACAAGTGTGAAACTGCTGCCTGTGAGCGCATGCAGCTCGCGCTTTAGTTTATCTCTGACTGGTGTGGCAGAGAGGGTTTATCGATTAACCCAAATAAGACAATCTTAGTCCCGTTTACAAAGAGGAGAAAGGTGCAGCCCTGCTCCGCCTTCCTAAATGGCAAACATAAAATTTTCGGAAAATGTCAAGTATCTAGGTATTGATCTCGATCGCAGACTCAACTGGTACTCCAAAGACGGCAGAGACGGCAGAGCACATACTATGTGAGTGTGCTGCTCTTTGACATCTTAAGAAGCATACCCTTCTTAGCGAAATTATGATTACTGAGGGGATCATCCCAGCTCAACTTCATTAAGGAAGTGGATAAGCTCCTCGGCTAGCAGCCACAATAGATCTGTAAAGGTCGCAGTGCCAAATGCATTCCGCAAAAGCGGTCCCATTGGGGAGTTAAAAATGGGTTAGGTGTAACCCGTCTATACATACTGCTTTCTTGTTATTGGTTGTCCCTAAGCACTTAAGACCAGTCTGCTTCAGACATCTAGACAAATTGTATACAATTGTATTTTGATTGCAATTATTCATTCATTTAGTGAGGTTTTGTTGTTAGCCCAAACCCACCATTACTCTTTTCAAGCTCAGGCATGTCTACGTACACGCACGCTTATTTACTCCTCCCTATGACTACTGTTTGGGATAAACCGCATCCAACAAACCACTTTATTAGTCCTTAGTCAACTGCTTTCACTGTTCATGCTATCCTCTTGTGTCGCATTTCGTTGGAATTGAATAGACAATAATGAGGCGTCGGAAGACGCATTGCCAAGCCGTAATTAAATATTTTCACCTACCCTAGCCTTTCCGCATTGGGGGAGGACTGGGATAATTAAGGCTTTGTAACAAGTTACTTTGGCTTTTCGAGATATAGAATCCCACTTTTCGGTTATCTTTTGTAGGACTGGCAAATGTTATTCCATGTCTGTTCTAGGCTGGAAGTTTTCGACTACCTCAATGTTAAAGCTGAATTTTCCTATTTATGGGTTCATTCAACCTTGAATCCAGTGTTTATGAAATCTTGTGCGGACTTTAGATACGTCATGCTTCTTCTACTGACCAATGAGTTCTGCACGATTACTACAAGTTTGGTTCTTAAAGTCTTGTTCCAGTGGCTTTAGCCTCTATAAAAAGGTGGTGCCCGGCTTAATGTGAATATTCGATTTATCATTGATTCATTTGGCCTATACCTGTATGTATGTATGTTGGCGTTACAGTCCATGAAGAACCTGAGCCGAGCTTCTCTCAATCACCCATGTTGTGTGTGATTTCATTTTCACATAGGTGAAAGGGACCTACAGTTTTATTGCCGGTTCCGAACGGCGAATTTTGAGAAGCTTTTCATGACAATTTTACTACAGGGGGTTTTGTCAGAACCCCGCTGAGGAGAAACACCGTGAAAAACACGTTCGATGACATGGCTGTGTCGGGATTCGATCCCGAGTCATCGGCGTCAGAGGCCAACACACTACCCACTGCGCCACGGTGCTCTATACCTAAACTGGGGAATATATCAAGCGGTCTGATTTCTTATAGACCGGGTAAATAGTGCCGGGGTTCAATGCATTGGACATGCTTTCCTATTGTCATATATTGTTGTTATGTGAAGTGGCCACTCAGGTTATGTGATTTATAGCCGCTAAGATCTTGTTATGAGACTGCATAAAAGAGACTGTACAACGCTCTTGAAAACTAACCTTCGTCAAAGAAGACCTTAGTTTCGGGCCCCCGCCCAGACCTGGAGCCATCCGTGAAAAGGCGAAGACAATTCTTTCCAGGTTCAGTATACAGTCAGAGCTCGTCCTGACGCCATGAAAACTCGACTGTGAAATGACAGGACAGCAGGAGTCAGAAGGCATGTTAATTAGACGGGGGTCGCAGTATATTTCTTGCGCAAGCACACTGTTATTCATGTGCGAGTTGTAATTTCTCCTGAGGCGAGACATGGCTTTCAGAGCACACTCTCTGATAAATATACCAAGGGGTGGAAGAATCATCATAGCATCCAAAGCAGCGCCCGTCGTGTTGGGGAAGGCCCCCGTATACTTGAGAAAACCATCCTTTGGAGTTTGGAGTAAGAGGCTACTATGTGTTTGCTTGTTAGTCTGTCCATGTTTTGCCAAAAGCTCCTTTGCATCCCAGAAAGCTGGCGGCGCTTGGACGCTTGTTTTTTTTTTAAATAATTTGCGCGAGTTAAGGAAAAGTCAAAGCAAGTCTTTTGTTTTATTTCTTAATATATTCACTATATATATATATTCACTATCTATATGTCTTATGTCTACATTTATTCACTATATATATATTTACTATATAACTTTACTTATCTAACTATATACTTATATGTATCTCTGGTGTCGACCGTCCGTGGTGAGAGTTGCACGAAGACTGATCGGCGGCCTTCTCTCTTGCTGGTCTTGGCCTTTCCGATAACGGAATGGCTGGAGAGATACAGAGAGGTTTATGTAGTGGGTAACTCTCGAGAGGTAGGGAGAGGTGGTTGCAATGCGTAACTCCTCCCCTTCCAAAGGTTTTTGGTCCCCAAAAACTTGTAGCAATGAAGACGTTTTCTGGATTGATGATTGTGATACGTTGATCAGCTTGACTTCGTAAATCGGGATAACAAGTTGTTCTTATGCGTATACTTCAGTCAACTGATGCTCACTCGTATGATGGGAGGATTTGTTTCGGGAATGGTATATAGGAAGTTGGGTTAAGGGTTTTTATTATTGCTGTAAATCTATGTCTGAATAAATACATCTGTGGAAATTGTTCATATGAATGAATTATATTCTAATATTATAAAGTGTCGTGTTACAACATTGGTATTCAATTCAAGATGCCAAAACAAGTAACATATTTCGATTGGCAATAAAATTTACAGGAGCGGGGTTTCCGTTATGTGTTCGGTAAATTAGTACATTATACATGTGTATAATAGGTTTATAGGTTTAGTTTCTTCATCTGTTATTATTCATTCTTTGCTAAAGTTTTATGCTTACGCTTGCATTTAATTTTATTTTTATGAGACTTCCTACCTGTTGAGGTAATAACGATTACTTTTTTGTCTGTTTTAACTTTTAGTTTTTTCGCCCTAGGTTCTAATTTATTACGCCTATTGTTAAATTCATAAACTGTTTCATTTTCTTTGAATGTAGGTGGTGTTGTTTTAGTTTTATTTGCTTTATCAATTATATTCTTATTATGCTCTTCTATCTTTTTCTTTATTTGTTCATATAATTTGGCTTGAGAGATCCGTAATTTGTTAATATAGTCATGTTCCGATTCATAGTTTATAGTTTTGACAAAGTAAGGGGTTCTACCTGTTAGTAATTCGAATGGTGTAAGATTAGTTGTCGAGTGTATACTATTATTGTAGGTTGTAAGTGCTTCATTTAATATATCTTTTGGTATTTGTTTTTTGTCTCTCTGATATTTTATTCTGTAGATTTCTGTCAAGGTGGAATGAAACCTTTCCACGGGTGCATTGCCTGTAGAGTTTTGGGGTGTGGTAATATGCAAAGCAATATCATATTGATCGCAAAATTCTCTAAATAGGTTTGATTTAAATTCAGAACCTGAGTCACAAACTAATTTTTTTGGGATACCATGATTTGAGAAAAATGCTCTTAAAGCTTGAATTATACTAAGGCTATCTCGAGCGGTCAAGATGAAAGCTGAAGCGAATTTAGAAAACCTATCGATTATTGTTAGAATTTGTTGGTTATGTATTGCGTATACGTCAACGTGAGCTACGTCTAAGGGAAGGTCAGGAGTTTGTGGTTTTTCATACTGAAATTTTGGTGGGTGTCTTTCGTGAAAATTTTGATAACGTTCTACCTTAATTGGTTGCTCTACAAAAAGTTTTTGATCCTGATTTGAGACATTAATGACTTCTACAAGACTATACCAGTCAATTGACCTATAAATGCCTTCAGGTATTTTCAAAATTTGTTTATCATGGTAGGCCTAACATAGATATCACCATTTTGTAAATCTACGGGTAAGTAGGCAACGATTTTAGAATTTGCAGGAACATCGAATATTTTTGACATACAGTTTGGCTTAAACTGTAGGGGGATCGTTGAGTTCCTGGTTTCTAAAACCTTGTCTTCGAGATTTATTTTTGCTTTGAGTTGTTTTAGCATTTCTAAGCCTATCAAGCCATCAAAGTACGAGTGAAAATTGAACACTAAAAATGTAAACCTCTCCACCGTATTCAATTCCTTGAATGCGGGGAGCGTGACTTGTCTCTCAAGAGAGTGTTTATTAAAAACCGTGGTAATTAAAATAGGTTCAATAATTTCATGCATATCTGGGTTAGTAAGATCAGGATTAATGAAATTTACTGAGGCGCCAGTATCGATTAAAAATTTAAGTGGTCGACCCATGTTGGTTGATACAGTAATATATGGTAATGCATCCGCACTATGCGTATTTAAGTCTATGAACCCGATTTGTTCTCCGAGGCAACTAACCGAAAGATTTGTATCATCGATTTCATTAACCTTCTCGTAATACTGAGTATTATTTTCCTTGGCGATATATTCGTTTTCCGTTGGTAAAAATTGATCTAATTGGGGGTAATGGTAAGGTTCCGGGTTGAAATTAGAATGTTTTATCGGGTTTCTATAAGCCATTGGGGAAGGTGGACTTTGTTGTATGTTATGCATCTCTCTCATATTGAAATTAGCGTTTGATGCTGTATTGTTGTTACTATGTCTATTAAACGAAGATGAGCGTGTGAGATTTGATTGCTGAAATCCTGAATTACGTGTGGTTCCACTAGATAATTCCATTGGAGTGGTAGGGGGTTGAACGAAATTCGTTAGCTTAGTGGGAATGTTCTGATGTTGGTTATGGACGGGATGAAAATTATTTTTATTTGGTGAAGCTATATAACGATTTTGATACTGTCTGTTATAGGAATTTTTTGGGAAAACATTGTTATTCGGTACGATTGGTTGGGTATATTCGTTACGGGGAGTAATCATTGGTCTTTGCGTGAAATAAGAATTACTGGGGTTAGGAAAAAAAATATTTTGGTTTGGTGGTGGCGTAAATGGTGGTCTAAGTGTTCTAACTGTCGCCCTAAAGTCCGTATTTCTCATGTAATATGAGTTCTGTTCTTTTATGCAGAAATTAAATGCTTCTTGAAGTGTCATCGGTCTCATGGCTCTAATGGTTGAACCTAAAGGTTCTGCTAATCCATTGAGAAATGTATTCAAAGACATTTCTGAATAAAGAGAAGTCTTGGCCAAAACTACATTGGGATTCTTTTCGTGAATATGAACATGGTTACTAAGGGTTGATAATATTTCAATAATTTTCGAATAATACAGTTCTACACTATCATTTATCTGTCTTATGTGGTGCAGATCTCTTATGAGAGATGTTTCGCTTCTTTTATCAGAATAATGCAATATGAGGTTCGATTTTATTTGGCTCCAATCGAGGGATGTGCCAAACATATTCAACACCTCATTTGCTTCACCTGTGATCTTGTTTCTTATTGCTCTCATTATAACCCTAGCATATGGCGTGTTATTAACGGAACCCATCAATTCCAATATCTCCTCAACATTATTTAAAAAGTCGAAAAGAAGTCTACGATTTCCACTAAATTGTGGCAAGTCCTTAATAACATCAGGAATCTTAAGAGCGTTAAACACCTCATTTATATTATTTATATCTAAATTATTTGCATTGGTATTAGTTCCGTTATCACTAACTCCCACAACATTTGAGTAAGCGTCACCGAAACCCACGCCAGAAAACCCGTTACTGACGCCGCCAACGCTACCCACGCCACCAATTGCACTGACGCTTGCTTGAACTGTACTTGCGCCGTTATTGGCCATGGTCTTGAAACAAATACCAATTTCGTCCACAAAATCACTATCCGGCACGTAATATGGTTTATATATATGGGTTTTGTTATTATTATTTTTGTATTTATTCGACATATATTATATGCAATACGTAAGGAGTAGGTTAAGGAATAGGAATGTCATCAGTTAGACTTACGAGTATATATACGTGATGCATGTGCTTCCAGACTTGCTTATTATCCGTGGTTCGTCAGAGCCAAAGAATTAAAATTCATCACATATGTGTGCTCTGATCCTGCTCCTATTCATTGACACCAATATTCCTTTGGTGTGAGGTACATGTCGCGTCCAATTATGGGACAAACCTTTGCCCTCCGAATAGTGAGGCAGCCGACTGCGCCAGTTAAGGAAAAGTCAAAGCAAGTCTTTTGTTTTATTTCTTAATATATTCACTATATATATATATTCACTATCTATATGTCTTATGTCTACATTTATTCACTATATATATATTTACTATATAACTTTACTTATCTAACTATATACTTATATGTATCTCTGGTGTCGACCGTCCGTGGTGAGAGTTGCACGAAGACTGATCGGCGGCCTTCTCTCTTGCTGGTCTTGGCCTTTCCGATAACGGAATGGCTGGAGAGATACAGAGAGGTTTATGTAGTGGGTAACTCTCGAGAGGTAGGGAGAGGTGGTTGCAATGCGTAACTCGCGCACCCAAGGTCTAATAACCTTATTATGTCGGCGACACAGTACGGCAGAAGGTAGAAAGGAAGAGGGATAGAGGAGATGCCGATGGACATTGATCTTAAATGCTTGCATGTTGCATTGAGGGGGGAAAACCGAAACTGACAGGGAGTTCCAGATTCGTGTGGTTCGGTTAGTAAAAGATTCTCTATATTTGACGGTACGTCCGAAAGCGGGCTTCAGGGTATATTGGTGAGCATTCCTAGAGAGACGTGTGTTGCGGGTGAAATGTTGGAGGGGTGGAATGCAACTGGCTATTTCATCAGAGCATTTTTGGTGGAAGTAACGATAAAACAAGGAGAGGCAGGTAACATTCCGGCGGTGTTCCAGCGAATCTAATGTTTTGGTAATGCTGGAGTCACCTATCAGTCTTATAGCGCGCTTTTGTATTCTGTCTAGTAGGTGCAATGAAGTATTGGAAGCACCGGCCCAGACATGGGCGTTAAACTCTAATTTGGGGCGAATGAACGCCTTATAGATTGTAGCCAGATCTAAGCGTAAGAAAAATTTCATGCATCTGTATAAGAAGCCTAGGCATTTTGCAGCATTCTTGGCGACACTGAATATATGGCCGCTCCAATTAAGATTGTGAGCAACACTCATACCCAGGATGGAACGCTTTTCAGTTCCTGAGATGCAAGTGCCATTCATGGATAATGGCTGCAGGTTAGTTATACGCTTTAACGACAAGAGACAGAATTGTGTTTTGGATGCACTACATTCCACTCTATTGGTTTTACCCCATTGGATGCCCATTGGATGCCACACGCATGAACACACGCTGCCGCTCATTATCTACAACCGAAGTGCAGGATCGCAAACTAGTGAACGAATATGAAAAGCTGAGGGTACTGTCGTCAGCGAAGGAGTGAATTGGATTTGAAGTAACAGACAAGAGATCATTTATAAAAATAAGAAAGAGTGTCGGAGACAAAACGGAGCCCTGGGGAACACCAGCATTTACAAGGTGAGTATCAGACTTGAATTAGTCCAAAAAACTCGAATTGAACGATTCGAAAGGTAGCTTCTAATCCATTGAAAAAGAGACTCATCGATCCCAAAAGCACGCATTTTCGACAAAAGGGCTTCATGCCAAACCCTGTCAAATGCTTTCTAAATATCCAGTGCAACAATTTTGCTTTCACCTGCTTTGTGAAGCGAGTGATTCCACTTTTCGTCGAGATATGCTATCAAATCACCAGTGGATCTGTTACTGCGGAAACCGTATTGACGGTCATTGAGGAGTTTCCGTGATTCAAGATATTTCATAAGATTGACCAAAGAAGCTTGCTATCTAACATGACTACCGGGATGAGAGTGGCTTTTAGTACCAGCTGAGTCATGTCAGTTCCTACTTCTCGTGAAGAGTCACATTTAGCACCCCCCGCACTTCCTGTTGGCTAAGCATGAGCCAACAGAAAGAACGGCGACATCATCCGCATAGGTCTGGGCATAGATTCCAGAGGCTATGAGAGCATCAAGCAGAGAATCGACCACCATGCACCATAACAGGAGAGACAGGACGCTGCCCTGCGGGCAGCCCCTGTTTGCGACGAATTTGACAGACTGGTTGAGGCCTGCATAAGTGATCAGTGTCCTATGCACAAGCATTGCTTTGATCCACAAGACCAGTGCTTTATCTACGCCATGACATCTGACAGCGTTGCCCATGCTGACGAAAGTTGCGTTATCAGGAGCCCCTCAATGTCGACGAAAATGCTCAGCGCGTACTCTTTGCTTTTAAGCGCGCATTCAATTCTTCCAACTAAGTTTTGAAGCGCAGTCTCGGAGGACTTTCCGCGCTGATAAGCATGTTGCATCTCCGAAAGAGGATGCATTGGAAAGCAGCTTTACGCACGTGCATCTCTACCAGTCTCTCCATGCTTTTCAGCAGAAAGACGTTAAAACCATTGGCAAGTGAGCAATACTCTTTTCCTATTCTGAGAATAAAGACGACAATGGCTGTTCAGGTTATGAGCGGCGTTTTTTACCAATTGTTTCGCTCTAAGTCTTGTCCAGTCCGTCTTTCTCAAATTTCGTCTGGGTTGCAATGGGGGGATCTGATATATCTATGATCCGAGAGCGTAACATAAAGCAAGACTCTCCAGTTAGTGATGTCCTTCACATATATGTTGGATAGGGTCAGGTCAATCGCTCTATCGTCTCGATGTAACAAACGTTGGGTGAGAGCCAACATGGCTGGGTCAGACGGAACAGTGAAGTCTAGACGTCTTTCAGACGTCTTCAGACGTCTTTAAACGTATTGCAAGCAGTATTTTGGGCATTAGCATCGCAGCACAAAATGAGACCAATCTTTCTGGCTACAAAAACTCTACGAGTTCAGAAACTGCCTTCGGTGGTGGAGGCAGCACCGAGTCGTAGGGAAAGTAAGCAGACGCAACGACGAAGTTTTCAATTAACCCGTGCGCTTTATAGCTTACTCTGTCAGCCCCCACAAAAGCGTCCAAGTTTGGTTGACGATAGTGAATCAATGCGAAATGGGTGACGCATTGCCGTGGTGCAAGAAACAGCCCTTCTTAGCGAATTCGCGTCGCGCCCGGAAACTACGTGCTCGCAGCCTCTTCAGGATGCCAACTTATTCATGTTGGTACACATTCACGACGAACTATTTCGCGGTACGAGAGGTGACGCCACTCATTTTTTTTTTTCGATAAATACGCACAACACGGTATCGACTTTACGCTTGGATAAAAGCTGAAAGTAAGGGCCTCCTGGGCCTCCTGGACTCCAAACTTAGTTGGAGAGAAAATATTGAGGAAAGAATCAAAAAGGCCTATGTGGCACTATATTCGTGCAAGGTAGCCTTTGGAATGACATGGGGCCTCAAACCGAGGTTAGTACATTGGTTGTACACTGCGGCAGTAAGACCTATCCTAGTCTATGGCTCGGTTGTCTGGTGGAAGGCGCTTGAGAAAAAGTGTCATCTTCAGAGTGTGTCAAAGGCTCAAAGGGCAGGCTGTCTGGCGGTGACGGGATCTATGAAGTCCACACCAACGGCGGCCCTTGAAGTCATGCTGAACCTCCCACCCCTGGACTTGTACTGCGAGAGCGCCGCAACCAGAACTGCGCTAAGATTACAGGAATTGGGTCTCTGGAAAAGGAGTCCTCACGGACATGCATCAGTCTTGGATCGATGGGCCGTCTCGAGATTCAGAACCGTAACGGACTATGTCACCCGACTTCCTTCCTGGGAGAGGAGATTCTCTATTAGAATTCCCTCCAGGGAGGAATGGACCGGTGATTTGGTACGCACGGAAAGTGAACTGGCACTCTACACCGACGGATCCAAAATGGATGTTGGCACAGGTGCCGGAGTCTACTTTGAGTCTCGGGATATGCATCGCTCCTATGATGGATGGCTCGATGATGGATGCAGTGTCTTCCAAGCTGAGGTCTTCGCTATCAAGCAGGCGGCGGACCTGATCAGCAAAGAGAATATTACAGGAAAAAGGATCAGCATCTATGTTGACAGCCAGGCAGCCATTAAGGTTCTGCAGGCAGCATGGATAAGATCCAAACTCGTCAAACTCTGCAAGGAGAAGCTAGAAGAGATATCCAATGTAAATGAGGTGACCCTCTGCTGGGTTTATGGTCACATGAATATCTCCGGGATCGAGAGGGCGGACGAGTTGGCTAGGGTGGGATCAGGTGCTAACATTGCGCAGATCTCAGCTGAGGCCAAAGCACCACTCAGTGCGCTCTACAGGGAGATACAGACGGAGCTATTGGTGAAAGCCAATAAGCGCTGGTGTCGCTTAGATACATGCGCAACGGCGAAATCGACTTGGCCCGTCTATGATAAGAAAAGAACGAAAAATCTGCTGAAGTTCAATCGTGGGAACATTCGACTGGCAGTCGGTGCCCTCACCGGGCACTGCATGCTATCCTATCATGCAGCTCGACTAGGCCAGCTCTACAATGACTTCTGCAGAAGCTGCAGGGACGAAGAGGAAATTGAGCCCGTTCGTCACCCGCTGTGCGAATGTCCGGCGCTAGCCCAAAAAAGGAATATTTTCCTGGGAAGATACTTCCTTTCGGGACTAGAAGAGGTAGGTAATATCGGGCTGAACAGAATACTGGGATTTTTATCCTCGTCTGGCTGGTTCAGCTCAACGGTAAATGAATAGGTATCAACGGGTTAAACAAAACAGGTGGGCACAATGGACTCAACGTAGTCTGCGTGAGCCTTGACTTTACGTCAATAGGGCACCCATATACCTAACCTAACCTAAGGACCTCCTCCTCCTAGACAGATGTTGACTATCGACGCAGTGTTGCCAGCTCCACCTCGTACATATAGTATGTCGAAATTTTTTTTTTTTTTTTTTTTGTTTTATAGTTACACCCGCACTCAAGGCTAATGCCTTATAACGTTTTGAACGAACGTTGTGCGAGGGAAGGTAACAGGAAGAGGTTGATGTTTTTGACACACAACCTGAACGGAGTGCAGTGGTTTTTTGGGTCGTAGATGTCCGTTCACTACTCTCAGGGGTGGTTCGTCCTAGATAGGACGAGAGCCCACCAAATTTTGCGTTGGTTATAATTCACAGTAATTCGTTCATGGACTTTTGGTGTTAATATTGCATACGCAGAGGATGAATTTCAATTGACCATATCTTCCAATTCTTAGTGGGCGCTACAGTTCGGGGTGAACCTGGGCCCCAACCAACATGCCCCTCCATTTAGCACGATCTTTTGCTAGCCTTTTCCATTGCCGCACACCCAGTTGGCTGAGGTCCCCTTCCACTTGTGTGCGCCATCTTAAGTGCGGCCGTCCTCTGCTTCTTCGTCCCTCAGGGATGGATTCAAAGACTGTCCGGGCTGAAGTTGTGGTGTCCATTCACTCTACATGGCCCAGCCTGACATGGACGCCTGACTAGGCTCATGTCGCTGTAAAGTTCGTGGTTGAATCTTCTCCTCCATCCCCCGTCTGCATTTATAGGCCCAAAAATCACGCGCAAAATCTTTCTCTCGAATCGACAAAGGGCCTCATCCGCTTTTGATAGTGTCCATGCTTCTGCGCCATACAACAGGACCGGGATGATAAGAGTCTTATATAGAGTCAACTTTGTCGTTCGGGAGAGGGCTCTATTACTCAGTTGCCTCCTGAGCCCAAAGAAACAGCGATTGGCAAGAGTGATTCTGCGTTTGATTTCGGAACTGATGTCGTTGTTCCAAGTCACTGCGGAGCCAAGGTAGACGAGGTCCTTAACTACCTCGAACTTATGTCTGCCAATACAAAGGTTCTGGCCAAGACGTCGGTGGTGAGCGTCGTTTTTTGATGACAGCATATATTTAGTTTTGCCCTCGTTTACCGCCAAACCAATTTTCGCCGCCTCCGCCTCAATACTCGTGAACGCCTCATTGGAATCTAGCTGTGTTCTTCCGGTTATGCCAATGTTATCCGTGTATGCGAGGAGTTATGAGGATTTGAAATAAATTGTGCCTCTTGTATTGGCCAGTGATTTTTGCACAATCATTTCCAATATGATGTTGAAGAAATCACACGACAGCGCATCGCCCTGCCTAAATCCTTTTTTGACATCAAAACTATCGGTAAAGTGTTCACCGATTCGCATGGAGCAGCGAGCGTTCTCCGAAGTCATCCTGCATAGTCTGACGAGTTAAGCAGGTATGTCAAAGGTAGACATAGCGTTGTATAGCTCGTCTCTAATTACGCTGTCGTATGCGGCTTTGAAGTCGACAAATAGGTGGTGAGTGTCGACTTGAAATTCATTGGTTTTCTCCAATATCTGCCGTAGTGTGAAGATTTGGTCGATGGTGGACTTCCCTGGCCTGAATCCGCACTGATAAGGACCTATCAGCTTATTTGCAAAAGGCTTCAGGCGTTCACACAAAACGGCAGAGAAGATTTTGTAGGCGATGTTAAGGAGACTTATTCCTCTATAGTTGGCTCAATCAGAGGGGTCTCCTTTCTTGTTGATCGGGCATACGACGCTGAGACACCATTCCTCGGGCATGCTTTCCTCTAACCATATCTTACGGATGAGCTGGTGCATGCTCCCAACCAGGTCATCCCCAGCTGCCTTGAAGAGCTCAGCAGACAGTCCGTATGCGCCAGCAGCTTTATTCGACTTGAGCTTCGATATGGCAACCTTAACTTCGTCGAGGTTCCCCTGCGGTCTCCGTCGATTAGAAATGGATCATTCTGCCTGACAGCGGTATATTGACTAACATCGCCGTTATACAGTCTGCAGAAGTGGTTTTTCCATATTCTCAGCATCGACTGCGGTTCTACTACTAGGTGTCCGTTCTCATCCCTGCAGGCTTCCGTTCTGGCTTTATAACCTTGGCATGTTCGCCTTATCGGTTGATAAAACTTTCGAACGTCACGCCTGCAGTAACACCTCTCCAAATCCTCAATCGCGCGCTTCTCGTGCTCTTCCTTCTTTCTTCTTAGGATTGAAGATGACCATATACTGGAGTGTTATGCCTGCAGATGTACGTTTGTTCGTTGTGTTGCATACTTTTTTTCGTGTAGGAATTGCTTTTTCTTGTCTATGAAACGAATTTGAACTATAGACCTGTCACTCGATGGTCGATGATGTCAACCACTGCACCACGGCCTATGGACTAATTGTATTTGACGGATATTTAATCACCACGCTTAACCTAGAGGCTTTTTTATATTGAAGGAGATCTAAATTCAAATTCTACCAATCCGACTGCAGGTGTTAAGAAAACCTACAACAAATTATTGTAAATTGTCTAGACTTTCTCGAGAACGAATAATGAAATTGACTCGGGGCCACATTCCATGAAAGGACATTTGTTTGCTGTTAAGTGATTAGTCTTCATTTTGGACCTTGAACAATTTGTTTTGAAGATGACATCATGTAAATGGTCGCCTTTACAGCGGATGGCGCAAAGAGCTCGTTTTTGTGCATTTCCCATCAATTTGCGAGGTGTTGCGGGCTCTATAGCGGCTATTTTGTGTCGAAAATTGGCCTTGAGCTCTTCCACAAGTCCGTGGCTTGTTGACATAGACTTTGTCCCACAAGAAAAAGTCCGGTGGCGTCAAATCGGACGATCTCGGTGGCCAGTCAAAATGACCGTTTTTGGAAAGTAGGCGCTAGACGAACTTACGGCGCAATAAAGCGATGGTGGCCCGAGCTGTGTGGGCTGTGGCGCCATCTGGTTGGAAGCAGAAGTTGTCCATGCCATGTTCCGCTAAAAATTGCAACAAAAAATCGATATCATCGCCCGATAACGCTCGCTTTTAACGTCGGTGTGCATTGCATCCTCGTCTCCAAAAAAGGACGGTCCAATGACCCTATCCGCACAAATTCCGGCCCAAGCAGTCACGCATTGGTCTTGGGGTGGTTCTTCGCCGATTAATTGATTATTTATAGCAGCGTAAAATCGATCATTTTGTTTGTTGACCGTTCTATTTAACGAAAAATGAGCCTCATCGCTCATGATGGCTTTTTCCCAAATATCGGTATCGGTTTGAGCCAAGTTCACGACGTGACTTATCGGTTGGCAATAATCGATGAGTAATTTGAATTTTGTACGGAAATAACTTCAAATCATACCGAATCACGCGTTGCAGTGAGCTATGACTGATGCCCAACTGAGCGGAACAGCGGAGACCCGATGTTTGTGATGAGGTCTCAACTGAGGCCCGTACAGCCTCAATATTCTCATCCGATATCTCGTACGCTCCCTCTCCTTTGTTGACTGGCATTGCCAAGATTATCGGTGTTCAAAAATTGTCGGTTACCATTAGGCGGTCATGGGAGAAGGCGCGTCTCTCACTTCAAACTTTGAACGGTACGCTCGTTTTGTTTTCCCAATTGAGAAATTGTTTTGAATGTAAAGCTGCACAATAACAAATTCCGACAAGACTAACGCTTTGAATGCGGGCTGTCACAATCCCTTCTGCCAACCGGTGTCAAAGTTATTGGGTTGCCTGATGCTAACACATTAATTGGACCACCTTGGGTGGCTTTGAAAGGTAGCCGGGCTCTTCGAAATTGGGAAGGCAATTTTGTCACCACCCCGCAGGAAATAGTGGATGTATTTAAGCAGCATTTATAGCAGCCGCTTAACGAGCATGACCAAGAGAGGGTGGTTGTATGTATGTATGTTGGCGTTACAGTCAATGAAGAACCTGAGCCGAACTTCTCTCAATCACCCATGTTGTGTGTGATTTCATTTTCCCATAGGTGAAAGGGACCTACAGTTTATTGCCGGTTCCGAACGGCGAATTTCGAGAAGCTTTTCATAACAATTTTACTACAGGGGGTTTTGTCAGAACCCCGCTGAGGAGAAACACCGTGAAAACCACGTTCGATGACATGGCTGTGTCGGGATTCGATCCCGTGTCATCGGCGTCAGAGGCCAACACACTACCCACTGCGCCACGGTGCAGAGGGTGGTTAGGACTGAAGAAATCCCAACTGCAGCCGCTGAAGTAGTCCTCCCACCCAGCATCGAACAAGTCGGCCCAGCTATTCAAAAACTGAAGAACATAAAGGCCATAGGCGCAGATGGCTTGCCATTAGAGCCTTTCAAAGCCGGCGGCGATGTTCTGGTAGGGCGCGTGCACCAGACCATCTGTAGATTCTGGGAAGATGAAAGCATGCGCGACGACTGGAATATCAGCTCTATTTCCCCTATCCAGAAAAAAGGCGAACCTACCTCCGCAAGAACTGTAGAGGTATATCTCTGCTCAATGTCGCATACAAGATGCTGCCCAGCGTACTTTTGCACTGCACTAATCGGCAGTTAGCAGTGCGGCTTCCGACCCGGCAAATCGACTATTGCTTGCTTTGGTGGCGTAACAGACCATGAAGGGCCAGAGCCAAGCTTCTTTCAATCACCCATGTTGTGTGTGATTTATTTTTTTTACACAGGTGAAAGGGACCTACAGTTTAATGCCGATTCCGAACGGCTTGAGTCGAGAAGCTTTTTCTTGGCAAGTATACTACGGGGGGTTTTGCCAGTACCCCGCCGAGGAGGGACGCCGCGAAATAAACATTCGATGGCGTTGGTGTTATCGGGATCCGAACTCGCTCATCGTGCGCCAGAGTCTAACACACTAACCACTGCGCCACGACGCTAATCGGATCGACGCAAATCGACTATACTAGACCAAATATACACACTTTGACAAATCCTGGAAAAGACCAACGAGTTTCAAATCAATACACACCATCGTTTTATCAATCTTAAAGTCGCATACGACACCATTCATCGGAAGGAATTGTTTGATGCGATGGCTGAATATGAGATCCCAGGAAAACTGATCCGGCCGTGTCGCGCCACGCTAAAAAATACGCGGTGCACAGTGCAGTTCGGTTCTGGGACATCTGAATCATTTGAAACATGCACCGGATTTCGGCAAGGAGATAAGCTGTCATGCGACTTCTTCAATTTAGTGCTGAAGCAGATAGTGCGACGGGCAGGCATCAACAGGGAAGACACTACTCTCTACAGCTTTCACGGTGATTGAGGAACAGGCGAAACAGGTTAGTCTTAAAGCCATGCTGTCAAGCAAAAACCGATCCGTCGCGCACCACCTTGGACAAAATATAATGATTGACAGCTGTAATTCCGAGGTGGTAAAAGAGTTTGTCTACCTCGGAGCAAACATAGACTCCACAAACGACACCACAATGGAGATCCGGCATAGAATCGCCCTTGGCAACCGCTGCTACTGCGGTTTGTCTAAACAAATTGGGTCAAAACTATTCACTCGAAGAACCAAAGTCATGTTTTAGAAAACGCATACACTGCGTTTCGGCTTGCCATACGGAGCCGAAAGCTGGACGATAGGCAGGACGGCAGAGCTGATTTCGGGTTCTTTCAAAAGAAAAGTTCTGCGCCGGATATTTGGTCCTGTCTGTGAGGAAGGTGAATGGAAAAGAACACAAAACCGCGAACTCTACGAGCTGCACAAAGATGTGGATATAGTCCGGAAGGCAAAGATCCGTCGACTACATTGGCTTGGCCACATCGAGCGCATGAACACCAACGCTCCAGCTAAGGGGTCTTCGAATCCGAGCGTCCTAGTTCGAGAAGAAGAGGAAGACCGAACCTCCGGTATAAAGACCAATTAATCGCGGATGTAAGACATCTTGGTCTTGATAACTGGAAGCAGCGTGCCCGGGACCGTCAAGGATAGAAGCAACTATAGCTCAGGCTCAGATCCTCCATGGATTGCCGGCCTGATAAGTAAGTAAGTAACTAAGTTACTAACTTTGTACCTAGTGTGTCTAGTTTCTAAAATCACACAATAAGAATTAGGCGATGTGGACAAATTTATCGTAACCTTCCTGTTTTCAAATTTACTTTTAGAACCTGGATGATCCCGTATTGTCCATTTTTAATTTCTATCGCCATGATTGTAAGCTTAATGGAGCTTTATAAATGTATGATACCTTCCTGTAATAGGGAACCATGTATAAGGGCAGCGTGCATATTTATTGCCTTCTTATATCGGTGTGTAGTACGAGTATTATCAACATTTCGCAGTGTACCATTGACCCCAAGAGCCTGTCGTAAGTCTTCAAAGTTAGTCTGATTCTTACGATTTCCTCGACGCCTCATTCTTTGGCAACCCAAGGTTTGTGGATGGCGCCAATAATTGATCATGGCCTTGCGGCAAATCTCATTGAAATACAATAGATCAAATGATTCACCCGTTTGTCAAGCGTTGTTTGCTATTGCTCTTTGCTATTGTACCTGCCCCCGTAGTTCTAATCGGATTACAATGCAAAACGAAAATAGATCTCATTAAGAGAACTCGCCGTCTATAATAAGTCCTCAAAAGCAATATGGATTTCTTGCGCCAATGTTAAGGTTTCTTTCGTAACTTGTGTACATTGTGAAAATGATGAGATTCGAGATACGCAATATCGGGAGCGTATTGCTGATTTGAGCTCCAATCTACGTATGTTCATGTGCCTATTTCCATTATTTAGATAATTGAGGAACGATAAAGTCAGGGAAAACATCCGTTTCGAATGTGATATACAATTTCGTGTTGTAAATATAATTAAATTCAGATAGACTCCCTGCTAAATGGTATCTTTATTCATCCACCACATGTGCTTTTGTTTATTCAGTGCAACAATTTAATTGATTTTCCTTTTACAGAGGTGAACAGAAATGATGTGGTCAGGGTATATTGCTTTCTTTTATTCGTAATATTTTACGAATCCAATCCTTTGTTCCCTGCCATGAAGAGCTTTTTACGGGAACCTCTATAAACAATGACATCGCCTCTGTACCCCAATTACTTTTGTTGGGAAAAAAAAATGATGTTCAAGTGTGTTCATCCAAGCTCGTTATTGATTTCTATGCTCATTGATGGCTTTGTGGAACGACGTACAATCCTACGTATTGTAGGAATGGAATGTTTAGAAATTTAAGCATAAATCAACAAGTTGGAATTTTAATTTAGTTAACTTACTTATCAGGCCAGCGATCCATGGAGGATCTGAGCCTGAGCTATAGCTGCCTTCCATCCTTGACGGTCCCGGGCACGCTGCCTCCAGTTGTCAAGACCAAGATGTCTTACATCCGCGATTACTTGGTCTTTATACCGGAGGTTCGGTCTTCCTCTTCTTCTCGAACCAGGAGGCTCGGAGTCGAAGACCCTCTTAGCTGGAGCGTTGATGTCCATGCGCTCGATGTGGCCGAGCCAGTGTAGTCGACAGCTCCTTGCCTTCCGGACTACATCCACATCTTGGTACAACTCGTAGAGTCCGCGGTTGTGTTTTCGTCTCCATTCACCTTCCTCACAGACAGGACCAAATATCCGGCGCAGAATTTTTCTTTCGAAAGAACCCAAAATCAGCTCCGCCGTCCTGCTTATCGTCCAGCTTTCGGCTCCGTACAGCAAGACTGGCAGAATGAGCGTTCTGCAAAGCATGGCTTTGGTCTTTCAAGTGAGGAGTTTTGACCCCAGTTGTTTGGACAGGCCGAAGTAGCAGCGGTTGCCAAGGGCGATTCTATGCCGGATCTCCACTGTGGTGTCATTTGTGGAATTTACGTTTGCCCCGAGGTAGTCAAGCTCCTTAACTACCTCGAAATTGCAGCTGTCAATTGTTATATTTTGTCCCAGGTGGTGAGCGACGGATTGGTTTTTGCTTGACAGCATGTACTTCGTTTTGTCCTCATTGATCTTAAGACCAACTCGTTTCGCCTGTTCTTCAATCCCCATGAATGCTTCCACAATGCCACGGCGAGAACACGCGATGACGTCGATATCATCCGCGTATCCTAGCACCTGGATGGACTTGTAAAAGATAGTGCCTTCCCTGTTGACGCCTGCCCGTCGCACTATCTGCTCCAGCACCAGGTTGAAGAAGTCACATGACAGCGCATCTCCTTGCCGAAATCCGGTGCATGTTTCGAATGGTTCCGAGGTCCTAGAACCGAATTGCACGGTGCATCGCGTGTTTTTTAGCGTGGCGCGACACAACTGGATCAGTTTTTCCGGGATCTCGAATTCGGCCATCGCACCAAACAGTGCTTCACGATGAATGCTGTCGTATGCGGCTTTGAAATCGATGAAAAGATGGTGTGTATCGATTCGAAACTCGTTGGTCTTTTCCAGGGTTTGTCGAAGTGTGGAAATTTGGTCTATAGTTGATTTGCCGGGCCGGAAGCCGCACTGGTAGCTGCCGATTAGTGCGGTGCAAAATGGTTTTAGACGTTCACACAATACGCTGGACAGGATCTTGTATGCGAGATTGAGCAGGGATATACCTCTATAGTTCTTGCAAGAGGTAGGATCGCCTTTTTTGTGGATGGGGCATATAGAGCTGGTATTCCAGTCGTCGGGCATGCTCTCATTTTCCCAAATTCTGCAGATGATCTGGTGCATGCTCCCTACCAGAACATCGCCGCCAGCTTTGAAGAGCTCTGATGGCAAGCCGTCTGAGCCTGCGGCCTTGGTGTTCTTCAGTTTTTGAATAGCTGGGCCGACTTGTTCGATGCTGGGTGGGAGGACTACTTCAGCGGCTGGACTCTCTCTTGGTCATGCTCGTTAAGCAGCTGCTGGAAATGGTGCTTAAATACATCCACTATTCCCTGCGGGTCGGTGACAAGATTACCCTCGCAGCTTCTAAGAGCCTGGGTGCCCTTTTTGAAGCCTCCTGCAAGGCCTTTGGCTTTCTTGTAAAAGGCTCGTATTTTATGTTTATCCCTAGACTCGTCGATATCCTTGAGCTGGGAGGCTGCTAAGATTCTTTTCTTTTGTCGCAGTAGTTTTTTCTCCTCCCTTCTTCTGGCTCGGTACTCTTGTTGCGCTGCCCTGGTTTTCCTCTGCAGCGCCTTTTGGTACGCCTCGTCGGTTGCTGCCTTTTTCTACTCACACTCGCCATCATACGACGGGTTTCTTGTCGGGGGTGGTAGATATCCTAAGGTGGTTTCGGCTACTTCCTGAATGGCTGAGCGGCAATGCAGCCACATATTATTGGCATTTGTGTTCGACGTAGGCATACCGTAGAGTCTTTCGCTCAGCTGCTCCCTGTAGACTCTGGCAACCTCCGGTGTGCTCAGGCGCCCAATGTCGAACCTCCTCCTGATGGGCTGGTGCAGCTTTCTGACATTGGACAGTCGAGCGCTGAATCTTGCTGCTATGAGGACGTGGTCAGAGTCGACAGTTGCCCATCTGAATGTTCACACATCCAGGATATTTGACGAGTGCCTTGCGTCAATGAGCACATGGTCGATTTGGTTGGCGGTTCGAGCGTCCGGAGATCGCCAGGCTGCTGTGTGGATTCGCTTGCGAGGGAATCTTGTGCTACTTATCACCGCATTACGAGCTGTCGCAAAGTCAGCGAGTCGGAAGCCGTTATCTGTTGTTGTATCGTGGAGGCTGTGCTTTCGATCACTCCGCCAAGGGTGTTCTCCTTACCGATTTTGGCGTTGAAGTCCCCGTGCACGATTTTTACATCGTACTCCGGACAAGCTCCGTAGACGTTGTCAAGGAGGTCATAGAAGTCCTTCTTCATAGGGGCTTCAGCCTCGTCGGTAGGGGCGTGTGCACATAAAGGCTGATGTTATAAAATCTGCCTCTGATGCGGATCACAGCCAGGCGATCACTTATAGGTTTAAAGGCGATGACCTTCGACCTTAACCGCTTTCCCACGACAAATCCGCATCCCAGTAAGTGCAACCTTTTGTGACAGCTGTAATAAATGTCGCAATTTTTCTTCCTAATCATACCGTTTCCTATCCAGCGTATTTCCTGGACCGCAGTAATATCCGCCTTGTACTTCTAGTTTATGAGCAGTTCCGGGAGTGTACAGGGTACATTCCAGGAGCACACTCGCAAATCGTGTTCCTTTTTCTTTATTTATTTATTTATTTATTTATTCGTCTACCAAAATACAATTTCTTCTAGACTACGGAAAATTCATAAATAAAAATTATAAAGAGTTCATAATAATATTCTTACAGGTTATTCTATTATCATTAAAATCAATCAATAGTTCATAATCATTGAAATGAGCACAAGCTGAGGTTATAGGGTCATTTTGACCATAATTTGTAACATGCCTTGAAACACAAAAGAAGTCGTGATCTCTAGGTCTTAAACTGCGAGCGGGAGCATAAATATTTAACAAGGACAGTAGATAAGGGCAATCAATGTGCCCTGTAATAATGTCATAAGCAAAGATGGTCGAATAAAAAATTCTTCTTTTAAAGAGGGCCTTAAGATTAATTAAAGCACATCTAGCATTATAATTAGGGTAATTATTGACATCCCATCGTAACCTTCTTAAAGCAAATCTAGTAAAACGACTTTGGATCCTCTCAATACGATTAGAACTATTGTTGTAGTGAGGATTCCAAACTACACAACAATATTCAAGAGTGGGGCGAACTAGAGATACATACAACGATTTGAGAGTGTATGGGTCACGAAACTCTAAGGAGTTTCGGAGAACAAAGCCTAACATGGCGTTGGCCTTCGATATAATATAATCGATGTGCAAGGAGAAATTAATTTGAGAATCAAAAATCACTCCTAAATCTTTCTGTCTAGTGACTTTTTCTAGATCGTCATCTAGGATCCGGTATCTGAACTGGATTGGATTCACTATTCTTGAAAAAGTTACTGTGGAACACTTTTTTACATTGAAGTTAAGACCATTTGCAGAACACCACTTAACAACATTATTCAGATCTTCTTGCAAGCATAATGCATCGGATACAGTTGCTACTGACTTGTATAATTTCAAGTCGTCTGCAAATAATAAACATTTTGAATTGGAAACGCATGAAGGTAAGTCATTGATAAAAAGAAGAAATAGTAATGGGCCTAAGTGGCTACCTTGTGGTACACCAGAGTAATTGAAAATAACTTTAGAATGCAACGTTCCAATTTTGACGTACTGTTTACGATTAGTTAGATAGTTCCGAATCCAGTTTAGAATAGCAGATTGAAAACCGATTTGCTCTAGCTTGCTTACAAGAACATTATGCTGCACACGGTCGAACGCCTTGGCGAAATCGGTGTAAATCGAATCTACTTGAATCCGCTTTTCTAAGTTGCATAAACAATAATTAGTGAAAATAGCTAGGTTGGTAGCAGTGGATCTGCCACGGACAAATCCATGTTGGAATTCAGAAATATGATTCTGGACGGTAAAATAAAGTTTGTTTTTTACAATAGCCTCAAAGATTTTGGGAATTACCTGTAGCATTGCGATAGGCCTGTAGTTTTCTATGGCTGCTTTTGAACCAGATTTAAAAATAGGAGTGATGTAAGAACTCTTCCAGCAATCTAGAAATTCACCCCGATGTAGAGAAAGATTGAATAAATGGCATAGGGGTATGACTATGGATATCCGGCATGATTTAAAGAATATAGAAGGAAAGTTGTCGGTGGAATGCTTTCACTTGAACATAGAGAAGAAAGCTCTGCAAGAACTTCATTCTCCGTTATAGTCAGAGAACCTAAATCCGTGACTGGATTTGTCGGAGCAGTAAATCGGCAGTTCAGTTGTTCCTGAACGAAATTTGCTTGGAAAAAAGCAGCGAACATGTCACAAACTTCCTGCAAATTATTACTGGATACACCGTCATAGTTCATACGAGATGGGAAACCAAGAGATTTTCTTTTATTATTGATAAAAGACCAAAATTTCCGTGAATCATGCTTAAGGTTAGATTCAGTAGACCAAATATATTGCTTATAGACAAATTTTTTTAAAACTTGATACTCGTTTCGCAATTGAAGAAACCTGTTTTTGAGAGATATATTAGATTTGCTCTTCTTAAGAGTTTTTAGCATAGCATTTCTTAACTTCAATAAGCTTCTGTTGAACCAGATTGGCTTATTGGAATATTTTAATTTTTTGAATGGAACGAATTTGGAAATGACCGATTCGATTGTATTTCTGAAGAAATCATACGCATTAACTAAAGTCAAATCATTCATTAAATCCCAATTTACCACGGACAAATAATTATTTATCTGAATATAATTAGCATTACGAAAGTCTAATTTAAAACTGTCCATATTACGACTCAAATTAGACGGAGTAAGAACCAAGAGATCAAAAGAGATTTCTAAAGCTTTATGATGAACGCTATTATTGTCAAGTAAAAAAGTAGCTTCACTAACCAAAGCTTCAAGCTCACTTTCAATGAAAACTAAATCTAAAATTTTTCCAATATAATTATAAATTAAATTACGTTGGCATAAATTCATAGCCAGCAAACTATCAATAAGTTCACATTCAAAGCTTCGTATTACATTAATAGGCATAATACATTTTTCTTCTTCGCAATATATCCATTTTACAGCAGATAAATTAAAATCACCTAACACTATTATATAAGACTTATCATCGCAACTGTTTACAACATGTTTTATATTTGAAGTATGAGCTTGGTAAATTTCATTAGCAGAGCCCGGTGGAATGTATGATAGCAAAAAATATAATTGGATAGGTACACACGAGATACAATGGTCAACACATAAGCAAATTTGTTCGATTGCACAATCAGTCACTGGTAATGCAACCAATTTACTCGTATAACATGATCGAACAGCCAATAAAACACCACCACCACGCGTTAGACCAGTTTGGTTCGAATTTCTATCGCAACGGTAGACATCAAACTCGGTGGAAAATAACTCGGCGGAGAATATGTTGTCGTTTAACCAAGTCTCAGTGAGAGCAACGACATCATACGTACATTGAGCAGCAGCAATGAAAAAAATCATTTGTTTTGGTTCTCATTCCACCTATATTTTGATAGTAGACAGAAAGAGAACCAAGTGCATTTGTATGTGAAGTTGGGGAATTTGGAATTGGAGAAATGATGTGTGGTTCTATGGTTGTAGGTTGGCGGTTGGAGATTTCTCGTTTTTTTTATGATGGAACCTAAATGGTCGAACTCGGACACCCTTTTGCCAGGCATTAGAATTAAGAATTGTAGGCATGACATCCTCGGGTACGCCAAGTTTAAAATTAATGAACTTGAGGGAAGATTCGTCAATGCCTGCTTTTACCAACTTATGGCATGATAATGACGATGATTTAATATGGAATGTTGATTCGACATAATCCAAAATAGACTGCGGTGTTGTTGCTGGTTTAAACGACGATAAATGGAGCCACTTGAAATGCATAAAAACGTCCAAAGAAGAAGTGTTGTGGGTTCCAATGATGGTATTGATGCGTTTGTTAGTCGTTTCAGGCTTGTCTGTTTGAATGAAAGTAGATGGTTTTGCAGGCCCAACTACCATACGAGATGTTGAAGACGATGAATTTGGGGAAGATTCAGCAGCTTGAATAGGTTCTGAAGCTGGGAGAGATGCATCCGAGAACACGTTTGAAGGTGATTCAGCATGTTGAGTGGCGGTTGACAGGGAAGTTGTGAGGGAAGTGGTGAGGCGAGGCGATACAGCAAGTTGAGAAGTGGTAAACGATGAAGAAGAAGCGGTGCTTAGAGATGATATGGCAATCGGACCAGCAGAAGAATGAGCGGTGTGATTTTTGTAATTTATTTCTAACTGCCTGGTGCATGCTGATGGAGAAGAGGCAACTGTAGAAGCAGGAGGGGAAGAGCACGATGTAGCTGGACTGATTTGTTTCAGTTGTTTCTTGGTTAGAACATTTCGCACTATAGAATCCGCGGAAAGAGATGAAACGGTACGACTGGGTGCATTGACCTTATTACGCATTTGAGCACGAGTGACGATTTGCGACTTTACACTAGCACTCGAAGAGCAGGAAATATGTTTTTTTAACTCATTTATGTCATGAAGCAACTGATCAAGCTTAGCGATAATTTGATCACTATCAATCTCACTACGATTACACGTGGGGCAAACTGAGTTAGGCATTTTTAGAATTTTGAATGTTAACCAACTATGCACGATATAGGGAACGATTTTAAAACACGTCCGTCTACCACGAAGAGTTCACTCAAACTTCAACTTTTTCGTGCGTTGTCGTCGTCCAGTATCCATCCGTGTATCCGAGGCATCTTGCTCATTCATAACTTTTATGTTTTTTACGTGGGCGCATTGTTAGCCCTCCGCACAACCGCCATTCCGGTCGGGGTTTTCTCGCTGCATACGTTTGTTCATCTCCCAGCGGTTGTTGAAGAGGCTATCCAGAGGGCGCCGCAAGGAGGCCGTATGTCAACTTGACCCGGGCATTTAAACATGGATCGTTGATCTCGCCAGGTTGAGAGCGGTCAACAACTTTACCCTGTATGTCCGAGCCCGTGCCCTCTTTTAATTTAGTGAAAGTCAGATATCTCTCTGCATTCCATTGTGGTAAGGTAGCACCAAAATTACAACCTTTATACCCGCCCGAGACGGTAATTAAGAAATTACCTGTAACCCAGTTTTACGAGAAAATCACTCAAGTACGTAATTAAGTAAACATCCGCGCTTGGTGTACCTGATTTCATTAAACTTTTTCACTTAATTACTTAAGCATCCAAGGATGGTTCGGTTCTTTTTAGTAAAGTATTTCATCACTGAAACTTCACTGAATTTTTCGTCGAAAGTTTGAAGCATAGTACTTCATAAACACCATTTTACCCTTTTTTTATATTTTGAAAGGGAATCTTGACTTAAGGTATCCAGGTGCCTGGAAAACACCTTTTTGGTTTAGAATGCTGTAAGTTCCTCTTTGCTGTGGTTTGGTTTACACTCGAGACTTATGTATCTTATATTTACCGGATAGACAATGTCCGGAATTAGGACGATATTTTTTTTTCTGTGCTGGAAACTTCTGTTATCAGATAGATCACTTTTAAAGGGTTGGTTATACTGAAGCCTTTGTTTACTGTGTTTCTTGTGTTTCTTGTTTCCCCGAAAAATGAGAAAAATAAGGATCAAACAGATTTTAGGGATGTGGCATATAAACCGAATACTACAAAGGCTCGCTACTTAATTCAATCATAGATACATATATACATATGTAGGTATATCTTTTGCGTTTCAATCATAAGAAGAATTTTATTGATTTTTTGCTGACATCGTTAACTTCCAGGACAGCCTATGTCCAAGCGTTTTTGGACTCAACGAAATGAATTATAACTTTGTCGATAATCGACCAACAAAACTACTCCCAATAAAAAAATACGATCCGCTCTGTTTCACAGTTCAAGAAAGAATACCTCGTTTTTATTAAATTCTGTTTCCGGAAGGTTAGGTTTACATATTTTCGAACTTCCAGTCTTAACTGCGTACAATTCAAAATTATTATTATGGTATCAAATATATATATAAGTTAATTTAGCAAGTTTTAATTATTCCAGTGATTCAAAAACAAATGTAACTTTAACATACTGCCCGCCTTGAAGGGTCGTCCGAAGAAAAGGCGCTTCAACAATTCGGAAGAGGAGCCAATCGATGAATCGGTCGTCGTAATATCCTTCCCTTGGCCTTGATATCGGCAACTCGAATCTTTCCATCTGGGGCAGGAATGACACGCTCTATTCGTCCAAGCAACCATTGTAGAGGTGGTAGATTGTCGTCTGCAACAAGGACTACGGCACCAACCTTCACATTCTCAACTTCAGTCTTCCACTTTGATCGTTTTTGCATCTCCAACAAGTACTCCTTCGACCATCTTGACCAAAAATGTTGCTTAATTTGCGAGAGCCTTCGCCATCGGTTGAGCAGTGGTAGTTCTTCTTGGATAGTAGGTTCTGGAATTGAATTTAAAGCCTTGCCGATTAGAAAATGACCTGGAGTCAAAACCTGTTCATCGTTGGGATCTGAACTTAGTATGCAAATCGGTCGTGAATTCATTACACTCTCTATTTCCGTGACGACAGTGGAGAACTCCTCATATGTCAGTGATGCCTGTTTTACTGTCTTGTACAGATGAGATTTTGCAGACTTGACAGCTGCCTCCCACAGGCCGCCGAAGTGTGGCGATCGGGGTGGAATATGAATGAATTTTATATGAGCAGCTGCACACCACGATGAGATACAATTCTGCACCTGTTGATCGAGAAATTTAGCTCGAAGCTCCTTCAATTCGTTAGAGGCTCCAACGAAATTGGTCCCATTGTCGCAATGGATCTCTTCACATAGACCCCGCCTTGCTACAAATCGCTTTAAAGCTGCCAGAAAACCTTGCGTCGAGAGATCCGATACAACTTCCAGATGAGTGGCCTTCGTCGAGAAGCAAATAAACAATGCCACGTACGCTTTGTGACTGCAATATCCTCGACGTTTTTGAGATATGTGAAATGGGCCACAGAAATCGACGCCTGATTTCGCAAAAGGATTCGAGATGTTTACTCTACTGGCTGGTAAATCACCCATTATTTGCTTCAGAAGTTTAGGTTTGTAACGGAAACAATGATAGCATTCATCAACCACCTTCTTCGCTAACTTCCTTGCGTTGATGACCCAGAAACGCTGCCTCATAGTCGCGACCAAAGCTTGGGGACCTGCATGATAGTTAGTGACGTGCAAATAGACAACAAGATTATGAACAAAAAGTGAATTTTTAGGTAAAAGGATAGGACAACGGGAATTATAGGGTATGTCCGCATTCTGCAGACGCCCACCAACTCTCAAGAGTTCTATGGGAAGATCAACATCAAGAAAAGGATGGAGATTGTTGATGCGACTTCTTGGGCTCATCTTTTTAAATTTCCTTAAATCTTCAATTTCCTCCTGGAAATGAGTTTGTTGTAAGTTCCAGATAATCCTCAACAGCGCGTCTTCTAACTCATCGGCACTAAGTACGATAGGCCTCGAGCTTACATGAGGGTTAGGAATTTTGTCTGAGCTTTTCTTGAGATTCTTAATAAAACGAAGGACATATCCAAAAATGCGAATTACCTTTGGGTGACTTCGAAATCGTTCAAAGTTTTCTGAGAATTCCATTGAAATGCTTTTGGCTACTAGTACAACCGAACTCTCAGGCTCCAAATCTGTCGGTAAATGTTGTTTTTGTTTAGGCCACGATTCTTCCGTCAAGTACAAGAAGGGAGGCCCATGGAACCATAAACTCTCCACCAGTTCCTCACAATAGGCTCCACGCGAAACTATGTCCGCCGGATTAGCCTTCGAATTAACATGCCTCCAACTGGCAGATGGCAGTTCGGATTGTATCTTTGACACCCGATTTGCAACGAAAATTTCCCACGACGAAGGATAAGCGGATATCCAACGCAGCACTATTTCCGAATCTGACCAAAGAAAGATTTCATCGATGCGTTCCACAAAATTTAAAAGTATCTTGTTGACTAAGTCAACAAGCAAAGTTGCAGCACAAAGTTCTAGCCGCGGCAGCGACTTTGTCTTAATTGGAGCTACTTTCGACTTTGCACTTAATAGGTTGCATTTCACTTCTCCCCGACTATTAATGGTACGAATGTACACACAGCAGCCATATGCGCGAATCGATGCATCCGCAAATCCATGCAGCTGAATATTAGAAAATGGTGAATTTGAGTTCTCACCAAAAAAGAATCTTGGCACTTTTATTTGGTGCAGATGCACAACCGCTTTTCGAAATTCTTCCCATTGGGAATGTATTTGCACAGGTACTGATTCATCCCAACTACATTTGGATATCCAAAGATCTTGCATTAATATTTTTCCCTTTACCACGATTGGATTTATTAATCCTAGCGGATCAAACATTTGAGATAATTCGGATAAAATAGTCCTTTTTGTTATCCTCTGATTAAATCTTATATTTGGCACCACGTATTGGAGTTCATCTTGTTCAGGATTCCATACCACACCTAATGTCTTAATAACATCCTTATCGTTTATACGTAACGAATCAGCAGAATTACCCTCACCAGAAATCTTAATTAGGAAATCGCGGGCATTGCTACACCATTTACGTAGTTCGAATCCTGCACTTCCCAACAAATAATTTACTTCCTGATAGATCCTTTCGATCCCCTCTAAGGAATTAGCACCAGTGATCATGTCATCCATATAAAAATCTTCTCCTATCACTTTTGCGCCTAAGGGAAATTTGGATGCATTTTGGTCTGCAAGATATTTGAGACAACGAGTTGCGATATAGGGGGCGGAAGTGGTACCATATGTAACTGTCTTCAATCTGTATACCCTTAATTCTTCCTGGTCGCTTGACCTCCATAAGATGCATTGGTAGTATTGTTCCTTATCATGCACTAATATCTGCCTATACATTTTCGATATATCAGCTGTAATGACATATTTGTGAGATCGAAAACGGAGAATAATATCATACAAATCGTCTTGAACTATGGGACCCTTAAAAAGGAGATCATTCAACGATATGCTGTTAGTAGTCTTGCTACTGCAATCGAATACGACTCTCAATTTTGTGGTCAAGGAATCCGGCCTGAGAACAAATTGATGGGGAGCAAAATATTTAACTGATGCTAACTGATCTTTTGAAACAATTTCCATGTGACCCAGGCGTTGATATTCCTCCATGAAGTGATTGTACTGCTCTCGTACCTCAGGGTTTTTCTCCAGTCGTTTTTCCAATTTATGGAATCTATTTCTAGCATGGGTCAAGGAGTTTCCTAACTTCTCCGATGGCTGCCTGAAAAGAAGACTAACGACGAAACGACCGTCTTCCTGACGACGAATTCTCTTCAGGAACTCCTTTTCACACTCCTCTTCCTCTTGTGTCAAAAATGTACGTTCTTGGTTAACCTCTTCTATTTCCCAGAATTTGCTGACGATGTCATTTAATGAAACGTCTTGAGCTTCGCAGCTATTAACTAGCATACAAGCTGCTTCAGGAATCTCTGACAAGCCATATCTGCCAGATGCTATCCATCCTAGCAATGTTTTTTGGAGGATTGGCAAGTTGGGCCCAAGCTTTATTTGTCCTACACAGAGCAACTGGAAAAAACTATCTGCCCCTATCAATAGGTCTATGCGGTTGGGTTGAAGTAAGGATCGGCTAAGGGGATATTCGATGGGATATTCCAAGTCGAAATGTCGAATTTCCTTTTTGGAAGCACATTAGTTATGCCATTCAAAATCAATAAAGCCAGATTGAATTCGTGATCTGAACTTCTTGATTTAACGCAAGTTTCAGTTTTATATTTAACGAAGGCATTGGATTTCCCTATCCCAGAAACAGATGTATGCGTTTGAACCTTTTTTAGCTTCAGTTTTTGGGCCATATCCTCTGTTAAAAAGTTCAACTGAGAAGCCGAGTCTAGTAAGGCTCGCGCTTGTTGGTAATTGCCAAACTTGTCTTTAAGGTAGACTATAGCGGTGGCCAAAATAACGTGTGAGCAGTTTCTTTCAAACGCACTCGTCATCAACGAAATATTATTTTGACTAGCGCCACCTTCCAACTTTGTAGCTACATCAGCATTGGATTCGTTTTCAACAGTAAATCTGTGGAGCAACCGATGATGAGGTAGAGAGCATATGCTACATTTAGCTGATTTGCACCTTCTTACTGAGTGTCCTGTTGCCAAACAATTGATACAAAGAATACGTTTTTTAACCTATTGAAAGCGATTCAACACAGGCAAACGAGCGAAACTAGAGCATGTAACTATATCATGAGTGTCAGCTAGGCAGAATTCACACTTCTTATTACGAACAACAAGTGACGTGTATTTTGTAGAATTTTTAGATAAGTTATGTGGACGAAAGCGACTTGAATTACTGGTTGCAGTACTTGCCTCAGTTTTACACATCTTTGACTCCCTGGCCTCTAGAGTTTGACAACGACGATCCAACAAATTCGAAAACTCTTCCCACGATGGTAATTTCGAATGATCCAGAGACTCGTCCCACTTAGACTTAGTTTCCGCATCTACTTTATCGAGTGCAAATGAAATTAAGAATGCATCAGCAATATCTTTGTAATCGCCAATACTAAGCATAGCTGCTATATGGGTATTAAAACTATCTTCCAAGTTTCGTAAATTGAAGGAAGAACATTTGGTAATTTTTTGGATTCCTAGCAATCCATTCACATGCTCTTGAAACATCATGGTCTTGCTATCAAATCTCTTTTTTAACCGGACTATAGCCTTTGAGTAATTTGCGGCCGTTAAGTCAAACTCCTTAACCGCATTTAATGCACACCCCGACAAACAACTTCTGAGATAATTAAACTTCTGCAGATTATCCAACGAATCGTCACTATCCACCAGACTTGAAAATATCCCAATAAAGTTTGGGAATTCTGAAAACTTACCAGAAAATACTGGCAGCTTAATTCGCTCTAACTTTGACCTTGAAATCGGTTGGTGTTGTACAATTGATGCATTAAAATTCTCGCACGCACTTGTGTTCGATTTCTTTTCTGCTAGCAACGATAATATTTTCGATTTTGTGACCACATACAAATCCTCAACTTCCGCTCTTTTAATTGCATTGCCTTCCTCTTCTTCAGTAATATTCATTCGTTCTAACGATAGTTGAACGCTCAGAACCTGTTTGAAGTAGGATTCAAGGATTCCTAAGCGACATTCTAACTCCGTCACAGAAATTGACGATCCATTACCATCAATTAATTTCTTTATTCTACTCATACTTCCTTTTGTGGAAGCTCTTAATGCTTTCAGCTCAGCTAAGTTTTTTGCACGCTGGCCAGCTGACTCTCGTTCACCCGTAAGCTCCTCACGCACTTGTTTTTCCATATCAACTCTGTCTTCAGCAACGATATCTGATTTAGACATTATTTAGGAAATCCACTCAATCGAGAAAGCTTAGACAACCTATTCTGCACGAATTTCTTATCGGCAACAACGATCGCTTCAAATCAGAGACGAAAGTGGAAAATCAAACTAATTCACAAGTTGAGTATGTACTTTTCCCAAACATGAATTCAGCAACAAGCAGCAATGTTTCTACCCAGCAATTGGAAAGCTTTACTTTTTTGAATAAAATATTTTATTCTGCCAACGAAATTTGCAGTAAGTAAGCTTTTAATAAATTCGACGGCGAATTCAAGAACTTTTCCCAAGCTCAGCTTAGCCGGAGCGATCCGCCAGCAACAACAGCAAATCTTTTAAATAGAAAAAGCTCTTAACGAGGTTAGGTGATATTTTAACCATGCGGCAATTTTAGGAAAGCACGAGCTTTGCTCCTCCTAAGCACCTAGCCTTTCTATTACGATGAGAACGGATTAATCGAAAGCTCTGATTTGGAATCGTATCAGCTATGCGATTCTAACTATTCAACTTCGAGGATGAATAATGCGTTGGATACTCTTTAAATTTCACCAATTTATAGGAAACCATGCAACATGTATATAAATATATGCAAGTTGTTATATTTACGATCTTTTACGGCGATGTTTCCCTCGATGTCTTTCAATGTCCGCTGCTTCGTAAGCTCTTCACTGGTAGTTTCCCTCGATGTCTTCTAATGTCCGCTGCTTTGTAAGCTCTTCCCTGGTAGTGCTTCCACGAACCGAATTCGTTGGCTGGATTGTAGTTTGCACTTTTTTTTTTTTTTCTTTTTAGCTTTATGATGGGGACTTCAACTATTATTTGTCCCGGGTTTCGGCACCAAAAAATATGTCCAAGCGTTTTTGGACTCAACGAAATGAATTATAACTTTGTCGATAATCGACCAACAAAACTACTCCCAATAAAAAAATACGATCCGCTCTGTTTCACAGTTCAAGAAAGAATACCTCGTTTTTATTTAATTCTGTTTCCGGAAGGTTAGGTTTACATATTTTCGAACTTCCAGTCTTAAGTGCGTACAATTCAAAATTATTATTATGGTATCAAATATATATATAAGTTAATTTAGCAAGTTTTAATTATTCCAGTGATTCGAAAACAAATGTAACTTTAACAGCCTATTCATTCAAGGGTATATTCAAAGACAAACTTTGGTATGTGCACACGCATTGAAAAGTCCCTTATGTTTTCTCTAAACCCATTCCAGCAAGGTCTTCAGAACAAGGTTAGGTTGACGTGGTAGGCGTAAGCCACACTTAGGCCGAAACCGGCCCATTGTGATACCACCTGGATCAGGTTACCCTGATCCGTTACCTGGAACCAACCGGTGCTTCTAATAAAGCGGTGGAGTTGAGCTATTTTTTGGTTTGCTAACTCACTCAGATTGTCGAAGAAGGGCGCGCCGAAGTAAATCCTCCTGCGATTCGCAAAAGAGGGACATGAGCAGAGGAGGTGGTGTATTGATTCCTCCTCGTCCATGCAGCCGCGACAGAAGTCATTGTAGGGTAGCCCCAGTCTGGCGGCGTGTTTTCCAATGGTGCAGTGACCTGCAATGACACCCACTAGAGTGCTTAAGGTTGCCCGTTTGGTTGCCACCAGGTCCCTGGTTCGTCCTAAGCTTAACTTAGGCCACAATTGTTTGGTGATAAAGCCGATATTGCTCTCATTCCATTGGAGATTGGTCTCCTCTATGGTTTGAAGCTTTATCATGTGCTTTACCGTACTTATTGGTGTTTCTAGGTACCCGAGGGTAGGTAGGTTGAGTGTGCTTGACCCTAACTTTGCGAGTTCGTCGGCCGCGCAGTTTCCTGGAATATCCCTATGCCCGGGAACCCACAGTATTTTAATGTTGAACTGTTCAGCCATCTCATCTAGAGATAGGCGACAGTTAATGGATGTTTTTGATTTGTGGGTAACCGCTGCCAGGGATTTTATCGCAGATTGGCTATCCATGCAAATGACAATATCCTTAGCGGATATTACATTGATCCTGAGCCATGCCAGGGCCTCCGTTATCGCCCTTAATTCTGCATGATACACACTGGAGTGACTTGGGAGTCTAAATGATAGGTTGAGGTAAAGTTCCTTGGAGTAGACCCCACTGCCTACACCCGACTCCATCTTAGAGCCATCGGTATAGAGGGAGATCGAGTCCTTTGGTACGACTTTCCCTTCAGCCCATTCCTCCCTGGATGGAAAGACAACTTCGAAGTTCCTGGTGAACATATTCTGCGGGTTAATGTAGTCAGTGTCCATGGGTACTTTGAAGTGTTTTAGAATAGAGGTGTGGCCTTTTTGAGATGTGGGCCATTTTCTTATGCTCCTCATCCTTAGGGCCGCGCATGCAGCAACTTGCTTGCTGAAAAGGTTTAATGGTGGAAGATGTAGTAGAACATTTAAGGCCTCCGTGGGGGTCGATCTGATCGCTCCGTTTATATATAAGCTGGCCGATCTTTGTACCTTCCCCAGAAGGTTTCGATTGACTGCTTTGTCCAGAGCCGTCCACCAGACTACGACGCCATACAGGAGGATAGGCCTTATGACTGCTGTGTAAAGCCAGTACATAATGCTTGGTTGGAGACCCCACCTCCTGCCCACTACCTTCTTACAGCTGTATAGTTCAACAGTTGCTTCCTTGACCCGATCAAGAATGTTGGGTTTCCAATTCAGCCTCCTGTCAAGGACTAGGCCTAGATATTTAGCCTGTTCTTTGATTGTTAGTTGAGTTCCACCCAGCCTCGGTGGGTTGAGGGGCGGAATTTTATATTTGTTAGTGAACAGTACTAGATCGGTCTTCTTTGGGTTCACCCCAAGTCCACACTACCGTGTCCAGGTTTCTACTGTATGTAGTGCACTCTGCATAAGGTCGCATAGAGTGCTGGGAAATTTTCCTGTGACGGCAATAGCAATGTCATCCGCATAGGCGATCACAGCGTACCCTTCTTGCTCCAGCAACAGCAGTAGTTCGTTGACCACCACGTTCCAGAGAAGAGGGGAGAGTACTCAACATTGCAGAAAAAAGAAAAAAATGTGCTTTAATAACAGAAGTTGTGTGAAAGCAGAGAACTCAGTTACGTTGACTAGATAAGAAGGATTTCAATTCCTTTTTGAATGTAATAATGTTGCTCTTGTCTCTTAAATATTGTGGGAGAGAATTCCACAAGCGTATGGCGGCGATGAAAAATTGCCTTTCAGATGTCAAACAGGTGAATCTAGGTAAGATTAAACAATTAGATCTGGTTGATACCGGTATTTGCAGTTTACTGTAAAGATACTGAGGTGTACGCGATCGCAGTATCTTAAACAAGAAGAGCAGTGCCCTGAATTTTAAATAATTTTCGAGGATCATTCCGAGGAGGTTTTTTGACAGCTTTGATATGTGATCATACCTTCTAAGACCATAAACGTATCGCGCAATGCTGTTAAACGCAACCTTAAGTTTTCTAAGACTATGGGCATCGCACTTTAAAAATATTTCGCAATTATATAGCAGCACAGGGATTGCAATCGTTCTGGCAAGTAATAATCGAGTGCTGATGGGAGTAAATTGTTGTGATGCCCATAGAGTCCGAAGAACTCCATATGTTTTTCCCACCACGGAGTTTATATGGTCATTCCACGTTAGGGTTCTGTTAAAGATTACGCCCAAGTTTTTAGAGCTATTAACTAACTCTAATGGGGAATTGCCTAACATTACCGTAGGGAAATAATCAAGCGTCAACGACCTCTTTGAAATTACTAGGCACTTACATTTACCTGGGTTTAGTAGCAGGCCATTTCTGACGGACCAGTGTTGAATTTGCTCCAGGTCCTGGTTGATGTTTTGCACGCAGTTTTCAATAAGCCCAAGTGGGCAGCTTTGGTATATTTGCACATCGTCAGCGTATATGTGAGTTGAAGAATAATTAATTATGTTTGGGATTTCATTTATGTACAAAGAAAATAACAGAGGTCCTAAAATGGAGCCTTGGGGTACGCCTGTTGGTAAGGATAGGAACTCCGATAATGTGTTATTCACACATACCGCTTGCTTACGACCGGAAAGATAGGAAGATATAAGGTTTAGTGCAGACGAGGATAGATTAAATCTGTAACGTAATTTATTAATCATCACGGCATGATTGACCATATCGAAGGCTTTAGAAAAGTCAAGAAGTACTAAGATAGTGACCTCATTACCATCAAGATGAGTCCTCACATCATCGATTACTTTCATCAAGCCTGTTAAACAACTGTGATTTTGCCGAAAACCTGATTGAAATTCTGTTATTAGATTGTTCGAATTAATGTAAGCATTTAGTTGTTTTTGCATGATGCGTTCACATACTTTCGATAGAAAAGGCAGAATAGAAATGGGTCTGAATTCATCACCGATTGAGTTCTTTGGTATCGGAATAATTTTTGCCATTTTCCACTGTTGGGGGAAAATTCCAGTAGTTAGAACTGTGTTTATTACATGCCTAAGGTATGGCAATAAGAGAGGAAGTATGGCTTTAACAAAAATCGGATGTATACCGTCAACCCCGATTGCATGAGACTTTATAGAGAGAAAGCTTTCCACTACTTCTAACTCATTCGCATTTCGGAATTCAAAGAGTGATTCACTTATCGGTTGATTATGCATCTCAATTACAGCATTGATTGTTACAGAACCACTGTTTGATACGAATTTGCGATTGAGTTCGTTGCTATCAACATTACTCAGAGAGAAAGATGTTTGTTTACCAATTCCTAAGTTTCGCAGATTGTTCCACAGTTTTTTGCCGCTTAGGTTTTGGTTGAGGCGATTGGAATAGAACCGTCCCTTGGCTGACCTTATTGCTCGAACAACTTTATTTCGTAGGCGTTTATAGAGTTGGTAAAGCTCGTCAATCCGGAAACGTTTCCATCGGCGGTATATTAGATCACGCTCAACTATCAAGTCCCTAATTTCCCTTGAAAACCATGCGTTGTGCGCGGAACTATCTACTCTAGTTTTTAATGGGACGTGTGACTCAAAAAGCGAATTTATGTTGCTCTGTAGAAAATTGACTTGGTCTTCGGGAGAAGCCATGGAATATATGGAATACCATGATATGCTTCGTACATCATGCTCTAAAGATGGTATGTCTAGATTTTTGAAGTCTCTATAACAGACAGTTCTTCGTATAGTGCGACAATCTATTGAGAAATCATATGTAAGAAATATTAAATCATGCTTGGAAAAGGCTGGTGCACACAGCTGGTCATAGAAGAGAACACTATTGGTTTCATTAACGAAGAATGCATCTAGGAGGGAACTTGAAAATCTTGTGAAATGAGTTGGAGTAGAATTATTTACTGAATGAAGGTCGAAAGATAGCATGCTTTCGGGCAGCTCTTTATCCACTAAAAGATTGCTGTTAAAATCGCCACACACAATAATATTTTTATATCTAGGGGACTCTTTTTCAAGTAGAAGATACAGTGGCATTAAGTCGACATTTCTATTAGGTCTATAGACCGTTCCTAGCAGGATCTTATTTGCTCCACACACTATTTCCAAAAAGATGTGTTCAGAAGAAGTTCCATCAGCTGATGACGATTTTAGTCTACATGGTATACCTTCTCTAATGAAAATAGCTACACCCCCACCAATACGACCACCTCTATCGGCACGGAAAACCTTGTATCCCTCCAGAGTGCACATCATATCATTCACATGATTGGAAAACCAAGTTTCAGACACACAGATCGCGTCCACCCCAGAATTGCAAAAAATGTCTCTAAACTCGTCGATTTTTGGCATCAGACTTTGTGCATTAATATGGGATATCTTCAATCCATCCTTACGACTGCAGAAAACTTTGATCATGCTATGCAAAATTTCATCACTACGACGACCTGTGAAACTCATGACTCGCCTGTCGTCACCCATTGGTGGTGAAAAAAGAATAGAACACGACAAGAGACAAGCAGCAGAATTAAGGGAAAACACAAAACTAAGTTCTCTACGCTCACGATGGTCAGTAAAACTAGCACATATAACTTAAAAAAAACGATCGTTACTGGAGAATTCATTACAAAATATAGGAAACACACAATTAAAAATCTAACGGAAATAAGATAATCGAAACAAAGAATACAAATAAACATAAGAATAAAATGAAATATAAAAATAAATTCAAGGTTCATATTGATGGCAACCCTATTCTTCTTATCGATCATGTTGATGTCTCGCAGCAATTTCATTTAATACAACGGCGCTTTCAATTTTTTTATCTATCCCATTTGCACTCTCCTTCATGTAAACATAGCCAAGGTGGGTGTGGACCGAGAACAGCTGGCGACGCCGCTTCAGACGGAGGGCTTGTTGAAGCAGTAGTCTGTTTCTTGTTGTTAAACTCCCGTGCATGTAGATTTTGCTATTGTTGTTTTTTGAGAAGTCTACACCAATGTCATGGAGACTCAGCTGTCGTTTTGTTGTTTTACAATAAACGGCAATGGCTTTTAGGACATAATTTCTCTCTGTTGGGGAACTGAATTTAAGTATGATAGGAGAATCATACTCACTATTACGCTGCTTGGATCGAAAGGCCGCTTTCAGTGTGGGAGGCATACAGTCAATTGTGTGACAAATGCGATGGAAAATGGATTTTAAATTCTCCTCCGGCAGTTGTGGAACACCAAATAAAACAGCATCAGCTGCTATCTCCCTTCTTTCAAACTCCTCACATTTTTTCTCTAATTCAGTTACTTGCCCGTGGAGAGATTTTGTGTCCACTGCCTGGGCTTCAACGTTCTCAATGCGCATTTGTAGGTCATAGACAGATTTTTCTATTTCTTGAACGCGCGACGCTACATTTGTTTCAGCCTGTTCAATTCGTTTTATTAGGTCAAGACGAAGGATGTCCACCTCTGCTTTGATTTGGTTGATGATATCCTCCGTCCATTTGGCGAGTCTCTCCTCTAAGTCGGTGAAAGGTGTAGCTAACGCTGAGACAGTTTCTCCAGGCATTCTCCTTGCGGATGGTACTAAGCCTTGTTTAGGAGTTGATAGAGATTCTTTTGAGAGAGCATTAGTGGAACGCGTTTTCCCCGCCATAGGTGATATGTAGATGACAGAGACTTTACAAAAAGGAAAACAGGAAAAAAGAAATATGTACGTCTTAAAATTGCCCGGGAATAAACAGATTTTGTCTTTTATAGCTGTCCCACAGTTCAGACGAACAAACTCATATAGTTACGCGATACTATGCACTAGAAAATATTGAGCCGTTACTAATTTATTGACGAAATGGTAATTTTGCTGGACGAATATAAAGCACGTCTATACACGGTTCATTGACACAACACAACACAACATTGATGACGGCCCATGGTTCAACATTGTTAAAGGCGCCCTCAATGTCGAGAAAGGCGACTAGAGTGTATTGTTTATTTTCCAGAGACCTTTCTATTTTACTGACCAATGAGTGGAGTGCTGTTTCTACCGGTTTGCCTTTGTTGTAGGCATGTTGGTTATCCGACAGCCTTCCTGAGATGCAGCTGTACCAGATGTGTACGTCCAAAATCTTCTCTAGAGTTTTTAATAGAAAGGAAGTGAAACTAATAGGCCTTAGGTCATTTACATACGTGTGGGAGCTTTTGCCTGCCTTGGGTATGAAAATGACTTGGGCTACCTTCCACTTGCTGGGGATGGGGATGCTTCAGAACAAGGTCCTCTTACATTTTTCAAGAGGTTTTATGGTCCTATGTTTGCTTATTCGGAGAGTCGTTTTCATGAGAGTTAATTTAAACTCAAATTTGTACAAATTCGAAACAAAAACGTTTACCTTTTGCTTTCCTGCTTATTCAGTGAAGTTCGATATTCCATTATGGGATTGATTTTCTAAAAGCAGTTTTCGTTATACGATAAGTTAGTTTGAAGCAGTTGGTGATGATAACGTTTAGAGTTTAAGGGGAGTCCCCTAATATTTGTTTCTTACTTGATTTTTATAAGGCGTTAATGGTTTCTCTAGATGCCTTTGCTCTCTGTCTTAACGCAAGGAAAGCAGGCTCTTTTATTTTGAGAACACGGAATCCGTCTTCATATGGTTCTTACAGTTTCTTACAAGTTTCCTCGGAAAGAGAAGAGACCGACTATCTTATGTGTAGGTAGGAAATGGCTTACGAATGCGTCGTTCTTCAGAACAGAACACTAGTAGAAGTTGTTTGCAATCTGTGAGTGTAATGTCGATTTCATAGTTGTGGCCCCGCTTTATTTAAGGCATCCCTAATGACATTTTTGCCGTATTGTACCAGGAGAGTTACTGGTTGTTGTTCTTTGTATGGCAGTTAGAGCCTGCATTCAGGGTTGTAGCATCGGAGCACGGTTTGGAATCATTTAAGCGCAAATGTTAAATGGGCAATTCTTCTTCTACTTCTTAGCGGGCGCTACAGTTCGGGGTGAACCTGGGCCTCAACCAACATGCCCCTCCATTTAGCACGATCTTTTGCTAGCCTTTTCCATTGCCGCACACCCAGTTGGCTGAGGTCCCCTTCCACCTGTGTGCGCCATCTTAAGTGCGGCCGTCCTCTGCTTCTTCGTCCTTCGGGGATGGATTCAAAGACTCTCCGGGCTGGAGTTGTGGTGTCCATTCGCTCTACATGGCCCAGCCATCTTAGGCGTTGAATCCGTGCTTCTGCGCCATACAACAGGACCGGGATGATAAGGGTCTTATATAGAGTCAACTTTGTCGTTCGGGAGGGGGCTCTATTACTCAGTTGCCTCCTGAGCCAAGAGAAACAGCGATTAGCAAGAGTGATTCTGCGTTTGATTTCGGAACTGATGTCGTTGTTCCAGGTCACTGCGGAGCCAAGGTAGACGAGGTCCTTAACTACCACGAACTTATGTCTGCCAATACAAAGGTTCTGGCCAAGACGTCGGTGGTGAGCGTCGTTTTTTGATGACAGCATTTATCTAGTTTTGCCCTCGTTTACCGCCAAACCAATTTTCGCCGCCTCCATCTCAATACTCGCAAACGCCTCATTGACATCTCACGGTGATCTACCTATTATGTCAATATCGTCGGCGTATCCAAGGAGTTGCGAGGATTTGAAATAGATTGTGCCTCTTGTATTGGCTAATGATTTTTGCACAATCGTTTCCAATATGACAGCGCATCGCCCTATCTAAATTCTTTTTCGTCATCAAATCTATCGGTAAGGTGTTCACCGATTCGGATGGAGTAGCGAGTATTCTCCAAAGTCATCCTGCATAGTCTGATGAGTTTAGCAGGTATGGCAAGGGTAGACATAGCGTTGTATAGCTCGTCTCTAATTACGCTGTCGTATGCGGTTTTGAAGTCGACAAATAGGTGGTGAGTGTCGACCTGAAATTCATTGGTTTTTTCCAGGATCTGCCGTAGTGTGAAGATTTGGTCGATGGTGGACTTCCCTGGCCTGAATCTGCACTGATAAGGACCTGTCAGCTTATTTACAAAAGGCTTCACGCGTTCACACAAAACGGCAGAGAAGATTTTGTAGGCGATGTTAAGGAGACTTATTCCTTTATAGTTGGCGCAATCAGAGGGGTTTCCTTTCTTCTTGATCGGGCATACGATGCTGAGACTCCATTCCTCAGCTGCTTTGAAAAGCTCAGGCGACAGTCCGTCTGCGCCAGCAGCTTTATTCGACTTGAGCTTCGATATGGCACTCTTAACTTCGTCGAGGTCAGGGGGACAGAATTCTCTGCGGTATCCGTAGATTAGAAATGGATCATTCTGCCTGACAGCGGTATATTGACTAACATCGCTGTTATACAGTCTGCAGAAGTGTTTTTTCCATATTCTCAGCATCGACTTCGGTTCTACTACTAGGTGTCCGTTCTCATCCCTGCAGGCTTCCGTTCTGGCTTTATAACCCTGGCATGTTCGCTTTATCTGTTTAGAAAACTTTCGAACGTCACGCCTGCAGTAACACCTCTCCAAATCCTCAATCGCGCGCTTCTCGTGCTCTTTCTTCTTTCTTTTAAGAATCTTATGCTCCTCCCTTCTTTTTAACTCGTAGAGCTCACGAGCTCCTCTTGTTCTTTTATGCAGCGAGGCCTTGTATGCATCCTGCTTCGCTGTATGAATCCTCCTGCACTCGTCATCGAACCAGCGTAAGATAGTTATAAGATTAATATTAATAAAAATGATTTTTAGAAAGAAAAAATAAGTGTGTTGGTCTCTGACGCACGATGACCGGTTTCGGATCCCGATAACACCAACGCCATCAAATGTTTATTTTGCGACGTCCCTCCTCGCTGGGGTAATGGCAAAACCTCCGCAGTATACTTGCCGTGAAAAGGCTTCTCGACTCACGCCGTTCGGAATCGGTCCCTTTCACCTGTTACTTACTTAGCGGGCGCTACAGTTCGGGGTGAACCTGGGCCTCAACCAACATGCCTCTCCACCTAGCACGATCTTTCGCTAGTCTTTTCCAATGCCGCACGCCCAGTTGGTTGAGGTCCCCTTCCACCTGTGCGCGCCACCTCAGGTGCGGCCGTCCTCTATTTCTTCGTCCCTCGGGGTTGGATTCAAAGACTCTACGGGCTGGAGCTGTGGTGTCCATTCGCTCTACATGGCCTAGCCATCTTAGGCGTTGGATCCGTAGACGCCTGACCAGACTCATGTCGCTGTACAACCCGTACAGTTCGTGATTGAATCTTCTCCTCCAACCCTCCTCTGTGTTTATGGGACCGAAAATCGAACGCAGAATCTTTCTCTCGAAACGACCAAGGATTTCCTCATCCGCTTTAGATAAAGTCCATGTTTCTGCGCCGTATAACAGGACCGGGATAATTAAGGTCTTATATAAGGTCAACTTGGTCGTACGAGAGAGGGCTCTACTTCTCAGTTGCCTCTTGAGCCCAAAGAAGCAGCGGTTGGCAAGAGTAATTCTGCGCTTGATTTCGAAACTGGTGTCGTTGTTCCAAGTCACCGCGGAGCCGAGGTATATGAAGTCCTTAACTACCTCGAACTTATATCTGCCAATATGCACGTTCTGTCCAAGACGTCGGTGGTAAATGTCCTTTTTCGATGACAGCAGATATTTAGTCTTGCCCTCATTAACTGCCAAACCAATTTTTGCCGCCTCCATCTCAATACTCGCAAATGCCTCATTGACATCTCGCTGTGATCTACCTATTATGTCAATGTCGTCGGCGTATGCAAGGAGCTGCGAGGATTTGAAATAGATTGTGCCTCTTGTATTGGCCAGTGATTTTTGCACAATCATTTCCAATACGATGTTGAAGAAATCACACGACAGCGCATCGCCCTGCCTAAATCCTTTTTTGACATCAAAACTATCGGTGAGGTGCTCACCGATTCGGATGGAGCAGCGAGCATTTTCCAAGGTCATCCTGCATAGTCTGACGAGCTTCGCAGGGATGTCAAAAGTAAACTTGGCGTTATATAGCTCGTCTCTAATTACGCTGTCGTATGCGGCCTTGAAGTCGACGAATAGATGGTGCGTATCGACTTGAAACTCATTGGTTTTCTCCAGGATCTGCCGTAGTGTGAAGATTTGATCGATGGTGGACTTCCCTGGCCTGAAGCCACACTGATAAGGACCTATCAGCTTGTTTACGAATGGCTTCAGGCGTTCACACAAAACGGCAGCGAAGATCTTGTATGCGACATTAAGGAGACTTATTCCTCTATAGTTGGCGCAGTCAAAGGGATCTCCTTTTTTGTGGATCGGGCAAACAATGCTGAGACTCCATTCCTCGGGCATGCTTTCCTCTGACCATATCTTACAGATGAGTCGGTGCATGCTCCTAACCAGCTCACCCCCAGCCGCTTTGAAGAGCTCAGCAGACAGTCCATCTGCGCCAGCAGCTTTATTCGACTTGAGTTTCGACATGGCAATCTCAACTTCGTCGAGGTCAGGGAGACGGAATTCTCTGCGATCTTCGTCGTTAAAAAATGGATCATTCTGCCTGACGGCGGTATGTTGGTTGTCATCGCAGAAGTAGTTTTTCCAAATTCTCAGCATCGACTGCGATTCTACTACTAGGTGTCCGTTCTCATCCTTGCAGGCCTCCGTTCGGGCTTTATAGCCTTGAGACATTCGTTTTATCCGCTGATAAAATCTTCGAACGTCGTGCCTGCAATAGCACCTCTCCAAGTTTTCAATCGCCCGCTTCTCGTGCTCTTTCTTTTTTCTCTTGAGAAGCTTATGTTCCTCCCTTCTCTTAAGCTCGTAGAGCTCACGAGCCGCTCTTGTTTTTTTGTGTAGTGAGGCTTTGTATGCCTCCTGCTTTTCCGCATGAATCCTTCTACACTCGTCATCGAACCAGGTGTTTCGTCGTGGTGGAGCTTCCACCTGTTAGAAAAATAAATCATACGCAGCATTTGATTGAGAGAAGCTTGGCTCTGGTCCTTCGTGGGCTGTAACGCCCCTGCTGTACCACCTTTTGTACTTCTTATAAACACGCAACGTGCAGAGTGGGTAGAATTTATTTCACGATTAAACATCTAGTTGGTTAAGTGAATCATCACACATTGTATCTCACAAGGACATCTTTCTTTAATGTAGATACCAATTCATTTACTACGGGAATATAAATCACTCCCACAATGTGGAATGCCATGGCTGTGTCTTATGTGAGAGTCTCCTTAGCGCACAGTGAAATCTCCTGAGTGTAATTGTCTATAAAAGAACTGCTCAATTTACCACAGTAGCACTTAAGTTTGTGGCTAACGTCCACTATACATATATGTACACACCTACAGTGTACAAACGAATGAGGGAGAATTGGCTTTTATGCTCGTTCGCATCTACTTATACGTATACAGTGAAAAGTGCAACATTTTAACGCATTTCGCTCCTTTAGTGTGTACCTGGACAGCAGTTTAAAGGAGCGCACAATATGTCTTTTCGAGTATACCTTCTTGTATCTAGTTTCCATCTCTGGAAGGGACATGAAACAGAATCGAAACAAAGTGCTGACAACGATCTAATAGATTGTTGCCTCTTTACCATCTTATTGGTTTCTTTCATCTAATGCCAATTACAATAACTGAACGGCAAGCTAGGACAAATTGATCATGATGCGAAGCATATTACATGCTAATTAGCAAAACATTTCGTAAAACCAAAATCTGTGATAATCCCGATTCCTTTTATAGATGCCACCCCTCTGAATTGTAATCCCCTTTAATGAATTCACGAGTAGGTAATCGAGAACCAAATACGATGGTGTACGCTGTAAGGCTTCTGTGAAATTGGCCAGGTTTTTTATTGGAGGTGATAAAAGTGTCTGTAAAAGTTATTCTGGTTCATAAAGCTGGTCGTATTTCTTATGAGTTTAATTAAGTGCAGTGTCCTTACTCAAAGTTTGTTTGATGCTATCCGGCCCATTTGTCCTCACAAATGTCACTTTTTTATGGCCAATGCTCCTAATTTTAGCGCTCTTTCACCACATGAACAGTGAATTGTGAAAAACATATTTTCAAGCAGGTCGTATTCATTCTATTTAATACGCTTGTGCTTCTAATTCGCATAGGAGGTAAGGGATTGCTTGGAATACCTAAGCAGATGGCTCGCTTAAAGTACCAAAGGGGTGCTGTAAGTTGGATTGTGATTAATTAGTATCAGTTAGCAACATTTGAGTATTTTCGTTTAGGTTGAGTTATAAGAAAAAATGCTACTCCTGCCGGTCCCACTTCCCCCTCGGGAGCTGTGTTCGCACTCAGCACACCCCCTGGCTGAGTGCTAACGCAATCGGCGCATAGCGGGTCGTGTGTTGGTTGTTTTTTGCTTGTGGGGCAAATCCTACTGTCGTAGGGGCTTAACACCATCACGGCTCTGCTTTATTTATATAGTTTGTATTGAGTCGGGTAAGAACAACAAAATTTAACGTCGGAAAGCTGCAATCGCAGGAGACCGCCAGAACCAGCCGATCAAGTCTCCCTCAAGCTCTCTCAGGTCCCGACGCAATCTGCAGAAACCATAGAACAGCAATGGACTCGTTGTCAGAAAGCCATTAGAGAGGCCGCCTCAGATATACTCGGTTTCGAGCCACCACCGTCGAGAAACCCCTGGTTTGATGATGAGTGCAGACAGGCCCATGTAGAGAAACAGAATGCATACATGGCCACATTGCATCGACGGACGAGAGCTGCCCGCGAGCTCTATGAACAGAAAAGGAGGGAGGAGCATGCGCTTCTGAGAAGGAAAAAAAAGGAGAACGAGAAGCGCGAGATCGAGGAGATGGAGAAATGTTACGGCAGGAACGACGTTCGAAAATGTTACCAGAAAGTAAAACGAACATGCCAAGGCTATAAAGCCAGAGCAGAAGCCTGCAGGGATGAGCACGGACAACTAGTAGTGGAGTCACAGTCGATGCTGAGATTGTGGAAGGACCACTTCTGCAGACTGTATAACGGCGATGATAGTCAAAATGCCGTCAGGCAGAGCGAACCATTCACAATGGACGAAGACGAAGGAGAATCCCGTCCACCCCGACCTAGACGATGTTAAGATAGCGATATCAATCTATTTTCCAATATTCCTGCACAAACAATAGAGCAGGAATGGGCGCATTGCCAGAGCGCCGTCAGAGACGCTGCCTCAGAGGTGCTGGGTTTCAAACCGCCACCACCTAGAAACCCCTGGTTCGATGAACAATGCGAACAAGCCTATGCAGGAAAACAAGAGGCATATAAAGCCATGCTGCAACGACGTAGCAGAAGAGCAGAAGAGAAGAGAGGAACACTGGCTCTTTAGAAGAAAGAAGAGAGAGCACGGAAAGCGTGAGATCGAGGAGATGGAGAGATGCTTCCGCAGGAATGACGCCCGTAAGTTTTACAATAAGGTAAAACGAACATGCCATGGCTACAAAGCCAGAGCGGCGGCCTGCAGGGATGAAAATGGAAAACTGGTAGTAGAGTCGCAGTCGATGCTGAGGATTTGGAACGACCACTTCTGCTGACTGTATAACGGCGATGATAGACAAGATACCGCTGTCAGGCAGAACGAGCCATTCGTAATGGACGACAATGAAACAGAATGCAGTCCACTCGACCTGGACGAAGTCAAAATAGCGATATCAACCTATTTTCCAATATTCTTTAGCGTGTCAAGAAAGCAACCACTGCCCTCTACAGCTGTAAGAAAGTGGTGGGCAAAAAGTAGGGTCTCCAACCAAGCATTATGCACTGGCTCTATACAGGGGAAAGTGCAAAGATCGGCCAGTTTATATGTATATAAGCGGAGCGATCAGAACAACCCCCACGGAGGCCCGAAATATCCTATTAAATTTTCCACCGTTGGATCTCCTCAGCAAGCAAGTTGCTGCCTGCGCGGGCCTACAGATTAGGGGCATAGGAAAATGGCTTCCATCACATAGAGGCATCTTTAATCACTTCAAAGGACCCATGGACACAGACTACATCATCTCTCAGTATGGGTTCACTAGGAACTTTAAAGTTGTCGGGAAAGTCATATCGAAGGACTCGATTTCCCTCTATACCGATGGTTCCAAGATAGAGTGGTAGTGGAGTCTTCTCCAAGGAACTTAACTTCAACCTATCATTCAAACTCCCAAATCACTGCAGTGTGTATCAAGCAGAAATAATAGCGATAACGGAGGCCCTTGTATGGCTCAGAATCAATGTAATATCCGCCAAGGATATTATCATTTGCATGGACAGCCAATCTGCGATAAAATCTCTGGCCGCAGTAACCCACAAATCAAAAACATTCCTTAACTGCCGCCCATCTTTAGACAAGATGGCTAAATAGTTTAACTTAAAGATTCTGTGGGTTCCTGGGCATAGGGATACTCCAGGAAACTGCTTGGCCGACGAACTCGGTTAGAGTTAAGCGCACTCAGTCTTCCTACCCTCGGATACCTAAAAACACCAAAAAGTACGGTAAAGCACATGATAAAACTTCGAACCATAGAGGCTACCAACCTCCAGTGGAATAAAAGTAGTATCGGCTTTATCACTAAACAAATCTGGCCTAAGCTAAACCTAGAACGAACCAGGGACCTAGTGGCAACCAAAAGGGCTACCATTACCACTCTAGTGGCAGAAAACACGCCGCCAGACTAGGGCTACCCTCCAATAACTTCTGCTGCGGCTGCATGAACGAGGAGGAAGAGGAGGAAGAGGAATCGATACATCACCTCCTCTGCTCATGCCTTTCTTTTGCGAAGCACAGGAGAATCTACCTCGGCGCGCCCTTCTATCAAAATTTAAGTGAGCCAGCTGACCTAAAAATACCTCAACTCCATCGCGTCATCAGAAGCACCGGTTGGTTCTCAGGTAGCGGAGGGATCGGGTATAAAAGGGGCTCCACGACGCTACAGATGTCACTTCATCTTGTGATCGATCGGAAGTCTGATGTTCTTTGGCATTATAATACGGAGGAATACTACCGCCAACTGATAGCCAAATCGCCACACCCATTGTTAAGAAGCAACAATACAACTTGTTGGGTACTCGTCTTCAACAGGTACTGCGAAAGGTTAAAAACTCGTTATCCTTTTGAAGAGTTTCTGAACTCGGTTTCACAGCACATTACTCTTAGCTGTAGGCTAAATCTTATGCCCAACGTGTGCTAAGTCTGGCGCCCAACGTGGGGCTGTGTGCTAAATCTGGCGCCCAGCATGGGGCCGTGTGCTAAATCTGGCGCCCAACGTGGGGCTGTGTGCTAAAAGGTGATATAAAATAAGAATTTTGGTGAATATTTTCAACTCAATAGCTTAGTCGTCATGCAATTTATCCAGAAGTCTTTTTCAGTTGGTTACAAACGACTTATTCGTGGTACATTTTTGTTGTATGGTTGTAAAGTAGGTGATTATTTTGGCCGAAAACCCTATAACTTAAACACGTTTCGAAACTCTGGTTTAACCGTTCATAGTTGCTTATTATTCAGTTCTGGACGTCAGAACAGCGATGCCCACCTTTGTGCTTGGCACCCACCAGAGTTTGACTTTGTTTCTCTTGGCGAGGTCTTGTAGCGCATCATGGCATCCCTTATCGGTTTTTGAGTTCGTGCTATGTGAACTCAGCGCTTTAAGCAATGTTTGGCTATCAGAGAGCATATTGATGGTTACTCCTCTTATGCCAGTCTCGAGGTAAGGTTACGTCAGTGGGTGCCTTACTGACGAAAAGTCAAGGCTCACTTAGACTACGTGGAATCTATTGTCCCCGATTAATTTTTAACCCGTAGAAACCTAGATATTTTCCGTGAACCATACAGACGAGTACAAGAATCCTAGTATTCTATTCAGCCCAATGTTACTTACCTCCTTTAGTCCCGAAAAGAAGTGTTTTCCTAGGAATGCGTTCCTTTTTTGCGCCAGCATTCACACAGCAGGTGATCAATGGATTCAATTTCCTCTTCGTCCCTGCAACTTCTGCAGAAGTCATTATGGGGCCTGGCCTAGTCTGCCAGTCGAATATTCCCACAATTGAACAGCAGACTTTCTGGCCTTTTCTTATTACAGATGGGCCAAGTCGATCTCGCCGTTGCGCATGTATCTAAGTGACACCATCGCTTATAAGCCTTCGCTAATAGTTCCGTCACTATCTTTCTGTAGTTTGCGCTTGCTCCTAGTCTAGCTAGCTCGTCCGCACTCTCATATCCAGAAATATTACCATGACCTGGTACCCAGCAGAGGGTTTCCTCGTTTACATCCGATATCTCTTTTAGCCACTTTTTCCAGAGTGTGACGAGTTTGGATCTTATCCATGCTGCCTGCGGAGCCTTAATGGCTGCCTGGGTGTCAACATAGCTGTTGATCCTTTTTCCTGAGAGATTCTTTCTACTAATGAGGTCTGCCGCCTGCTTGATTGTGAAGATCTCAACTTGGAAAACACTGCAACCATCATCAAGTCTATAGGAGCGATGTATATTCCGAGATTCAAAATAGACCCTGGCACCTGTGCCGACGTCTATTTTGGATCCGTCGGTGTAGATTGCCAATTCATTTTCGGTGGGTACCATATCCCCGGTCCATTCGTCCCTGTAGGGTCCGTTTCGGTTCTGAGTCTCGAGATGGCCCATCGATCCAAGACTGATGCGAAGCCGTAAAGACTCCTTGTCCAGAGACAACGCTAGTCTTAGCGTGTTTCTGGCTGCGATGCTTTCGCAGTATATGTCTAACGGTGGGAGGTTCAGCATAACTTCAAGAGCCGCGTTGGTGTGGACTTCATTGATACCGTCTCCGCCAGACAGTCTACCCTCTAAACCTTTTTACACACTTTGAAGATGACAGTCTCTAAGTTTAAATTGGCGCGTGTTAGGATGGCGTATAATTCTGCTTGATAGATACGAGGACTCATTCCCAGGGCCTTCGAGGTCTTCCGAATTGGTCCAAAGATGCCGGCGCCAACGCCAGAAACCACCTAAGGGCTTTGACGTTAAGCAAGTTTTTCCAAGTAGAGTGGTTTGGGATCAATCTGTGAAATCTCTTGTCAAAAGTAATGGGTGTTACTATAATCGTACAATCCCTATAGGCTCACATTTTGGCTTTATGTATACCCTTAGCACGTTCGCTTTACTTCTTAGCTAAACTTTTCAGTGTTATGTTCATCTGGCTGCCTTTGTAAATACTTCCCGTGGCCTCTATTTACTTACTTACTTATCAGGCCTGCGATCCATGGAGGATCTGAGCCTGAGCTATAGCTGCCTTCCATCCTTGACGGTCCCGGGCACGCTGCTTCCAGTTGTCAAGACCAAGATGTCCTACATCCGCGATTACATGGTCTTTATACCGGAGGTTCGGTCTTCCTCTTCTTCTCGAACCAGGAGGCTCGGAGTCGAAAACCCTCTTAGCTGGAGCGTTGATGTCCATGCGCTCGATGTGGCCGAGCCAGTGTAGTCGACGGATCCTTGCCTTGCGGACTACATCCACATCTTGGTACAGCTCGTAGAGTTCGCGGTTGTGTCTTCTTCTCCATCCACCTTCCTCACAGACAGGACCAAATATTCGGCGCAGAATTTTTCTTTCGAAAGAACCCAAAATCAGCTCCGCTGTCCTGCTTATCGTCCAGCTTTCGGCTCCGTACAGCAAGACTGGCAGAATGAGCGTTTTGTAAAGCATGACTTTGGTCTTTCGAGTGAGGAGTTTTGACCCCAGTTGTTTGGACAAGTCGAAGTAGCAGCGGTTGCCAAGGGCGATTCTACGCCGGATCTCCACTGTGGTGTCATTTGTGGAATTTACGTTTGCCCCGAGGTAGACAAACTCCTTAACTACCTCCAAATTGCAGCTGTCAATTGTTATATTTTGTCCCAGGTGGTGAGCGACGGATTGGTTTTTGCTTGACAGCATGTATTTCGTTTTGTCCTCATTGATCTTAAGACCAACTCGTTTCGCCTGTTCTTCAATCGCCGTGAATGCTTCCACAATGCCACGGCGAGAACACGCGATGATGTCGATATCATCCGCGTATCCTAGCAGCTGGATGGACTTGTAAAAGATAGTGCCTTCCCTGTTGACGCCTGCCCGTCGCACTATCTGCTCCAGCACCAGGTTGAAGAAGTCACATGACAGCGCATCTCCTTGCCGAAACCCGGTGCATGTTTCGAATGGTTCCGAGGTCCTAGAACCGAGTTGCACGGTGCATCGCGTGTTTTTTAGCGTGGCGCGACACAACTGGATCAGTTTTACCGGGATCCCGAATTCGGCCATCGCCCCAAACAGTTCTTCACGATGAATGCTGTCGTATGTGGCTTTGAAATCGATGAAAAGATGGTGTGTATCGATTCGAAACTCGTTGGTCTTTTCCAGGATTTGTCGAAGTGTGAAAATTTGGTCTATAGTTGATTTGCCGGGCCGGAAGCCGCACTGGTAGCTGCCGATTAGAGCGGTGCAAAATGGTTTTAGACGTTCACACAATACGCTGGACAGGATCTTGTATGCGACATTGAGCAGGGATATACCCCTATAGTTCTTGCAAGAGGTAGGATCGCCTTTTTTGTGGATGGGGCATATAGAGCTGGTATTCCAGTCGTCGGACATGCTCTCATTTTCCCAAATTCTGCAGATGATCTGGTGCATGCTCCCTACCAGAACATCGCCGCCAGCCTTGAAGAGCTCTGATGGCAAGCCACTCTCCACTCTCTCTTGGTCATGCTCGTTAAGCAGCTGCTGGAAGTGCTACTTAAATACATCCACTATTCCCTGCGGGTCGGTGACAAGATTACCCTCGCAGTTTCGAAGAGCCAGGGTGCCCTTTTTGAAGCCTCCTGCAAGGCCTTTGGCTTTCTTGTAAAAGGCTCGTGTTTTATGTCTATCCCTAGACTCGTCGATATCCTTGAGCTGGGAGGCTGCAAAGATTCTTTTCTTTTGTCGCAGTAGTTTCTTCTCCTCCCTTCTCCTGGCTCGGTACTCTTCTCGCGCTGCCCTGGTTTTCCTCTGCAGCGCCTTTTGGTACGCCTCGTCGGTTGCTGCCTTTTTCTGCTCACACTCGCCATCATACCACGGGTTTCTTGTCGGGGGTGGTAGGTATCCTAATGTGGTTTCGGCTACTTCCTGAATGGCTGAGCGGCAATGCAGCCACATATTATTGGCAATTGTGTTCGACGTAGGCATACCCTAGAGTCTTTCGCTCAGCTGCTCCCTGTAGACTCTGGCAACCTCCGGTGTGCTCAGGCGCCCAATGTCGAACCTCCTCCTGATGGGCTGGTGCAGCTTTCTGACATTGGACAGTCGAGCTCTGAATCTTGCTGCTACGAGGAAGTGGTCAGAGTCGACATTTGCCCCTCTGAATGTTCGCACATCCAGGATGTTTGACGCGTGCCTTGCGTCAATGAGCACATGGTCGATTTCGTTGGCGGTTCGACCGTCCGGAGATCGCCAGGTTGTTGTGTGGATTCGCTTGCGAGGGAATCTTGTGCTACTTATCACCGCATTACGAGCTGTCGCAAAGTCAGCGAGTCGGAAGCCGTTATCTGTTGTTGTATCGTGGAGGCTGTGCTTTCCTATCACTCCGCCAAGGGTGTCTTCCTTTCTGATTTTGGCATTGAAGTCCCCGAGCACGATTTTTACATCGTACTCCGGACAAGCTCCGTAGGCGTTGTCCAGGAGGTCATAGAAGTCCTCCTTGATAGGGTCTTCAGCCTCGTCGGTAGGGGCGTGTGCACATATAAGGCTGATGTTATAAAATCTGCCTCTGATGCGGATCACAGCCAGGCGATCACTTATAGGTTTAAAGTCGATGACCTTCGACCTTAACCGCTTTCCCACGACAAATCCGCATCCCAGTAAGTGGAACCTTTTGTGACAGCTGTAATAAATGTCGCAATTTTTCTTTCTAATCATACCGTTTCCTATCCAGCGTATTTCTTGGACCGCAGTAATATCCGCCAGCTCCGGCAGTGTACAGGGTTCTGACATTCCATGGCCTCTATTTACCTTCCGTAAAACGTTCTTTCTATTCGACGATTTCTCGAACTGGATTTTGTAGCCATTGCATTGCAACTCCGTTTGAGTTTTCGTACAAGCGGTCATACCTTTCGCTGCACTCCGGTTTATTATCACATAAGATGTCGTCAAAGTTTAAGTTAATGCAACGAATTGTAACTCAAATGAAAATAGTTTAGCACAAGACACAGGATAACCAGCAATAAATTGAGAAATATGCAATTTCTGAACATCAAGGACAACAAAAATGAGAGACCACGACGTACATAAAAATACCACACATAGCTATAAAGCTGCAAAGCATTGCTTACCTTCTGCTCACAAAACTTTTACTGCTGGTTTTCCACATAAAGTTTCGGGATCGCAAAATTGAGTAGAAGTATCATATTTCTGTAGCCATCGTACCCAGTTCGAAAGACATAAGTTCACCCGAAAGATACCTCTAAAATATCCATAAAACCTTGTTTTATTGTTTATTTACAAAATTTGCTTGAGTGCGCAATTAAAACTATAATTGTTTGATTAATGCTTTCGTTGCAGGTTGCCGAACATCGGAGGCCACCATTAAGACAGTTCCCATTCGGTCGGATCTATTGCACTCACCACAAAAAGCATGGTCAATGACGAAGCTACATATACGTATGCTACTCGCGCAATAAGATTCTGCGAAAGTGCTTTAATCACGTATACGACCGAGTGAGTTTAGCATGAGCATGTAGTTTGCTCATCGTGCTGGGATTCAAAGGACGGTCGGTCGGATGACAATGGTCGCAAGTGTTCCCACAATTCTAGCTGCTGATATTTAATTTATTTTCTTTACGGGGTTTTCCGTTCAATCGAGTTGCGAATTGCGAAATAAGTGATTAGTAATAATTCAGGAAATTGTTCAATCCGTTGAGTGATAAACGAGTGCAGTTGCAAGATAAGTTGTCGCGAAATCGGCAGTTGCTCTATTGTTTCTGTCTTTCACAACTTCGTTTTCAAATTACAAATCAAAGTGCCATATTAGTTTACGAGTGGACCAACTGAAATACAAATTTATATAAATCTACTATTCACTATTTACACGCAAAAATTACAGAGAAACGGAGGGAAACAAAAATTAGATAAATCCATTGGAAGTGGTTTTGCTCTTATCCTGCAATTGCTGTATTTTAAAGGTCACATCAGTCGGCTTGATAGCATGCTTTTGGAACGCATTCAAAATCTGCATTTGTGTAAATCATATACATACTGAGATACGTGAGTACATAACCCGAACTATGTTTTGAATATTGTGGCAGAGAAGTACTACATTAACCTTTGTTTGATCCCTTGCGAGTTGAGCAGATATGGGAAAGAATGAACGCTCAATTTAACCATGTGCATGGACGTATTATATTTATTACCAATTGCGTTTGCATTCGCTCTGTTTATAATTAGACCTTTGAATAATTTGGTGCCATGACTGCAACATAGTTTCTTTCGTAGATGTGTGAATTGGGATTCAGAAAAATTATTTTCATTACCCAATTGTACCACTTCGACTGCGAGCGACACTGCGTATGTGTCCAAATTGGATTAGCAAGTCATAATCAAGTGTCTAAAAATTTAAATCCGATTTTAAAAAGAAGCGAAAGATTGCTATGGGAATTACTGAATGCTTACTTCTTCTTCTTCTTCTTTTTAACGGGCGCTACATGTCGGAGTGAACCTGGGTTTCAATTAGTATACCCCACCAACTAGCCCGATCGTTTGCCATCCTTTTACATTGCCACACACCCAGTTGGTTGTGGTCCCTGACTAAACTCATGTCGCTATACTGCCCGTAAGTCTTGATTCTTTTCCTCCGTCCGCCGTCTGCGTTTATAGGTTCGAAAATCACACGCACCAATCTTTCTCTTGAAATGGCCAAGGACTTCCTCATCCGGGAAGATAAGGGTCTTCGATATAGTCAACTTTGTCGTTCGAGAGAGGACTCTATTACTCAATTGCCTCCTAAGCCCAAAGAAACAGCGATTGGCAAGAGTGATTCTGCGTTTGATTTCGGAACTGATGTCGTTGTTCCAGGTCACGGCGGAACCAATGCAGACGAAGGCCTTAACTACATGCCTTCAACTTATATCTGCCAATAGAAAAGTTCTGACCAAGACGTCGGTGGTGAGCGTCCTTTTTTGATGACAGCATGTATTTGGTTTTACTCTCATGTACTGCTAAACCGATTTTCGCCGCTTCTGCCTCAATACTCGTAAACGCCTCATTGAAATCTTGGCCAGTGACTTTTGCACAATAACTCCCAACACGATGTTGAAGAAATCACACGACAGCGCGTCGCCCTGTCTAAATCCTTTTTTGACTTCGAAACTAACGATCAGTTCTGCACTAATTCGGATGGAGCAGCGAGCATTCTCCAAAGTAATCTGGCATGCTCTGGCGAGTGCAGGGATGTCAAAGGCGTTGTATAGCTCATCTCTAATTATGCTGTCGTATGCGGCATTGAAGTCGACAAATAGGTAGTGAGCGTCGACTTGAAATTCATTGATTTTTCTATGATCTGCCGTAGAGTGAAGACTTGTTCGATGGTGGACTTTCCTGGCCTCAAGCTACACTGGTAAGGACATATCAGCTTAGTTAAATAAGGCTTCAGCCGTTCATACAAGAGGGCAGAGAAGATTTTGTGGGCGATGTTAAAGAGACTTATTTCTCTGTAGTTGGCGCAGTCAGAGGGGTCTCCTTTCTTGTGGAATGGATGCTGAGACTCCATTCCTCGGGCATGCTTTCCTCTGACCATATCTTAAAGATGAGCCGCTATAAAGCTCACCCCCAGTTGCTATAAAGAGCTCAGCAGACGGTTCATCCGTCTTTATTCGACTTGAGTTTCGAAAAGGCAATCTCAACTTCGTCGTGATCAGGGGGACGGAATTCTCTGCGATCTTCGTCGTTAAGAAATGGATCATTCTGCCTGAGGGCGGTATGTTGGCTGTCATCGCCGTTATACAGTCTGCAGAAGTGGTTTTTCTAAATTCTCAACATCGACTGCGATTCTACTACTGGGTGTCCATTCTCATCCTTACAGGTCTCCGTTCGGGCTTTATAGCCTTGAGACATTCGTTTTATCCGGTAATAAAACCTTCGAAGGTCGTGCCTGCAGTAGCACCTCTTCAAGTTTTCAATCGCCCGCTTCTCGTGCTCTTTCTTTTTTCTCTTGAGAAGCTTATGTTCTTCCATTCTTTTAAGCTTACGAGCCGCTCTTGTTTTTTTGTGTAGTGAGGCTTTGTATGCCTCCTGATTTTCTACATGAATCCTTCTACACTCGTCATCGAACCAGGTGTTTCGTCATGGTGGAGCTTTAAGGCCCAGCACTTCCGTTGCTGTGCTCCTCAGGGCTTGTTTGCACAGGCTCTATTGTTGCTCTACTGACTGAGTGGAGGATTGAGGTGTATCGGAGAGTTTTAGGGAGACGTGGTTGGCAAAGGCACTGGCTATCTCCGACGATAGTAGCATTTCGACGTCATAGCTTGATGTTCTAACTCTACTCCCAGGTGCTCGTGTTATCCGTTGATGTATCTAGGCTACTACAAAATAGTGGTCTGGGTCGATGTTCGCTCATCGGAAAGTATGAACATCAAAAATAGTGGAGGAGTGTCTGACGTCAATCGCGCGGTGTGATCAATCTGGGTGGTGACTGATTGATTTGGCGACCGCCAGGTGCCTTTTATCATCATCAGATGTGGTATCATGTAGGCTGTGTTTTCTGACGACACGTTCAAAGATGCTTTCTTTACCCAGCTTAGCGTTAAAATCTCCTATCCTAACAGATATCCAGTGGAAATAAATTTCGGATCGAAGCCTGTCGGGACGAAAATGGACAACTGGTAGTAGAATCGCAGTCGATACTGAGAATTTGGAAGAACCATTTCTGCAGACTGTCAGGCAGAAGGTTCCACTCAACTTGGATAACGGTAGGCAAGAATTCCGTCTCCCCGCCTTTGACGAGGTCAAGATAACATTATCAAGGTTGAAGTCAAACAAATCTGCTGAAGCAGACGGACTGTCCGCGAAACTATTTAAAGCAGCTGAGGATAATCTGGCTGGGCGCATGCACTAGCTTATCAGTAAGATATGGTCGGAGAAAAGCATGCGTGTCGGTTGCCCGATCCACGAGAACGGCTTCCCCTTTTACTGCGCCAACTACAGCGAGATCGGTCTTCTTAACACAGTACATAAAATTCTATCTGCTGTTTTGTGTGAACGCCTGAAGCCGTTTGTCAATACCTTGATAGGCCCTCATCAGTGTGGTTTCAGACCATGGAGGTCCAGAATAGACAAAATCTTCCCACTGCCGTAGATCTTGGAAAAGACTCAAGAATTGCAGATCGACACTCACTACCTATTTGCCGATCTCAAGGCCGCATATGATAGCATTTCATAGAAACGTGCTATACAGAGCCATGTCAAATTTTGGCATCTCTCTCAGATTGTGTAGGATGACGATGGATAACTCTCGCTGCTCCATCAAGGTTGGTAGTGAACCTGCCGAGAACTCCAATATCAAAAAAGGTGTTAGACAAGGCGGCGCAGATGATATTGACTTGATTGGTCGAACATAGTGGGTCGTGAATGAGGTGATTGCTGGCATTGAAGTGGAGGCTTAGCCCAGGTCTGGCTTAGGTCTGGCGGTAAATGAGGGCAAAACGAAGTGTATGCCGTCATCAAGAAAGGACGAACGAGTACGACCTCAACCAACTTGGCTTGCCTAATTAGAGTCGGCTGGCAAGAGATCGTGCTGGCTTGAGTCGCTTGTTGGTTAAGGCCTAAGACTACACTGGTCCGCAGCGCCACGATGAAGAAGAGGAAGAATGCTAATTTATTCAGCCTGACCCTTTTTTTTACACTGCAAATAGTCCAACACACTAAAGCGTGTTATTTCATTTTAGTCGTTCTTATTTCCACTTCAAGCCTGTTATTCTGAAACTAAGCCATAAGGTGTGTCATTCAACAACACATCCATGAGTGAAATATTCACGAAATAAATACTGGCCTGCAATGTCTGTGACTAACTTAGCTTGGTGATGTGTTAGCGAGTAGCATGGCGCCACTGTAGCCGGTAGAGAGATAGAGAGAGTAGGTTATATGTACATCATATATGTATATCACATAAATAATACACTTTTACACACCAACGAGTGTGTTTAATATGTAATCCTACATAATGTGTTAATTTTTAATTAATGTGTCGCTGCAACACAATTAAATTTAGAGTTCTTATTCATGATGGTTTTCTACACGCCATAGAACGTGTTATAATTAAAACACAAATAGTTAATAATAATTTCAAAAATGAATCGTGTTAAGGGACATTTGATCTCATTTATGCAATTTTGTGTGGCAAATGACACACTTGTATGTGTTATTTGATACTTTTCTGCGTGTTGTAAAAGGTTTTCCAATAAGCAATTGACAATTTTGAATTCAATTACTGAACGCACCCTTTCACTAATCATCGAACTGTCACTGGGGTTGTAAGGCGTTCTTAATAAATGGGCGTCGCTCAGACCATGTTATGGCGTATTTTGCTCAGTGATCTTGGTTTACATCCATACAAGATCAAGCTTACTCAAGAATTGAAGTCGATGGACCATTCGAAGCAACGTACGTTCTCCGATTGTGCTCTGGAGAAGGTTCGCCAAGTTAATAAATTTCATCGCAAAATAATCTTTAGGTTAGGTTATGTTAGGTACAAGTGGTTGGCATAAGCCACACGTAGGCCGAGGTCGGCCCATTGTGATACCAAAAGGATCATTACCCTGATCCGCTACCTGAGAACCAACCGGTGCTTCTGATGAAGCGATGGAGTTGAGCTATATTTAGGTTTGCTAGCTCGCTTAGATTTTCATAGAAGGGCGCGCTGAGGTAGATCCTCCTTCGGTTCGCAAAAGAGGGGCATGAGCAGAGAAGGTGATGTATTGATTCCTCTTCCTCCTCGTCCATGCAGCCGCGGCAAAAGTCATTGGAGGGCAGCCCTAGTCTGGTGGTGTGTTTTCCAATAATGCAATGACACCCACTAGAGTGCTCAAAGTAGCCCTTTTGGTTTTTACTTTGTTCGTCCTAGGTTTAGCTTGGGCCAGATTTGGGGTCTCAGCATGGTATTCCCGATCGACAAGAAAGGATACCCCTCTGATTGCGCCAACTACAGAGGAATAAGTCTCCTTAACATAGCCTACAAAATATTCTCTGCCGTTTTGTGTGAAAACCTGAAGCCTTTTGTAAATGAGCTGATAGGTCCTTATCAGTGTAGATTCAGGCCAGGGAAGCCCACCATCGACCAAATCTTCACACTACGGCAAATCCGGGAAAAAACCAATGAATTTCAAGTCGACACTCACCACCTATTTGTCGACTTTAAAACCGCATACGACAGCGTAATTAGAGACGAGCTATACGACGCTATGTCTACCTTTGCCATACCTGCTAAACTCATCAGACTATGCAGGATAACTTTGGAGAATGTTCGCTGCTCCATCCGAATCGGTGAACACCTTACCGATAGTTTTGATGTCAAAAAGGATTTAGGCAGGGCGATGTGCTGTCGTGTGATTTCTTCAACATCATATTGGAAATAATTGTGCCAAAATCACTGGCCAATACAAGAGGCACAATCTATTTCAAATCCTCGGAACTCCTTGCATACGCCGACGATATTGACATAATAGGTAGATCACAGCAAGATGTCAATGAGGCGTTTGCGAGTACTGAGTTCGAGGCGGCGAAAGTTGGTCTGGCGGTAAACGAGAGCAAAACTAAATATATGCTGTCATCAAAAAAGGACGCTTACCACGGACGTCTTGGCCAGAACGTTTGTATTGGCAGATATAAGTTTGAGGCAGTTAAGGACTTCGTCTACCTTGGCTCCGCAGTGACCTGGAACACCGACATCAGTTCCGAAATCAAACGCAGAATCACTCTTGCCAATCGCTGTTTCTTTGGGCTCAGGAGGCAATTGAGTAATGGACCCCTTTCCCGAACGACAAAGTTGACTCTATATAAGACCCTTATCATCCCGTTCCTGTTGTACGGCGCAGAAGCATGGACACTATCAAAGGCGGATGAGGAGGCCCTTGGTCGGTTCGAGGGAAAGATTTTGCGCGTGATTTTCGGGCCTATAAACGCAGACGGGGGATGGATGAATAGGTTCAACCACGAACTTTATGGGCTGTACAGCGACATGAGCCTAGTCAGGCGTCTACGGATTCAACGCCTAGGATGGCTGGGCCATGTAGAGCGAATGGACACCACAGCTCCAGCCCGGAGAGTCTTTGAATCCAACCCTGAGGGACGAAGAAGCAGAGGACGGCCGCACCTAAGATGGTGCACACAGGTGGAAGGGGACTGGGTGTGCGGCAGTGGAAAAGGCTAGCAAAAGATCGTGCTAGATGGAGGGCCATGTTGGTTGGGGCCAAGTTTCACCCCGAACTGTAGCGCCCGCTAAGAAGAAGAAGAAGAAGAAGAAGATTTGTTTAGTGATAAAGCCGATATTACTTTCATTCCATTGGAGGTTGGTTGCCTCTATGGTTCGAAGTTTTATCATCTGCTTTACCGTAGTTATTGGTGTTTCAAGATACCCGAGGTTAGGAAGGCTGAGTGTTCTTGACCCTAACTTTGCGAGTTCGTTCGTCGCGCAGTTTCCTCGAATATCCCTATGCCCGGGAACCCACAATACTTTAATGTTGCACTGTTCAGCCATCTCGTCTAGAGATAGGCGACAGTTTAAGGATGTCTTTGGTTTTTGGGTTACCGCGGCCAGAGATTTTATCGCAGATTGGCTATCCGTGCAAATGATAATATCCTCAGCGGATGTTACATTGATCCTGAGCCATGCAAGGGCCTCCGTTATCGCCGTTAATTCTGCATGATACACACTGCCGTGATTTGGGAGTCTAAATGATATGTTGAGGTTAAGTTCCTTGGAGAAGACTGCACGGTCTACACCCGACTCCGTCTAAAATCATCTTTAGTGACGAAGCTTATTTTTGGCTCGATGGGTTCGTCAACATGCAAGAAAAATAACAAAAAATAACTGTTTGGTGCGGTTTGCATGCCGGCGGCGTTATTGGGCCATATTTTTTCGTCGACGATAACGATCGTCACGTTACTGTGAATGGTTACTTATCGCGCCATGATTACCGGTTATTTTTGGCCTGAATTAGAAGATATGGACTTGGACGACATGTGGTTTCACCAGGATGGTGCCACAAGCCACACAGCGCACGTAACAATCGATTCATTGAAGAGTAAGTTTGATGAGCGTGTTATCTCAAGAAATGGGCCAGTCGATTGGCCGACTCGTTCGTGCGATTTAACGCCTCTAGACTATTTTCTTTGGGGCTACGTTAGGTTATTGGTTTATGCCAGCAAGCCGACGACGTTGGAAGAGCTCAGAGCCAACATTGAATGCGAAATAGCTGCCATTTCGGCCGAAATGTGTGGCCGTCATCGAAAATTGCGTCCAACGAATCGACCGCTGCAAACGTGCCCGCGGTGGCCATGTGAACGAAGTCGAGTTCCATTCATTAATGTTTTAATTGTACTACAAGCCGATAACAAAGTTTCTCAAATGGCTTGCGTCTTAATTAACACACAGGGGAACAATCAGGATTTCTGAACATCTCATATGTAGATTCTTGAATATCCCAATTAGGTCAATGCCGACTCCATCCATACACAGGGGACCGTTGCAAAGTTTTGGAAAGGGACTGTTTGAGAAATACTATATACATTTTCCTACGTTCTGAGCATCTATACCGAGCTATCCATTTTGTTGTAATGAATTTTTTGTGCTATTTACTTCAGCTACTCGATCTCATTTTTTATTTGTCTCTCTGAAGGTCATAAGCAGCTCGTACCCTCTTCACAACTCAGGTATGTGGACACTGCCTGTGGAGATGTTGTTGCATTCTTAAGGTCTGTTAACGTACCTTACCTACAATGAGGTGAGACGACATTGCCCCATTTTTTCTTAAAACGTATGACTCTTTGCTTAACTCCGTCTGAATAAGCAAATCCTTGGCATCTCTTGTTGGCTTACTTACTTACTTACTTAACGGGCGCTACAGTTCGGGGTGAACCTGGGCCTCAACCAACATGCCTCTCCACCTAGCACGATCTTTCGCTGGTCTTTTCCAATGCCGCACGCCCAGTTGGTTGAGGTCCCCTTCCACCTGTGCGCGCCACCTTAGGTGCGGCCGTCCTCTATTTCTTCGTCCCTCGGGGTTGGATTCAAAGACTCTACGGGCTGGAGCTGTGGTGTCCATTCGCTTTACATGGCCTAGCCATCTTAGCCGTTGGATCCGTAGACGTCTGACCAGACTCATGTCGCTGTACAACCCGTACAGTTCGTGATTGAATCTTCTCCTCCAACCCTCCTCTGTGTTTATGGGACCGAAAATCGAACGCAGAATCTTTCTCTCGAAACGACCAAGGATTTCCTCATCCGCTTTAGATAAAGTCCATGTTTCTGCGCCGTATAACAGGACCGGGATAATTAAGGTCTTATATAAGGTCAACTTGGTCGTACGAGAGAGGGCTCTACTTCTCAGTTGCCTCTTGAGCCCAAAGAAGCAGCGGTTGGCAAGAGTAATTCTGCGCTTGATTTCGAAACTGGTGTCGTTGTTCCAAGTCACTGCGGAGCCGAGGTACATGAAGTCCTTAACTACCTCGAACTTATATCTGCGAATATGCACGTTCTGTCCAAGACGTCGGTGGTAAATGTCTTTTTTCGATGACAGCAGATATTTAGTCTTGCCTTCATTAACTGCCAAACCAATTTTTGCCGCCTCCATCTCAATACTCGCAAACGCCTCATTGACATCTCGCTGCGATCTACCTATTATGTCAATGTCGTCGGCGTATGCAAGGAGTTGCGAGGATTTGAAGTAGATTGTGCCTCTTGTATTGGCCTGTGATTTTTGCACAATCATTTCCAATATGATGTTGAAGAAATCACACGACAGCGCATCGCCCTGCCTAAATCCTTTTTTGACATCAAAACTATCGGTAAGGTGCTCACCGATTCGGATGGAGCAGCGAGCATTTTCCAAGGTCATCCTGCATAGTCTGACGAGCTTCGCAGGGATGTCAAAAGTAAATATGGCGTTATATAGCTCGTCTCTAATTACGCTGTCGTATGCGGCCCTGAAGTCGACGAATAGAAACGACTTGAAACTCATTGGTTTTCTCCAGGATCTGCCGTAGTGTGAAGATTTGATCGATGGTGGACTTCCCTGGCCTGAAGCCACACTAATAAGGACCTATCAGCGTGTTTACGAATGGCTTCAGGCGTTCACACAAAACGGCAGCGAAGATCTTGTATGCGACATTAAGGAGACTTATTCCTCTATAGTTGGCGCAGTCAAAGGGATCTCCTTTTTTGTGGATCGGGCAAACAATGCTGAGACTCCATTCCTCGGGCATGCTTTCCTCTGACCATATCTTACAGATGAGCCGGTGCATGCTCCTAACCAGCTCACCGCCAGCCGCTTTGAAGAGCTCAGCAGACAGTCCCTCTGCGCCAGCAGCTTTATTCGACTTGAGTTTCGACACGGCAATCTCAACTTCGTCGAGGTCAGGGAGACGGAATTCTCTGCGATCTTCGTCGTTAAAAAATGGATCATTCTGCCTGACGGCGGTATGTTGGTTGTCATCGCCGTTATACAGTCCGCAGAAGTAGTTTTTCCAAATTCTCAGCATCGACTGCGATTCTACTACTAGGTGTCCGTTCTCATCCTTACAGGCCTCCGTTCGGGCTTTATAGCCTTGAGACATTCGTTTTATCCGCTGATAAAATCTTCGAACGTCGTGCCTGCAATAGCACCTCTCCAAGTTTTCAATCGCCCGCTTCTCGTGCTCTTTCTTTTTTCTCTTGAGAAGCTTATGTTCCTCCCTTCTCTTAAGCTCGTAGAGCTCCCGAGCCGCTCTTGTTTTTTTGTGTAGTGAGGCCTTGTATGCCTCCTGCTTTTCCGCATGAATCCTTCTACACTCGTCATCGAACCAGGTGTTTCGTCGTGGTGGAGCTTTAAGGCCCAGCACTTCCGTTGCTGTGCTCTTCAGGGCTTGGTTGCACAGGCTCCATTGTTGCTCTACTGACTGAGTGGAGGATTGAGGTGTATCGGAGAGCTTAAGGGAGACGCGGTTGGCAAAAGCACTGGCGATCTCCGGCGATAGTAGCTTTCCGACGTCATAGCTTGGTGTTTTAACTCTACTCCGCGGTGTTCGTGTTATGCGCTGACGTATCTTGGCTACTACAAGATAGTGGTCTGAATCGATGTTCGCTCCTCGGAAAGTGCGAACATCAAGAATGGTGGAGGAGTGTCTGACGTCAATCACGATGTGGTCAATCTGGTTGGTGACTGATTGATCTGGCGACCGCCAGGTGCCTTTGTGTATATCGAGGTGGGAAAATCGTGTGCTGGCTACAAGAAGATTTCGTCACGTAGGCTGTGTTTGCCGATGACCCGCTCAAAGATGCTTTCTTTACCCAGCTTAGCGTTAAAATCCCCTAGTATGATTTTGGTATCGTAGCTGGGGCATTTGGTATATGTTCGGTCTAGGAGATCAAAGAAATCATCTTTGATTGAGTCATCCTTGTCTTCCGTGGGGGCATGGACGCATATGAGGCTGATGTTACAGAAATTTGCCTTGATGCGGATCGTTATGAGGCGTTGGCAATCATCATTACTTAGACCCACCTTATCATACGGGTTGTAATATAAGCCATCCACTCTCACAAACTAGGAGTGGCATATTGCCTTTATTAATGAAATGATATTTTGGATCAAAAGGATTGCTGTTAACCTTTCAGAGCCTGGAAACAGCCTATTGTTTGCCAGATGGGAACTCATTCATAAGTCCTAACGTTTTATCCGCATTTATTCGTATTCAATTAACTAATAGCAACGTGAACCGCACTTTTGATCTAAAAGCATTGGTATTAATAGTCCTGGAATGCGCCTTACTTAGCCATTTTAAAAATACTCCCAACTGCTATCAATTACTAATTTTGCAAATATTAGGAACGTTTTCTTCATCAATTCTAATTAAGAGCAAATCAAAAAAGGTTATATGAGCCGCATAGAAATTTTATACTTTCGTACACTACACATTTCTGTTCAGGCTGGATGCCAGTTTGATGTCTAGCACTATGATAGGGATACTGTTTTCTAATGGTCTGTTGGTGGGTGAGAGTTGTTTTTACGTTGCAGTAATGAATGTCCTTAATTAAGAAATAAATTCCAAGAATTCCCCGAGGTACCATCTGAATCCTTGTATACGTCGTGGTATAGACGACGATTTTATAAAGCAGTTGGATATTTGGAGATCTTGTAGAATACCAGCAGACTAGACACAATGTTGACGACTCAGCTGGAGTGAAATCTTCTGTTAAAGCAGTACTTCTCCAAAATTATACGTTCCCGGGACTCCACCGTTTGATGACCGCCTGAGTGGCGAGGTACATTCTGCAATAACGTTCTTTCAAAAATTCATGGTATGAGTTCAAATAAGAGTCTCCAACATTAAATTCTGTCTTGGTGAAACCTTTTCCGTAACGTTTTAGTTGACAAAACAAGTGTATGATTGTGAATGGTTGTCTTGTAGAAGAAACCCAGATAGGTATGCACACTTTAAGGATGGCTGTGAAGACGTAAATGATGAACAAAATGTTGGCCAATCGGAAATTGTGGTAACCGAATGTGATATCGAACTGTATGGCGATTCATGTAAGATGAACCCGAATCTTCATCACGAATAATGGAAATAATGACTAAAATAACAATTTATCGCATTATGATAAAAAGCCAGCCAAGTGCGAGTCGGACTCGCGCACGAAGGGTTCCGTACCATCTGTATATATAAAAATGAAAGAGACGTTGTATGTAACCTCATCACATTAAAACGGCTAATCCGTTTGAAATGATTTTTTTGCATGATGACCGATCTTGGTTGTATGCAGGTTATAGGCATACTACTTTGAGGTTCAAAAACCTCCATGATGAGACAGTTGATCAACAAAGTAACCATTGAATTCAAATCAATTATCTTACTTGACAGCAAGGAGGTGAAAAGGTGAATAATAATAATTTTAGAAAAAAGGTGTGCAGCTAGGATTAATACAACAAAGACACAATAGGGATCAAAGCTCGGAAGTTTGCTATTGGTTGTGGGGTTTTGTCGACTAACCTAGGGTCAGTATGTGACCAAGGGGATTTTTTGAAAATGAAAGTCATGACTGTTGTACAGGAGCCCGCCTAACATATTTATTTTAGTCCGTTTTTAGTATTTGCTGTTATAGTAGCAATAGATGACGCCGTGGCGCAGTGGTTAGTGTGTTGGACTCTGACGCACGATGAGCGAGTTCGGATCCCGATAACACCAACGCCATCGAATGTTTATTTGGCGGCGTTCCTCCTCGGCGGGGAACTGGCAAAACCCCCCATAGTATACTTGCCGTGAAAAAGCTTCTCGACTCACGCCATTCGGAATCGACATTCACCTATGTGAAAAATAAATCACACACAACATGGGTGATTGAGAGAAGCTTGGCTCTGGTCCTTCATGGGCTGTAACGCCGGCAACAGAAATACATCATCTGTGAAATCATCAGGTCAACATTTCACGCAATAGCCTGAGGAGAGTTTTGAACTAAGATCTCGGATTATTCGCTTACAGGTCAAATTGACTCAGCAGTTAAAGGCGCCGACCATCGTCTTCGTTATCGCTTCGCAGTTTGGGCCTTAGAGCAGCTTGAATTGGAGAACGATTTTGGGCGAAAAATCATCTTTTCTGATGAGACGCATTTTTATCTCGGTGGCTACGTTAACAAACGGCTCAGAAAATCCGCACGATATTGTCGAGAAGCCAATGTATCCACAGAGTGGTGGCATCATTGGACCTTTTTTCTTCGAAAATGACGGTGGACGTTACAGAGCCATGTTAACCGACTTCGTTTTTACTGAAATTGAAGACAAGGGCTTGGACGACCTCTGGTTCATGCAGGATGGCGCGCCATGCCACAGCCCATGCCACAATCGATCTTTTGCGCACCAAATTTCCAAATTGTGTTATCAGCCGTCTTGGCGATGTCAATTGGCCGCCTTGGAGCTACACTTTGACCCCTTTGGACTTTCTTTGTGGGGAATCGTGAGGCCAATATCATCCTGGCAATCCGTGAGCTACAGCTCAAAACCATCAACAAGGTCTTGGAAAATTGGGGTGACAGAATGCGCTACTGCGAAGCCAGCCGAGGCAGCCACCCCGCCGTGAAGGAACGCCGCGAATTAACCATTCGATGGCGTTGGTGTTATCGGGATTCGAACTTGCTCATCGTGCGTTAGAGTCCAAAAAACATAACCAATGCAAAACGGCACCCTCTTGAAATTTGACTGATGACAAAAAATTCCGTAGAATTGAAAATTCAAAGGCTAATACTCGTAGCTTGGCCAACCATCGCTTTCTCTTTATTATCCAATCACAATATTCTAGATAAGGGTGTGAAAATGTACATATCCGAGAAATTATAATTGACGAGGGCTTGCATCACACAAGGTTGACTCGACATGCTCGACCGTGCAAATCGCTATATAGAGCCCCAACGACACTAATGTGAATAAAATATAAGGGTTTTGTTAAACTACTGTTTGGCGCAGCACAATGGGTTCGGGGTAAACCCCCAGAAGATGGAGCTTGTGCTATTCACAAGGAAGCATAAGATTCCGGCATCATACCCAATCACTCTACTTAGCACCAGGTTAACCTACTCTTCCAATGCCAAATACCTTGGCATTGTACTGGATAGGAAACTAACTTGGAAGGACAACACAATCGAGCGTGTAAAAAAGCAACTATACCTCTCTACACCTATAAGAAAGCCTTAGGAAAAAATGGGTGTCCAACCCTAAGTTGACCTTATTACATTACAGTTGTTAGACCTATCTTATGTATGGAGTGGTAGTCTGGTGGACTGCACTGGACAAAGCAACATACCATAAGCAATTCGAGATGGTACAAAAGCTGGCATGCATGTGCATTACCCGTGCCCTAAGGTCCACCCCAACGGCAGGGCTCAACATGATACTCTACCTTACACCACTCGATATATATACTTGGCAAGCAAATATGCCATATGCACGGCAACCAGACTAAAAGCCAGCTCCAAGTGAACGACCTACATCACTGGCCACTCCTCTATCCTGAACAACAGGATAACCTTGGCGGAAAACTCTGACCACATTGAGCTCACCACAGTCTTTGAGAAGAAATTCAAAATAACATGCCTGGACAGACGGAACTGGTCCCACCTCCTCGTAAGAGCTGCATATACTTCTTCACCAACGGGTCAAAAACCAAAGACGGGCTGGGCAGTGGAGTATTCTGCAAAAAAATTAAACTTGAGCCAAGCTCTAAATTTACTGAATCATTGGAGCGTTTTTCAGGCGGAGCTGTTGGCAATAAAGGAGGCCTTGTCTTAGCTGAAGTGGAACGTAATATCTACTACCAATATTCGAATCTTTGAAATCGCTGGAGTCCTATGTGTACACTTCAAAAGTAAGCCTTGATTGCCGCCTATCTCTTAACGATATGGCCGTCTCTTACCAGGATACAGAATACCAGGCCACAGCGATATCAGCCATGGCTAGGTTTGTCAGTTTAAATTGAATAGCTGCTAGAGGTATACCTCCATTCAATTTAAGCTTACAAGCCCCGCCATGGCTGGGATGAGCTTGAAAAGGGCCCAGGAGCACACCTACCTCACCACTAGGCATCTACAAAATTATTGGTGTCATCACCGTTTACTGTCCCATGGGCAGTCACGCACAAAAACTGGGACAATTTCCGAATTACTTCTGCAGAAGTTGCTTAGACGATAAGGAGGTCGAATCCAATTATCACCTACTCTGCGTATATTCGGCTCTCTGTTTAATCAGAAGACGATTTCTAGGTCTTACTTCCTCAACGACTTGACTGGTGTTCAGCAGGCAAGGATCACTGCTCTTTTTAACTATTTAAGAAGCTCCAAATGATTCCATGAATACGAGGTCAGCATCCTCGTAGCAACACAACGGGCCACTTTGCGGAGGCTACGGACTACCTAACCTTACCTACTTACTTAGGGGGCGCTACAGTCCGTGGTGAACCTGGCCCTCAACCAACAAGCGTCTCCAGCTTGCACGGTCTTTGGCCAGCTGATTCCAGCGCCGCACGCCCAGTTGGTTAAGGTCCCCTTCCACCTGCATGCGCCACCGTAGATGCGGCCGTCCTCTGCCGCGCCTTCCTTCCGGAGTGGATTCGAAGACTCTTCGGGTCTGAGCTGTATTTTCCATGCGCTCTACATGGCCTAGCCACATACAGATACAGACGCTGTATCCGTAGACGTCGCACCAGGCCGATGTCACTGTACAACCCGTACAGTTCTTCGTTAAATCTTCTCCTCCATACACTGTTTGAACAAACGGGACCGTATCTAGTGCGCATAATTTTCCTCTCGAAACGACCAAGAGCATCTTCATCCGCTTTTGTTAAGGTCCAAGCCTCTGCGCCGTAAAGGAGGACTGGAATTATCAAGATCTTATATAGTGTCACCTTGGTTTTCCGAGAGAGGGTTCTACTTTTCAGTTGCCTCTTGAGCACAAAGCAACAGCGGTTGGCAAGAGTGATTCTACGTTTCCTCTCAGTTGTTGCCGCCGGTCATCAGTGAGCCAAGGTAGACGAATTCCTTGACCACTTCAAGGTTATATCCGCCCATGGTGACGTTCTGGCCAGTACGTCGATGTTGACCGTCTCTTTTAGATGAAAGCAGATATCTGGTTTTGCCCTCATTAACCTTGAGACCCATCTTAGCCGCTTCTACCTCAATGCTTACAAAGGTCTCATTGACGTCTCGCTGTGTCCGTTCAATCACGTCGATGTCGTCGGCGTACGCAAGCAATTGCGTAGACTTGAAATAAATCGTACCTCTTGTGTTGGCCAGTGACTCTTGCACGATCTTTTCAAGCACGATGTTGAAAGAGTTGCTTGACAGCACGCCACTTTGCCTAAATCCTTTTTTAACATCAAAGGTCTCGGTTTGCTCATTACCGACCTTAATGGAACAGCGAGAATTCTCCATTGTCATCCTGCACAGTCGGACGAGTGTGGCAGGCGTCTTAAAACTAGACATGGCTTTGTATTGCTCATCTCAATACACGCATATGCAGCCCTGAAATCGACGAAGAGGTGTTGAGTGTCGATTTGGTATTCCTGGGTCTTCTCCAAGATCTGCCGTAGCTTAAATATTTGGTCTATTGTGAATTTACCTGGCCTGAAACCACACTGATGAGAGCCGATCGGGCTATCCACAAACGGTTCAGGCGTTAACACAATACGGCACAGAAGATCTTATATGCGATGTTGAGGAGACTTATTCCTCTATAGTTGGCGCAGTTATAGGGGTCTCCTTTCTTATGGACCGGACAAACGATGCTGAGATTCCATTCGTCGGGCATGCCTCCGATCATACCTTACAAATGAGATGGTGCATGCACCTTATGAGCTCATCTCCAGCCGCTTTAAGAAGCTCAGCAGACAAGCCGTCTGCGCCCGCGGCTTTATTAGACTTTAGTCTTGATATCGCTATTTTGATTTCGTCTAGGTCGGGTGGATAGAATTCTCTTACATCGTCGTCCATTACGAACGATCCGTTCAAGGTAGCCTTTGGAAAGACATGGGGCCTCAAACCGAGGTTAGTACATTGGTTGTACACTGCGGTGGTAAGACCTATCCTAGTCTATGGCTCGGTTGTCTGGTGGAAGGTGCTTGAGAAAAAGTGTCATCTTCAGAGTGTGTCAAAGGTTCAAAGGGCAGGTGTCTGGCGGTGACGGGATCTATGAAGTCCACACCAATGGCGGCTCTTGAAGTCATGCTGGACCTCCCACCTCTGGACATGTACTGCGAGAGCGCCGCAACCAGAACTGTGCTAAGACCACAGAAATCAGGTCTCTGGAAAAGGAGTCCTCACGGACATGCATCAGTCTTGGATCGATGGGCCGCCTCGAGATTCAGAACCGTAACGGACTATGTCACCCGACTTTCTTCCTGGGAGAGGAGATTCTCTATTAGAATTCCCTCCAAGGAGGAATGGACCGGTGATTTGGTACGCACGGAAAGTGAACTGGCATTCTACTCCGACGGACCCAAAATGGATGTTGGCATGGGTGCCGGAGTCTACTTTGAGTCTCGGGATATGCAGTGTCTTCCAAGCTGAGGTCTTCGCTATCAAGCAGGCGGCGGACCTGATAAGCAAAGAGAATATCACAGGAAAAACGATCAGCATCTATGTTGACAGCCAGGCAGCCATTAAGGCTCTGCAGGCAGCATGGATAAGATCCAAACTCGTCAAACTCTGCAAGGAGAAGTTAGAAGAGATATCCAATGTAAATGAGGTGACGCTTTGCTGGGTACCTGGTCATATGAATATCTCCGGAAACGAGAGGGCGGACGAGCTGGCTAGGATGGGATCAAGTGCTAACATTGCGCAGATCTCAGCTGAGGCCAAAGCACCACTCAGTGCGCTCTACAGAGAGATACAGACGGAGCTATTGGCGAAAGCAAATAAGCGATGGTGTCGCTTAGATACATGCGCAGCGGCGAGATCGACTTGGCCCGTCTATGATAAGAAAAGAACGGAAAATCTGCTGAAGTTCAATCGTCGGTGCCCTCACCGGGCACTGCATGCTATCCTACCATGCAGCTCGACTAGGCCAACCCTACAATGACTGCTGCAGAAGCTGCAGGGACGAAGAGGAAATTGAGTCCGTTCGTCACCTGCTGTGCGAATGTCCGGCGCTAGCCCAAAAAAGGAATATGTTCCTAGGAAGATACTTCCTTTCGGGACTAGAAGAGGTAGGCAATATTGGGCTGAACAGAATACTGGGATTTTTATCCTCGTCTGGCTGGTTCAGCTCGACGGTAAATGTATAGGTATCAACGGGTTAAACAAAACAAGTGGGCACAATGGACTCAACGTAGCCTACGTGAGCCTTGACATTCCGTCAATAGGGCACCCATGTACCTAACCTAACCAAAGCTCACGTGCTCTGTCTTTTTCCTCAGAAAGTTATTAATTTCCCCGCTGTTTCCTTCATCCCATTGTCATCCTGTTGCCGTTTAATTTGTCTAAGGCCATTGTTCAATGCATTGACTCATTATTTTTGTCTTTCGTTTGCCGTTTCGGCTACTTCCGACCCCGCAGACCTTGTATCTTAATCTTAATCTAAAGTTTACTTGGCACAGATAGTAGTTCATAAATAACTTTCCGGAACATACATGGGTCGGCCATACTTTATGGTTGGCAAGCCGTTTCGCAGTCTTTCTCATCCTGGCTACTTATAAATATCTTTTCAAATTTATATTAAAATCAAAAGTGAGCACCATGCAGTCCACGATGTGAGGCTTTTTGTAAATCCGAATTAATTAATTAATTGGCCAAAAATTTGTACATATGTTCAAGTACAAACACACGTGCCTATTGATATACCACAAATGTGATCGAAATTTTAGGCGGTTGTACCGATGATTCGGTGGAAACCTCAAATATACACTAGCACCGTCCATGAGTGAGACGTATGCTTGCTCCCAAGAGCATTGCCAAGGTACCACCAGTGACATAGAACTTATATATATATTTTTGGTTCTAAAATTAGGTATTCATAGCATTGGTTTTAGATCTTTTTTTGTTTTAATTCGATTTGGGATTCGGTTGAGATTCTGTCATCGTGGGAAACGCGACCGTAGACGACATTCTTCCGCTTTGTGCATTTGTTGCCAAATGGCTACTTTCAATTGTGATATCGTTGGTCGGTTCTCAAATTTATTAGCGACGACCCTAGGACGGCTTTTGTTTTCATTTCTATTTGGTCTTTATGTTGATTGCGTTGCCATCTTGGCTAACGTCATGTTTGCTTGTTTGGTTGTAAGAAGCGCTTAATTTGTAATGATGAGTGCCTTCAGACGTCCGGGCGTGGGATGAACGGATGCCAACAAATATTGATTCGAAAAGGAATCCAATGAAGTATTAGGTTGATTTCACATTCTCTCTTCTTTCGCAGATATATATTGTGTGTACAGACGTCGAAAATGCGTGGACAAAGTTCTCCATCCCACGCTACTCCATTTTTAATGCAGTGATAGTTATACCATATACCATACCATACCATAAATTTGTTTCCTTTGTTATTAGCTATAATCCATTACAACTACATATGTACATATATACGTATTTTGGGAATGCCCTTAAAGAGGAGAGCACCGTGGCGTAGTGGGTAGTGTGTTGGCCTCTGACGCCGATGACTCGGGATCGAATCCCGACAGCCATGTCATCGAACGTGTTTTTCACGGTGTTTCTCCTCAGCGGGGTTCTGACAAAACCCCCTGTAATAAAATTGTCATGAAACTTACTTACTTACTTATCAGGCCTGCGATCCATGGAGGATCTGAGCCTGAGCTATAGCTGCCTTCCATCCTTGACGATCCCGGGCACGCTGCTTCCAGTTGTCAAGAACAAGATGTCTTACATCCGCGATTACTTGGTCTTTATACAGGAGGTTCGGTCTTCCTCTTCTTCTCGAACCAGGAGGCTCGGAGTCGAAGACCCTCTTAGCTGGAGCGTTGATGTCCATGCGCTCGATGTGGCCGAGCCAGTGTAGTCGACGGATCCTTGCCTTCCGGACTACATCCACATCTTGGTACAGCCCCTTCAAAACTTCTCCCGCGATACACGTCTCTCAGAGAAGATCTTGTATGCGATGTTAAGGAGACTTATTCTGCTGTATTTGGAGATGTTGAGATTCCATTCGTCGGGGATGCTTTCCTCCGACCACATCTTAGCCATGAGCTGGTGCATGCGCCCTACGTGATCATCCCCAACCACTTTAAACAGGTCGGCAGACTGTCCGTCTCTGTTCGCATCTTTTATAGTTTTAAGCTTAGAAATGATCACCTTAGTTTCATCTAGATCGGGTGGGTGAAATTCTCTTGCATCTTCCTCCGTTCCGAATGGATCATTCTGCCGGACAGCGGCATCAGATCTTCCATCGCCACTAAACAGTGTACAGAAGTGTTCCTGCCATATTCTCAGGCTTCTGTTTTGCCATTAAAGCCTTGGCATGTTCCTCTTTTCGTATAACTTGCAAGCATTATTCCTGAGAGCACCGTGGCGCAGTGGGTAGTGTGTTGGCCTCTGACGCCGATGACACGGGATCGAATCCCGACACAGCCATGTCATCAACGTGTTTTCACGGTATTTCTCCTCAGCGGGGTTCTGACAAAACCCCCTGTAGTAAAATTGTCATGAAAAGCTTCTCGAAATTCGCCGTTCGGAACCGGCAATAAAACTGTAGGTACCTTTCACCTATGTGAAAATGAAATCACACACAACATGGGTGATTGAGAGAAGCTCGGCTCAGGTTCTTCATGGACTGTAACGCCAACATACATACATACATACATTATTCCTGTGGTAGCATCTCTCCATTTCCTCGATCTCAGGCCTTTAATGCTGTCTTTTCTTCTTCCTTAAAAGTGTGTCTTCCTCTCTCCGTTTCTGTTTGTAATGTTCACGGGTGGCTCTCGTCCGTCTAAGTAGCATGGCTTTGTAGACGTTTTGTTTTGCTACATGACGTTGCCCCCATTGCTCCTCAAACAAGGAGTTTCCAGTTGTCGGTTGTTTGAAACTCAACACATCAGAAGCAGCGACTCTGATGTCACGCTGGCAATACTCTCACTGTTGTTCTGTTGATTATTCCGGTGCCATCGGAGTTTGCGGCAGGTTAAGGGAAACTCGATCGGCAAAGGTCCTAGCGGTCTCCTGCGATTGCAGCTTTCCGACGTCAAACTGTCAATGTTCAGTTCGACCTCGTGGCATTCTTGCTGTCTTTATTCGTACCTTGGCTACAACAAGATAGTGATCCGAGTCGATGTTGGCTCCTCGGAAATTTGGCACATCTAGGATTTTCTGATTTGTTTTGGTTAAGAAAACTGTGGGGTGGCCGTGGTGCAGTCGTTAACATCATCGACCGCCGAGCGGGAGGTCTATAGTTCAAATTCGCCTCATAGCCAAGAAAAAGTAATTCTTATACGGACAAAAAGTATGCAACGCAGTTGTGAATGGAAAGTGACCAGACGTACTGCTGCAGGCATCCTCTGCGTATGCAATATTAAAAAAGTGCTCGAACGAATTATTACGGACTATAATTGGTCGGCTCTCGTCCTATCTAGGACAACCACCCCTGAGAGTAGTGAACGAACACCAACGACCCAAACCACTGCATTCCGTTCAGGTTGTGTGTGCAACAACACATCATAAGAGTTTATAAAATCTCTTGACTTTGTTGACTCTCGCTTTGTTCGACTTGAGTTTCGACAAGAGATTACTTTCAATCTCAATTTCGTTGAAGTCAGGGGGACGGAATTCTCTGCGATCTTCTTCATTAAGAAATGGGTCATTCTGCCTGACGGCGGTATGTTGGCTGTCATTGCCGTTATACAGTCTGCAGAAGTGGTCTTTCCAAATTCTCAGCATCGACTGTGATTCTATTACTATGTGTCCGTTCTCATCCTTACATGCATCCGATCGGGCTTTATAGCCTTGAGACATTCGTTTTATCTGTTGATAAAATCTTCCAACGTCGGGCCTGCAGTAGCACCTATCCAAGTTTCCAATCGCCCGCTTCTCGTTATTTATTTTTTCTCTCGAGAAGCTTATGTTCCTCCCTTTTTTTAAGCTCGTAGAGCTCACGAGCTGCTCTCGTTTTTTTGTGTAGTGAGGCTTTGTATGACTCCTACTTTTCTGCATGAATCCTTCTACACTCGTCATCGAATCAGCTGTTTCGTCGCGGTGGAGCTTTAAGGCCCTTTAGGGCTTGTTTGCACAGGATCCATTGTTGCTCTACTGAATGGGTGGAGGTTTGAGGTGTATCGAAGAGTTTAAGGGAGACGCGATTGGCAAACGCACTGGCATCCCCGGCGATAGTAGCTTTCCGACGTCATCGCTTGGTATTCTAACTCTACTCCGCGGTGTTTGTGTTATCCATCGACGTATTTTGGGTACTACACTATAGTGGCCTGGGTCGATGTTCGCTCCTCGGTAGGTACGAAGATCAAGAATAGTGGAGGAATGTTTAACGTCAATCGCGATGTGATCAATCTGCTTGGTGACTGATGAATCTGGCGACCGCCAGGTGCCGTTGTCTATATCGAGGTGGGGAAAGCGTGTGTGATGGCTAAAAGAACATTTCGCCCCGTGGCAAGGTCCATCAGCCTGTGTCCGTTATCGGATGTGGTGTCATGTAGGCTGTGTTTACCGATGACCCGCTCAAAGATGCTTTCTTTACCCAGCTTAGCGTTAAAATCTCCTAGTATGATTTTGGTATCATAGCTGGGGCATTTGGCATATGTTCTGTCTAGGAAATCAAAGAAATCATCTTTGATGGAGTAATCCTTGTCTTCCGTGGGGGCATGGACACATATGAGGCTGATGTTACAAAAGTTTGCCTTGATGCGGATCGTTATGAGGCGTTCATTCACATACTGGAAGCTTAGGACTTTATGCCTTAGTCCACCTCTAACCCTCTAACCCTTAGTCTCTTTCCTCTCTCCCTGTAGCAGTCACCGTAGATGCAGTTTTTTATCCTCTTTTTACCCGGTCTATTCCATCGCATTTCTTGGATGGCGGTTATGTCCGCTTTACAGGGGCCTAGGGCTTTTACAAGTTTTTCGGCCGCACTTGGATGAAGAACAACAAGGCCGCAGGCTCAGATGGCTTGCCATCAGAGCTCTTCAAGGCTGGCGGCGATGTTCTGGTAGGGAGCATGCACCAGATCATCTGCAGAATTTGGGAAGATGAGAGCATGCCCGACGACTGGAATACCAGCTCTATATGCCCCATCCACAAAAAAGGCGATCCTACCTCTTGCAAGAACTATAGAGGTATATCCCTGCTCAATGTCGCATACAAGATCCTGTCCAGCGTATTGTGTGAACGTCTAAAACCATTTTGCACCGCACTAATCGGCAGCTACCGGTGCGGCTTCCGGCCCGGCAAATCAACTATAGACCAAATTTTCACACTTCGACAAATCCTGGAAAAGACCAACGAGTTTCAAATCGATACACACCATCGTTTCATCGATTTCAAAGCCGCATACGACAGCATTCATCGTGAAGCACTGTTTGGGGCGATGGCCGAATTCGGGATCCCGGTAAAACTGATCCAGTTGTGTCGCGCCACGCTAAAAAACACGCGATGCACCTTGCAACTCGGTTCTAGGACCTCGGAACTATTCGAAACATGCACCGGATTTCGGCAAGGAGATGCGCTGTCATGTGACTTCTTCAACCTGGTGCTGGAGCAGGTAGTGCGACGGGCAGGCGTCAACAGGGAAGGCACTATCTTTTACAAGTCCATCCAGCTGCTAGGATACGCGGATGATATCGACATCATCGCGTGTTCTCGCCGTGGCATTGTGGAAGCATTCACGGCGATTGAAGAACAGGCGACACGAGTTGGTCTTAAGGTCAGTGAGGACAAGACGAAGTACATGCTTCAGCAGAAACCAATCCTTCGCTCACCTCCTGGGACAAAATATAACAATTGACAGCTACAATTTCGAGGTAGTTAAGGAGTTTGTCTACCTCGGGGCAAACGTAAATTCCACAAATGACACCACAGTGGAGATCCGGCATAGAATCGCCCTTGGCAAACGCTGCTACTTCGGCTTGTCCAAACAACTGGGGTCAAAACTCCTCACTCGAAAGACCAAAGTCATGCTTTACAAAACGCTCATTCTGCCAGTCTTGCTGTACGGAGCCGAAAGCTGGACGATAAGCAGGACAGCGGAGCTGATTTTGGGTTCTTTGGAAAGAAAAATTCTGCGCCGGATATTTGGTCCTGTCTGTGAGGAAGGTGAATGGAGAAGAAGACACAACCGCGAACTCTACGAGCTGTTCCAAGATGTGGATGTAGTCCGGAAGGCAAGGATCCGTCGACTACACTGGCTCGGCCACATCGAGCGCATGGACATCAACGCTCCAGCTAAGAGGGTCTTCGACTCCGAGCCTCCTGGTTCGAGAAGAAGAGGAAGACCGAACCTCCTGTATAAAGACCAAGTAATCGCGGATGTAGGACATCTTGGTCTTGACAACTGGAAGCAGCGTGCCCGGGACCGTCAAGGATGGAAGGCAGCTATAGCTCAGGCTCAGATCCTCCATGGATCGCAGGCCTGATAAGTAAGTAAGTACTTGGTATGTTTATCGACCTAACATTCCACGTACAGAATCGAAGGTCCTTGTTGTTTGTTTGACTGTTTTTTGTTTCTGAGCAATCAGTGGGTTTACGGTTATGGTTTGCCACACCATAGCCCAACCGACACTAATGCACTGGCGTTGATATTATCGGGATCCGATCTCGCTCATCTTGCGTCAGAGTCCAACGCAATGTATGGTCAGAGTAACACCTGCATATTCTTACGGTACAGGATATTTGGCACATTAATTGGAAAGTGTTGCGACTTTCTATGTGCATGAAAGGGGCGCAGAGAAGGGTCCATTTTTATTTATTTTTTAAATGAAAATGGATGTTACTTGTCAAGGGCTACAAAAAAATTAGGTTCACCGTAAGTTCGACCCTTAAAATGTACAATGTTTGTTTAGGACAGATTTTTTGTATTGTGGGAGATGCTCTTTGCTGTAGTTTCTCCGGGAGCAAACACAGTTCTCTCAATCTACTATGAATGCTTTTAGGGAGAACTAAATACAACATTTTGTTAATTTTCCTGCAGTCGTCGACTAGCTCTCTAACCGACAACATCGATTCACAGCCGGTCCGCGAATCGCTCTTGTTTCATAGTTGGTAAACTTCCTATTATATTCCCTGCGGGGATTTTCTGGACTTTTCCTTTTCTTCTTTACGGTGTGATAAAAACAAAAAACAAAAAAAAAAAAAAAAACTTCCATAAACAGGTGTAACTCCTCTCTGTGATGGCCGACAGGCCGCCTGCCCCTCTGGGGAATCGCTATAGCGCGCTCGATATCGAGCCCCCTATAGAGCCAAAAAACAAAAAACGAAAAAAACCCATCCCCTCAGTAACTGAATTTAGTGATATTTTACCCAATAGTAGTGTATCAGCAAACCCAAAATTTGTTGTCATATCTTCAACAAATCAGGAAAAACCCCTATCATCTTTTAGTGTTTTCCTGCTAAAGAAAGCGATCGACAATATAAGCTCTTCTTATGAGCAGATCACCCAACTACGAGACGGTAGTCTTTTAATTCTTGTGAAATCACAAAAAATCGCAGACCTTTTCCTAACTAAAAAGACTCTTTCCAACCTCTGTCCAATTTCTGTAAGTCTACATAGTAATCTCAACTCATCTAAGGGAACGGTATACGCGCCCTATCTCATTAATGTGCCTGAAGATGAAATTGTAGCCGAAATGCGACAACAAGGTATCACAGATGTTTACAAATTTAAAAAAACAGTAGATGGTAAAGAACGAGCCACTGGTTTAATACTTTTGACATTTGATCTTTTCCGTCCTCCAAGTTCAGTAAATATCGGCTGGTATAACTGTAAGGTAGAAGAATATTTCCCGAACCCAATGCGCTGCCGTAACTGTCAGCTGCTGGGCCACACGACTAAGCGATGCAAGGGGAGTCCCTCTTGCGAAACCTGTAATCTTCCCCCGCACTCCCCAGACAAGTGCTCACGTGTTTCATGCGCCAACTGCTTGGAAGAACACCCGTCTTCCTCAAAAATATGCAAACGGTTTATCCAAGCCAAAGAAACGCTCAAGATAAAAACAATCAACAAGTGCAGCATGTATGATGCTAAAAGAATATACAGAGAACAAAACCCAACCCATAACCTCTCCTACTCCTCTGTACTAAAAACTGGTACTCACTCACACTCAATAAATCATTCTAGCAATGAAAATAACGCAACCCCTCCCTCTTCACTCTCCTCTAAACAAGACTTGGATAACCACTCCCACAATAATTCTCACTCAACACCGAATAAAAAACTAACCTCAAATAAATACGCCTACCCACACAACACAAGCAACCTACAACCAACTTCACCCAAACTACACACTAACATCTCTGGCAATGCCATCTCTCACACATCTAACCCAACAACACCCGAACTTAACTCAAAGAGTGACTCCACACATCCCATACTCAAGTCAACACCTACACCAAAAAATCAACTCTCTTACACAACAACAAACCCACCTCACATACACTCTCCACCTTCGACATCGAAATCATCTCATGCACGAGTAGATACTCTTCTTCCTATTTCCAGTGCCTCCACACAGAATAAAATTTCTTCAAAATCAGCTCAAAACTATAATCTTCCCTCTATTCCAAATATATCACCAATCTCAGCAGTCACCAAATCACTAATCAGTTCTAATCAATATTTCGTTGAAATAGATGATGACTCCTCCTAATACAGTACAATCTAACAAAAAAACTGACTCTGCCGTTTTGGGGCCGTGCCACTCGAGCTCTACCCAAAGCTCCGGTGGCTCGGCCCACGAGCGGCAGAGTCATTTAGTTAATCAACCTCCCCATCTTTCTCATATCAATCTTATACAACCGTTGCCCTCCCAGGGCAACTCTGATGCACTATTGTGCAATTGCGGACAATATCCCTCGCAAACCACTCGTAGTGGTTCCCCGTCCCCAACAAAACACCAATCCAATAAAACTCGCAAACTCAAATCATTTAATATCCTACAGTGGAACATGAATGGGTTCCTTAACAATTATAATGAATTGACCACCTTAATCAATGAAAGATCACCAGCTTTAATCTGTATTCAGGAAACCCACTGCGCTTTTCAGTTCACTCCAAATGTACATAAAGCATACAAACCATACTTTTCTAATTTTCCTCATATCAACACTGCCAAACAAGGCATCGGTGTTCTGATAAAACATAATATACCCCATAAAGTAATATCCATCCATTCCAATATCCTAACCCTTGCTCTTGAAATCGAAATAGTTCCCAAATTCTCCATTATCTCCATATATATACTGCCTGACCAACAAATTACCAAGAATGACATTACCAATATCCTTAACCAAATACATACACCAGTTGTGATCGCTGGAGACGTGAACGCTTGGAGCACCCTATGGGGCTCTAACACAACGAACTCTAGAGGCCGTATCTGGGAGGAGCTAATTCTCGAATCCAATCTCATGGTTCTGAATGATGGCTCCCCCACCCACCTCTCCACTCATGGTACGATGACCCATATAGACATTACACTTTGCTCTCCGGAATTATTCTCAAAAATATCATGGAAAGTTCTGGACGATCCGTGGAATAGCGACCATCTCCCTATTATCTCAAAGATTAATACTGATACAATGGCCGTGACGATTCCGTCTAACATACAATTTAAAACGGACCAAGCTAACTGGCCTTGCTTCAACAAGGCCACTCTAGACCATTTGTTGGCCCACCCCCCTTCTCACAACATAAACAAAGAGGCTGCCATTATCCTAAAATCAATTCGTACGGCAGCAAACATCGCGATTCCCCAAAACAACCCTCGCTCAAAAAGGAAACACTCGGTTCCCTGGTGGACAGGTACATTAAACTTCTTGAGAAAAGAAAAAATGACGGCCTGGCAAAAATTTAAAAGATTCCCTAACACCAACAATCTAGTAATATATAAAAAGGCTAATGCCAAATTCCGCAGAGAGCTAAAAATCAGTAAAATGCAAAGCTTACAGCAACTCACATTAACCCTTTCTCCCCGTTCCTCTCCTAAACATATCTGGCAGAAGATACGTTGTCTTACTGGAGACTTCATTCCCAATCCCATAATAACTCTAGAAACTCCCGAGGGTACAATATCGGACCCCACAGACATCTGTAATCACTTTGCTTCCTGCTGGTCCAACAACTCGAAAGATTCTAACTTCCCACTAGCTTTCAATACAAATAAAACAAACTCACTATTGACGGCAGTCAACCCCAATGACATATCAAGAACAGCCAAACTAATTGAAGGTCCTATTTCAATCCTAGAGTTTGAATCCACCGTTGCAAAACTTAAAGGTAAAACACCCTCTAGAGATAGAGTTTCATATCCCATGATAAGAAATCTTTGTCATCCTGCTAAGTTGAGACTCATTCTAATCTACAACAATATCTTAGACACTGGAATCATTCCCCAACAATGGAAAACTGCAACGGTCCTTCCAATCCCGAAACCAAATAAAAAACGAAATACACTGAATGGTTTTCGACCAATATCGCTTCTCCCCTGCTTATCGAAAGTTCTCGAAAAAATTGTAGCCAAAAGGCTTCTTTGGTATATTGAGTCGAATAGGCTTATAAGTCCTAATCAAGTTGGATTTAAACCCAATAAAGGTTGCACTGACGCCCTGTTATACCTAGATCTATATATCTCTAAAGCTTTATCATCACGCAGTCATGTCACTATTCTATCTTTGGACTTCCAAAAAGCCTTCGATAAAATCGGCATACATCTAGTCCTTAATAAACTAAAGTTGTGGAATATCGGCCCTAAAATATTCAACTACGTCAAATCATTTCTTATAAATAGAAAATTCTGCGTGAGAAGCAATAACCTTTTTTCTACTACGGTCCCATTATATAATGGAATCCCTCAAGGCTCTCCATTGTCAGTGGTGCTATTTATAGTGGCTTTTGATGACTTAAGCCGTATAATCAATCTCCACCCAAATTTAAACCATTGCATATACGCTGACGACCTCTACATAATGTGCAAACACCATGACTTAAGTAAATCTAAAGCTCTATTCAATAATGTTACCCAAGATATCCTCATCTGGTCAAACTCCTCAGGTGCTACCTTAGCACCTGAAAAATGTAAAACCATACACTTTTGTCGTAAAAGAAACTGTAATGGAATAGCTATAAGTATAGGAAATAACGTTATAGAAAATGTCAAATCTCTATCTATCCTAGGACTTAAATTTAATAATAGATTATCATGGAAAGACCATTGCTTATACTTAAGAACAAATATTAAGAACAAATATTATTAAATTCCTACCTCAAAAAAAACTTAGAACGCATGTCACTACTCTATGTCAATTAACCAGGACCTTAATTTTAAGTAAAATAGATTACGGCTTATTTATCTTCGGAAGCTCACCTAAAGCTACACTAAACCTCATCAAGGCTCCATATCATCAAGCCTGCAGACGCAGTCTAAACGCTTTTCCTACTACGCCAACAAGGAACATCTTAGTAGAAGCCGGACTACCAACTATAGAGGAACGCACTGCTCAAATAACAGCGAAACTATCCCTGAAATTGTTATGCTCCTATGACTCAATAATCGACAAAGACCTTGCAACTCTTCTTAAAAACAACAGGCTCAAACGGATTGACTCAGCCATCGCACGGTCACTACGTTATGCTGAAAATTTACAAATCCCCCTTAGAAGACTTAATCGATATAAAGCTAAGTTTCCACCATGGTCAATAAAAGAAGACTCCATTAACATGACTCTAACGTCATATTCTAAAACAACAACTCCAGATACAGTATTCCAAAAACTCTTTTTACACCTCGCCGCAAAAGCGAAGAGCAATGGTTGGAAACTAGTCTTTACTGATGGTTCCAAAACCGAATCCGGACCTTCCTTTGCATCCACGTATGAAAATGGAAAATTAATTAAAATAGGCCTTCTACCATCATCCTCATCCATATTCACAGCTGAAACTGCCGCGATTCTGGAAACAATTGCAAATATCTCAAACACAAAAGGGAAATTCGTAATATGTTCAGATAGCCTCTCTGTGCTGAAAGCTATAAAAAATCCCAACTGCCGAACAGAGATGATTGACAGAATAAGGGACTTTCTTATAAGACTCCACAGCAAAATAAAAATTATTTGGATTCCTAGCCATGTGGGGATCGTCGGAAACGAACACGCAGACACGGCAGCCAAAGACGCCAAAAGAAGTCCCATCTTCCTCTTCCACTATCTTAGTAAGTCCGATATATCCAAAGATATAGAGAAGAAACTGAAACATCAACAGCTTGTTAAATGGACGCAATATAATCATCACTACACCTTAATCAACACGGACATGACCTCTCCGAATTATCGGAGAGTATCTAACTCGTCCACTTCCTCATTCATCCGACTACGTCTGGGTCACACGTACACTACTCATATACATCTCCTAAGAAGAGAAAACCCTCCAACCTGCCCTCTTTGTAACTCAACAATCAACATCAATCATCTTCTTGGCTTAGCTAACTGCCCAACCAGATGTCATCTTAATAATTTCTTAAAAACCAATGCGAGTCCATATGAATTACTACGCGACACTTCACCGGAAAATATAAACCGAATTCTAAATTATGTTCGTACATTTAAACTAAAGATTTAAGTTATCCGAGCTGATAGCCTCTGTAGCTAGTGCTCATTAATCTTTTTAAGTTAGTACTTAGTTTTAACTAATTGCTAATAAATAAATAATAATAATAATAATAATAATTTTCCTGCTGACTCATATACATATGCAGATACATATGCATATAAACTGAAAGGAAGATTTTTCATTTAAGATATCCTCAACCATGACGTAAAGCTGTACCTGATTGTTTACTTAGAATTTTATCTTCGTTGTGGTTTTAATGGATTTAATTTACATTTTTTAAATACATCCACAAGAAATATGTATCTCATCTAGTGGGGAACATCTGCTATTTACAGATTAGGCTCTCAAACCTTTAGGCTTCGTTTATGATATCCCTTTGGTTATGCTCCGTACACTGTCCAATACGTCTATTTTAGTTAATATTACCTTAATGTGAATGTGCTCATTGACGCAAGGCACGCGTCAAACATCCTGGATGTGCGAACATTCAGAGGGGCAAATGTCGACTCTGACCACTTCCTCGTAGCAGCAAGATTCAGAGCTCGACTGTCCAATGTCAGAAAGCTGCACCAGCCCATCAGGAGGAGGTTCGACATTAGGCGCCTGAGCACACCGGAGGTTGCCAGAGTCTACAGGGAGCAGCTGAGCGAAAGACTCTACGGTATGCCTACGTCGAACACAAATGCCAATAATATGTGGCTGCATTGCCGCTCAGCCATTCAGGAAGTAGCCGAAACCACCTTAGGATACCTACCACCCCCGACAAGAAACCCGTGGTATGATGGCGAGTGTGAGCAGAAAAAGGCAGCAACCGACGAGGCGTACCAAAAGGCGCTGCAGAGGAAAACCAGGGCAGCGCGAGAAGAGTAACGAGCCAGAAGAAGGGAGGAGAAAAAACTACTGCGACAAAAAAAAAGAATCTTCGCAGCCTCCCAGCTCAAGGATATCGACGAGTCTAGGGATAAACATAAAATACGAGCCTTTTACAAGGAAGCCAAAGGCCTTGCAGGAGGCTTCAAAAAGGGCACCCTGGCTCTTCGAAACTGCGAGGGTAAGCTTGTCACCGACCCGCAGGGAATAGTGGATGTATTTAAGCAGCACTTCCAGCAGCTGCTTAACGAGCATGACCAAGAGAGAGTGGTAGGGACCGAGGAAATCCCAACACCAGCCGCTGGAGTAGTCCTCCCACCCAGCATCGAAGAACTCGGCACAGCTATTCAGATGCTGAAGAATAACAAGGCCACAAGCTCAGATGGCTTGCCATCAGAGCTCTTCAAGGCTGGCGGCGATGTCCTGGTAGGGAGCATGCACCAGATTATCTGCAGAATTTGGGAAGATGAAAGCATGCCCGATGACTGGAATACCGGCTCTATTTGCCCCATCCACAAAAAAGGCGATCCTACCTCTTGCAAGAACTATAGAGGTAAATCCCTGCTCAATGTCGCATACAAGGTCCTGTCCAGCGTATTGTGTGAACGTCTAAAACCATTTTGCAGCAATCGGCAGCTACCAGTGCGGCTTCCGGCCCAGTAAATCGACTATGGACCAAATTTTCACACTTCGATAAATCCTGGAAAAGACCAACGAGTTTCAAATCGATACACACCATCTTTTCATCTTTTTCAAAGCCGCATACGACATCATTCATCGTGAAGCACTGTTTGGGGCGATGGCCGAATTCGGGATCCCGGTAAAACTGATCCAGTTGTGTCGCGCCACGCTAAAAAACAAGCGATGCACCGTGCAACTCGGTTCTAGGACCTCGGAACCATTCGAAACATGCACCGGATTTCGGCAAGGGGATGCGCTGTCATGTGACTTCTTCAACCTGGTGCTGGAGCAGATAGTGCGACGGGCAGGCGTCAACAGGGAAGGCACTATCTTGTACAAGTCCATCCAGCTGCTAGGATACGCGGATGATATAGACATCATCGCGTGTTCTCGCCGTGGCATTGTGGAAGCATTCACGGCGATTGAAGAACAAGCGAAACGAGTTGGTCTTAAGATCAACAATTGAAAGCTACAATTTCGAGGTAGTTAAGGAGTTTGTCTACCTCGGGGCAAACGTAAATTCCACAAATGACACCACAGTGGAGATCCGGCATAGAATCGCCCTTATCAACCGCTGCTACTTCGGCTAGTCGAAAAAACTGGGGTCAAAATTCCTCACTCGAAAGACCAAAGTCATGCTTTACAAAACGCTCATACTGCCAGTCTTGCTGTACGGAGTCGAAAACTGAACGATCAGCAGGATGGCAGAGCTGATTTTGGGTTCTTTCGAAAGTAAAATTCTGCGCCGGATATTTGGTCCTGTCTGTGAGGAAGGTGAATGGAGAAGAAGACACAACCGCGAACTCTACGAGCTGTACCAAGATGTGGATGTAGTCCGCAAGGCAAGGATCCGTCGACTTCACTGGCTCGGCCACATCGAGCGCATGGACATCAACGCTCCAGCTAAGAGGGTCTTCGACTCCGAGCCTCCTGGTTCGAGAAGAAGAGGAAGACCGAACCTCCGATATAAAGACCAGGTAATCGCGGATGTAAGACATCTTGGTCTTGACAACTGGAAGCAGCGTGCCCGGGACCGTCAAGGATGGAAGGCAGCTATAGCTCAGGCTCAGATCCTCCATGGATCGCAGGCCTGATAAGTAAGTAAGTAATTTGAATAACTAAGCGATTATGAAAACAGAAATGTCGTGAACATTTAATCAGAGGCGGTTAAAAAGAGTCTGAGAGAATAACTATTACACGCTTTTTATAACTTACTTACTTACCAGGCAGAATCTGAGCCTGAGCTATAGCTGCCTTCCATATGTGACAGTCCTTGTCACCCTGCTTCCAAGTTGTCTTACATCCGCGATTATTTGGTCCTTATACCGGGAATTCGGTCTTCCCCTTCTTCTGGAACCAGGTGGCTCGGGGTCGAAGACCCTTTTAGCTAGAGTGTAGCTCATAGAGTTCGCGGTTATATATTCTCCTCCATTCACCTTCCTCACAGACGGGACCAAATATCCGGCGCAGAATTTTTCCTTCGAAAGAACCCAAAATCAGCTCTGCCATCCTGCTGATCGTTCAGTTTTGGCTCCGTACAGCAAGATTTGCAATTTGCGTTTTGTAAAGCGCGTGTGAGGAGCTTGGACCCAAGTTGTCTGGACAAACCGAAATAGCAGCGATTGCCAATGATGATTCTGTGCCGGAAATCCACTGTGATGTCGTTTGTAGAGTTTACGTTTGCCCCGAGGTAGACAGACTCCTGAACCACCTCGAAATGCAGAGGAAAGCCTGCCCGAGGAATGGAGTCTCAGCATCGTATGCCCGATCCACAAGAAAGGAGACCCCTCTGATTGCGCCAACTATAGAGGAATAAGTTTCCTTAACATCGCCTACAAAATCTTCTCTGCCGTTTTTTGTGAACGCCTGAAGCCTTTTGTAAATAAGCTGATAGGTCCTTGTCAGTGCGGATTCAGGCCAGGGAAGTCCACCATCGACCAAATCTTCACACTACGGCAGATCCTGGAAAAAACCAATGAATTTGAAGTCGACACTCACCACCTATTTGTCGACTTCTAAGCCGCATACGACAGCGTAATTGCAGATGAGCTGTACAACGCTATGTCTAGTTTTGACATACTTGATAAACTCGTCAGACTATGCAGGATGACTTTGGAGAATGCCAACTGCTCCATCCGAATCGTTGAAAACCTTACCGATAGTTTTGATGTCAAAAAAGGATTTAGGCAGGGCGATGCGCTGTCGTGTGATTTCTTCAACATCATATTGGAAATGATTGTGCAAAAATCACTGGCCAATAGAAGGGGCACAATTTATTTCAAATCCTCATAACTCCTCGCATACACGGATAACATTTGCATAATCGGAAGAACACAGCTAGATTCCAATGAGGCGTTCACGAGTATTGAGGCGGAGGCGGCGAAAATTGGTTTGGCGGTAAACGAGGGCAAAACTAAACAAATGCTGTCATCAAAAAACGACGCTCACCACCGACGTCTTGGCCAGAACCTTTGTATTGGCAGGTATAAGTTCGAGGTAGTTAAGGACTTCGTCTTCCTTGGCTCCGTAGTGACCTGGAACAACGACATCAGCTCCGAAGTCAAACGCAGAATCACTCTTGCCAATAGCTGTTTCTTTGGGCTCAGGAGGCACCTGGGTAATAGAGCCCTCTCCCGAACGACAAAGTTGAGTTCCTTATCATCCCGGTGCTGTTGTACGGCGCAGAAGCATGGACACTATCAAAAGCGGATGAGGAGGCCCTTGGACGGTTCGAGAGAAAGATTTTGCGCGTGATGGAGGATGGAGGAAAAGATTCAACCACGAACTTTACGTGCTGTACAGCGACATGAGCCTAGTCAGGCGTCTACGGATTCAACGTAGCGAATGGACACCACAGCTCCAGCCCGGAGAGTCTGTGAATCCAACCCCGAGGGACGAAGAAGCAGAGGACGGCCGCACTTAAGATGGCGCACACAGGTGGAAGGGGATCTCAGCCAACTAGGTGTGCGGCTAGCAAAAGATGGCTCTAGTTGGAGGGGCATGACGGTTGAGGACCAGGTTCACCCCGAACTGTAGCGCCCATTAAGAAGAAGAAGAAGATTTAAGTCGTCGGGCATGCTTTCATCTTCCCTATTGTACAGATGATCTGGTGCATGTTCCCTACCAAAACATCGCCGTCAGCCTTGAAGAGCTCTGATGGCAAGCCATCTGAGCCTGCGGCCTTGTTGTTGTGTGAATATCTTTGCTTTGAGAGGACTACTTCAGCAGCCAGAGTTGGGGTTTCCTCAGTCCCTACCACTCTCCCTTGGTTATGCTCGTTAAGCAGCTGCTGGAAATGCTGCTTAGATACATCCACTATTCCCTGCGGGTCGGTAACTAGATTACCCTCAAAATGTCGAAGAGCTTGTGTGATTTTCATGAAGTCTCGTGCAAGCCTTTTCTCCTCGATATCCTTGAGCTGAGAAGCCGAGCTGTTCCTTAGTCGCAACAGTTTTTTTTCCTCCTTTTTTCTCGCTCGGACTCCTCTCGCGCTTCGCCGGTTTTTGGCTGCTGCGTCTTTTGGTACGCCTCGTCGCATGCAGCCTTTTCTGGGTAGCCTAAGGTGGTCTCGGCAACTTCCTAAATGGCCGAGCGGCAATGCAGCCACATATTGTTATTTGTTCTCAACGTAGGCATACCGTAGGCTCCCTATAGACTGTGGTAACTTCCGATGGGCTCATGCGTCCAATATCGAAAATCCTCATGGTGGGCTTGTGCAGCTTCCTGGCATTGGTCCGTTTAGCTGTGAAACTTGGTGCTACAATGAAATGGTCAAAGTCGAAATTTGCCCACATCCAGGGTGTTTGACGAGTGTCTTGCGACAATAAGTACATGGTCGATTTGTTTGGCGATACGACCATCGGGAGAACGCCAGGTTGCTGTGCGGATTCGCTTGCGGGGAAATTGTGTGCTACTTATCACCGCATTACGAGCTGTCGCAAAGTCCGTGAATTGGAAGCCGTTATCCGTTGTTATTTCATGGAGGCTGTGCTTTTCGATCGCACCTTACCCGTTCTGGCATTGAAGTCTCCGAGTATGATATTAACATCGAACTCCAGACAAGCTCCATAGGCGTTGTCCAAGAGATCATACAAGTCATTTTTGATGGTGTCTTCAGCCTCTTCGGTAGGGGCGTGTGCACATATGAGGCTGATGTTGTTAAATCTGCCTTTGGTGCGGATCACAGTCAGGCTATCACTTATAAGCTTAAAGTCAATGACTCCAACAAATGGAACTTTTGTGACACCTGTAATAGAGGTCGCGATCTTTTTTCCTCATCATACCGTTTCCTGTCCAGCGTATTTCCTGGATCGCAGTTATATCCGCCTTGTACTACGTGAGGATTCTTTCCAGTTTATGAGCAGCTCCGGGAGTGTACAAAGTTCTGACATTTCAGGAGCATACCGGCAAGTTGTGTTCCTTTTTCGTTCTATGTCGTCGAGTATTAGAGTCAGTGTATCAAAGATATCTTGCTCTTTCATAACCTCTTTTTTTTACATGGGCGGGTTGTTGGCCCACGGCACAACCGCCAATCTGGTCGCGGAATTGTTGCGCCCTCTTGCCTAGGGCGATAGCTGCATACATTTGTTCACCTCTCAACGGTTGTTGTAGAGGCTATCCAGAGGGTGCCGCGAGGAGGCTATATGTCAACTTGGTATTGATACAGGGTATCTCCCAGATTGAGGGCAATCAACAACTTTACCCTGTATATCCAAGTCCATCCCCTGAGTTTCTATAAAACTTAAAAAGTCGATGCTCCAGTCTAACACCAGCGCTATAACATCTTCTAACTTGGTTCACTTGTGGTTCTTTTGTTGACGTGATAACGTCTTATAAATCGATGAACACCGGCCGCACGTATGAAAAAGTTTGACTCATTGTTACGTTCCGCCTGAGCTGAGCGTGCAAGCGAGAGCGCGAAACAAGCGATAGAGAGTCATCTAGTTTGCCTATGGGATAGAATTTTGTTTGCATACTTGGGGGCATGAAAAAATTGTGCGATGACGTAGGCATACATTTAGGAGTAACCGGTAATCGAGGTGATTCATATATACATACATGCATACACCCTAATTCTGTTGTTAGACGACAAATACGATTCTGAAGAATTCGTGTGAAAAAGTCTGGAGTTTGTATGTTGGATATACATATATACATACATACATATGTACATATGTATATGCCCATTTCCAAATCGAAAAAAAATCTCACAGCCAATTACTCATGAACGCGTGCGTTTAATAATTGCTCGTTGGGTAGCGCACACTCACGAGCAGCTCATGAGTGTTTGCGTTTCCTTACCAAACCACAACACTATCCGAGCAGTCTCAGAACTATCGGCTGTCGTTCGAATACCTTAATCAACCAGGGTCGGGTGCGGTTAGTTCTTAGATGGACCGCTTGGAAACACCGCGTGTTGTTAATTTTTCATCAATGTTTTCCAATGACGTTATCACGTCAAACATTTTGTCTGTTAATTAAAAGTCGCTCAATTATGCATCGAACAGTTACCATTTAAATTAAGATTTTATTCATTCCCTAGGCGAGACCAGCAACTTCAGGTGCCAATAAACCCTAACCACCAGGTTCTTATTTATAAAAAAAAGGGTGGGTATCTATAATATTGGTGTATGTAGTACCTAACAGTTTGTAATTAAACATGACCCTAAATAGGTACCTATCTACTTAAGTGTTTTGTACGAGTCCGACTCGCCCTTGTACGGTCTTTTTTAAATGTAGCTCAGTCATACTACCTCCTTCCCGCCTTAGAAAAACGTAAGTATTTGCACGGAAGCCAAATACAAGTTAAACGAACAAAATTCATTTTTTTATCATGTAATATGGCTTTATTAGTAAGAACAAACATTCAACGTCGTTAAATTGGCGGCCTCGGCTGGCTTCACAATGACCCCAATTTACCAAGACCTTGTTAATGGTTTCGGGCTGTAGCTTGCGGATTGCTTCGATGATATTGACCTTAATTGCTTGAATCGTTTCTGGATCGTTGGCATAACATCGGCCCTTCACGGTTCCCCGCAAGTGCAAAGGGGTCAGATCCCCGCTCCGAGGCGGCCAATCGACATGGCCAAGGCGGCTGATAACACGGTTTGGAAATTAGGTGCGCAAAAGATCGACTGTGGCATGACGCGACATCATGCATGAACCAGAGGTCGTCCAAATCCATGCCTTAAATTTCAGTAAAAAAAAAAGTATGTTAACATTGCTTTGTAATACCCACGGTTGACCGAAACGTTGTTCCCAGAAAAATGGTCTAATGACGCCACCACTCCATAACCCGCACCAAGTGCAAGTTTTCCGAACCGGCGATTTTGTTTGCTGACGTATCTGTCGAGATGAAAATGCGCCTCGTCAGAAAAGATGATTTTTCGCCCTAAATCGTTGTCCAATTCAAGCTGCTCTACGGCTCGAACTGCGAAGCTATAACGGAGCGGATGGTCATGCGCCTTCAATTGCTGAGTCAATTGGACCTTGTGAGTTAATAATCCGAGAGCAGAATTCTCCTCAGGCTAGTGCGTGAAATGTTCAGCTGCTGAGATCGATGGCGACTTGATATTCGTGTATTGAGTCTGACACTCTCGGCTACAGCAGCCACATTCTCATTTCTGCGCACCGTACGACGGCAGGGACCATTAGTGTTGTGCACTAGGATACCAGTTACACTAATTTTTTTTACTTAAAGTTAAACAAGCCTGAGTGGACAATTTCAACAGATCAGTGCCTGCCAAAGACACTGTTTTACTTCATTCGATATTACGGGCTGTTCCTTACTTATCTGATTAATAATATTATTTAACTTAACCGCCCATTTAAATATTTTGTTATCAAACAGACAATCGAATTAGAAATAAAGCATATTTCCTAATTTCAAAGACATAAGGGACTAACAACGTCACCAAATGGACAAGTAAATCCCCTTCATTAACAACATAATTAACTGAAGAGAAAATTATGTAAATGAACAGCACGTGATGCCAACACCAGTCACCAGTATTCAAGGATTTGTGCATAAATTATTGAGTGTACTGAGATTGACCAGGACTTAGACAGTAACAACGAGCTTATCAGTCTAGGATTAATTTGTCGCAAATTCTTAAAAGTAATCTTTCAAAAAAATTGACTATTTGACAACTAATTGAAAAAGGCCATATTCAGTAGGGAAACGTTTCCGGACGTCACTTTATGGAAAAGGAGAAATGAATTATAAATTGAACATGGTTCTATACCTGCTCTTTAAATATCTTTAACCTTTAAGAGTAGAAGACGTACGGATGCACATACATATGTTTTATCTGAAAAGAAGCAGCTCATGTTATAATACATAAAATGGCGTACGATCCTGTAGGATATCGATACATTGGCTTACGATGGTACTTTAGCATAAGATATGAATGGAAGAATGTGAGAAGCACCTTGTTTGTACTTGCTTGAGTTCTTGAAAAGAACATGTTTTCAGACTCAAGTAATGTGAACCCTTAATGTTATCCTTGTTTTATTTACAAAGGATATCGCCTGAAAAAAATGTTCATAAGAAGTGCAGGTATTTAATTATGCTGCTGGCGCAGACGGACTCTCTGCTGAGCTCTTCAAGGCAGCTGGCGATGACCTGGTTAGGAGCATGTACCAGCCCATCTATAAGATATGGTCAGAGGAAAGCATGCCCGAGGAATGGAGTCTCAGCATCGTATGCCCGATCAAGAAGAAAGGAGACCCCTCTGATTGCGCCAACTACAGAGGGGAATAAGTCTCCTTAACATCGCCTACAAAATCTTCTCTGCCGTTTTGTGGGAACACCTGACGCCTTTTGTAGATAAGCTGATAGGTCCTTATCAGTGCGGATTCAGGCCAGGCAGATCCTGGAAAAAACCAATGAAATTCAAGTCGACACTCGCCACCTATTTGTCGACTTCAAAGCCGCATACGACAGCGTAATTAGAGACGAGCTATACAACACTATGTCTACCTTTGCCATACTCATCAGACTATGCAGGATGACTTTGGAGAATGCTCGCTTCTGCATCCGAATCGGTGAGCACCTTACTGATAGTTTTGATGTCAAAAAAGGATTTAGGCAGGGCGAAGCGCTGTCGTGTGATTTCTTCAACATCATATTGGGAATGATTGTGCAAAAATCACTGGCCAATACAAGAGGCACAATCTATTTCAAATCCTTGCAACTCCTTGCATACGCCAACGATATTGACATAATAGGTAGATCACAGCGAGATGTCAATGAGGCGTTTGCGAGTATTGAGTTCGAGGTAGCGAAAGTAGGTCTGGCGGTAAACGAGGGCAAAATTATATATATGCTGTCATCAAAAAAAAAATCAAAAAAGGACGCTCTCCACCGACGTCTTGGCTAGACCGTTTTTATTGGCAGATGTAAGTTCGAGGTAGTTAAGGACTTCGTCTACCTTGGCTCCGCAGTGACCTGGAACAACGACATCAGTTCCGAATTCAAACGCAGAATCACTCTTGCCAATCGCTGTTTCTTAAGGCTCAGGATGCAACTGAGTAATAGAGCCCTCTCCCGAATGAAAAAGTTGACTCTATGTAAGACCTTTATCATCCCGTTCCTGCTGTATGGCGCAGAAGCATGGACACTATCAAAAGCGGATGAGGAGGCCCTTGCTCGGTTCGAGAGAAAGATTTTGCTCGTAATTTTCGGGCCTATAAACGCAGAGGGGGATGGAGGAAAAGATTCAACCACGAACTTTACGGGCTGTACAGCGACATGAGCCTAGTCAGGCGTCTACGGATTCAATGCCTAGGATGACTAGGCCATGTAGAGCGAATGGACACAACAGCACCAGCCCGGAGAGTCCTTGAATCCAACCCCGAAGGACGAAGAAGCAGAGGACGCCCGCACTTAAGATGGCGCACACTGGTGGAAGGGGACCTCAGCCAACTGGGTGTGCGGCAATTGAAAAGGCTAGCTAAATATCGTGCTAGATGGAGGGGCATGTTGGTTGAAGTTGGTCGAATTTTTATTTCGCCACCACCACTTGCCATGACAAAGCTTCTCGACTCACGCTGTTCGGAATAGGCATTCATTTCTAGGTCCCTCTTACCTGTGTGAAAAATGAATCACACCTAACATGGGTCATTGCGAGAAGCTTGGGGCTGGTCCTTAATGGCCTGCAATGCCATCAAAGAAAGAGGATTATCATTAAGAATTATTGCCGTATTGTCGAGGATCTTCAAAATAAAAATAAGCCTTAAAGCCAAAGATGGTTTTCTTAACATCTATCTACAACTAATTTGTTTATTTTCTGAATCAAATTAACTTTTCAAATATGAAAATGCAATTTTTTTCTGAGCTTATGTATGCCTTAAAGCATTTTGATTTATGGTCATACTGCTCAGCATGCTTACACTCTCACGAACAGCGTCGAACAATGTTAAGAAGACACGAAAACATACTCATCCTCTTTCCATATATAGATAGATATATTTCGTTTAAAAGCATTTGTACAATGAATTTAGTTATCGCACATAGTTAAGTACAGAGATTCGATATGTTATATATCTTTCTTCTGAAAAATAATGGTTTCGATTTTTCAAAGGTATTTTAAAGTTAAAAGAACAAGCAATTCTGAAGGAAATACGATAAAAACCTTCAATATAACAAAAAAAAAAAAAAAAAAAAAAAAAAAAAAAATAAAAATACAAAAAAAAAAAAAAAAATAAATAAATAAAAACAACAAAAATAATAATAAATAAATAAATAAATATATAAATAAACGATAAGTAAATAAATAAATAAATAAATAAATATAGAAATAAACAAATAAATAAGTAAATAAATATATAAATTAACAAATAGTAGTATTGACATGAATATATATATAAATAAATACGTGAAATAAATAAATAACGAAAAATAAATAAATTAAATAAATTAACAAGCAAAATTAACTTAATTAACAATAATCATCGATGGCTTGTTGTAGCAAAAATATCATGAACTAGGTCATTATCAGCAAAAACGCAGGAACTAAGAAACTTATTTGTAAGTTTCGATATCCTCGTTTGAATCAGTTCAACACCCGCTTTTTTGTGAAGGTAAAGAGTAGGATAATCCCATGCGAGATTTAACATAATTTTTAAGATCTTGTTTTGTGACACCTGTAGTTTTTTTATGTGACTCTTAGCACATTTACCCCAAACTGGACAGCCATAAAGAAGTATTGCTTGAAATATTATCCTCTTTCCATAAGTTTTGCGATTAATCAAATTGATGTAGCTACTAAACCTGCATTTCATTTTAAAATGAGGTTGTACGTAAAATTACAACCGCGAAACGGGCTTTCGATAGCATTGAACTTGGAAGTTGTTCGTCAGGCAAAGAAGTGTGGCGACGAATTCGGGAGCTTAGGAAACAAAAAGTCGAAAACTCCTGACAACATTGACTGTCACCAACTGAACCTGAATTCCTTAGCGCAAAGTAGTGGTAGTACAGCATTGATTAACTCTGTTGCTTTTGACCAGTCACAGGAAGGAAACCGAAACTCAACTTTGACTTCTGTAGATTGCGTGAGAAAGACGTTGTGGGAGCTTTACTGCCCATCAAATCTAATGCCATGGGACTCGACGAAGTACACCCGAAATTTGTTAACTTGCTCTCCCACGCAATCGAAGGAGGCAGGGTAGGAATCATACACTTAGGCCAGAGAAACCTGTTGTGTTGCTACGAGGGGGGTTTATCCCCCTATTCCTCGAACCACTTAGGACTTCTTAATAAATTAAGAAGGTCAGCTACCCTCACTTGCCGAACATCTGTCAGGTTGTTTAGGAAGTAGGATCCTAGGTAGCGTTTCCTGATTGCGCAGAAGGCCGGGCAGGCGCAGAGTGGGTGGTGGATGGATGCGACTACCTCTTCGTCTAGGCAGCTTCTGCAGAAATCATTCGGAACTTGCCCTAGTTTTTGCGCATGACTGCCAGTGAGACAGTGACCGGTGATGAAACCAACGATTTTGTAGATTTAAATTCTTTTTAGGGAGATTAAAGTTGTTGACTTTCGAACCGAGGCCAGATTTGCTAGTTATGACGCAAGTATGCTTCTGGGCCCATCTCAGGTTCGTCTCAACCCGTGGTTGCAATAGGTATTCCCTCAAATGCCATGATTGATTGTTGTGCGTCGTTCCTTGTCTGGCGAGTGTGTCGGCCCTTTCGCTGCCTGAGATGTCGCTGTGTCTTGGTACCCATAGGATTTGTATGTCAAACTGTTCAGCCATCCCGTTAAGAGATAGGCGACAGTCGAGGCTTGTTTTTGAGGTGTACACATAGGACTCCAGCGATTTCAAGGCTGCTTGATTGTCCGTGGGAATCCGGATATCCGTAGTAGATGCTACGTCCCACTTAAGCCAAGACAACAACTCCGCCCGAAAAAACGCTGCAATAATCTAGTAGTTTTAGAGCTTGGCTCAGGTTTAGTTGTTTGCAGAATACTCCACTACCCAACCCGTCTTTGGTTTTTGACCCATCAGTGTAGAAATCCACGCAACTCCTGCGAGGTTGCATTTAGCGGGCCCAGTTCCGTCTGTTCGGGTATGTTATCTTGTATTTCTTCTTAAAGACTGTGGTGGGCTCTATGTGATCCGAGTTTTCTGCTATGGTTATCCTGTTGTTCAGGATGGAGGAGTGGGCAGTGATATAGCTCGTCCATTTGAAGTTGACTTTTAGTCTTATTGCCGTATATGTGGCAAATTGCTTGCCAAGTATATCGAGTGGTGTAAGGTGAAGTTGGGACCTGAGGGTCCCAGTGAGGCACATGCACGACAGCCTTTGTACCTTCTCGAATAGTTTATGGTATGTTGTTTTGTCCTGTGCAGTCCACCAGACCATCACAGCATACATTAGTATAGGTCTAACGACTGTAATGTGGAGCCATAGGGTGAGCTTGAGGTTGAATCCCCAGTTTTTTCCTAAGGCTTTCTTGAAAGTTTAGAGAGCAGGCAGTTTTCGAGAATTTTGTGATATCTGGGGAATAGCACAAGCTCCGTTTTCTGGGGATTTACCCTGAGCCCATTACATTGCGCCCATTTGCATAGTATGGAGATTACCGTTTGCATACGGTCATTCAGTGTGGGTAGGTAGGAAGGAGGCTAAGATTATACCTATCCCAAAAAAGTCCATTATCAATACTTCCGTTCCTCTCACAAGTGTTTGCGAAAACCATCTTAGTCCAATTACAAAAATATCTTTGAAGTGAAAAACTTCCATGTGGAAGTCAGTCAGGCTTTCGCCCAAAACGGAGCTGTAAGACTGCCTTGTTGCTGGTCGTTAATGATATCAGGAAAGCTGTTGATAAAAAGTACGCTACGTTCTTAACGTTGCTCGATTTTTCTTAAGCGTTTGATACAGTGAACCATTCCATCCTTACTCGAAACTTAGAGGAGAAGCTGTTAAGATCCTACTTGCAAGGGAGACTGCACAGGGTTGCAGTAGGCGATCGGCAGTCGTTTTTCCTGCCTGTAAAATGCCGGGTCCCTTCTGCAGACTGCATAACGGCGATGTATGTAAGCCAATATGCCACCGTCAGGCAGAATGACCCATTTCTCAACGACGAAGACCCGCTGACCTCGACTAAGTTAAGATCGCCCTATCGAAACTCAAGTCAAATAAAGCTGCAGGCGCAGACGGACAGTCTGCTGCATTGTTCAAGGCAGCTGGGAATGACCTTCTTGGTCAGAGGAAAGTATGAGCGAGGAATGGAGACTCAGCATCGTATGCCCTATCCACAAGAAAGGAGACCCCTCTGACTGCGCCAACAACAGAGGTTCTTACCATCGCCTACAAAATCTTCTCTGCCGTTTTGTGTGAACGCTTAAAGCCATTTGTAAATAAGCTGGTAAGTCGTCATTAGTGCGGATTCAGGCCAGGGAAGTCCACCATCGAACTAATCTTCGTACTACGGCGGATCCTGGAAAAAAAACAATGAATTTCAAGTCGACATCCCCCACCCATTTGTCGACTTTAAAGCCGCATACGACAGCGTAGCTAGAGACGAGCTATACAAGGCTATGTCTACCTTTGACATCCCTGCTAAACTCGTCAGACTAAGTAGGTTGACCTTGGAGAATGCTCGCTGCTCAATCCGAATCGGTGACCACCTTACCGATAGTTTTGATGTCAAAAAAGGATTTAGGCAGGGCGATGGGCTGTCGTGTGATTGCTTCAACATCGTGTTAAAAATGATTGTGCAAAAATCACTGAACAACACAAGAGGCACAATCTATTTCAAATCCTCGCAAACTCCTTGCATACGCCGACGACATTGACATTATAGGTAGATCACAGCAAGATGTCAATGAGGCGTTTGCGAGTATTGAAGAGGAGGCGGTGAAAATTGATCTGGCAGTAAATGAGGGCAAAACTAAATATACATATGCTTTCGTCAAAAAAGGACGCTTACCACCGAGGGTCTTCCGAGATGCCATCTGGAGATCCCTACAAAGCTGTAGCGTGCCTGACAAATCATTGATATTATCAACGCCCTATACAAGGGACGCAATGCTTGGAGTACGCTTCAAAGGAAAACACAGCAAATTTTCTGTCAACAAAGGAGTCCAGCAAGGTTGCGTCTTATCACCGCTCCTATTTATAGTAGTTTACGACAGCGTTTTAAGACGCACAAATGTACAAATACCGGAGGGCTTACAATGGCGGCTCAATCACATTGGCGGGTGTCACTGAGAAACTTCGCCAACTTGATACGAATGCACGCGCAGTCGGCCACGACATAAACTTTGCAAAAACTAAGGTAATGAGATTACAAACAATACATACCTCTCCTCTCGAACTCGCTACGGATGAAAGCACTATCATCATCGAAGACGTAGACGAATTCTGCTACCTTGGAAGCCAAATCACAAAAGACGGCGGTACTGCGTCAGATGTGGCAAAGCATGCAATGCGTTTCAAAAACTAAATCGCATATGGCATTGCCTAAATTAAAAATTATCAACACCAGCGTAAAACCAGTCCTGCTATATGGATCTGAAACCTGGCTTGTCTCCAACCGTATATCACGGCGTTTGCAAACGTTTGTCAACAAATATTTAAGGATGATCTGCTAAATCTTCTGGCAATCTCAAATGATGACCTACTCTCGCTTACTAACAGCAGCCCAATCAAATTTGAAATCAAGAGAAGCGAATGGAACTGGTCTGGACATACTAAGATGGCCTTTCAATGGAACCCACAGTATACGCGGCACAGAGGACGCCCACGACAAACTTGGATGTGTACAATCTCCTAGGAGAACTCTTCCACCGCCACTTGGATGAAATGAGACACATAGCTGCTGACAGAAATCGCTGGAAGGTCTATGTTTCCGCCCTATGCTCCCCTTAAGAGCGATAATCTTGTACATAGAATACGCGGATAAAATGTACAACTTATCAAGGAACAAATTAATACGAAAGGGGGGCCCTTCCGTTTAGTTTTCGTCCAAGGCTGAAATCGACACCACCTTTTTATTTACTTACTTACTTATCAGGCCAGCGATTCATGGAGGATCTGAGCTTGAGCTATAGCTGCCTTCCATCCTTGACGGTCTCCAAGATGTCTTACATCCGCGATTACTTGGTCTTTATACCGGAGGTTCATTCTTCCTTTTCTTCTCGAACCAGGAGGCTCGGAGGCGAAGACCCTCTTAGCTGGAGCGTTGATGTCCATGCGCTCGATGTGGCCGAGTCAGTGTAGTCGACGGATCCTTGCCTTCCGGACTACATCCACATCTTGGTACAGCTCGTAGAGTTCGCGGTTGTGTCTTCTTCTCCATTCATCTTCCTTACAGACAGGATCAAATATCCGACGCAGAATTTTTCTTTCGAAAGAACCCAAAATCAGCTCCTCTGTCCTGCTTATCGTCCAGCTTTCGGCTCCGTACAGCAAGACTGGCAGAATGAGCGTTTTGTACAGCATGACTTTGGTCTTTCGAGTGAGGAGTTTGGACAAGCCGAAGTAGCAGCGGTTGCCAAGGGCGATTCTATGCCGGATCTCCACTGTGGTTGTAGTGAATTATAGATAAAGTGAGGATAGGGGAGGGAAGTTTAAAACTCGGATAGTTGGGAGAAATGAAAATGCAGCGTTTGGCATGCTAGCGGATAATTTTCTCGGCCTCAGCTCGTCGGAGGGGGGGATCTTGCTGCTGTATCAATTTCACTTACAATAAAACACATGCCATTAGGTAATTAGCAAAAAAAAAGGGGGGGGGGGGAGAGAAGAAAGGGGTGGTCATTCCACACATAAGGCATGGAAGGTTAAAAGGAGGGATTATTAGGGATGTGAGTCACATGAAGTGAGACGGGGTTAAATGTTCGGGTGTTGACGAACATCGAGGCAAACCCTCCCTCATAACTATCTCTCCTCGTATTGACGATGAGATAGCCCCTACCAGGCTACCACACACACAATCTCACACAGGTTTCAACGATAAAAAAAGAACTCTAGAGCTTCATGCTAGAATGCTTTATTCCATATAAAAGTAATACTGTATTAAATTCTACTCATGGATAGATTACGAACGAAAATGATATTTCAAAAAAGCAGAATCATCAAAATAAAATTTTAAATTGGTACTTAAGTAGGTATAGAAATTGAAAGAGCATATATGATTCGTCATGAAATTATCTATATACATACTTATATAAGGATATAAAACGGGTACTCACGGGTTCGCTGGTTCTCCGGCGCTTGTGCACAAACCCCCCTTGATCCCAGGAACTCTTACAATCTGTTGATCTTTTAATTTGTTAAATCGGTAAATCGCTAAAGCTGTTCAATGTACAGTTTTTTTTTTTTTTTTTTTTTTTTTTTTTTTTTTTTTTTTTTTTATTTATTCACTGATATTGCAAACATTTTTTTTTTTTTTTCTATTATATATATATGTATGTACGATGAAACAATTTTTTTTTTTTTTTTTTTTTTTTTTTTTTTTATATCATTTTTTTTTTTAACAAGAAACGCACACCACTGCACTTTCTCATAAAAAAAATATGCCTTCTGTACTTTCAGACCAGTCCTGATTACTTAGGACTCCGCTCCTGCTGCTGGTCACTCCACCAACCGTCCCGTTAACCCCGCCGTTAACCACGCCGTTAACCGCGTTGGTAACCACGTTGTTACCCGCGCCGTTAACCGCGTCGTCAACCACGTTGTTACCCGCTCCGCTATCCCCGTAAGAGTTGCCGTTAAACCCCTGCTCCACTCGTCCCTGCATCTATACGTACACCCCCGTGCATATATGTATGTATATGTGTATACGAGAGAATGCGTATATATATATGTGTATATATAAAAAGTCCTATATATTTCACATTCCCTGGGGGGGGTAGAAGGGACGCTCCACAATTGTTCTGCCTCGGTGACGACACTCGAGGAATGCGGCTTTAGCTGCCGTTTCTGATGAAATAAAAAAAAACAAAAAAAAACAACACTATCCACTGCACTTCACAAAGTAGATCCAGCTACCTACCTTTTTCTAGTTATTACAAATCCCCTTTTTCTTTGATCTAGTTTATTTTAATTGTTTCCTTTTTTTTTTTTTTTTTTTTGTCTTACACCGGACAGAGGTCACCCACTCTTGTCCACAGCCAAACGATAAGTGGTGTCTGATTGTCGAAGAGAATTTCGTCACTCTCCGTGGGGATATTTATAACAAGCGTACCCGTTCGTCAAGATCTCTGCTGGCAAAAAAAAACTGTCGGAAGGGGAGTTTTGTCGATCTACTACCTCTAGGCAGTGTTAGGTGAGGCGTGGGTATTTTTGTGGTTTGTTTTTCTTTTTGCCTGGGTTGAAGCACGCCACATGGGGTCATTTGTGGAAATTACGTTTGCCCCGAGGTAGACAAACTCCTTAACTACTTCGAAATTGTAGCTGTCAATTGTTATGTTTTGTCCCAGGTGGTGAGCGACGGATTGGTTTTTTGTTGACAGCATGTATTTCGTTTTGTCCTCATTGATCTTAAGACCAACTCGTTTCGCCTGTTCTTCAATTGCCGTGAATGCTTCCACAATGCCACGGCGAGAACACGCGATGATGTCGATATCATCCGCGTAGCCTAGCAGCTGGATGGACTTGTAAAAGATAGTGCCTTCGCCGTTGACGCCTGCCCGTCGCACTATCTGCTCCAGCACAACTGGATCAGTTTTACCGGGACCCCGAATTCGGCCATCGCTCTAAACAGTTCTTCACGATGAATGCTGTCGTATGCGGCTTTGAAATCGATGAAAAGATGGTGTGTATCGATTCGAAACTCGTTGGTCTTTTCCAGGATTTGTCGAAGTGTGAAAATTTGGTCCATAGTCGATTTGCGGGGCTGGAAGTTGCACTGGTGGCTGCCGATTAGTGTGGTGCAAAATGGTTTTAGACATTCACACAATACGCTGGATAGGATCTTGTATGCGACATTGAGCAGGGATATACCTCTATAGTTCTTGCAAGAGGTAGGATCGCCTTTTTTGTGGATGGGGCATATATAGCTGGTATTCCAGTCATCGGGCATGCTTTCATCTTCCCAAATTCTGCAGATGATCTGGTGCATGCTCCCTACCAGAACATCGCCGCCAGCCTTGAAGAGCTCTGATGGCAAGCCATCTGAGCCTGCGGCCTTGTTGTTCTTCAGCTTCTGAATAGCTGTGCCGACTTCTTCTATGCTGGGTGGGAGGACTACTTCAGCGGCTGGAGTTGGGATTTCCTCAGTCCCTACCACTCTCTCTTGGTCATGCTCGTTAAGCAGCTGCTGGAAGTGCTGCTTAAATACATCCACTATTCCCTGCGGGTCGGTGACAAGATTACCCTCGCAGTTTCGAAGAGCCAGGGTGCCCTTTTTGAAGCCTCCTACGAGACCTTTGGCTTTCTTGTAAAAGGCTCGTATTTTATGTCCATCCCTAGACTCCTCGATATCCTTGAGCTGGGAGGCTGCGAAGATTCTTTTCTTTTGTCGCAGTAGTTTCTTCTCCTCCCTTCTTCTGGCTCGGTACTCTTCTCGCGCTGCCCTGGTTTTCCTCTGCAGCGCCTTTTGGTACGCCTCGTCGGTTGCTGCCTTTTTCTGCTCACACTCGCCATCATACCACGGGTTTCTTGTCGGGGGTGGTAGGTATCCTAAGGTGGTTTCGGCTACTTCCTGAATGGCTGAGCGGCAATGCAGCCACATATTATTGGCATTTGTGTTCGACGTAGGCATACCGTAGAGTCTTTCGCTCAGCTGCTCCCTGTAGACTCTGGCAACCTCCGGTGTGCTCAGGCGCCCAATGTCGAACCTCCTCCTGATGGGCTGGTGCAGCTTTCTGACCTTGGACAATCAGCTCTGAATCTTGCTGATACGAGGAAGTGGTCAGAGTCGACATTTGCCCCTCTGAATGTTCGCACATCCAGGATGTTTGACGAGTGCCTTGCGTCAATGAGCACATGGTCGATTTGGTTGGCGGTTCGACCATCCGGAGATCGCCAGGTTGCTGTTAGATTTGCTTGCGAGGGAATCTTGTGCTACTTATCACCGCATCACGAGCCGTCGCAAAGTCAGCGAGTCGGAAGCCGTTATCTGTTGTTGTATCGTGGAGGCTGTGCTATCCGATCACTCCGCCAAGGGTGTTTTCCTTTCCGATTTTGGCGTTGAAGTCCCCGAGCACGATTCTTACATCGTACTCCAGACAAGCTCCGTAGGCGTTGTCCAGGAGGTCATAGAAATCCTCCTTGATAGGGTTTTCAGCCTCGTCGGTAGGGGCGTGTGTACATATAAGGCTGATGTTATAAAATCTGCCTCTGATGCGGATCACAGCCAGGCGATCACTTATAGATTTAAAGTCGATGACCTTCGACCTTAACCGCTTTCCCACGACAAATCCGCATCCCAGTAAGTGCAACCTTTTGTGACAACTGTAATGAATGTCGCAATTTTTCTTCCTAATCATACCGTTTCGTATCCAGCGTAAATCCTGGATCGCAGTAATATCCGCCTTGTACTGCGTGAGAATTCCTTCTAGTTTATCAGCAGCTCCGGGAGTGTACAGGGTTCTGACATTCCAGGAGCATACTTGCAAATCGTGTTCCTTTTTCGTGCGTTGTCGTCGTCGAGTATCCGTCCGTGTATCCGAGGCATCTTGCTCATTCATAACGGATTGTTAGTCCGCCGCACAACCGCCATTCTGGTCGGGGTTCTTTTTTTCGCTGCATACGTTTGTTCACCTCCCAACGGTTGTTGAAGAGGCTATCAAGAGGGCGCCGCGAGGAGGCCGTATGTCAACTTGACCTGGGCATTTAAAAAGGGATCGTTGCTGGCGTCTCGCCAGGTTGAGAGGAATCAACAACTTTACCCTGTATGTCCGAGTCCATGCCCCACCTTTTTATTTACGTCGTAAAAATCAGGATTCACATTACAAGCAACATGTTGTGATTCAATTCTCATTGAAATCCGGCAAAAAAGACATTCGGAAATCCTCCAGAAATTGTGGGTAATATATGAAGACAATTGCAAGTCGAAAACACGTGTGTTTGAATGGGCAAAACGACTCAAGAAGAGCCATGAGTCAGTAAAAGACAATCCAATTGAAGGAGCTCCCGTCCCCTCCCGTATCGCGGCATCGTTCGTCGTGAATATGTTACTACTGACCACACAGTGACTGAACAATTCTAAGTTGGCATCCTGTAGAGCCTGCGAGTATGGGTTTTCCGTGTGCGCCACACTGCGTCAACATAACAGTTGACAGTATCATTCTATGAGTAATATCCCGAATCCGTAGCTATCAATGTGTAATGAGACACCATTGTTTCAAGACGAAAGCCAACATCTTAAAATTGTAACAAAACCACACGCAAAAAGGATGGATATGCATTGACATTTCATTTTGTTTTTTCAACTTGTTTTTGACAATGCCATTACGGAAAGCTCAAACAAAAACAGGATGAAGCACTTACCCTCTTGTACGTTCCGTATGAGATACCTCCAGCAAAATAAGTACTTAATTTCGTCGCTATGCTAGAGGCATTTATACATATAACGTAAGAGGATTAGGGTCTGAGGCAGTGTTATGGTTTCGTGCGAAACATAAACACTCTGTTCGGGAATTCATGATATAACAGGGGATAAAGGTAGGATGTCAGGTGAATTCCTTTGGCTGTTGTCATCCGAGTCAATATAAATTGAGATGAAAAAGGTAAGCAGAACGTAGATACTCATAAATTTTGAAAAAAAAATCAAGAACATGGAACATAAAAACATCATAATGTTGACAGGAGAACCAAAGAATGTCGTGATAACTCGTATGATATTCCTACTAGGAATCAGTATGGATAATATTAGACAAGGCTAATCTATGAGAGATAAATTGACCAAACTTACTGATACTTCCTACCATTAGAAAGGAAAATACAATAACAGTCACTAAAGTCTGAATTGGTTGAATATCTATCAACGATGGCATATGAAATACATATTGCTTCATCTCAACAATCACGACAGTAGCAGATCTTAATGACATGCCGTTAATTAAGCTTATCAACCCTCAATTGCCATGAAGCTCCTATTTCCAACTTTAGATAACAGATTTGTAGAGAATTGACCAGAGCCTTGCTTCTCTTAATCAACTACATACATATTGTAGGTGCATGCGGCTTATTGCGCATGCACCTACAATATCTATGTATCTTTACGACGATTACATTATACTTATGTTCCTTGCCAGTATCTGGTGACAAAGTCAAGTGAAATACCCATTCCATGATGATGCTGTTTCGGTGTTACACGAATGTTTCTTTTAGCCTTATTATAAAATGGTAGCTAATCCCAATGGTTATTTAATCTACTTAGAGATGTGGATTCAATTTTTCCTAAAGTAGCACAGAATTACCTTTTTAGATTGTGCTATTCCTAATGCGTCACAATTTCTTAAACAATGGTATAGGCTGGAACCTGTCCTTATTTATTGGACTACGTATAAAAAAATGAATTAAGGCTGGCCGTGGTGCAGTGGTTAGCATCATCGACCGCCGCGCGGAAGGTGTACAGTTCAAATTTGCTTCATAGCCAAGAAAAAGTAATTCCTGTACGGACAAAAAGTATGCAACGCAGTTGTGAATGGAAAATGACCAGACATACTGCTGCAGGCATAATACTCACAGTATATGATCAACTGAAATTCATCCTCTGCGTATTACTACGGACTATAACCAACATGGAATTTGGTCGGCTCTCGTCCTATCTAGGACAACCACCCCTGAGAGTTAACGAACATCAACGACTCAAACCATTGCACTCCGTTCAGGTTGTGTGTGCAACAACACTTCATAAGAGAATATAAACTCTTGAACCTGCGAGTTTCTAAAAAAAAAAATTACTTACTTAGCGGGCGCTACAGTTCGGGGTGAACCTGGGCCTCAACCAACATGCCTCTCCACCTAGCACGATCCTTCGCTAGTCTTTTCCAATGCCGCACGCCCAGTTGGTTGAGGTCCCTTTCCACCTGTGCGCCCCATCTTAAGCGCGGCCGTCCTCTATTTTTTCATCCCTCGGGTTTGGATTCAAAGACTCCACGGGCTGGAGCTGTGGTATCAATTCGCTCTTCATGGCCTAGCCATCTTAGGCGTTGGATCCGTAGACGCCTGAATAGACTCATGTCACTGTACAACCCGTACAGTTCGTGATTGAATCTTTTCCTCCCATCCCCCTCCGTGTTTATAAGATCGAAAATCACGTGCATAATCTTTCTCTCGAAACGAACAAGGATTTCTTCATCCGCTTTAGATAGAGTCGATGTTTCTGCGCCGTACAACAGGACTGGGATAGTTAGGGTCTTATATAAGGTCAACTTGGTCGTACGAGAGAGGGCTCTACTTCTAAATTGCCTCTTGAGCCCGAAGAAGCAGCGATTGGCAAGAGTAATTCTGCGCTTGATTTGGAAACTGATGTCGTTGTTCCAAGTCACTGCGGAGCCTAGGTATATGAAGCCCTTAACTACCAAATTACTGTAGTGTGTATCAGGCAGAAATAGCTGCGATAACGGAGGCCCTGGCATGGCTCAGGATTAATGTAATATCCATAATGGATATTATCATTTGCACGGATATCCAATCGGCTATAAAATCCCTGGCAGCTGTAACCCACAAATCAATAATATCCCTTAACTGTCCCCTTTCTCTAGATGAGACGGCTGAACAGTTCAACATTAAAATACTGTGGGTTCCCGGGCATAGGGATATTCCAGGAAACTGTGCGGCCGACGAACTCGCCAGGTTAGGGCCAAGCACACTCAGCCTACCTACCCTCGGGTACCTAGAACACCAATAAGTAGGATAAAGCACATGATAAAGCTTCAAACCATAGAGGAGACTAATCTCCAATGGAGTGAGAGCAATATCGGCTTTATCACCAAACAATTGTGGCCTAAGTTAAACCTGGTGTCAACCAAAAGGGCAACCTTAAGCACTCTAGTGGGTGTCATTACAGGTCACTGCACCATTGGAAAACACGCCGCCAGACTGGGGCTACCCTACAATGACTTCTGTCGCGGCTGCATGGACGAGGAGGAGGAGAAATCAATAAACCGCCTCCTCTGCTCATGTCCTTCTTTTGCGAATCGCAGGAGGATTTACCTCGGCGCGCCCTTCTTCGACAATCTGAGTGAGCTAGCAAACCAACAAATAGCTCAGCTCCACCGCTTCATTAGAAGCACCGGTTGGTTCCCAGGTAGCGGATCAGGGTAACCTGATCCAGGTGGTATCACAATGGGCCGGCTTCGGCCTAATCATTTCCAATATGATGTTGAAGAAATCACACGACAGCGCATGGCCCTGCCTAAATCCCTTTTTGACTTTGAAACTATCGGTCAGTTCTTCATCGATTCGGATGGACCAGCGAGCGTTCTCCAGAGTCATCCAAAGCCTGATGAGCTTAGCAGGAATGTCAAAAGTAAACATGGCGTTATATAGCTTGTCTCTAATTACGCTGTCGTATGCGGCCTTGAGAGCACCGTGGCGCAGTGGGTAATGTGTGGGCTCTGACGCCGATGACAGAGGATCGAATCCCGACACAGACATGTAAATGCCAATAAAGTCGTCACCATGTGACATGATGAACAGATTCTCATATTCCTGTTAGCAAAATTGAATTGTATCAATTGTATCCATATGAAAAGCTTCTAGTTAAATATTCGTTTAGGTGGCGCTACTGTCCGATGTGAACTTGGGCCTCAGCCAATAAACTTCTCCAGCTGGCACGGTCTTTCCAGCGACGCACTCCCAGTTGGTTAAGGCCACCTTTATATTCAGCCGACCTCTGCTCCATCGTCCCTCGGGGTTGGACTCTAAGACTCTCCGGGCTGGAGCTATTCGCTCTACATGGCCCAGCCATCATAGGCGTTGAATCCGTAGTACAGCCCGTAAAGTTCGTGGTTGAATCTTCTCTTCCATCCCTCGTCTGCGTTTATAGGCCCAACAATCCCGCGCAAAATCATTCTCTCGAACCGATCAAGGGCCTCCTCATCCGCTTTTGATAGTGTCCATGCTTCTGCGCCGTACAACAGGACCGGGATGATAAGGGTCTTATATAGAGTCAACTTTGTCGTTCGGGAGAGGGCTCTATAGCTCACTTGCCTCCTGAGCCCAAAGAATCAGCGATTGGCAAGAGTGATTCTGCGTTTGATTTCAGAACTGATGTCGTTGTTCCAGTTGACTACGGAGCCAAGGTAGACGAAGTCCTTAACTACCTCGAACTTATATCTGCCTATACAAACGTTCTGGCCGAGACGTCGGTGTTGAGCGTCCTTTTTTGATGACAGCATATATTTAGTTTTTCCCTCGTTTACCGCCAAACCAATTTTCGCCGCCTCCATCTCAATACTCGCAAATGCCTCACTGACATCTCGCTGTGATCTACCTATTATGTCAATATCGTCGGCGTATGCAAGGGGTTGCCAGGATTTGAAATAAATTATGCCTCTTGTATTGGCCAGTGATTTTCGCACAATCATTTCCAATATGATGTTGAAGAAATCACACGACAGCGCATCGCCCTGCCTAAATCCGTTTTTGACGTCAAAACTATCGATAAGGTGTTCACCGATTCGGATAGAGCAGCGAGCGTTCTCCAAAGTCATCCAGCATAGTCTGACGAGTTTAGCAGGCATGTCAAAGGTAGACATAGCGTTGTATAGCTCGTCTCTAATAACGCTTTCGAATGCGGCTTTGAAGTCGACAAATAGGTGGTGAGTGTCGACTTGAAATTCATTGGTTTTTTCCAGTATCTGCCGTAGTGTGAAGATTTGGTCGATGGTGGACTTCCCTGGCCTGAATCCGCACTGATAAGGACCTATCAGCTTATTTACAAAAGGCTTCAGGCGTTCACACAAAACGGCAGAGAAGATTTTGTAGGCGATGTTAAGGAGATTTATTCCTCTATAGTTGGCGCAATCAGAGGGGTCTCCTTTCTTGTGGATCGGGCATACGATGCTGAGACTCCATTGCTCGGGCATGCTTTCCTTTAACCATATCTTACGGATGAGCTGGTGCATGCTCCCAACAAGGTCATCCCCAGCTGCCTTGAAGAGCTCAGCAGACATTCCGTCTGCGCCAGCAGCTTTATTCGACTTGAGCATCGATATGGCAATATTAACTTTTTGGAGGTCAGGGGGACAGAGCTCTCTGCGCTCTCCGTCGATTAGAAATGGATCATTCTGCCTGACAGCGGTATATTGATTAACATCGCCGTAATACAGTCTGCAGAAGTGGTTTTTCCATATTCTCAGCATCGACTGCAGTTCTACTACTAGGTGTCCGTTCTCATCCCTGCAGGCTTCTGTTCTGGCTTTATAACCTTGGCATGTTCACTTTATCTGTTGATAAAACTTTCGAAAGTCACGCCTGCAGTAACACCTCTCCAAATCCTCAATCGCGCGCTTCTCGTGCTCTTTCTTCTTTCTTCTAAGAAGCTTATGCTCCTCCCTTCTTTTTAACTCGTAGAGCTCACGAGCTGCTCTTGTTCTTTTATGCAGCGAGGCCTTATATGCATCCTGCTTCGCTGTATGAATCCTCCTGCACTCGTCATCGAACCAGGTGTTCCTTCGTGGTGGAGCCTTGAAACCCAAAACTTCGGATGCAGAGCTTTTCAGGGCTTGTTTGCAAAGGCTCCACTGCTGTTATATTGATAGTTGGGAGGATTCAGGTGTATTGGAGAGCTTAAGGGAGACGCGATCGGTAAAAGCACGAGCGGTTTCTGGCGATAGTAGCTTTCCGACGTCATAGCTTTGTATTCTTACTCTACTCCGTTGCGTTCGTGATATCCGTAATCGCATCTTGGCTACTACAAGATAGTGGTCCGAGTCGATGTTAGCCCCTCGGAAAGTTCGAACATCAAGAATAGTGGAGGAGTGTCTGACGTCGATCGCGATGTGATCAATCTGGTTGGTAGTTGATTGATCAAAAGACCGTCAGGTGCCTTTGTGTATATCGAGGTGCGGGAAGCTCGTACTGGCTAGAAGGAGATTTCGCCCTGTAGCAAGATCAATCAGCCTGTGTCCGTTATCGGAGGTGGTGTCGTGTAGGCTATGTTTGCCGATGACTTGTTCAAAGATGCTTTCCTTACCCAGCTTAGCATTGAAGTCTCCTAGTACAATTTTGATGTCATAGCTGGGACATTGGGCATACGTTCTGTCTAGGAGATCGTAGAACTCATCTTTGGCTGAGTGATCCTTGTCTTCCGTGGGGGCGTGAACGCAGATCAGGCTGATGTTAAAAAATGTTGCCTTGGTACGGATTGTTATGAGGCGCTCGCTCACATGCCGAAAGCTTAGGACTTTTTGCCTTAGTCCACCTCGAACAACAAATCCGCATCCAAACAATCGTTGCCCTCTCACCCTATATCAGTCGCCGTAGTAAATATCGCAGTTTTTCATCCGCTTTATGCCGGGTCCATTCCATTGCATTTCATATATCCACTACGTCGGTAGAATAATTTTAGAACCTTATATATGTACAGATGGCGAAGAGGCAATATATTTGTGGAGACAAATATAGCGTGCGAAGGCTCCCATCCAGATTTGAATCTCATGATCCTGATAATCTTTTTTTGCCCTATGAAATGGGGCTTTAAATTACTTATGTAAGCACTACCCCAACATGTTATTGCATATTCAAGGCGGGAGTTTACGAGCGCATAGTAAATGGTCTTAAGCACAGCTGAAGGTACTAGTTTTCGTAAAAGATATATCCTGTTTATAGCCATGTATACATATCTTTTTAGGTCAGTTATATGTAGCTTCCAATTGAGTTTGCAATCTAAAGTAACTCCAAGGTTTTTAAAATTAGACGCTGATTCTATGTTTATGCAGCCGTCAGTACAATTTTTATCGCAGCCGTACACGTAGTAGCTGATGCCGTTTAGGCTAAATGGGTTGGAAAGAGAAAAGGACATGACCTTTGACTTAGTGCTAAGCACCATCTTGTGATAAAAGAACCATTCACTTAGTAGTGATAGATCGAGTATTATTTGGTTTCTTATATTTTCCACACATACACCAATATATGATAGGGCCAGGTCATCAGCATAAGCAACGACATTGCCATTGAGAGGTAGACGAAAGATGGAATTTATATAGATGATGAACAGTAACGGGCCCAGAATCGAGCCTTGAGGGACGCCAACACCAGTTCCAGGCAGAGATTCACTAAGGAAATCATTTATTGGAATATGTTGCTTTCTACCCTGGACGAAAGATCTAAGCAATTCGAGTATATTGCCCCTAAAGCCCAGCCGATATAGCTTTTCCAGAAGTAGTTCATGGTCTACTAAATCAAACACTTTGGTCAAATCCAGGAACAGAACAGCAGTTTTTTTGTTATTGTCCAAACCATTATGAATTTCTTCTAGAAATGCCACTAACGCATCTTCAGTAGACCTCCCTTTTCTAAACCCGAATTGGCATAAATTTAGAGGCTTGCACTTTTCTAAGAACTTAACCATTTTTTCAGCTATCAGTTTTTCGAAAATTTTGGAGAATGAAGACAAAAGCGAGATTGACCCATAATTTGCAGGATCACAGGGATCACCCTATCGCTGTTTTCAAGCCTGCAGGAAATACACCTGTTCGAAAACTCAGATTGATGACATAAGTTAGTGGGCTGAGAACTAGGTGACTTATTTTTTAATTGTGAAGCTACTTATCTCATTGGTTCCACAGGAAGATTTAGGTTTCAGGGAAGAAATTGCTCTAGCAACTTCACCCTCAGTCACATTTTCTAGGACAAATGAAGAGGGCGTTTGATGTTCCTGAAATGAAATTGAAGAGGAGGTACCTGCACTCGAAATAGGTCTAAATGTTGTTACGGCGTTATTGAAAAACAAGTTAAATGCATCTGCCATCTTTTTTGGACTTAACGTACAAGAATCGTCTGAAAATCTAAGTTTAGTACAGCTTACCAGGCCACCATAGGTGGCAGGCAGCTCTACAAGTTACCAGGCCACCATAGGTGGCTGGAAGCTCGGCAGATTACCAGGCCGCCTTAGATGGCAGGCAGCTCTACAGCTTATCAGGTCACATAGGTGGCCGGCAGCTCTACAGGTTACCAGGCCACCATAGGTGGATGGCAGCTCGGCAGCTTACCAGGCCACCTTAGATGGCAGGCAGCTCTACAGCTTATCAGGCCACATAGGTGGCCGGCAGCTCTACAGGTTACCAGGCCACCATAGGTGGATGGCAGCTCGGCAGCTTACCAGGCCACCTTAGATGGCAGGCAGCTCTACAGCTTATCAGGTCACATAGGTGGCCGGCAGCTCTACAGGTTACCAGGCCACCATAGATGGATGGCAGCTCGGCAGCTTACCAGGCCACCTTAGATGGCAGGCAGCTCTACAGCTTATCAGGCCACCATAGGTGGCAGGCAGCTCTACAAGTTACCAGGCCACCATAGATGGCTGGCAGCTCGGCAGATTACCAGGCCGCCTTAGATGGCAGGCAGCTCTACAGCTTATCAGGCCACATAGGTGGCCGGCAGCTCTACAGGTTACCAGGCCACCATAGGTGGATGGCAGCTCGGCAGCTTACCAGGCCACCTTAGATGGCAGGCAGTTCTACAGCTTATCAGGCCACATAGGTGGCCGGCAGCTCTACAGGTTACCAGGCCACCATAGGTGGATGGCAGCTCGGCAGCTTACCAGGCCACCTTAGATGGCAGGCAGCTCTACAGCTTATCAGGCCACATAGGTGGCCGGCAGCTCTACAGCCTAGCAGGCCGCAAAGGTGGCCGGCAGCTCGGCACCTTACCAGGCCACCATAGGTGGCAGGCAGCTCCACAGGTTACCAGGCCACCATAGGTGGATGGCAGCTCGGCAGCTTACCAGGCCACCTTAGATGGCAGGCAGCTCTACAGCTTATCAGGCCTTGCCAGTACCTTGTTTGCTACATTTTTTTTCCTAACAGATCGTTTACTATTCTCCATTATTGCATTATTGCAATCCAGTGGACACACCCTATTGAAGACTACTAAGTTTCGTAACAATAGGTTACCCTTATTTTCAAGCAAGAGATTGCCAAATACATCTGGAATGGTAATTATATATCAATAGTGAAGTGCATGTATTTCAGGTTCCCTCCAGCGTTAAGTAACGTATCTTATATTGTATCTATTCATGTTTTGTATACCATCGTGGATCTAATGTACTAGATTAAGTTCATTGAATGGATGAGCGTGTGACACGGCAGTCTTAAGCAGGTTTTTATTATAATTTGCATCTGCTCGTCTCATTAGCATAAAATCGATAACTTAATGGTGACAGTTCGTCCTGGGTCTACACAATATTTTTCGTTATTAGTGTCATTAACCTTTCTGACGAATGATATAGTATGATTAGTGTACTTACTGTTGGAACTGTGTCAACTGTGAATGTAGTACTTCAGTGGAGCGGGTGTACGTATCCTTTTTATCTCGGTTCGTTTCACCGAATAATTGGTAATGCTTTATACAGTGTCCTGTTATATGTTGTGGTTGTATAAATGTGACGATACGATTCGGTCATCTACTGTTTTTTATTTCTATTTGGCTAGTATAAAACAAAGGGGAGAAGGGAGCGAACAAACAGAGCAAAGAAGTTGATCGCGTTTAACTTGGCAAACGCCAGCTTCGATCTCTGTCCCTGCTCAATCCAAGTTGACACACAGCCTCCGCGTGGCCTCCCCTGGATAGCTATACTGGCACTCGCCAGGTAGTGAACCAATGTGTGCAGCGACCCGACCCCTTGTTCCTGGGTAAAGAGGAACCTGGCCCTCTAGGTTGGGGGTTGCGCTTAGGGCTAACATCCCTATCGCTTAAAACAAAAATTTTGTTCAGAGACAACCAATAGCCTCGGATACGGACGGATTACATGTTGACGACCCCGGCAAATGTCAAAAAGGAAACGAAATTTCGGTTCTGCACCTGGAACGTTAGGTCCCTCAACAGACCAGGTGCTGCCGAACAACTGGTCAACTCTTTGGACTGCTATAAGGCAGACATTACCGCGCTCCAAGAAGTGCGATGGGATGGGCCAGGCAAAAAGCGGATGAAAAACTGTGTTATATACTACGGAAACTGCTAATGAGGAAATGAACAAGGCTCATTAGGACGCGGATTTGTTGTTCGAGGCAGACTCAGGAAAAAAGTCTTTAGCTTCCAGTATGTAAGCGAACGCCTCATAACTATCCGCATCAAGGCCAATCTCGGCAATATAAGCTTACTATGTGTCCACGCCCCCACAGAGGAGAAAGATGACCGACATAAAGACGACTTCTATTATCTCCTAGGCAGAACGTATGCGCAATGTCCCAGCTATGACACCAAAATCGTTTTAGGAGATTTCAATGCGAAGCTGGGTAAGGAAGCTATCTTTGAACGGGTCATTGAAAAACACAGCCTACACAACACCACGTCAGAAAACGGACTAAGGCTAGTGGACTTTATGGCGGGACATAACTTGGTAGTAGCAAGTACACGATTCCCACACCTCAACATCCATAAGGGGACCTGGCGGTCTTTCGATCAATCGACAACCAACCAAATTGATCATATTGCGATCGACGGCAGACACTCCTCCAGCATCCTAGATGTCCGAACCTTTCGAGGAGCCAACATCGACTCGGATCATTACCTTGTTGCAGCCAAGGTACGGATGCGAATTTCTCGGAACCAACGGAGTCGAGTAAGAACACCAAAATTTAGCGTCGGAAAGCTGCAATCGCAGGAGACCGCTAGAACCTTCGCCGATCAAGTCTCCCTCAAGCTCTCTCAGGTCCCGATGCAATCTGCAGAAACCATAGAACAGCAATGGAGTCGTTGTCAGAAAGCCAGTAGAGAGGCCGCCTCAGATATACTCGGTTTCGAGCTACCACCGTCGAGAAACCCCTGGTTTGATGATGAGTGAAGACAGGCCCATGTAGAGAAACAGAATGCATACATGGCCACATTGCATCGACGGACGAGAGCTGCCCGCGAGCTCTATGAACAGAAAAGGAGGGAGGAGCATGCGCTTCTGAGAAGGAAAAAGAAGGAGCACGAGAAGCGCGAGATCGAGGAGATGGAGAGATGTTACGGCAGGAACGACGTTCGAAAATGTTACCAGAAAGTAAAACGAACATGCCAAGGCTATAAAGCCAGAGCAGAAGCCTGCAGGGATGAGCACGGACACCTAATAGTGGAGTCACAGTCGATGCTGAGATTGTGGAAGGACCACTTCTGCAGACTGTATAACGGCGATGATAGTCAAAATGCCGCCGTCAGGCAGAGCGAACCATTCACAATGGACGAAGACGAAGGAGAATCCCGTCCACCCGACCTAGACGATGTTAAGATAGCGAAATCGAAACTTAAAGCTGCTGGGGCATACGGAGTCCCCGCGGAACTGTTTAAAGCAGCTGGCGATGGGCTGGTTAGGAACATGCACCAACTCATCTGCAAGATATGGTCGGAAGAACGCATGCCCGATGAATGGAATCTCAGTATCGTTTGGCCGGTCCATAGGAAAGGAGACCCCTTTGACTGCGCCAATTACAGAGGGATAAACCTCCTGAACATCGCGTACAAGATCCTCTCTGCCGTACTGTGTAAGTACCTGAAACCGTTCGTGGACAATCTGATAGGTTCCTACCAGTGTGGTTTCAGGCCAGGAAAATCCACGATAGAACAAATATTTACACTACGGTAGATCTTGGAGAAGACCCATGAATTCCAGGTCGACACGCACCATCTTTTCGTCGACTTTAAAGCCGCGTATGACAGTGTTTATATAGACGAGCTGTACAAAGCCATGTCATGTTTAAACATTCCTGCAAAACTAGTCAGACTATGCAGGATGACTATGGAGAACTCTCGCTGCTCCATTAAGGTCGGAGGTGAACTAACCGACCCCTTTGATGTTAAAAAAGGTTTTAGACAGGGTGGCGCACTGTTTCTTCAACATTATTCTTGAAAAGATCGTGCGGGACTCTGCGGCCAATACAAGAGGTACGATCTACTTCAAGTCAACACAATTGCTTCCCTACGCAGATGACATTGACGTTATTGGACGAACAAAGCGAGACGTCAATGAGGCGTTCACAAGCATTGAAGCAGAAGCGGCGAAAGTGGGTCTAAGGGTAAATGGGGACAAGAGCAAATATATGCTGTCATCCAAGAAAGACGCACAACACCGACGTCTTGGTCAGAACGTCACCTTCGGCAGCTATATTTTTGAAGTAGTCAAGGACTTCGTCTACCTTGGCTCGATAGTGACAAGCAGCAACGACACCAGCGCTGAGATAAAACGCAGAATAACTCTTGCCAATCACTGCTTCTTCGGGCTCAAGAGGCAATTGAGTAGTAGAGCCCTCTCTCGAAAAACTAAGGTTTCCCTCTACAAAACCTTAATCATCCCGGTCCTCCTCTACGGCGCTGAGGCTTGGACGTTATCAAAAGCGGATGAAGAGGCTCTTGGACGTTTCGAGAGGAAAATTCTTCGTGCAATCTTTGGTCCCGTTTGTGTAAACGGAGAATGGAGGAGGAGATTCAACCATGTGAAAAATAAATCACACACAACATGGGTGATTGAGAGCAGCTTGGCTCTGGTCCTTCATGGGCTGGAACGCCACCAATGAAGAAGAAGGTGATGCGGCTTCGAAGTCGATAAATAGCTGATGTGACTTGAAATTCATTGGTTTTTTCCAGGATCTGTCGTAGTGTGAAAATTTGGTCGATGTTGGACTTCCTTGGCTTGAAGTCACACTGATGAGGACTTATCAGCTTATTTACAAAAGGCGTCAGGCGTTCACACAAAATGGCAGAGAAGGTTTTGTAGGCGATGTTAAGGAGACTTATTCCACTCTAGTTTGTGAAGACAGAGGGGTTTCCTTTCTTTTGGACCAGACAAATGATGCTGAGACTCCATGCTCCTAACCAGGTCATCTCCAGCTGTCTTAAAGAGCTCGGTAAGTAGTCCGTCCGCTTCAGCAGCTTTGTTGGACTTAAGCTTAGAAAAACATTCCTAATCTCGTCCAGGTCAGGGAGACGGAATTTTCTGCTATCATGGGTCATTATGCCTGACAGCGGGATCTGTTTCGTCATGCACTATTCTCTGCGTTTCGGTGACAAGGTTACACTCCGAATTTCGTAAAGCAAACTTCCCGCAGGGCTTTTTGCTTTCTTAAAAAAGGCCCGTATCTTATGCTTGTCCCTAGACTCCTCGACATCCTTGAACTGGGAGGCCGCAAAGATTGTTTTCGGTAGTCGCAGCAGTTTTTTCTCATCCCTTTTTCTGGCTTGGTACTCCTCTCGCGCCGCCCTGCTTTTTCGCTGCAACGGCTTTTGGTACGCCTTGTCGGTTACTGCCTTTTTCTGTTTACACTCGCCATCATACCACGTGCTCCTTGTTATGGACGGTAGGTAGCTTAAAATGGTCTCGGCTACTTCCTGAATGGCTGAGTGGCAATCAGCCACATATAGTTGACATTTGTGCTCGACGTAAGCATATTGAAGAGCCTTTCGCTCAGTTGCTCCATGTAGACTCTGGTAACCTCCGGTAAGCTTAGGTGTACATTGTCAAACCTCCTCGTGGTGGGCTAGTGCTGCTTTCTGGCATTGGACAGTCGAGCTCTGAATCTTGCTGCTACGAGAAAATGGTCAAAGTCGACGTTTGTCCCCCTTCAATATGCTTTGAGTGCCCAGGATATTTGACGAGTGTCTTGTGTCAATGAGCACATGGTCGATTTGGTTGCCGGTTCGACCGTCGAGAGATCGCCTGGTTGCTGTGCGTATTCGCTTGCGGGAACATCTTGTGCTATTTATCACCGCATTACAAGCCGGAGCAAGTCCATGATTCGGAAACTGCTATCTGTTGTTGTGGCGTGGAAGCTGTGCTTTCCGACCACTCCGCCAAAGGTGTTCTCCTTAGGGATTTTGGCATTGAAGTCCCCGAGTACGATTTTCACATCGTACTCCGGACAAGCTCCGTAGGCGTTGTCCAAGAGATCATAGAAGTCCTCTTTCATGAGGTCTTCAGCCTCTTCCGTAGGGGCGTGTGCACATACAAGGCTGATGATGCGAAATCTGCCTTTGATGCGGATCACAGCCAAGTGATGACCTTCGACCTTAACCGCTTTCCCACGGCAAATCCGCACCCCAACATGTGCAATCTTTTGTGACAGCTGTAATAGATGTCGCAGTCATTTTTCCGCATCATGCCTTTTTCTATCCAGTGTATTTCCGGGATCGCAGTAATATCCACCTTGTACTGCGTTAGGGTTCTTTCCAGTTTATGAGCAGCTCCAGGAGTGTACAGAGTTCTAACATTCCAGGAGCATACTCGCAAATCGTGTTCCGTTTCCGGGCTATGTCGTCTTCGAGTACCCATCCGTGTATCCGAGGCATTTAGCTCTTTCATAACTTTTTTTTTACATGGGCAGGTTGTTGGCCCGCCGCACAACCGCCAACCAGGATGGGGTGTTTTAGCGCCCTATTTCTTAGGTCGACAGCTTCGTACACATGTACACCTCTCAACGGTTGTTGTAGAGGCTATCCAAAGGGCGCCGAGGAGGCTGTATGTCAACTTGACCCGGGCATTGAAACAGGGATCGTTACTGGCTCTCGCTAGGTTGAGAGCAATCAGCAACTTTACCTTGTATGTCCGAGCCCATGCCCTTCAATTTTACAATGAGAATTTCATTCTCCAATGACAGAGCTTTTATTCCTATTTGTTCTGTTAAAATCCGCCAAGGAGTATTAGAGTTGCACCCAAAAGTTATTTTTCAAAATGCGTTCGAAAAATGTAATCTTTTTCGACTTTCCTTTCGATTTACATATATCCCAGTATCTCAATGGAATGGAAATTGTAATTAGATACTGCATAGGCATCTTCGTGTAAAGTAGAATAAACATATCACAGTGTGATATATGGCCATGGTTTAATCTGGGAAGGAGTTGGTTGATTAATTGCACACTATGGGCAATGGACAAAAATTACTGACGACTCTAGTAAGGGGCCAGTGCAACTTCATCGGTGAAACAAAGACGCACTTGTGTTCGAAATAATAAGAGCGTTCGTGAAGGCAATTAACAACTTTTGAAATGTTAGCGAGGGAAGAATTTGTTGCTGGGCTTTACAAACAATTTCCACAGAAAGTTTTCATGCCAACATAAAGGAGCGAGCATCGAGTGGGGTAGTGCGTTTAGGGCATGTGTGCATATGCGAAGTTTCACTTACTCAAAATACGAAATCCTCGAAATGTGAAAGTAGGTCAGCAATACGGGTGTGCTAATTAATGGCTCTCTATTCTGAATTGAGTATTATGTTTTTGATTTTTTAAGAAAAAAATTCATATTTTTCATAGTCGGAGACTTCTAATATTTGATTGTGCCATAGTCGTGGGTTAAGAAGCAATTTCTTTGCCATGTATGCCCTTTGTCCCTTTCCACAAACCGGCTGTTTTGGCACTTTGTGAAACATAGGTTGATGAAAAGCCTGATCCTTCGGATTTTAGTCTTCCTGGATATAGCTTAGTGCCATTATTCGTTTCTCACCGCGGTTTCGCCATCTATGTTTTTAGTGATATCGCTTACCAGCTGCTTCCGCAGTATGGCCAAACATCCACCTCGGAACTTAGTTTCTTATGGCTTAAGTTCACCCTCAGAACACAATTCACTACCGTTTCCGACTCCATCCAAAGAATTGTTTCCCTGTTTCCTCGCACTGAAATTGTTATAGCAGGTGATTTTGGCGTTCATAATTCTCAGTTGCTGCGACACTCTGGACAGACAACACCCGAGGGAAGGTACATATGTCGAAATGTTCGTTGAGTTGAACTAATTAATTCAGCTTGTGAATGAGCCATCCCGTATCCCAGATGTTGCCAGTCATGTCGCCAACACCCTGGAGATGTTTCTTACTTCTCAACCTGATAAATACACTTTGGATGTATTATCTCCTCTAGGCTCGTCTGATCACTGTGTCATATCAGGTGAAATCCCATATTCAATTCAATTCACCAGTTAAAGAACAATATGGGTACATAAGGAAGCTAACGAATTCTTTCGAAGCTTTAACTGGTCGTTGTGCTACCTCGACAACGACGTGAACGCCACAGCTGATATGATCACATAACCTTTTTATCTCCAACAAGATAAAGAGTACTAAAGCGGAGAATAACGCGTGGTTTGAGTCGGTTGCAAAGAGGTTAGGTAGAGAGATAAGCTTTCGGAATTATAAGGCAAACACTACTGAGAAAAACCGAAAAACACATATACAAGCCAGAAAAGACTGCAGCTCGCAAGTTCGACTAGCAAAATGTTTACACTACCAAAAACTGAAGTGTAAAATTCTACAATGTCCCAAAGGTTGCAGAAGTTTGTGGTATTTTGTCAAAAACATCAAGAATTCCATCTCGTCGTTTATACCCACGTTTATTCACAATGACATTACAACTGTCAAGCTCTCAGACAAAGCCAATTTGCTTGCTACCCACTCCGCCGTTAGCTCGCAGCTTCCAACATCATCTTTGTCACCGCCTATTCTGAAGTATGTTAATTCCACCATGCGACAAATTTAATTGCGTACTCGTACAGTTGCAAGGGTCCTTAAAGAACTTGACATACACAAGTCCACTGGTCCATATGGTATTTGCCCAATAATTCTGAAGGGGTGTTCTTCTACGCTGGCAAAACCACAGCGTAAGCTTTTTCACCTGTCCTCCTTTTCATGGATCTATCCGAGTAGGTGGAAAACAGCATTTGTTCAGCCAATTCCAAAAAAAAAAATGCGAATCTCTCTCTCTCCAATTACTGATCCATTGCACTAACGTCCTTTCTTTCCAAAGATCATGGGAATGCTGACAAATCGTCAGCTAATGATATATCTCGAGTCCCAGAAACTCTTCAATGACCGGCAGTGTGGTTTCCGCAGCAACAGATTCACTGGTGATTTGATGGCATATCTCACCGAGAAGTGGAAGTGGTGAGGGCAAAATAGTTGCATTTGATATTTCGAAAGCACTTGACAGAGTTTGGCATGAAGCTCTTTTGTCGAAAATGGGTGCACTCGGGATCGACGACTCCCTTCTTCTATGGATTATAAGGTACCTTTCGAATAGTTCAATTAAAGTTGTGCTGGACGGACTCAAGTCTGATACTCACTTTGTAAATGCTGGTGTTCCCCAAGGCTCCGCTTTGTCTCCATCACTTTATCACATTTTTATAAATGATCTCTTGTCTGTTATTTCTAATCCAATTACTCCTTCGCTGACGACAGCACCCTCAGCTTCTCAACTTCTCTCCCTGCACTTCGGCTGTAGATAGTGAGCGGCGGCGTATGTTAAGCGCATTAAAGTCCAGAGGTTGCCAGAGTCTACAGGGAGCAGCTGAGCGAAAGACTCTACGGTATGCCTACGTCGAACACAAACGCCAAAATTATGTGGCTGCATTGCCGCTTAGCCATTCAGGAAGTAGCCGAAACCACCTTAGAGTACCTACCACCCCCGACAAGAAACCCGTGGTATGATGGCGAGTGTGAGCAGAAAAAGGCAGCAACCGACGAGGCGTACCAAAAGGCGCTGCAGAGGAGAGTACGGAGCCAGAAGAAGGGAGGAGAAAAAACTACTGCGACAAAAGAAAAGAATCCTCGCAGCCTCCCAGCTCAAGGATATCGAGGAGTCTAGGGATAAACATAAAACACGAGCCTTTTACAAGAAAGCCAAAGGCCTTGCAGGAGGCTTCAAAAAGGGCACCCAGGCTCTTCGAAACTGCGAGGGTATTCTTGTCACCGACCCGCAGGGAATAGTGGATGTATTTAAGCAGCATTTCCAGCAACTGCTTAACGAGCATGATCAAGAGAGAGTGGTGGGGACCGAAGAAATCCTAACTCCAGCCGCTGAAGTGGTCCTCCCATCCAGCATCGATCAAGTCGGCCCAGCTATTCAAAAGCTGAAGAACACCAAGGCCACAGGTTCAGATGGCTTGCCATCAGAGCTCTTCAAAGCTGGCGGCGATGTTCTGGTAGGGAGCATGCACCAGATCATCTGCAGAATTTGGGAAGATGAATGCATGCCCGACGACTGGAATACCAGCTCTATATGCACCATCCACAAAAAAGGCGATCCTACCTCTTGCAAGAACTATAGAGTATATCCCTGCTCAATGTCGCATACAAGATCCTGTCCAGCGTATTGTGTGAACGTCTAAAACCATTTTGCACCGCACTAATCGGCAGCTACCAGTGCGGCTTCCGGCCCGGCAAATCAACTATAGACCAAATTTTCACACTTCGACAAATCCTGGAAAAGACCAACGAGTTTCGAATCGATACACACCATCTTTTCATCGATTTCAAAGCCGCATACGACAGCATTCATCGTGAAGAACTGTTTGATGCGATGGCCGAATTCGGGATCCCGTTAAAACTGATCCAGTTGTGTCGCGCCACGCTAAAAAACACGCGATGCACCGTGCAATTCGGTTCTAGGACCTCGGAACCATTCGAAAAATGCACCGGATTTCGGCAAGGAGATGCGCTGTCGTGTGACTTCTTCAACCTGGTGCTGGAGCAGATAGTGCGACGGGCAGGTGTCAACAGGGAAGGCATTATCTTTTACAAGTCCATCGAGCTTCTAGGATACGCAGATGATATCGCCATCATTGCGTGTTCTCGCCGTGGCATTGTGGAAGCATTCACGGAAGAACAGGCGAAACGAGTTGGTCTTAAGATCAATTAGGACAAAACGAAATACGTGCTGTCAAGCAAAAACCAATCCGTCGCTCACCATCTGGGACAAAATATAACAATTGACAGCTGCAATTTGGAGGTAGTTAAGGAGTTTGTCTACCTTGGGGCAAACGTAAATTCCACAAATGACACCACAGTGGAGATCCGGCATAGAATCGCCCTTGGCAACCGCTGCTACTTCGGCATGTCCAAACAACTGGGGTCAAAACTCCTCACTCGAAAGACCAAAGTCATGCTTTACAAAACGCTCATTCTGCCAGTCTTGCGTACGGAGCCGAAAGCTGGACGATAAGCAGGACAGCGGAGCTGATTTTGGGTTCTTTCGAAAGAAAAATTCTGCGCCGGATATTTGGTCCTGTCTGTGAGGAAGGTGAATGGAGAAGAAGACACAACCGCGAACTCTACGAGCTGTACCAAGATGTGGATGTAGTCCGGAAGGCAAGGATCCGTCGACTACACTGGCTCGGCCACATCGAGCGCATGGACATCAACGCTCCAGCTAAGAGGGTCTTCGACTCCGAGCCTCCTGGTTCGAGAAGAAGAGGAAGACCGAACCTTCGGTATAAAGACCAAGTAATCGCGTATGTAAGACATCTTGGTCTTGACAACTGGAAGCAGCGTGCCCGGGACCGTCAAGGATGGAAGGCAGCTATAGCTCAGGCTCAGATCCTCCATGGATCGCAGGCCTGATAAGTAAGTAAGTAAGTAATAGCGGATGTAAGACATCTTGGACCGTCAAGGATGGATCACGTATTTAATGTAGTCAAGAGTGCCGCGAAATGCCTAGGTTTCCTTCCGATCTGACTACAATTTATAAGGCGTTCATTCGTCCTAAGTTGGAGTTCAACGCTCATGTCTGGTTTGGCGTATCTAAGAGCTCACTGCACTTACTGGACCGAATACAAAATCGCGCGATAAGACTCGTAGGACATTCCAGCATCACACATTCATTACACTCGCTGGATCATCACAGGAATGTCTCCTGCCTTTCATTGTTTTATCGCTACTTTCATCATAAATGCTCTGATGAAACAGACAGTTGCATTCCGTCCCTTCAAAACTTCTTCCGCGATACAAACATATGTATCTCTCCCGGAATGCCCATGAATTCACTTTGAAGCCCGTTTCCGGTCGTCAAATATAGAGTTTCTTTCGTCAACAGAACCACACGAATGTGGAACGCGCTGCCTCGCTCGGTCTTCCTTCCTCGATACAATATCTCTGTATCTGAGATTATAGTGCCTTAGCCTTGAGTGCGCATGGTAAAATAAATAAATAAAAAATATGTATAAGGATTTATCTACTATTAAATGTCCTTTAAAATGTCCTTACAACGAGTTGATTCGTTCTGCATTCTTACTCAATACTTTTTACGTTTAATTACAGGTTTCATCAGAATGTTCCTGTGTACTTGACCCTCCGGACGCAGAGCGATTGACTTGGAGATATGTGATATTTTGAAATAAAGTACGTGTAAGAAACGGAAAAGACAGATATCTAGTTCAATTTATTTTCTGTAAATACGCAGTAAATGAATAATACTCGTAGTTGGTAAACACACTTATTGTAGAAGTAAGCGATTACTCTAAGTATTCATTTTGTTTTTTTTTTTTCTTTTGTTTTGGTTTAATCACGTATCGAAAGGAAAGACCAAAAAATTTAGTTGAGCGTAGAAAAGACACGAAGAAAGACATTTTAAGAAATTAGACAGTTTTGCAACAAATAGATTGTAGTCACATCATACATACCGCTAAGATACATACAAACCTGCAATCAAAAGTCGCCATGTCACATGGAGGCCAGGAATGTATGTAATATTTCCAGCTGATGAACTCATTTTAATGACATACGGTGCAGCAATACCAGGAATTAAGCCGCGACCAACATTGGACTGCCTTCGAGATCCATTAGTCCCAACTATCGGTAGATCCACAACCCCATTTGTCCAACAAGTGCCTGCAAAATCGCAGGATTTCTCACAGCAACAAATATCACCACCGGTGCCGCGTATTATACAACCACCACCCATGCATGCCACTGCATACGACGACCCTACGAGTTCTCGTCCCAACCGCTACCGACCGAATGACCCAACGGCTGTCGAACAATATCCAATAAGCGAAGCCGATACTTCCGTCGACGATCCCTATCTAGACAACTATGAGCTGTCACGTGAACGTAGTCCAAGTTCCTACTTGGAACCCCCTAGTCCCGATTTCGCGTTCAATCGTCCGTCATCGCCGTCCTCAAAACCCAAATCTCCGCAAGCCAAATCGAGAATCCGTCCGAAACTTAACATCTCGCTGGGACGTTTAGGCCGGCAACAACGCGAACAAATCGAATCGAGCAGATTGCGTGAAGACCTTCACCTACATGTCGAAAATCCCACCTTTACCCGAGAGAATCTCCGTGAAAGAAACTTTGATGCATTCTTTGAATCTGGAGAGCCGGTTTACAAATTACATCCTAAGCCGACATCATCGACAAACCTGGAGTCGCTCTCCCCGCCAGCCAGTTACGAAATGGCCGGCGGTGGATACGAGCGGACGGCATCACCATCATCAAGTCCCCTTGGACGATCCAAAGAACACTTGAGCTCGCGTTCCAAAAGTGCCGACTACGACAGTGAGAAACAAACGACGACTGGTGTGCCCCAGAAAGGTGACAGGTGCCCCCAAAAGATTAATTTACAGAACTTAGTTTGAATTTTTTTTTCACAGCTTTTTGATAAGCTAACTGAAAGCGTCGTACGTTTTTTAGAACTTCTAAAAAATGTAAAGTTTGGGCGACCACATGATGTGTGGGTGTTTGGTTTTTCTGGGTTTTCGAAATAACCGTGTTGGTTTGAATTGTGTTTCTGTTGAAGACGTTTTGGGTTTTTGAGTTATTAACATTACGTATGGACGAGTTTGTTGCATTAACACGTTAACACGAGTCACTTCAAACAAGAAATGAAAATTGGCTATCGGCAGCTGGAATCTGCACGGTTCGTTCGCTCCTAAAGTATGTATTTCATTATTGGTAGTGTGCTTAGGATACGTCTATACGCAAGTACGCAAAGTCACGTGGATGGGCGTTATTTATAAGCGCTTGTCTGCATTCTCATCATGAGGGATGAAGACATCTTTTAAATTGTACATTGAATGAAAGGTTGAGATAAGCAGAGTAGTACGTCAACTTGGTGACACTCCTAACAACGACAGATAATATCATTCGACTTACATATTCTGAGAAGGACACCTATGACATATCTTAAAACAGGGAGTCAGTGTCAACTTTTTTGCTTTTTTTGTTTCTTGCGAGGGTTAGTGAAAATATTCGAAAGACACTATGTGGACCTTCAGCGCGTGCCCATAGAAGTGTGGGATTTGACTGGGTAAAAATACCACTCAAAGCAATCACATTGAGTTGGTAGCTTTCCAGTGAAAGTTCCTGCAATCCGCAGAGTGCCCGCGGTTTAGGTTCGTCGCGCTAAACCAGGTGGCTTCGTGCTTTAAAGAAGGCGTAAAAGGTCTCGTTCCTCTATTATTTCAAGAGCCGCGTTACTGATATGAATTTCCCCTACCTATTTCAAATTGGTTAAAGCACTTGCTTATAGAGAAACAGCTTGTTTCCAATACTAAGCGGGGGACGTTTTCTTAGCAGCCAGTACATTTTTCTATATTTCAATTCAAGCCCTTCAGGTTTTTTCTTAACGTGCCTTTTTAACTTGAGTTTTACGTCGAAAGTCTTGCATAGGTTTTTTGTCCCGTTTGCGAAAGGGACCCAAGCTTCATTTACAGCGTAATGCCATCCATTTGTGGTATGTCTCCGGTATACAGCAGATAAAGCAGCGTACCAAGTAATCGAGGAAAGCACACGAAATGCATAAAAAATGTCTAATTTTGTTACTGCTGTTCTGTTTTCAACAGCTCCTGGGTGTTTTCTTTCAGGCTCTGCAAGAGGAAGCTGTGCTTTTGAATGCCTTTAAGAAACGGAAGCGATTTATTCTGATAGTGGCGTGTTACAGCTGATTTTCATGACTTTGCACCGCACACGGGGGCGTATACGTAACATTTTTTTCTGGCTCGACATCGCTTCTCTGCGGAACTCCAGCCGTAATTGCTCTAAAATTTGAGTTTTCGCTCCCGTGTTTAGGGAGCGACGTGGCACAGAAGTTAGTGTGTCGGACACTGACGCACGATAAGCGAGTTGGGGTCCCGATAACACCAACGCCATCGAATATTTATTTCGTGGCGTCCCTCCTCGGCGGGGTACCGGCAAAACCCCCCGTAGTATAACTTGCCCTGAAAAAGCTTCTCGACTCACGCCGTTCGGAACCGGCATTAAACTGTAGGTCCCTTTCATCTGTGTGAAAAAAAAAAGTCACACACACCATGGGTGATTGAAGAGAAGCTTGGCTCTGGTCCTTCATGGGCTGTAACGCCATCAAAAGAAATGTTTAACACGAAAGAGTATATTAGACAAGTAGTTTTCTGGAACGTTCGATAGTTGTTCGGGGAAAATTTGTCTCAGTTTGCGTCCCAAACCTTCGTGCCACACTTTGTCAAAGGCTTGGGAGACATTAAGAAATAAAATCGAACATTTTGGTTTATGCTCGATTGCTTTTTCAACCACATCTGTTATTCGATGCACTTGGTCTGTAGTCGAATGTTTGCTTCTGAAACCAAACCTGTGATTCGGCAAAAGACGCCGTTCTTCGACAATCGGCTTAAAGCGATTAATTATAAGTCTTTCGAAGACTTTCGAAATTATCGCAACAACGCTATAGGGCGGTAAGATCTTTTATACATCGGTGGCTTTCCGGGCCTTAGAGCCATAATAACTTCGGCGACCCTCCATTGCCTCCATTGCATTTCCCGTCAAATTTTTAAGGATATCCCTTGTAACTATGTAAGTCGTGTTGTTTTGATGGGCTTGAGGGATTTTATCATATTTTCCAGTTCGGAAAGCGTAACTTGCATCATTCTGTATTCCTTAGTCATTTGAAGATTATGCTATTGTGAGGTAGCGGTTGTCCCCAGCAAGATATTCAGCAAAGACTTCAGTCTTTTCCTCATCGCCTTTCGCTCATTCAGATGAGTTCTACGATCTCCTAGACATGCTATGCCCAATGTCCCAGCTATGACATCGAAATTGTACTAAGAGACTTCAATGCTAAGCTGGGTAAAGAAAGCATCTTTGAACGAGTCATCGGCAAACATAGTCTACACGACACCACCTCCGATAACGGACACAGGCTGACTGATCTTGCTACGGGGCGAAATCTCCTTCTAGCCAGTACGCGCTTCCCGCACCTCGATATACACAAAGGCACCTGGCGGTCTTTTGATCAATCGACTACTAACCAGATTGATCACATCGCGATCGACCTCAGACACTTCTCCACTATTCTTGATGTTCGAACTTTCCGAGGGGCTAACATCGACTCGGATCACTGTCTTGTAGTAGCCAAAATACGATTACGGATACCACGAATGCAACGGAGTAGAGTAAGAATACAAAGTTATGACGTCGGAAAGCTACTATCGCCAGAAACCGCGCGTGCTTTTACCGATTGCGTCTCCCTTAAGCTCTCCAATACACCTGAATCCTCCACACTATCAATAGAACAGCAGTGGAGCCTTTGGAAACAAGCCCTGAGGTGCTCTGCATCCGAAGTTATGGGTTTCAAGGCTCCACCACGAAGAAACACCTGGTTCGATGACGAGTGCAGGAGGATTCTTACAGCGAAGCAGGATGCATATAAGGCCTCGCTGCATAAAAGAACAAGAGTAGCTCGTGAGCTCTACGAATTAACAAGAAGGGAGGAGCATAAGCTTCTTAGAAGAAAGAGCACGAGAAGCGCGCGATTGAGAATTTGGAGAGGTGTTACTGCAGGCGTGACATTTGAAAGTTTTATCAACAGATAAAGCGAACATGCCAAGGTTATAAAGCCAGAACGGAAGCCTGTAGGGATGAGGACGGACACCTAGTAGTAGAACCGCAGTCGATGGTGAAAATATGAAAAAAACACTTCTGCAGACTGTATTACGGCGATGTTAGTCAATATACCGCTGTCAGGCAGAATGATCCATTTCTAATCGACGGAGACCGCAGAGAATTCTGTCCCCCTGACCTCGACGAAGTTAAGATTGCCATATCGAAGCTCAAGTCGAATAAAGCTGCTGGCACAGACGGACTGTCTGCTGAGCTCTTCGAGGCAGCTGGGGATGACCTGGTTAGGAGCATGCACCAGCTCATCTGTAAGATATGGTCAGTGGAAAGCATGCCCGAGGAATGGAGCCTCAGCATCGTATGCCCGATCCACAAGAAAGGAGACCCATCTGATTGCTCCAACTATAGAGGAATAAGTCTCCTTAACATCGCCTACAAAATCTTCTCTGCCGTTTTCTGTGAACGCCTGAAGCCTATTGTAAATAAGCTGATTGGTCCTTATCAGTGCGGATTCAGGCCAGTTATAAAGTTATTAATCCTCTTAATACAATGCCTATATGTGCAACTGAAGAATAAGCAATTAATGATTTTAAATCAGTTTGTTAAACTTGTTAATATTCCTCCTACTAATCTAATTCTAATAAGCCAATAATTATATTTGGTTAAAAGCAAAACTATAGCAATATGTAATAGAAAAACCGGCCAAGTGCGAGTCGAACTTGCGCACGAAGGGTTCCGTACCATCTGTATACATAAATATGAAAGAGGCTGTGTATGTTACCTCATCAAATGACAGATCTTGGTTGCAGGCAGGATTTTTTGGATGAAAATCATGTCTGTTGTATGGGAGCCCCCCTTTAATATTAATTTTGTTCTGTTTTTAGTATTTGTCTTGGTAGCGGCAACAGAAATACATCATCTGTGAAAACCTCAACTGCCTAACTATCACGGTTCATGGATACAGCCTGGTGACAGACGGACGGACGGACGGACAGGGTACGGAACCCTAAAAATGATCGGAAGCCGATTTCACAAACATGTTGGTGTATATCATCAGTCTACTAAATTATTTTCCTTTGCTACTGCTCTCCCAAGGCTTTAAATAATCCTTGCTGTTATGGTTCAAAAACACGATCGAACAACGTCGGTCAGCACTTAGGGCCGCCCAACATAGGAAACGGTGGTGCTCATCTTCTTATCGAATCTGTTTTGCGCCTTAGAGGGCGCAGAATCTTTTTTTGTTTAAACTAAGGGGCTAGCGCGAGGCACTGTGACTCTTTAAGTTCGGAATGACTCTCATAGGAGCTGAGATGATCCCCTCACTAATAATAATTTCACTGAGAAGGATACGCTTCCTGAGATGATAAACAGCAGCACACTCACACAGTATGTGCTCTGCAGTCTCTCCGTCTTCAAGACAGAGTCGGCACTCAATTTCAGACGAGAAGTTATTTTTTTTGTGATGATACCTCAAACCGCAGTGTCCCGTAAGCTAGCTGACTAGTCTTCTATATCTACTCTATTAAATTTGGGTATATTAATAGAGTGTTTGTTCAGGGGCTGTATAAATCGTTTCGATTGGCGAAGTCCCTGAACACTGTTCCAGAAGGACAAGTGTTGCGATTTCTGGTCTTAGACTTGGAAGTGCTACAGAAGGTTCAGGACCTTTGTATGTGCCTTTTGCTGGAACCTTTCCAGTCGAGTTGATTGCCGATTTAATTGTTCTTTCTTTGTTTCTTTTAGCGAGGTCTTGTAGGGCATCATGGCTTTCCCCAACGGTTTTTGAGTTCGTGAGTACATTGATGGCTACTCCTCTTATGCCAGTCTCTAAGCTTAGATTGACGAATGTTAGGATGGCATATGTTTCTGTTTCTAAGATATTAGGACTCATTCCCAGGTCCTTTGAAATCTTCCGATTTGGTCCAAAGATGCCGGCGCCAACGCCAGGAACCATCAGTATACCACCTAAGGTCTTTGACGTCAAGCAAGGGATCGCTGATTTCCCAAGCTTAGCGCTTTGGTATCAATATCTTAAATCTCTGGTCAAAAGTGAAAGTGTGTAGGAATGCGTCCAAGACCATAGTAATCACTCCAGCTCAGTAAGGTGTTGTAGGATGGACATGTGGCCCATAGGTCTACATGGTAAGCCTGTTCCCGAGGGAAGAGTTCTGATAGCACTGCATAATGCAAACTTTTTAATAACAATGTGCAGTGAGGTGAGTCCAATCAGTGCTTCTTGCGCTGCCGTGAGGCAGTTTGGCATGGCGCCTCTAATGTCGAGACACGCTAGTGTCTGGAGGCATTGAAGCTTAACGACTGTCGTTTTTTGCTTAACTTTTGTCCACCATACCGTGGACGTATAGGTAATGATAGGTCTTACGAATATAAAAGAAGTCTAGAGAATGTTAAAGAAGTCCACTTTGATACACCCTGTAAACCTTTTGATTAAATCTCCCCCCTGTTAATTCTCCTTCGATTTCGAAATTATTAAATTAAATTGGTCACATTCGGAATACGGATATTACTGTGTGCGGCTTAGAACTGCTTGGGTATCCCCATGGCAGTTCCGCATTCTTATCATGATATTGAATCAGTCATTAACGCATTACACCAATATTGTCTCCTAAGAAGGAGACAATACCTACCTACCTCCTACCCCTGTTCAGTATTATACGAACAGTTTTTTTTATGTGGTGTACCAAGAACTGTTAAAAGCTCATGGTCTCTTAATATAAGGTAAGCTCGTCATATAGCTCCCTCGTCCCAACTTACTTTTCAACCACGTTCACGTGATTCAGGACCTTGTCATCATATGCAATCAGGAGCTTAACCCGTGCCTACATCGTTGATATGATTCTTTAAGGCAATTCTGTAACATTTTTTATAATCTTCGCTCGCCACCTTCTTGATTGTGTCTCTCAAGTATGATCTTTTTACCAACAGATTCACATTTCCCGAATCGAGAGTATCCAACGTCAACTCCTAGGTTTTAATCTTCATGGTATGTATGTATGTATATATGTATGTATGTTGGCGTTACAGTCCATGAAGAACCAAAGCCGAGCTTCCCTCAATCACCCATGTTGTGTGAGATTTTATATTCCCATAGGTGAAAGGGACCTAAAGCTTATTGCCGGTTCCGAACGGCGAGAATGGAAAAGCTTTTATTGACAATTATACTACTGGGAGTTTTGTCAGTACCCCGCTGAGGAGAAGCACCGTGAAAAACACGTTCGATGACATGGCTGTTGTCGGGATTCGATCCCGTGTCATTGGCGTCAGAGGCTGACACACTACCCACTGCGCCACGACGCTCCAATGGTGGCGTTACAGCTCATGAAGGACCAGAGCCAAGCTTCTCTTCAATCACCAATGTTGTGTGTGATTCTATTTTTCACACAGGTGAAAGGGACCTACAGTTTGATGCCGTTTCCGACGGCGTGAGTCGAGAAACTTTTTCAAGGAAATTTATACTACGGGGGTTTTGCCAGTACCCCGCCGAGGAGGGACCCCACGAAATAAACATTCGATGGCGTTGGTGTTATCGGGATCCGAACTCGCTCATCGTGCGTCAGAGTCCCACACACTACACTAACTACTGCACCACGGCGCCCTCCAATGGTATGCCCTGTAATAATCTTTTGTCTCTTCTACCCTTTCAAGACTGCCTTCAACTTATCACCGTAATCACCTAGGAAGAAATTAAAAGGGTATACGACGCTTTACAACTCTATCTCTATCAACATTAATTTCCGTAATATACGAAACCCTCGTTTTTTTTGTTTGTCTCCTATTGCTCCAATGAACCCATACCTCGGCTGAAGGCTAGTCTTAATTCGAATATTTACTCTTAAAGCCTGAGCACTTCATGGTCTTAATCGCCCTCTCTCCTCTACATGCGCTTTCCATTTGAGAGTCATGGCTAGGTATGTATTCTGCCTTGTTTGCGAATGGAATCCGAGTTTAATTTACAAAGAGAGTTAGTGCACTTACTTTTCTATAAGTAAAATGTACGTCAACAGATTCGGTTTCATTAAGCGCAATCCGCCAAGTCTTTATCCAGTCGCTTATACGGTTCAGAGCATATTGCAATTTATTCGTTGATCCTTCGGCAGATTTTCTTCTGGCCAAAATTGCAGTATCATCGGCGAATGTGGTCAGCACAGTGTCATACGTTTGTGGTACATACATATGTACGTTTATAGTATACAGCAGATAAAGTAGCGGACCAACTACGCTTCCCTGCGGAACGTCAGCCGTAATTGATTTTTTGAGTATTAGCTCCCGTGTTTAACACGAAAGAGTCTATTAGACAAATAGTTTTCTCAAACGTTCTATAGTTGTTCGGGGAAAACCTGCCTTTTCCCCAAACCTTATATCCCAAACCTTCGTGCCACACTTTGTCAAAGACTTGGGAGACGTCAGGAAATACATACATAAGCTAATACGTTCGAGTGCTTTTCGACCAAATCGGTTATCCGATGCACTTGGTCTATAGTTAAATGCTTGCTTCTGTAGCCAAACTGATGATCCAGCAAAATACGCTATTCTTCAACAATCGGCTTTCAGTAATGGGGCGGTAAGATTTTTTGTCCGTCGGTCGCCTTCCGGGCTTTAGAACCATAATAACTTTGGCGACCTTCCATTGGCTGGGTACATGTTCTACCCTAAGCGCTGCGTTAACAAGACGTAAAAGTTTGAGCAGAGCTTTTCTCGGCAAATGTTGGCTTGAGGGATTTTATGATATTTTTCAGTTCGGAAAACATGGCTCGCGTCATTCTGTGTTCCCCAGTAATTTCCAGAGTATTGCTATTGTCAGGTAGCGGTTGTTCTTTGAATGGCTTGTAGTTTCAGCAAAACATTCAGCGAAAACTTCAGCCTTTTCTTGACCGCCTTTTGCCCATTCATTTCGATTTTTTCTCATTGGTGGTGCCTGTAGTTTGAGCTTTTGAGTGCCCTAACTAGCTTTCCAGAGGGAGTAATTTTAACCCTAGTCAGCGACTGGGCTTTCTAAGTACGAACGGGCCTCATTATTTTTGAATTCTCGGAGAAAATCGCAGTAGCTTACACGGTTTATGCTGCGGCGCTGGATCTTGTTCCCATTGTTGACAGGCTTTTCTTTTCTTCTTTAGCAGCTCTTTCTGGTTGATCATTTATAAAAAAAAATGTTCTGCAATTTTTTTGGGCAGCTTCATTCAACGAATCGGTCAACTTCGAGTTCTAATCGGCACGGTGTCCTAAATCGCACTAACACCTTCTTGAATTTCATTCCTAAAACCTGCCCAGATTGTCCTTCTATTTGTAAGCCTAGGTGGTTGAGGCTTTTTAATAAGAGTTTGTGTAACTCATCGTCAATATAACTGGAGATTGGTCTGAGGTCAAATTTCTCTTCGACTTCAATATAGCGATCAGATATGCCTTTTGCAACGAAAAAATCGATGAGGTCAGGTTTTTTGGTAGTGTCTGTAGGCCAGTACGGCTTGCCCGTTGAGTAAAAGTTGCAACCGCAATCAATACCTGATTTGCAGAGCATTTTGCCTCTCTGCGAAATACAACTTGAGCTCCAAAATGTGTGTTTGGCGTTAAAGTCACCACCAATAAGAAAATTTGGTCCAAGGTCATTAAAACGATTGATGAACTGGGCCGCCTCCAACGAACAGCATGGTTGGCAATAAACTGTATCGTCTCAAGCTCTGCTCTTAATCCCAGAGAGATTTCGATATTATCTTTAATGAATAACGATGATCCGCCTCCCGCCTTTCCCGATGGTTGGTAAGCGTGGTAGGCATGATAGCCCCTTAACTTAACTTACCACGCGTTTGCGTTGTCAGATGGGTTCCAAAAACCAAGCATATGTCAATAATCTCTTGTTTTGTGGATATATCTAATTCGTTAAGTTTTTGTGGAAGCTCATTGGCGTTCCAAGCGAGTATTTTTAGAGATTTCATATTAGACGCGAACGAGGCCTATTTGCGAGAGTATTTCGTTTAACTTGAATGCCTACTTGGTATTGCCAGAGTGCTATTGTTCGAGAGATGAAAAATGTATCGATACCCAAGTGCTGCAAGCTTCTAACCATACTAACCTATGACATTTATTTCGAGCAAGTTGAATTCCATTGTGCTTAAAATAAAATCCATAAAACAGAGGCGTAAATAGTTCTTCTCGCTTGTAGGCAAAGAACTGGCCGTGGTGGAATGGTAAACATCACCAACTGTCGAGCGAAAGGTCTGTGGTTCTAAGTATATCTATGGCCAAAGAAATGCAACTCTTATACGGAAAAATTGTACACCACCGCTGTTGTGTTGAGAGCACCGTGACGCAGTGGGTAGTGTGTTGGCCTCTGACGCCGATGACTCGGGATCGAATCCCGACCCAGCCATGTCATCGAACGTGTTTTTCACGGTGTTTCTCCTCAGCGGGGTTCTGACAAAAACCCCTGTAGTAAAATTGTCATGAAAAGCTTCTCGAAATTCGCCGCTCGGAACCGGCAATAAACTGTACGTCTCTTTCACCTATGGGAAAATGAAATCACACACAACATGGGTGATTGAGAGAAGCTCGGCTCAGGTTCTTCATGGACTGTAACGCCAACATACATACACATACATACCGCTGTTGTGAATGGGAAGTGATCAAAAATACTGATGAAGGCATAACACTCACAGTATATGGTCACTTCGAATTCAAACTCTGTGTTTTAATATAACCCTATAATGGCTTGGAACATTTGCTGGGAATTACAACTAACGTGAAAATTTAGTCAGGTCCCCTCCTACTATCTAAGACAACCACCACGGGAGAACATCTACGACCCAAACCAGCTGTACTCCGTCTAGGTTTGTGATAGGCATCATAAGAGTTAACTTTTGAACCTGTGTGAACTATCAAAAGAAAAAAAAAGGGAATTATCGTCGCAGTTTCACCAACTGGTTTGAAAAAATGGCCAATTGTGCTTATGCTGAATGCAATTTCAGGTAAGAAGAACTGCTGATGTGATGCTTACAGTCATGAAGCTGCATTAATTGGGGTTTTTTAGCCTCCCGAAAGGAAAGCTTCTTCTTCTTCTTAGAGGGCGCTACAGTTCGGGGTGAACCTGGGCCTCAACCAACATGCCCCTACATCTAGCACGATCTTTCGCTAGCCTTTTCCATAGCCGCACACCCAGTTGGCTGAGGTCCCCTTCCACCTGTGTGCGCCATCTTAAGGGCGGCCGTCCTCTGCTTCTTCATCCCTCGGGGTTGGATTTAAAGACTCTCCGGGCTGGAGCTGTGGTGTCCATTCGCTCTACATGGCCCAGCCATCTTAGGCGTTAAATCCGTAGACGCCTGACGGCTCATCCCCCGTCTGCGTTTATAGGCCCCAAAATCACGCGCAAAATCTTTCTCTCGAACCGACCAAGGACCTCCTCATCCGCTTTTGATAGTGTCCATGCTTCTGCGCCGTGCAACAGGACCGGGATGATAAGGGTCTTATATAGAGTCAACTTTGTCGTTCGGGAGAGGGCTCTATTACTCTGTTGCCTCCTGAGCCCACAGAAACAGTGATTGGCAAGAGTGATTCTGCGTTTGATTTCGGAACTGATGTCGTTGTTCCAGGTCACTGCGGAGCCAAGGTAGACGAGGTCCTTAACTACCTCGAACTTATATCTGCCAATACAGAGGTTCTGGCCAAGACGTCTACCTATTATGTCAATATCGTTGGCGTATGCAAGGAGTTGCGAGGATTTGAAATAGATTGTGCCTCTTGTATTGGCCAGTGATTTTTGCACAATCATTTCCAATATGATGTTGAAGAAATCACACGACAGCGCATCGCCCTGCCTAAATCCTTTTTTGACATCAAAACTATCGGTAAGGTGTTCACCGATTCGGATGGAGCAACGAGCATTCTCCAAAGTCATCCTGCATAGTCTGACGAGTATAGCAGGTATGTCAAAGGTAGACATAGCGTTGTATAACTCGTCTCTAATTACGCTGTCGTATGCGGCTTTGAAGTCGACAAATAGGTGGTGAGTGTCGACTTGAAATTCATTGGTTTTCCCCAGTATCTGCCGTAGCGTGAAGATTTGGTCGATAGTGGACTTTCCTGGCCTGAATCCGCACTGATAAGGACCTATCAGCTTATTTACAAAAGGCTTCAGGCGTTCACACAAAACGGCCGAGAAGATTTTGTAGGCGATGTTAAGGAGACTTATTCCTCTATAGTTGGCGCAATCAGAGGGGTCTCCTTTCTTGTGGATCGGGCACACGATGCTGAGACTCCATTCCTCGGGCATGCTTTCCTCTAACCATATCTTACGGATGAGCTGGTGCATGCTCCCAACCAGGTCATCCCCAGCTGCCTTGAAGAGCTCAGCAGACAGTCCGTCTGCGCCAGCAGCTTTATTCGACTTGAGCTTCGAGATGGCAATCTTAACTTCGTCGAGGTCAGGGGGACAGAATTCTCTGCGGTCTCCGTCGATTAGAAATGGATCATTCTGCCTGACAGCGGTATAATGACTAACATCGCCGTTATACAGTCTGCAGAAGTGGTTTTTCCATATTCTCAGCATCGACTGCGGTTCTACTACTAGGTGTCCGTTCTCATCCCTGCAGGCTTCCGTTCTGGCTTTATAACCCTGGCATGTTCGCTTTATCTGTTGATAAAACTTTCGAACCTCACGCCTGCAGTTTCTTCGTGGTGGAGCCTTGAAGCCCAAATCTTCGGTTGCAGAGCTTTTCAGGGCTTGTTTAAAAAGGCTCCACTGCTGTTCTATTGATAGTTGGGAGGATTCAGGTGTATTGGAGAGCTTAAGGGAGACGCGATCGGTAAAAGCACGAGCGGTTTCTGGCGATAGTAGCTTTCCGAAGTCATAGCTTTGTATTCTTACTCTACTCCGTTGCGTTCGTGATATCCGTAATCGCATCTTGGCTACTACAAGATAGTGGTCCGAGTCGATGTTAGCCCCTCGGAAAGTTCGAGTATCAAGAATGGTGGAGGAGTGTCTGACGTCGATCGCGATGTGATCAATCTGGTTGGTAGTCGATTGATCAAAAGACCGCCAGGTGCCTTTGTGTATATCGAGGTGTGGGAAGCGTGTACTGGCTAGAAGGAGATTTCGCCCCGTAGCAAGATCAATCAGCCTGTGTCCGTTATCAGAGGTGGTGTCGTGTAGGCTATGTTTATCGATGACTCGTTCAAAGATGCTTTCTCTACCCAGCTTAGCATTGAAGTCTCCTAGTACAATTTTGATGTCATAGACATTGGACATACGTTCTGTATTACTCATCTTTAGCGGAGTCATTCTTGTCTTCCGTGGGGGCGGGGACGCAGATCCGGCTGATATTAAAAAATGTAGCCTTGATACGGATGGTTATGAGGCGTTCGCTCACATGCCGAAAGTTTAGGACTTTTTGCCTTAGTCCACCTCGAACAACAAATCCGCATCCAAACAATCGTTGCCCTCTCTCCCTATAGCAGTCGCCGTAGTAAATATCGCAGTTTTTCATCCGCTTTATGCCCGGTCCACTCCATCGCATTTCCTGGATGGCGGTGATGTTCGCTTTATAGCGGTCTAGGGCGTCCGCAAGTTGTTCGGCTGCACGTGGCCTGTTTAGGGACCTAACATTCCACGTACAAAGCCGAAGATCATTGTCCTTTTTTCGTTTTTTGCAAGGGTCGTCAACTTAAATCCGGTCCGTTATATCCGAGTCTTGTGGTTGTTTCGGAGTATGTGTTTTTTTTACGGTTACGGCTTACTAGGCCGTAGCCCAACCGACTAATCCTGTTTTTTTTTTTGGCGCAGAAGGCTCGCCATTCGCCCTTCCCCGTCTGCAATTTTCACAGGAAATCTCCAGATGGCACCACGAGGAGGTGGGGATAGGACTTACTAACAGTGCCGCAAGATGTTCGACTGCGGTGGCTCTTCTCGCTTTTTAGCAGGCCAGCCTCCGTCGGATAGATGCTACCCCTACGAGGCCTTTGTTAGTGAAATCGAAAGGAAAGCTATAAGGCTAAAGAAGGTGATGTTCGTTTTTTTTTCGGCCTGCCAGTCTGACCTCTGATTAGGTTTAAAAGAAATGTTCACAGTATAGGTCCTTATCCAAGAGCTCAACTCCCGACTGTTTATATATTATAAATTCAATACAATGCCTTCGTTTTCTTTCTAATTGCGTATTTCGTTGAATATTTATATTCGACAGGCTTGACGGAATACAGTCCAAGGCCTTTTGGTATGATTTGATAGTAGATCAATATTTACATTACACTCTCTCAAAATTTTGTTCTGAAAGGACATTATTGGAGGTCCTTGTAGTCCAGCTAATTGAAAGACTCATCATCTCAGGAGCAAGAAGTCGTCTATATTCCAATATGCTTTCTATCGATTTTCGTACACTTTGGTATTTCTTGCGTTAGGTTTTCCATTCATCGAGCTACATACCCCCGACTAAATGTCTGACTGGTCAACAACTCTAATTTCTCCTTGTGTTTCGAACTTTAACTGCATAAATTCACCATTTCCATTACAGCCAAGAGGGTAAGTAAGAGGTGTCGACAACATTCCTTTCAAGTTAATTGAATTTGTTTATAGCTACAGAGAACCAAACCATTGCCTTGTACATAGGTGTATACTGTGATTACTTAGGTCTCCTTTGATTGCAAGTAGATTATGGCTTTTATGATAACTTGTTGAGTTAAGTTTAAGTTTGTTTTGATTTGGTTTGAGTTGTTTTTTTTCCTTTTGTATGTTTTCAAGCAAGAAGAGTGTATTTGAGTTTTAATCTAAAATTATAATTTTTTTTTTCTTATTTTTTCCATCATTGACACATGAATTGTGAATAGGTTTCTCGGGAAAATCTTCAAGTGGTCAAAAAGGACGTAGCTTCTTTGGGTGGAGGGGACCACGCGGTGGTTCCCTTAGCCCCCAGGCCAGTATGGCTACCTATAATGGGGTGCTGAGAGATTATGGACATCCTACTATGACTGAGGCTTTTAAATCCCAAAATAATGTTACTTTCAAATTGATAAAAACAGGTGAGTGTAAAAGGGAATTTATTTAATTATAATTTATTGCTAAGACTGTATATAGTAATATGCGACTGGGATATAGAGATACAACAATTTAATTACATTATTCGTTCGTGTTCTGTCTTATAAGACCGTTGACTAAACATGAAATCCCTAATGTGCTTTTTTCTCTGTTTCATGAACATAAAACCACACGTTCGTTCCCTTCGTATCTACGTACGTAGAACATATTAAGATTGACACGAGTAAGCCCCGAATAATGCTTTTGCTTATTCCCGCTCAAAAACACGAAAAATTAATTTAGAATGAACTTAATGAAAGAAGACAGCCCTACCAAATACTCACCGATAGACAGATTTTATTTTTTTATTATTCATAACTGCTTCACTGTAATAAGATTACCAGTGGCCATATGAAACTCGCAGTAGAGAGCAACCAAACTCGTTGGCATGATGCATCATGTGTACGTATAACTTTCCAAGGATGCATTAAGTTCAGTTCATCTGTGGGTGGATATATGTCTTGTGTCTGTCCGGGCCAAATTGCTTGTGAGAGTTCCAACACAGTAAAACGAAAGCACTCCCATCGTACGAGTACTGAAGTGAAGTTAAGCTACGACCACGTACGGCAAAGTACGAAAGTCACTGACCGCACTTTAATAAGACATCAAATGTTGTTAAAACAGAACGTCATAAAGTAATCTTATTGACAAATTTCGGCTTAGAAGGTGGAATTTGCTTGAGAGGTTTTTGTTATCTTAATAGGTTATTCTGAAAGTCCGGTCAAAGTTGGCTAGTGTTGTAAATTTCTATGTTATACTCCACTAGCTCTTGCCCAGGGCTTCGCTCGCGTTAAATTCGGGGTAACACAGTTCCCCTTTCCTGATTTAAAACACAGAAGAGAACTCGGATCAGAATGTTATTTTAATACGCTACTGTAGACGATATTATATGTCTTTCCATTTGGGGAAAGACTCTGGGCATTGGACACACGCGAACATGCTACATACAATTGTCCATGGGAAAAGCACGGCTTTTCTAAGTTCAACCCAGCCACCTTTAATGTTTGACCTTGCGCTTTGTTAATGGTCATAGCGAAACTAGGCTTTAGAGGAAATTGTAGCCTTTTAAACTGGAACGGGAGATCTGTGGGAATTATTGGGATTCGTGGGATCATTACATTTTCACCTTTTCCTACGCCGGTTAAGACAGTGGCGCTAATGATATTGCGGCCAAGTTGTGTGACACGAAGTCTCGTCCCATTACATAATCTCGGGGCATCTTAATTTCGTATCAGCATGACTGGGACGCTTAGCAGTCAAATAACAGAGTATAGGTACCGTATGTACTATAGTGTGAAGCGCGGCCCGATGCCCGCACTTAAGTACAGATAGAGAGCACACAACGTTAGCGCGTTTCAGAAACATATCAGCGCCATCTATCGTAAATTAAGAGAAACTCTTATTTATGTTTCGAATGTTGATTGTTTTCTCAAAAGCTGATTGATTTATGGTTGTTTTGATTAAATTATTTCATTATTCGTTTGTATCATAGATCCTATACTAATTTTGCGGAGAGTCTCACACAAATTTCCATCCCCTAGCCCCACTTAACGGGGGCTAGAAAGGAACAAAAAGTAGCCTACGTCACTCTCCATCCCTTTAACTATCTCCACTTAAAAAATGACGTCAATTCGTCACTCCATTTTGTCGTGAAAGACGGACAAACAGACACACACACTTTCACATTTATAATATTAAGTATAGACTACATTCATGATAACGAAAGGGATGATTGTACTTCATGCTTTGAATATTGTAGATAAGTTTTCAGAGTTGATGATGAGTGATTTGTCATTTCTGCTCCCTTCAGTTAAACTTACTCAGCTTACTGCTACCCTACCCAAAATCGCTTCGCTCTCTCTCTCGACTAAGAGATAGGAAGACGAGTGAGAGCATTCGTCTTTTTTTGGCTTACCGTCACGATAAATCCGACTCGGTTTGTTATGAAGGTAATACAAGCACAAGCGTCATGGTTTCCATTCAACAGTAAGGTCTCCCTATGGACTTCGCTGGCCTGAAGGACCTCTTCATCAAATACCTCGAATTCCTCAATATTTCGCCCCAAAAAGCGTTAAATGATCTTGATACCTACCGCCAATACATTCATTCAAAATGAATATCGCACCTTTTTTCGTTCCTAAATCACTGTCCCTTCCGGCAATACCTTCATTCTGTTAAAATCTCCCTCTCACCTTCTATTATCAGATTGTAAGAGGTCTTCACTCAAAAATCTAAACTGTCTTCCAACAGTCACATTTGCTCTGACCGAAACGAACCTGATCCCCAGCATAAATAACTCCGAACTGTTCTCATAAAATTTTAATGTTTATCGCCATGACGAGCTCGGCGGACCCATTGAGGGTTGCCCCTATCGAGGCGTCCTTCTAGCCGTCGTTAATTCAATTGTCTCTTCCTTCGTTGGAGTATCATGCTCCCCACATCTCGAATTTATTTCAATTAAAATTGTGCCACCCCAGAAGACATTTTATATCACTTGTTTCTACATCTTTCCCTCGCAACCCATTAAATCTTACCAACTACCCATTAACATTATTGACCAAATGATTGATTTAAAAGACCCTCAGGATGAAATCCTTCTCTCCGGCGATTTCAACCTTCCTCATCTTAAATGGTCTCAATCAGACGATGAATCGTTTTATACCGCCACCAATCCGACTGCTGCCAAAGAATGTATCTTCCTGGATAGCCTTGCAGATTCAAGCCTTAGCCAAGTTAGCGGCATCTCAAACTACATGGGTAGACAACTAGACCTCATACTCACAACTGATCCCTTCAAATCTTCTGTCTCCCTTTGTCCATTTTCCCTTTCAACCATCGATCATTTCCATGCTCCCCTCCTTCTTTCCTTTTTCTACAAATCTCCATCGCAGAATACTCCTCCTACAGTTCAGCTTTCTCACGATTTCCACAAAACAAAATTTGATCAAATCAACGAATACCTTAAAAAGCCCCTATCAATTTTGATAACCTAATTATGAATGATGCAATATCCATAGGGAAATATTTATTTCTATCTCTCTTTATGTCCCATCTTCCCAACGCAAAATTTTGTCCACTTCCGCACCATGGTATAATCGCAGGCTCCGTTCCCAAAGAAACAAAAGAAATTAATAGTGGACAATCTTCCTTCGTACCCAAGCCTCTAAAGACTTTTCTAGCTACATGGGTAGCTATCTTCACTTTACCGCCCTTCAACGCTAGCCAATCTTATCAGTGATCCTAAGTCCTTCTTTAAGTTTGTTAACTACAAAAGAAAATCTGATGGTTACCCTAGCTCTCTCTCCTTCAATTATCAAGCCTCAACTGATCGCAACATTATCGCCAATTTTTTTGCCACCTATTTTAAACAATCGTTTGCCGATAAACTCCTTCGATTATTTACCGAATTTCTCCCTTGGACCTTTTCTTTTTATTACAGTCGACGCCTGTGTCATCCAAAACAAATTAAATCAACTTCACTCCTGGACCCGACGGTCACCCTACCAGCTTTTAGCTGTAATTATCGACTCTCCTGCCCTCCTTGAAATGATTTTGCTCAATACCAACCCACATCGCTTAAGATCTGCGTCTAATCCTGGTCTAGCTAGCTCGTCCGCCTTCTCATTTGCAAAGATATTCACATGACCTGGTGCCCAGCAGAGGGTCACCTTGTTTAAGTCCGACATCTCTTCTAATCTAATCCATGCTGCCAGGTGAACCTTAATGGATGTCTGGCTGTCAACATAGATGTTGATCCTTTTTCGTGAGATATTCTAGCTAATAATTTAGGTCTGCCGCCTGATTTATTTCGAAGACCCCAGCTTGAGAAACGCTGCTGCCATCATTAAGTCTATAGGAGCAATGTGATTCCCGAGATTCAAAATAGACCCCGGCCCTGGGCCGACATCCATTTTGGATCCATCAGTGTGGATTCTTCTTCTTCTTTGGTTGCGTTACAGCCCAGGACCAGAGCCAAGCTTCTCTCAGTCACTCATGTTGTGTTTGATTTAGCTTTTACACAGCTGAAATGGACCTGCAGTTTACTGCCGATTCCGCACGGCGCGAGTCGAGATCCGAAATTGCTCATCATTCGATTGCCAGTTAATTTTCCGTGCTTACCATACCACTGGTCCACTCCTTTTTGAAGGGAATTCTAATAGAGAATCTCCTCTGGCAGGAAGGAAGTCGGGTGGTACGGTCTGTTTCGGTTCTGAATCTCGAGATGGCCCATCGAACTAAGAGTGAGGCGTGGCCATAAAGACTTCTTGTCCAGCGACTGGAAGCCTGTAGTCTTAAAGCAGTTCTGGCTGCGATGCTCTTGCAGTATATATCCAAGGGTGGGAGGTCCAGCAATGCTTCAAGAGCCGCCATTGGTGTGGGCTTCATCGATTCCGTCAATGAATTTTGACAAACTTTGAAAATGGTATTTCTTCCCAAGTGCCCACCACCAGACAACCCCCGAACCAAAGATAGAATAGGTCTTACCACCGCTGCGTATAACCAATATACATGCTATATTCGGTTTAAGGCCGCATGTTTTTACAAAGGCTACACTGCACGAATACAATGCCACGTAGCCTTTTTGGTTCTTTCATCGATATCCTCCCTCCAGCTAAGCTTGGAGTCTAGGATTAAGCCAAGGTATTTGGCAGAAATTCCGTGGATCAGATCTATGGCATTCATACGGGGGTAAGTGTATCTTGGTACAGACCTTTTCCTTGTGAAGAGTACTATGTCGGTTTTCGCCAGGTTTACTCCAAGGCCTTGCCCCTTGACCCAGTTATTAACTAGCATCAGTGCATAACTTAGTCGCTGTGGCGCTAAGACCATATGCCTTCGGAAGTTTAACCATTCCATCGGCCACGGGGAGCCACAGGAGGGGTGATAGAACGCCACCTTGTGGTGTACCCCTATTTACCCTCACCTTACCACTTACTCCGCCCATCACTGAGTTTATTATGCGAGTACTCGACATTTGCCCAATCCAACGTATTGCCAAGTTTATTTGGGCCATATGAGGCCTGTGAAGAGCAGTATCTACCAATCTTCCCGTTCTGTACGCGTTGTGTCCCGATGCAATCTATACAAACCATATAACAGCAATGGAGTCGTTGTCAGAACGCCACCAGAGAGGCCGCCTGAGATGTACTCATTTTCAAGCCACCACCTTCGAGAAACCCCTGGTTTGATGACGAGTGCAGACAGGCCCATGTAGAGAAACAGAATACATACAATAGTGCATCGACGGACGACAGCTGCCCGCGAGCTCTATGAACAAGAAAGGAGGGACGAGCATGCGCTTCTGAGAAGAAAAAAGAAGGAGAACGAGAAGTGAGAGATCGAGGAAATGGAGAGATGCTATTGCAGCAACGACGTTCGAAAGTTTTACCAAACAGTAAAACGAAGATGCCAAGGCTATAAAGCCAGAGCAGAAGCCTGCAGGGATGAGCACGGACAACTAATAGTGGAGTCACAGTCGATGCTGAGATTTTGGAAGGACCACTTCTGCAGACTGCATAACGGCGATCATAGTCAAAATGCCGCCGTCAGTCAGAACGAACCATTCACAATGGACGAAGACGAAAGAGAATCCCGTCCACCCGACCTAGATGATGTTAAGATAGCGATATCGAAACTTAAGTTTTATAAAGCTACTGAAGCAGACTGACTCCCCGCGGAACTGTTTAAAGCAGCTGGCTTAAGGCTGGTTAGGAACATGCATCAACTCATCTGCAAGATATGGTCGGAAGAATGCATGCCCGATGAATGGAATCTAAGCATCGTTTGCCCGGTCCATAAGAAAGGAGACCTTTTGAATGCGCCAATTACAGAAACCGTTCGTGGACAATCTGATTCCTACCAGTGTGGCTTCAGGCTAGGAAAATCCACGATAGACCAAATATTTACATTAAGGCAGATCTACGTACCATCTTCCATCTTCCTGTCGACTTTAAAGCCGCATATGACAGCGTTTATAGAGACGAGCCATGTCATGTTTTAACATTCCTGCCAAACTCGTCAGACTGTGAAGGATGACTATGAAGAATTCTCGCTGCTCCATTCAGGTCGGAGGTGAACTAACCCAGATGTTAGAATAAGTTTTAGACTTGCCTACGTCAATGAAGCTTTCGTAAGTATTGAAATAGAAGCGGCAAAAGTGGGTCTAAGGGTAAATGGGGACAAGACCAAATATACCCTGTCATCAAAGAAAGATGCGCAACACCGACGTCTTGATCAGAACGTCACCTTCGGCAGCTATATTTTTGAAGCAGTCAAGGACTTCGTCTACCTTGGCTCGATAGTGACAAGCAGCAATGACACCAGCGCTGAAGAAAAACGCAGAATAACACTTTCCAATCGCTGCTTCTTTGGGCTCAAGAGGCAACTGAGTTGTAGAGCCCTCCCTCGAAAAACTAAGGTATACCTCTACAAAACCTTAAACATTCCGCTCCTTCTCTACGGCGCTGAGGCTGAAGCTTTATCAAAAATGGATGAAGAAGCTCTTGGGCGTTTCGGGAGGAAAGAACTCTACGGGCTAGTTAGAATTCTTCGGATACAACGTCTAAGATAGCTGCGCCATGTAGAGCTTATGGACATCACCGCTCCAGCCCGAAGAGTCTTCGGCACCAACCCCGAGGGACCACGCAGCAGAAGACTTCCGCATCTAAGGTGGCGCGCACAGGTGGAAAGGGACCTCAACCAACTGGGCGTGTGGCACTGGAAGAGGCTGGCCAAAGATCGAAGTTGAATTTGTCCTGCTGAAAACGCGCCACCTTCAAATATAATCATTGGTCAAGGTTCAAGTATTCTAGTTGGCTTTCCTATTGATCATAGATTTAAGCGTAAAAGACTGGAATTTCGAGGACCCATATTGATCAGCAACTAAAGGCCTTCTACGTCTCATAATCCGAACACAAATTCCAACACAACGTAAATGGCAAGAAGCAAGTTCGAAATGCATCCAAAGCACACACAGTATGCTATTGATTGTGCCTGAGTCCATGCTGACTGAATTGTCGGTTGTCAAGTCGCCTCGATTCAGGACATAAAAATGGAAAGAGCAAATATTTCACGTAATTGTATGGCAACCCACGAACTAATTGGTCTCGTACTTTGCAACAAGCCTGCAATTATTACTGTTGTCAAGTGTTGCAGAAATGTAAGGAGACCTCTCGTACACCGTCTTCCATGAGTATTGTGTACGTTTTATTATAATTGTTTTTGCCGTGAGACAGCCTTTGAACGAAGCACGTTCGTTAGACTTCCGCAATGAATTCTTGAATAGCCCAGTTTCTAGGTCAAGTATATTCGCAGTTGTATACTTGTTACCCTTAACGGTGCAAATAAAAACAGACCATTGAGCGTAAGCTGCGCTACTAGTTTCCTACAATTGGGAAACAAGGATGTTGGTTGAAGTCGAGTTCAACGTCTTGTGTGTTTAGTTGACCGAAGGAATTGGATAATAATGCGTAAAGCCTAATGAACTGGAAACGTGTCGACGAGAACTTTGCAGCAATATTGCTACTGTATAAGGCTCTTCAATGATGAGGAACTTTTCCTTGTGAATACAACAAATAAATATACAAATTTCCTTTCTAGGGAAAAACTAGCAAGCAAACTCACCGCGCAATCTGCTTTGAAAAACAAAGTTTTTAAACTTTCTTGTGAAGCTAATTCCTAAGGAACTCGACTGCAAATGAAATAAGCTTTCACTCTCCGGAAATGAGCAATTGTACAGTCCTGGTTTTGATTTTAAACTTTATCCCTTCCCGGCTGTGACGGATTATTTCCATTCACAGGAAGTGATGCACTTAATGTGTATTCTTAATTACTCCCGCAATGTATGCAATTGAAATAAGGATTAAGTTGAGTTTAATGGCAGTGAGAGGAGTACTTATTCATGGGTATATCGACAAACGAAGGACACACTTACGAAACGAGAATCACTTCAACAGTTGGGTGATTGGAATAACAAATAAGACTGTTCGGATGTGGCATTATTGCAGTGCTGAGTATTAGTTACTCTTGCGAATTAAGCTCAGTGCTCCGTGGCTTCAAGGATTTCGTAGAATTCATTCACTGCTGAAGTTAATCCTTTTGCTGATAAGTATATGAGAAAAGCCAAAAAGAAATGCGGATAGAGAGCGAAGGAACAAACGGATAGAGAAAATTACACAATCAAGAATTCGAGGAACTTTATTTTGTGCCAAGCTGATTGAGATGTCCAGGACACGTAGCACAAATGGATAGCGGACGAGCAGTCAAAATAATAATGAACGAAAAACCTGAGGGAAAAATAACCTCAGGAAAATTACTCCGTAGATGGGAGGAAAATATAAGGATGGATCTGGAAGAGACGGTACACGTACACTCATTACTCAATGCAGGGACGCTTGGCTTAATGATGTCAATAAGTCTCTAAACGAGTTCTTAAAAACCGACAATATTAATAATACAAGTTTCATAATGGTTAGCTTTGAATATCTACAGTTTTTAGGGTTACGTACCCAACGGTAAAACGGAGCCCTATTACTAAGACTTCGCTGTCCGTCCGTCTGTCACCAGGCTGTATCTCATGAACCGTGATAGTTAGACAGTTGAAATTTTCACAGATGTTGTAATTCTGTTGATGTATTTCTAAAAACATAACAAAATTAATATTTAAGGGGGGCTCCCATACAACAGACATGATTGTCATCAAAAAAAATCCCCTTGGTCACATACTGAAATAAGGTTAGTCGACAATATATTTGTGTCTTTGATAAATTAATCCTAGCTGCAAACCTTTTCCCCATATTTACTGTTATTCACCTTTTCACATCGTTGCTGTCAAGTAGGATAATTGATTTGAATTCAATGGTGATTATCAAAGTAATATGCCGATAGCTTGCCTGCAACCAAGATCTGTCATCATACAAAAAATGTGATTTAATGTGATGACTGATGAGGTAACATACATGCTAGAGTAGACGACTAAGTGTGTTGAAGTACACTGGCTGAGTTTACGATCACACCGTGCATAGACCGCCCTGTGTAGTATTTTAAGGGTGAGTTTGGTTGCGTGAAACGAGTGCCCCGTTAGAGAATCTGTGTGTGCTGAAGAAAAAAGGAATTGATCCTGGACGGCCGACGCGATCAGATGCGCCACACAATCAGTGCAAAAGTGCAATCTATCGGATCGATTTTATTAACTACTCTATCATACATACATAGTCTCTTTCATATTTATATGTATTTACAGATGGTACGGAACCCTTCGTGCGCGAGTCCGACTCGCACTTGGCTGGTTTTTACTTTTTTTTTTTTAGGCTACGTCCAGAAAACGAGCTTATCCTACCGTTTCTTAGCAATGCCTGTTTACAAGCTTGGTTTATACTTGACATTGGACCATTTTTTTCTTTCGAAAGACGCAGAAAGATGAGGACCGAAAGCGCGTGCTCATTTTTTTATTAACTTTCCATTGGGAAGTTATTGTAATGGGGCCGATTTTGCGAATTCCAAATTGTGACATATCTCCACGTTTTAAGGTCACCAGAAACCAAATCCGTGTTTTTTTTTTAGATGTACATATGTATATGGCCTGAAGCCATTCGTAAACAAGCTGATAGGTCCTTATCAGTGTGGCTTCAGGCCAGGGAAGTCCACCATCGATCAAATCTTCACACTACGGCAGATCCTGGAGAAAACCAATGAGTTTCAAGTCGATACGCACCATCTATTCGTCGACTTCAAGGCCGCATACGACAGCGTAATTAGAGACGAGCTATATAACGCCATGTTTACTTTTGACATCCCTGCGAAGCTCGTCAGACTATGCAGGATGACCTTGGAAAATGCTCGCAGCTCCATCCGAATCGGTGAGCACCTCACCGATAGTTTTGATGTCAAAAAAGGATTTAGGCAGGGCGATGCGCTGTCGTGTGATTTCTTCAACATCGTATTGGAAATGATTGTGCAAAAATCACAGGCCAATACAAGAGGCACAATCTACTTCAAATCCTCGCAACTCCTTGCATACGCCGACGACATTGACATAATAGGTAGATCGCAGCGAGATGTCAGTGAGGCGTTTGCGAGTATTGAGATGGAGGCGGCAAAAATTGGTTTGGCAGTTAATGAGGGCAAGACTAAATATCTGCTGTCATCGAAAAAAGACATTTACCACCGACGTCTTGGACAGAACGTGCATATTGGCAGATATAAGTTCGAGGTAGTTAAGGACTTCATATACCTCGGCTCCGCGGTGACTTGGAACAACGACACCAGTTTCGTAATCAAGCGCAGAATTACTCTTGCCAACCACTGCTTCTTTGGGCTCAAGAGGCAACTGAGAAGTAGAGCCCTCTCTCGTACGACCAAGTTGACCTTATATAAGACCTTACTCTCGATTATCTCGAGAAACAAAGACATAAGGTTTGATTCGTCTTACGCCTAATATGCAACTTAAAAGTGAGTAGGCTTTCAGCAAAATCGGTATAGCCGTTTTTTTGTTAGAAATCAAATAACTACAAAATATGTGAATGTATGTTTGCGTTACAGTCCATGAAGGACCTAAGCCGAGCTTCTCTCAATCACCCATGTTATATGTGACTTCATTTTCCCATAAGTGAAAGGGACCTACAGTTTATTGCCGGTTCCGAACGGCGAATTTCGAGAAGCTTTTCATGACAATTTTACTACAGGGGGTTTTATCAGAACCCCGCTGAGGAGAAACACCGTGAAAACACGTTCGATGACATGGCTGTGTCGGGATTCGATCCTGTGTCATCGGCGCCAGAGGCCAACACGCTACCATTGACTTCTGCCGCGGCTGCATGGATGAGGAGGAAGAAGAATCGATTCACCACCCCCTCTGTTCATGCCCTTCTTTTGTGTGGTATCACAGTGAGCCGACTTCGGCATATGCCAACCACTATAAACTAACCTAACCTGTGCAGTCGGATGTTTTCGCAGTCAAAGAGGACGCCAGTACCGAACCCCTGCCCAGACCTGGAGCCATCCGTGGAAACGCGAAGACTATCTTTTCCAGCCAGAGCCAAACATGACGCCATGGAAACTCGACGCATTGGCGTCAGAAGGCATGTTCATAACACAGCGGTCGCAGGACGATTCTCGCGCATGCACGGTATTATTCCTGTGCGAGTTGTATCAGAAGCCATTTCTCTTCAGACGAGGCCCGGCCTTCTGAGCACACCCTCTGATAAATATATCAAGAGGTGGAAGATTCATCATATCATCTAGAGCAGCGCCTAGCGTGCTGCGGAAAGTCCCCGTGCAGCTGAGACAAACCGTTCTTTGGAGTTTGGTGAAAGAGGCTACGACGTGTTTGCATGTTAGTCTGTTCCACCAGACAGCCCATGCACATGAGATTATCGATCTTATCATTGTTATGTAGATCCGGAAGACTTTTGTTGCGGTTTGGTGGTGTTTGACTCAACATGCTTTGGCCAATGAAGCTTGCTATCTAAGATGACTCCCATATACTAAGCTACCTTGTACATATACAGAAAAGTGTTAGTCTTGTGAAATTACATACAATTTCGGAGCAGGGGTTGACGTTACTGGTTGTTAAGTAGAAAGTGATAGTGTATAATTCGGATATATACGAGGACATGTCGCTCGTCCACAGATGAAGGAATAACTCTTCACTTCTCAGTCATTACTATACTCCACCCAATTTGTGTACGAGACATCTTATTCAAAGACGATTTTTTAGTTACGTGTGTTTTTGTTGGGCCTTTTCTTACTGTTGCAGTTTCAAATTGCTATTGTGCAATCACCCTAAATTTAAATTTGTATGTTGGCAACTCTTCCGCTTTTTTGTTTTGTTACTTACGTATTGGCATTACTTTTTGTAACTTCCTTTTTTGCCTTAATAAAGATTGCAAGTACATGTTAGGTGACACGCGGGCTATTTTTTATTTTGCACATCGGGGTTTTTACTTTGCAATCGAGGAGAATTTTGAACGCGCAAACATTTGGTCCTATCGGGCACGGATTCTTTCCTATCGCGGCAAAGATATTTTGTGTTATTGCCTAAATTTATACGTACATTCTCCCATTAATAAAAATAAACCCCACGCGTGTGAATGAAATTGGTGCATCAACCCAAAATTTATAACGGGCTTCGAATAGTCCACTTATAAACAAAAAAAAACCCGAACAGTCGTGAATTGTGCTAATGGAAGTTCTAAAAAAACAACGCGCGGTGTTAAAGGGCCAGGTAACGCGGATCGCTACCTTTTGCGAGGCTCAGAATCCCCCATTAGCTCAAAGCAAGTTGCGGCAAACAAGACTTGAGCAGCACATGAACGACTTCGAGAAACTGCAAAATGACATTGAAGCATTGATTCAAGGTGAAAGTGAGTTAGCCGAAGAAGTACAATATCGCACCGAGTTTGAGAATACCTTTTACGAGTTGCATGCGAAATTAGATGCAATGGTGAGTGCTAGTGATCCGCGAACAGAAAATGACAGTGAATTAACAAAAACCATAAAATCGTTGGCCGAAAGCCAGACATCATTAAGTGAATTGGTGAAAACACTAAAACCCACATCGCGGTCGTCTATTACCATTACCAAACCAGAAATTCCTACAAGACTCCCTGAGATACGGTTGCCCGAATTCTCAGGTAAGCTTGACGAGTGGATACGGTTCCGCGATTTATTTACGGCTTTGGTTGTGTCTAAGAACACATTAACGGGTGTCGAAAAGTTAGAGTATCTCCAGACGCGGCTAAAGGGAGATGCACTGTCGGTCGTAAAGCATATTCCGTTGAGCAACGATAACTTTAGTATCGCGTGGGATTTGATTAAATCGCATTTCGATAAACCGCAATTCATAATGGTTAGTTATTTGGACAATCTGCTTGATCAACCGGGAATAAAGAATGGCACATTGAGTGAAGTGAAGCGTTTGTTTACTATCACCACGGAAAACATAAATGCGTTAAGTGCTTTAAAGCTACCGGTAAATTCGTGGGATACGTTGTTAATTTACCTCTTGTCGAAAAAACTGGATCCTGAAAACAAATTGTTATGGGTTCGCAAAATTAAGGACATCGAACAGCCGATGTTCTCTGACTTTAGTGAATTTTTAAGCGAGCGAATCAACGAGCTCGAGAGTTTGCAGGTATCGCGCAGTGTTCGAACAAACGCGGCAAGTGTAAACAGAGCAGTTCCAAAGGAATTCGAAAAGCGGGTTTTTAGTGCCACAACGCCACTTTGCTTCAAATGTAAACAAAGGCACTTTCTGTATCAGTGTTCGCAATTTCGGGAACTCACGGTACCGGCTCGACGCGATTTCGTGAAGAATAATGAAATTTGTCCTAATTGCCTCCGCGTTAAACATAGCTTAAATGACTGTAGGTTCTCTAATTGTAAAATGTGTGGTGCAAAACATAATACTATGCTGCATATAGACCCGGGGCATGCAAGTAGCTCGAATGCCAATGCTCGTGGTTTGTCCATTAACGCGGCTCAATTAAATCGGGAGTGGTTCACTATGTTACCTACCGCGATAGTAACAATTAGAGGAATCGACGGAGAGTTTAAACAGTGCAGAGCGTTGCTAGATTCTGGCTCGCAAGCCACTTTAGTTTCCGAATCCTGCATTCAGCGCCTCGGTTTAAGACGAAGTCACGCTAGCATTCCCATCGTCGGCTTGGGTCAAAACAAAAGCAGTACGCGCGGCAAGGTTGTTCTCGAAATTTCGGCGGTCACAAACACTAATCGTTCATTATCAGTTCATGCGTTTGTTCTATCGTCTTTAACGAATGAAGTACCGAATGTGAAGGTGAACAGCGCGAATCTGTCATATTTCAATCACCTTTCTCTCGCGGACCCAAAGTGTCACCAACCCAATCGAATCGACATCTTGATCGGAGCGGATATTTTCTTCGATACTCTTGTTGAAGGGTTAATCGTGCACCCCTCTGGCTCACCCATTGCCCAGAATACCATCTTTGGCTGGGTTATCGCCGGGAAGGTTTGCATGAAACAAGAGCCGACATTAAATGTGTTCCATTCTACCGCGGAAGATCTGGACGTTCTACTAAAGCAATTCTTTGAGTACGAAGATGATAAGGATGCAAGATTTTCGAATTGCGCGGTAAGTGAACTTATTGAAAACCATTTTGCTACCACCCATTTCATTAACCCGGAAGGAAAATATGTCGTGAGGTTGCCGTTCAAAAAAGTGCCAGTTGAATTCGGAGATTCACGTAACGCGGCACTCAGGCTTCTTCATGCAATGGAACAACGTTTTATCAAAAATCCCGAGCTCAGGCGTGAATATATCGACTTCATGCGTGAGTACGAGCGGTTGGGCCACATGGCACGCGTATCTGCAGACGACCTAAACCGCGCATCCTTCTATCTGCCTCACCATGCGGTACTCAAACCCAACAGCGCTACGACAAAGCTTAGAGTAGTTTTCAATGCCTCTGCGAAATCTACAAACGGATCATCATTGAATGACTATTTACTTGTAGGACCCACAATTCAAAACGATCTCTTCACATGTACCATAAAGTTTCGCAAGTATGAAATAGCAGTAAAGGCCGATATTGCCAAGATGTATCGACAGATTCTTGTCAATGCCGATGATATTCATTTTCAAAGAATTGTGTGGCGAGAAGACACTACAGAAGACCCTCGCGATTACGTACTTCTCACTGTTACATATGGGACGGCTTCCGCTTCATTTTTGGCTACAAGGGTTCTCAAGCAAATAGGTATTAATAATATTGCGAAATATCCTCGGGCTTCGGATAGCCTCATTAATGATTTTTATGTTGACGACTATACAACAACATTCGAAAGCGTCGAACAAGCGGTCGGCATAAAAAATGATCTTTGTCTTATGCTGAAAAATGCTGGTATGGACCTTCGTAAATGGTCCTCTAATTCATCGGAATTTCTTAACACCATCGACTATAAGCATCGAGAAATAGCAACCGAGTTGCCGATTGGTGATGCGGGGGTCAGAACGTTGGGTCTACTCTGGGACACACGAAGTGATTGTTTTAAATTCTCATCAACTGTCACGGCTATTGGCTCACATCTCACCAAGAGGGAAGTACTATCAGAGATCGCGCGTATCTTCGACCCTCTCGGCTGGCTCTCACCGATTGTGATCAAAATGAAGATCTTTATGAAGCGTCTTTGGACTAAAGGGATCGGCTGGGATGAGTATATTCCACAGGACTTCTATCAGGAGTGGTCTGATTTTAGATCCGACTTATGTTCGTTACAAACGTTAAACATTCCGAGATGGCTACAATCAAGCCGAAAGGAGGTGATGGAACTGCACGGGTTCGCTGACGCATCAGAGTCAGCATATTCGGCTGCAGTATATTCACGGGTGATTGGAACTAGAGGAGTTCAAACAACTTTAATATGCGCCAAAACAAGAGTTTCTCCGGTAAGGCCTGCCCTTTCAATTCCGCGTCTCGAATTGTGTGGCTCTTTGTTGCTAGCAAAGCTGCTTAGCAAGGTTAAAGAAGCTCTCTCCATACACGATATTGAATGTTTTGCGTACACCGATTCCACGACCGTATTGCACTGGATCCAAGGATACCCTCGTTCACGTAACGTTTTCGTAGACAACCGAATATCGCAGATCATCGCATTGTTTCCTTCGTCTACTTGGCACTACGTAAGATCAGTCGAAAATCCTGCAGACTGTGCAACACGCGGTTTTATGCCTCGAAGCCTAACGAAAATGGACTTGTGGTGGCACGGCCCACCATTTATGCAATCGGCGACAATTACATTTTGGGATTTTCCTACTACTAAATCTACACCGACGAATGAAGATCTAATGTGTTTAGCAAATGCATCATATGAGAAGTGGGACATATGTTCTCGGTTTTCGAAGCTTAATCGTCTCCTCCGCGTTACGGCGCGATGTATCCGTTTATTCCGTAAGCATAAATCTCCGTTTGAAGCACCGCGGTTGCACTTTTTGTCTCCTCTCGATATACGCGCTGCCATGGTCGCTATAGTTAAGCTCGCGCAACAGGATTTCTTCAGCGACGAGATAGCTCTTTTAAAAACAGGGAAATCAGTCTCGAACAAAAGCAAATTCATCATGATGAGGCCCTTTATCGATGAGGAAGGCGTATTTCGTGTCGGCGGCAGACTCGACAATGCCAAACTACCATTCGACCAAAGGCATCCAATTATTCTTCATAGAGCTCATCGTCTAACACAGCTAATCGTTGAGGATTGTCATACAACAAATCTGCATGCTGGTATCCGTCAAATGACGTATCTTCTCTCTCTACAGTACTTTGTACCTGGCATCCATCACGTCATCAAACGATGTGTTTATCGGTGTACATCGTGCATTCGTCAACGAGCGATTCCATTTCGACAACAAATGGCTAGCTTACCCAAGGAGCGGTTAGAGCCGGGAGTCACCTTTGGCAATACAGGCGTTGACTACGCAGGTCCATTCATCGTACGATCCTGGAGGGGGCGAGGTGCAAGGAAATACAAGGCATATGTGGCTCTATTCGTATGCCTGGCTACGAAGGCCATGCACCTTGAGCTGGTATCGGATTTGTCTTCAGCGGCGTTTATTGCAGCTTTGCGTCGATTTGTGGCTAGACGCGGCAAGTGTCACACGTTGTACAGCGACAATGGCACCAATTTTATCGGAGCTAACCAACAGTTACGGGATTGGTCCAACCTTCTACAGTCAACGCAATTCCAAGATCACGTCTCGCAAGAGCTAACAACAGTTGGCATTACCTGGTGCTTCATTCCTCCGAATGCCCCGCATTTTGGTGGCATTTGGGAGGCCGGCGTAAAAACCGTTAAATTTCATCTACGGCGTGTCCTAGGTGAAGCTTCACTAACCTACGAGGAATTCTCTACGCTATTGTGCCAAATTGAGGCTTGCGCTAACTCCAGGCCGCTTTGCATTCGTTTCGAAGGTGACATGAGTCCCCTCACACCAGCACACTTTCTCATCGCGAGGCCATTAGCAACAGTTCCAGATGCGAGTAATCTTTCCAAAAGGGTATCTGCGTTACATCGATGGCAGTATATTCAGCATCTTCTACATGGATTCTGGGAAAAATGGTCGCAAGACTACATTACTCAGTTGCAAAAACGTCCTAAATGGTTGAAAAGGGAAAACAACGTCAAGGTAAACGATATCGTGCTCATCAAAGACGATAACCAACCACCACTCAAGTGGTCATTAGGGAGAATAACGAAGACGTATCCAGGGCGAGACGGGCTTATTCGTGTTGTATCTGTCCTGACGGAAAAGGGAGAGTACAAACGACCAATCTGCAAGCTGTGCCCCTTATTATCAGACGATTGTTGAAAGGACTTCAACGGCGGGAGGATGTTGCAGTTTCAAATTGCTATTGTGCAATCACCCTAAATTTAAATTTGTATGTTGGCAACTCTTCCGCTTTTTTGTTTTGTTACTTACGTATTGGCATTACTTTTTGTAACTTCCTTTTTTGCCTTAATAAAGATTGCAAGTACATGTTAGGTGACACGCGGGCTATTTTTTATTTTGCACATCGGGGTTTTTACTTTGCAATCGAGGAGAATTTTGAACGCGCAAACACTTACGATTAAGATGTTTCAGCAAATAGACTCATTAGAATCCTGTAAGTCATATTTGACAATAATATCGTGTGGTAGTCATTGGGGAGGATTCAGTCTTTCATATGATTAATGACTTAGGACGGATGAAAAATTTCATCCAGCTCCGCAGGAGACTCAACCACTTTGTTATATTTCAATTAGCAATTTGGTGATGTTCGTGGCATATGTAGGGATCCATTTTTAATCATGCTTTCTGACTATCGCAGGCGTGATAATTAAGATAATTGATGACCACTACACAGGGATTACGTCTCTTGTACCAAAAAAGGATGGATGTAAGTATGGAGACCATTGTTCGTGAATAACGAACAATTGTTCTTTATACAAGGCCAGCTTACTATTCAATGTTTGCTCTGCAGTTACAGTTTTTCTTTGTGGTCTTATCTCAAAAATATTGCAACCTGATGCCTTTTTATTTGACTCATAGAAGGAATCGGTGCTCATGTCGGGTCACTTGAATTCAGTTGCAAGTCTAAGTCAATAGTGAAAAAAGATCTCAGCTCTGGCATTTATAAAGTATTCCATCACTATGGGTAGGCAGAAAATTTATAAATAAATGGTGTTCGAATTACGAGCCAGCATCTATATAAAAAAAATTCTTATGTCTGTCTGTCTGTTTGTTCCGAGAAGTCTCCAAGCGGCTTAACGAATTTCTATGAAACTTGTTCATAAGGAAGAGGAGATCGTCGGGAGTAACATAGACTTTACATAAAAAGATTCAATAGGGGGGTGACAAAATATAGAAGAGCATTTGAATATTATGCACAATTAGTAGAATCATAGAAAAGGAATAAATAAATTATTTGTAAGCAATGACTGCCTCCTGAGCCTTAAACCAAATAGTAACTAAAGGAATTCGGTACAAAAGAAGCAATAAAAAAAAAACACAAAACAAAAACACTGGATTACTAAGCTTTTGTGTTCTGGAGACATAAAAAACTATACCAGTATGTCAGGAACAGAGATTATCGCATAGCCTGTAATATGAAATTCAATATTCCTATAGTTATTGTAAAACAGCCAGCTCTTTAATCGCTAGACAAACAAACAGAATGATGAGATTGTTCTGAGTGACCTCTTCTTCTTAACGGGCGCTACAGTTCGGGGTGAACCTGGACCTCAACCAACATGCCCCTTTTGCTAGCCTTTTCCATTGCCGCACACCCAGTTGGCTGAGGTCCCCTTCCACCTGTGTGCGCCATCTTAAGGGCGGCCGTACTCTGCTTCTTCGTCCCTCGGGGTTGGATTCAAAGACTCTCCGGGCTGGAGCTGTGGTGTCCATTCGCTCTACACGGCCCAGCCATCTTAGGCGTTGAATCCGTAGATGCCTGACTAGGCTCATGTCGCTGTACAGCCCGTAAAGTTCGTGGTTGAATCTTCTCCTCCATCCCCCGTCTGCGTTTATAGGCCCAAGAATCACGCGCAAAATCTTTCTCTCGAACCCACCAAGGGCCTCCTCATCCGCTTTTGAAAGTGTCCATGCTTCTGCACCATACAACAGGACCGGGATGATAAGGGTCTTATATAGAGTCAACTTTGTCGTTCGGGAGAGGGCTCTATTACTCAGTTGCCTCCTGAACCCAAAGAATCAGCGATTGGCAAGAGTGATTATGCGTTTGATTCCGGAACTGATGTCGGTGTTCCAGGTCACTGCGGAGCCAAGGTAGACGAGGTCCTTAACTACTTCGAACTTATATCTGCCAATACAAAGGTTCTGGCCAAGACGTCGGTGGTGAGCGTCCTTTTTTGGTGACAGCATATATTTAGTTTTTCCCTCGTTTACCGCCAAACCAATTTTCGCCGCCTCCATCTCAATACTCGCAAACGCCTCATTGACATCTCGCTGTGAGCTACCTATTATGTCAATATCGTCGGTGTATGCAAGGAGTTGCGAGGATTTGAAATAGATTGTGCCTCTTGTATTGGCCAGTGATTTTTGCACAATCATTTCCAATATGATGTTGAAGAAATCACACGACAGCGCATCGCCCTGCCTAAATCCTTTTTTGACATCAAAACTATCGGTAAGGTGTTCACCGATTCGGATGGAGCAGCGAGCATTCTCCAAAGTCATCCTGCATAGTCTGACGAGTTTAACAGGTATGTCAAAGGTAGACATAGCGTTGTATAGCTCGTCTCTAATTAGGCTGTCGTAAGCGGCTTTGAAGTTGACAAATAGGTGGTGAGTGTCGACTTGAAATTCATTGGTTTTCTCCAGGATCTGGGAAGATTTGGTCGTTGGTGGACTTCCCTGGCTTGAATCCGCACTGATAATGACCTATCAGCTTATTTACAAAAGGCTTCAGGCGTTCACACAAATGGCAGAGAAGATTTTGTAGGCAATGTTAAGAAGACTTCCCTCGGAAAGTTCGAACATCAAGAATAGTGGAGAGTGTCTGACGTCGAAAGCGATGTGATCAATCTGGTTGGTGGTCGATTGATCAAAAGATCGCCATGTGCCTTTGTGTATATCGAGGTGCGGGAAGCGCGTACTGGCTAGAAGGAGAATTCGCCTCGTAGCAAAATGAATCCGCCTGTGTCCGTTATCGGATGCGATGTCGTGTAGGCTATATTTGCCGATGACTCGTTCAAAGATGCTCTCCTTACCCAGCCTAGCATTGAAGTCTCCTGGTGCAATTTTGATGTCATAGCTGGGACATTGGGCATACGTTCTCTCTAGGAGATCGTATAACTTACCATTGGCGGACCCATCATTATCTTCCGTGGGGGCGTGGACGCAGATCAGGCTGGTGTTAAAAAATGTAGCTTTGATACGGATCGTTATGAGGCGTTCGCTCACATGCCGAAAGCTTATGACTTTTTGCCTTAATCCACCTCGAACAACATATCCGCATCCAAACAATCGTCTAAAGCAGTCGCCGTAGTAAATATCGCAGTTTTTCATCCGCTTTATGCCCGGTCCATTCCATCGCATTTCCTGGATGGCGGTGATGTCCGCTTTATAGCGGTCTAGGGCGTCCGCAAGTTGTTCGGCTGCACGTGGCCTGTGTAGGGACCTAACATTCCACGTACAGAGCCGAAGGTCATTGCCGTTTTTTCGTTTTTTGCAAGGGTCGTCAACATTAATCCGGTCCGTTATATCCGAGGCTTGTGGTTGTTTTTTTACGGTTACGGCTTACTAGGCCGTAGCCCAACCGACTAATCCAGTTTTTTGGCGCAGGAGGCTCGCCATTCGCGCTTCCCCGTCTGCAATTTCCATAGGAAATCTCCATATGGCACCACGAGGAGGTGGGGATGGGACTTACCAACAGTGCCGCAAGATGTTCGGCTGCGGTGGCTCTTCTCGCTTTTTAGCAGGCCAGCATCCGTCGGGTAGATGCTACCCCTACGAGGCATTTGTTAGCCCTTTGCCATCCACAGAGTGACTGAGGAAATTTATTAAATAGTCGATATTATGAGATAGAATAAAAAATTCGATAGGTAGTTGTACGAAACTTTGGTACAGGTAACAAGTATGAGAAATTACCACGTACGTTAAAGGACGATATCAGACGAAAATTACGGTTACCAGATCTCACAATATTATAACACAAATCATATTAAAACGGCTAGTCCAATGCATGATGACAGATCTTGGTTGCAGGCAGGTTATAGGCATATTACTTTGATAATCAAAAATCTCCATGATGAGATAGTTGATCATCCATTGTCCGTTGTCCATTGAATTAAATCAATTATCTTACTTGACAGCAAGGAGGTGAAAAGTGAATAACAATAATTATGGGAAAAAGGTTTGTAGCTGGGATTAGTATATCCAGGACACAATAGGGGTTCAAAACTTGGAAGTGTGTTATTGGTTGTGGGATATGATCAAAAGTTAATTTCACAATATTTGAATTTGTTGCAGCATTTGATATCTTAACCTATCAGGATGGAACAGGAGGGGAATAGCAATTGTACGAAAGGGCTCGCAGCAAGGATTAACTTAGCAGTGACCCAATAGGGTATTTATTATTGGTTGTTCGTAATTATAGAAAAGAGGGTTGCAGCTAGGATTAATATATCAAAGACACAATAGGGCTCAAAAGTCGAAAGTTTGCTACTGGCTGTGGGATATTGTCGAATAACCTTAGGTCGGTACGTGGCCAAGGGGATTTTTTGGATAAAAATCATGTCTGTTGTATGGGAGCCCCCCTTAAGTATTTATTTTATTCTGTTTTTTAGTATTTGTTGTTATAGCAGCAACAGAAAAATTTCAACTGTCTAATTATCACGGTTCATGAGATACAGCCTGGTGACAGAAGGATGGACAGCGAAGTCTTAGTAACAGGATCCCGTTTCACTCTTTGGGTACGGAACCCTAAAAACGGCGTCATAATCGGTCAATTCGTTCAGTAGCTATGATCCCACAGACAGACACACAGACACCTCAAACTTATAAAAACCGGTTAAGTGCGAGTCGGACTCGCGCATGAAAGGTTCCGTACCATCTTAATATAAAAATATGTAAGAGACGTTGTGTGTTACCTCATCAACGGTGGGTAGTGGAGTATTCTGCAAACAACTTAAGCTGAATAAAGCTCTAAAATTACCAAACCACTGCAGCGTTTTCCAGGCGGAACTGTTGGCAATAAAAGAGGCCTAGTCTTGGCTGAAGTGGAACGTGATATCCACCACGGATATGCACATTCTCACGGATAGTCAAGCAGCCTTGAAGTCGTTGGAGTCCTTTGTTTACACATCAAAAACTAGCCTCGACTGTCGCCTATCTCTTAACGAGATGGCCGAACAGTTTAACATACAACTTATTTGGGTACCCGGACACAGCGACATTCCAGGAAATTAAAGAGCCAACACACTCGCCAAACAAGGAACGACGCTACAATCAATCGTGGCTTGTGAGGGAATACCCCTTGCAACCATTAAACTTAATCTTACAAATCTCGCCAGGGCCGAGACGAACCGGAGATGGACTCAGGGACAAACCTGCCTCATCACCAGGCAAATCTGGCCCCGGCTCGACAGTCAACGGACTAGGAGTATTATCTCCCTAAAAAGAACTGACATCTACAAAGTCATCGGTGTCATCACTGGACACTGCCTTATTGGCAGTCACGCGCAAAAACTAGTTATAATTCCGAACGATTTTTGCAGAAGCTGTCTAGACGAGGTGGATGTCGAATCCATTCATCACCTTCTCTGCGCCTGCCCGGCATTTTGCACAATCAGGAAACGATACCTGGGATCTTACTTCCTTAATGATCTGACCGAAGTTCAGCAAGTAGGGATATCTGATCCTCTTAATTTCTTGAGAAGTACAAAATGGTTCCACGAATAGGAGGCTAAACACCCTCGTGGCTGCACAACGGGCCTCCCTGGCCTATGTGTGTTCTTCTCATTTCCGGGAAGGCTACGGTCCTACCTACCTACCTGCCTCATCAGTGATCACATTAAAACGGCTAATCCGTTTGAAATGATTTTCTGCATGGTGACAGAATTTGGTTGCAGGCAGGTTATAGGCATATTACTTTGATGATCAAAACTCCATTGAATTCAAATCAATTGTTTTACTTGACAGCAAGTAGGTGAAAATGTGAATAACAATAATTATGGGAAAAAGATTTGCAGCTAGGATTAATATATCAACGACACAATAGGGATCAATGCTTGAAAGTGTTTTATTGGTTGTGGGATATGTTCAAAAGTTAATTTCACAACAATTGAATTTGTTGCAACATTTGATGTCTTAACCTATCAGGATGTAAAAGGAGGGGAATAGCAATTGCAGTGACACAATAGGGATCATCAAAACTTAAAGGGTATTTATTATTGGACGTTCGTAACTATACAAAAAAGGGTTGCAGCTAGGATTAATACATCAAAGACACAAAAGGTATCAAAGCTGGGATACTACTGGTTGTGGGATATTGTCGACTAACCTTAGGTCAGTATGTGACCAAGGGGACTCAAATATTAAATATTCGTTTTATTCTGGCGGCAACAGAAATACATCATCTGTGAAAATTTCAACTGTCTAACTATCACGGTTCATGAGATACAGCCTGGTGACAGACGGACGGACGGACGGACGGACAGCGAAGTCTTAGTAGTAGGGTATCGTTTTGCCTTTGGGTACGGAACCTTAAAAATGGGTGTTTTCATTTTTCCCACTGGGAAGTTAGTCTTGTGGGCCTTGTGGGTCGCACCTAGACCTCATTTTTAGTTTTATGATTAATAAATCGCACCTTGCCTTGATCCATTTGAAGCATTTAATTACTATTAAGACCTCAACGAAATTAAGTATTCAAGCAATGTTGACGCCAACGAAGTCGCAGTTACATGCTAGTATTTCTGCCTATCTACTTACATATACATATCTACGGTATTTTTCAAAATCTCCAATCGCATTTTGATTGATTTATTGAGTTCGATATCGATAGTTGGCTTTGTTTACGTAGTTCGTGATTCATTGTGTCTATCCTAGCTATTTATGAGATTTGGAAAGTAAACAGAAAATCTATAACTTACGTGCACGTACAAAGGACTAAAAATAGATATTCCGAATGGAATGTTTGCTCCTCAGAACGAAGAACTACCGACGGGAGCCACACCAGAATATTCACACTTATACAAGAGATCAATATGCTTTTGTTCATTTGCTAGATCAATTGACTTCTGATTGGAATTATCGAAAGAAAATATTTAGATGATCGGTGCGTTTAATGTGTCGATTGTAATTCTCACTCTGGAACAGTGCCAACGACAACAGCAATTGCTACCACATGGCATGCTCTACAGTTTGATGTGGTGTTTGAGGATTTATGGTTTTCTAAACGGCCCGAGTTTCCTTGCGATAATAAACAAAGAAAAAGTAATTGAATTGCCTTTAGCCAGGCATTATAAATTATGTTTATTTGTACGATTTCCTGATCAATGGTTTCCATTGGAATTTATTGGGAATATTGCGATCATTAGCCGCAAAATACCTCGATAGTAGTTGTAGGCGATTTGTTAAAAACTATCTATTGCTCTGATCGGGAATGAGTTAATAGAATGATCGTGATGATAGCTAAGAACCTAATAAGAAATTCAATCGATTTTATTGTAATAGAGACGCTATAGCGCTATAGCTTGATCTTTTATTCCGCAATCTAGGATATTTTACGAGGTCGGCGGAAACGAGGTCGCGATTGTTTACAGCGCGATTTTGTTTTCTTCTTGTTCACGACAAATAAAAATGGCAATTGTGAGTGAAATGTAGAATCCCAGAGTACATAGTGAGAGCTTCCCGCTGTTTAAGCACTTACACGAGGATTGAAAACTATAGATTTTATTTTTATTGTTTTGTACATTACTGGAAGTTGTTTGGAATCCTTTCAGTGCTTATCAGAAGCACGTGTACTCATTTTATGAAATTGTTTTGAAACGTACATCAGGTACATCTAGATACTGAAAGTTAACTTTATGCGGGGCGGTAGTTAACATAACTTATGTGAGGGTATGATCATATGTGTGTCCTCCTCGTAGGTGCTGACATTTGACATTTATTGTTATGAGCTATTCACCATATGGATGTTTATTTATTTATTTTATTTATTTATTTAGCGATTGATTCACTACTTAAGTTGGTATTTATAAAACATTACATTACATTACAAACTTAAATAAATAACATTATATACATATCAATTAACACAATTACAAAATTACAAAATTATAAAATTATAGGGACGGCTATGTATTATGAGAATAGTTGCATCTGACATGGTAAATGGCTTTTCTTTTAAATGCGATAATACTTGTTTCATTGAGTTATATAGTTGAAATCCTCTATGGATAATACTGTTTTGTAATATACTCGACCGGTAGTTTGGGAGTCTTAAATCTCCTCCATTTCTTAATTGATAAGGCTGGCAGTCAGAAATATATCTAACGTATTTTTTCAGGTATTTTGGAGCTAGGTCATTTTTAATCTTAAATATAAAGTTTAATACATTAAGAATGATCCTTTGTCTAACACTCAACCATTGTAGCATATTCAACATATTGATAATTGACATGTATCTATTGCACTTGAGGATGATTCTCATCGCCCTGTTTTGGATACGTTGTAGACTGAGTATCATAGTAGAATTACATAAGAATAAAATTGACGAACAATATTCAAAATGGGGTTTTATCATCACATTATAAATGTTAATTGCACTAATTAAGGATACCCTGTTCCTTATTCTGTTTAAAAAGAATACTTTTTTATACACTTTTTTTATTACATATTCAACATGGTGGTTAAATTTTAGTCTTGAATCAATTATGACACCTAAATATTTTACGCGGTCAACTTGCTCGAGCACTTGGCTATCCACTACAAGATTAACTCTCCAATTGCAGTTAAATGCCATGCATTTTGTTTTGGATACGTTTAGTTTTAATTTGTTTGATTTTAGCCAAATGCTTAGGTTGCTGAGATCATCTTGAATTCGTTGTTCACATTCGACAATATCTTTACCAGAAATGAATAGCAGTGCATCATCTGCGAACACCACAATTTGGGAGAATTGTATTATGTTCTTGATGTCATTAATATAGATGATGAACAGTAAGGCCCCTAGTATTGATCCTTTAGGGACACCTAAGGTTGTTTCTTTGCTGCTTGACAAGATTCCATTTACGGTTGTTCGTTGTGATCTTCCCGTTAGGAACGACTGGAACCATTTTTGCTCTTTATTTCGTACTCCGTATCTGCTTAACTTATTAAGAAGGATGCTCCTATCTATAGTCTCGAAAGCTCTCTTAAAGTCTAGAAATATCGCTAAGACACTGTTTTTTTTTGGTAATTTCCTCTTTCCAGCTTATTATCACGCTATTAAGGGCTGATTCACATGAGTGTCTTCTTCTAAATCCTGATTGATTTTCGAGAAATAGGTTATTCGATTCAAAATATGTTTCAAGTTGAATCTGAACCACCTTTTCCAAAATTTTTTCGTATTGGGGAAGTCTATTAATCGGGCGAAAATTTTCACATAAATTTGTATTTTTTACTTTTTCGACAGGTGTTACGACTGATTCTTTCCAAGTTTCTGGAAATTGTCCACTACACATTGATTTATTTATTAATGATACTAGTATGTTTTCAATTATTGGCAACGCGTCACTCAGCATTTTAGCACTAATATAATTAAAGTCTCTTTTTTGTTTCATTGATTTTATAATTCCTTTAATTTGGTTCAGATTGACATTTTCAAATTTAAATATTGCTTCAGTAAAGTTATACTGTTCCGAGTACGGTATTATTGGAATGGAATTATTTATTTCAGTAACACTGTTTATGAAAAATTCATTAAATTTGTTGGCCAAAGTTTCGCTGTCTTTAACGTACTGACCTTCGAACTTAATGCTTTTTAAGGCATTAATTTTTTTATTAAGAACACATGACTTTATTAACTTCCACATCGTTTTTTGATCACTAGCCCCTGCTATGTACATATGTATGTTTATCCAAATAATACATCAAAAGCCTTAATTGCATCCGCTTATTGTCCATTGTTAACATACACGACGGCATCTAATGACCACACCTACAAACTCGCCTCTTTCGAGCCCCCTAAATTGGAGATTTGAAAGTACGAAAATGCCAAACAACATGGGCGTTGTTCATTAAAGCAAATAGCATTCGATTTTTTTTTATTGATTTGCTTGTATGTTATTCAATTCAAAAATATTATACTAGAATTACTAGTCCAGACTAGGCTTCTATCACTGTTTATTTTTGAGGGTTCCGTACCTCAAAAGGAAAAAATGGAACCCTTATAGGATCACTTTGTTGTCCGTCTGTCCATCCGTCTGTCTATCAAGACCATTTCTCTCGGGAACACGTGGAGGTAGTTGAAATGCTCAGGTCTACAGTCTCTTGAAGCTGTGAAAAAATCAATCAATCTCTAAATGAACGTCAAAAAAAGATGGAATCAAAATGTATAGGGTATTTTCCGTTCTACCGCACCGCCTTATACTACAAGTATAGGGAAAAGCCTGAAAACTATACATTTGAAATTAAATCACAAAAAACCGGCCAAGTGCGAGTCGGACTCGCGCACGAAGGGTTCCGCACCATCTGTATACATAAATATGAAAGAGACTATGTATGTTACCTCATCAAATGACAGATCTTGGTTGCAGGCAGGATTTTTTGGATGAAAATCATGTCTGTTGTATGGGAGCACCCCTTAAATATTCATTTTGTTCTGCTTTTATTTGTATTTGTCGTGGTAGCGGCAACAGAGATACATCATCTGTGAAAATTTCAACTGTCTAACTATTACGGTTTAAGAGATACAGCCTGGTGACAGACGGACGGACGGACGGACGGACAGCGAAGTCTTAGTAATAGGGTTCCGTTTTACCTTTGGGTACGGAACCCTAAAAACGGGCTATATTCAGGGAACGGCGGTCCCAAATTTAAATTGAGCTGACCGTGTCATGACGGGTATCGTATCCTCTGGATAGCCGCCCTAGCATCCTCCAAGTAGTGAACCAATGTGTGCAGCTACCCAACCCCCTTGTTTCTGGGGAAAGAGGAACCTGGCCCTCCAGGTTGGGGGTTGTGCTCAGGGCTAACATCCCTATCACGGAAAGAACCACTGGTTCCGAAACAACCATATGCCTCGGATACGGACGGATACAAAGCTGACGACCCCTGCAAACTATTAAAGGACTTGAGAGTCTGCACCTGGAATGTGAGGTCCCTTAACAGAACGGATGCAGGCGATCAATTGGAGCGAACCCTTAGCAGCTATAAAGCAAATTTAACAGCACTCCAAGAAGTGCGATGGAATGGACCAGGCAAAAGACAGATGAAAAACTGCGACGTCTACTACGGGAACTTCTACAAGGAGGACAAAGAGTGCTTGTTCGGGTGCGGATTTGTTATTCGAGGAAGACTCCGACAAAAAGTTTTAGGCTTTCGGGATGTAAGCGAACGCCTCATAACAATCCGCATCAAAGCCAAATTTGGAACCATTAGCTTGATATGCGCTCACGCCCCAACCAAAGAAAATTACGTTCGACCCAAAGAAGAATTCTACGATCTCCTAGACAGAACCTGTGCCCAGTGTCCCAGCTACGACACAAAAATAGTCCTAGGAGATTTTAATGCAAATCTGGGCAAAGAGGACATATTTGAGTCGATCATGGGAAAATATAGCCTACACAACACCACGCTGAAAACGGACATCGGCTACTCAACTTCAATTTCCTTCTGGCTAGCATATGATTCCCGCATCCCAATATCCACAAAGGAACCTGGCGATCACCTGATCAGCCTACCTGCAATCAGATTGGTCACGTTGCAATAGACGCTATACACTCCTCCAGCATCCTAGATGTACGAACTTTCCGAGGAGCCAACATCGACTCGACTACCTTGTTGTAGCCAAGGTACGAACGAAGATATCAAGGTGGACAACGAAAGTTTGACGTCGGAAAGCTAAAATCGCAGGAGACCACCAGGACCTTTGCCGACCGAGTTTTCCTCAGCCTATCGCAAACTCCAATGACACCGGAGCAGCCCACAGAACAACAGTGGGAGTATTGCCAGCGTCCCAATGCGGGCTGGCTCATGTAGCAAAGCAAAATGCCTACAAAGCCATGCTACATAGATGGACGAGAGCCACTCGTGAGCATTACGAGTAGAAACGGAGAGAGGAACACACGCTTTTAAGGAAGAAGAAAGGACAGCATGAAAAGCGTGAGATCGAGGAAATGGAGTGATGCTACCACAGACATAATGATCGCAAGTTTTACGAAGAAATAAACCGAACATGCCAGGGCTTTAAAGCCAGAGCGGAAGCCTGTACGGATGAAGACGGACGACTACTAGTAGTCACAGTCGATGCTGAGAATATGACAGGAACACTTCTGTAGAATGTTTAATGGCAATGAAAGATTTAATACCGCTATCAGGCAGACGCCGATGACACGGGATCGAATCCCGACACAGCCATGTCATCGAACGTGTTTTTCACGGTGTTTCTCCTCAGCGGGGCTCTAACAAAACCCCCTGTGGTAAAATTGTCATGAAAAGCATCTCGAAATTCGCCGCTCGGAACCGGCAATAAACTGTAGGTCCCTTCACCTATGGGAAAATGAAATCACACACAACATAGGTGATTGAGAGAAGCTCGGCTCAGGTTCTTCATGGACTGTAACGCCGACATACATACACATATATACATCAGGCAGAATGTTCCATTCGCAACGGACGAATATGCAAGAGGATTTCGTCCACCCGACCTGGTTGAAATTAAGCTAGTAATTTCAAAGCTCAAGAGCAATAAAGCCGCAGGGGCAGACGGGCTGTCTGCTGAGCTATTTGTAGCGGCTGGAGAAGATCTGGTAGGTCGCATGCACCAGATCATCTGTAAAAGATGGTCGGAATCTCAGCATCGTTTGCCAAGTCAACAAGAAAAGAGACAGGGGAATAGGTTTCCTTAACATCGCATACAAGATCTTCTCTGCCGTACTATGTGAATGCCTGAAACCCTTTGCCGATTATCTGATAGTTTCTTATCAGTGTGGTTTCAGGCCAAGTAAGTCCACACTAGACCAGATACTCACACTGCAGCAGATCATGGAGAAGACCCAAGAATACCAAATCACCTTTTCGTCGATTTCAAGGCCGCGTATAACAGTGTGCATAGAGACGAGCTATACAACGCCATGTCTAATTTTGACATCCCTGCCAAACTCAGATTGTGCAGAATGACAATGGAAAATTCTTGCTGCTTCATGGCCAACACAAGAGGCACGATCTACTTCAAGTATGCGCAACTGCTTGCGTACGCGGATGGCATTGACGTAATTTGACGAACACAGCGGAACGTCAATGCGTTCGAAAGTATGGAAACAAGCAGCTAAAATGGGTCTTTCGGTTAACAATGGGTAAAACGAAATGTATGCTGTCAACTGAAAAAGGAGCGCGATACCGACGTCTCGGCCAGAACGTCACAATTCGCAGCTACAGATTCGAAGTAATCAAGGACTTCGTCTACCATGGGTCACTAGAGACCAGCGATAACAACACCAGCGCTGAGATCAAACGCAGAATTACTCTTACCAATCGCTGCTTCTTGGGGCTCAAGAGGCAATTGAGAAGCAGAGCCCTGTCTCGAAAGACCAAGGTCGCACTATACAAAACTTTATTCATTCCAGTCCTCCTCTCTGGCGCGGAGTCCTGGACTTGGTAGGTGGTCGTAATTAAGTAAACTTATAATCGAACTTATGAAAGTCCTGTCGGCCAATATTTATAGTTTTAAAACCACGCATTTGTCACATCCCAGAAATTACCATTTCAGTAACAAATCTAGACACTACAATGGGGAATGTCGTAAATAGTCGTTTCTATGAATTGGTTGGGTTTTGAGACGAAGTAACAAGGATTTTCCCTAGCCTCGTGGTTTCCAAATGAGCCCCTTTTGGGCCCTGGCATCACTTCGACTTGTGTAATCATGCAAGGGTTAAGTAATGTGCTAATTTATCTTAGAGTTTTAGTTGCATCCTATTAGAGTCCGGCTCATAAATGGAATGTACCCTTGTAGATTCATGCAGAAGAGCAGGAGGCATACAAAGCCTTACTACACAAAAAACAAGAGCGGCTCGTGAGTTCTACGAACTTAAAAGAAGGGAGGAACATAAGGCTCTCAAGAGAAAAAAGAAGGAGCACGAAAAGCGGTCGTTTGAAAACTTGAAGAGGTTTAAAAGAGATAAAACGTATGTCTCAAGGCTATAAAGCGCGAACGGAGGCCTGCAAGGATAAGAACGGACACCTAGCAGTAGAATCGCAGTCGATGCTGAGAATTTGGAAAAACCACTTCTGCATACTGCATTACGGCGATGACAGCTAACATACCGCCGTCAGGCACAATTATCCATTTCTTAATGACAAAGATCGCAGAGAATTCCGTCCCCCTGACCTCGGCGAAGTTGAGATTGCCATGTCGAAACTCAAGTCGAATAAAGCTGCTGGCGCAGATGGATTGTCTGTTGAGCTCTTCAAGGCAGCTGGGGGTGAGCTGGTTAGGAGCATGCACCGGCTCATCTGTAATATATGGTCAGAGGAAAGCATGCCCGAGGAATGGAGTCTCAGCATTGTCTGCCCGATCCACAAAAAAGGAGACCCCTTTGATTGCGCCAACTACAGAGAGATATCTCCTTAATGTCGCATACAAGATCTTCGCTACCGTTCTCGCTAATAGGTCCTTATCAGTGTGACTTCAGGCCAGGGAGGTCCACCGTCGACTAAGTCTTCACACTACGGCAGATCGTGGAGGCACAATCTATTTCAAATCCTCGCAATTCCTTGCATACGCCGACGGCATTGACATAATACGTAGATCACAGCGAGGGTTCAATGAGGCGTATGCGAACATTGAGATGGAGGCCGTAAAAATTAGTTTGGCAGTTAATGAGGGCAAGACTAAATATGTATCTGCTGCTATTGGCATATATAAGTTTGAGGTGGTTAACGTCATCACATACCTCGGCTCCGCAGTGACATGGAACAACGACACCAGTTTCGAAATCAAGCGCAGAATTACTCTTGCCAACCGCTGCTTCTTTTGAGCAACTAAGAGGTAGAGCCCTCTCTCGTACAACTAAGTTGACTTTATATAAGACCTTAATTATCCCGGTCCTGTTATACGGCGCAGAAACATGGACTTTATCAAAAGCGGATGAGGAAATCCTTGGTTCAGCCCGGAGAGTCTTTGAATCCAACCCCGAGGGCCGAAGAAATAGAGGACGGTCGCACCTAAGGTGGCGCGCACAGGTGGAAAGGGCCCTCAACCAACTGGGCGGGCGGCACTGGAAAAGACTAGTGAAATATCGTTCCTCGGGGAGGCATGTTGGTTGAGGCCCAGGTTCACCCCGAACTGTAGCGGCCGCTAAGTAAGCAAGGACGTACCCTTGTAGAAATTTAGAATGGGTTTTGCGGTTTCCTTGCGTGACCCACGACCATGGCCTCTAATTTTCGATGACTCTCTCGCATAGGACAGACTGAATTCGAGGGATTGTGGATGGTAACGCTAACTGTCGAAATTAAGCTAAACGAAATCGGTTGTCAAAGATTGGGAGCGCTCTTCATTGATGGTGACGGCAATGCCATCATTGTTATGGAAGAAGTGCAGACTAATAATGGTGTCACACCAAACTGTGATTTTCTGCGGATGCATTGCTGTTTAGTGGACCTTCCGGGGACTGACATCATGTCAAATTCAGATATTTGTTGGTACCAGTTTATCCAAGAATGAACCTCGTCGTTAAGAACATTTTTTTATTATGAAATCGGGATCTGCTTCCAATCGCTCCAGAACCCAGTCTGCGAACATAAATCTCTGGGTTTTCTTTAGCTTTCGGATCAGCTGAATTTGGTACGAACATAGGCACAATTTCCGGCGTAAAAATTGTTGATGTCTGCGAAAGGCACAATGCGCGCATCGCTGCTATGACAGAACACTTATGGCGACAATAAGGTTTTTCGAATCCACCCCGGAAGGAAGGCGCGGCAGAGGACGGCCGCATCAACGGTGGCGCACGCAGGTGGAAGGAGACCTTAACCCACTGGGCGTGCGGCACTGGAAACAGCTGGCCAAAGACCGTGCCGGCTGGAGACGCTTGTTGGTTGAGGCCCAGGTTCACCACGGGATGTAGCGCCACCTAAGTAAGTAAGTAAGTAATTCACAATTACATATATTACTCGGCCCTATGACTAGTTTTGGTAATTTGTTCTTAGTGCCAAAAAGTCAAAACCTATTCGTCTCTCCTGGAAAATTCTACTGTTCGTTTCTTGCTATCATTCGCGTACTAAAACCTGGTAAACCTGGAGCCGTTCCATAACTAGATTCAGAGCTATAGTGCCATGGTCTCTCTGTATTCCAGTCATGGGATAATTTGATCTAGTCAAAGCTCACAATTGCTTCTAATGGTTTTATGAATGTGCACATTAGGTCCCTCACGTAGAGAAGCTGTTGCGTTAAGTATATATTGCAATCGATTTAGTTATTCCTATTCAATGCACGTTCGATAGATACAAGATGTTCAAACCATTTTCCCATCAATAATTAATTCAAGCAATCAGACTATTCCTATGGGTAGTTTCCATTTGATTTAGATCATTGTGCCCAGGTCGACCTCGATTTGAGATCCATACAGCAAACGCGTAACATTCTCTTTCCTAAGCCCATTCATGCAAATGGTCTGCAATGAAGTGTAGTATTGTAGTTATGCGAGGATTAGGTCCGCGAATTGTATTGTATTCAACCACAATACTATACATAAAACCGTTAATTCAATATCCATATCGAGATGTGTTTTCCTGATTATTAACGCTATCAGAACCGAGCGAATATCAAGTAATATTTCCATTACTTGGTTCACATACTTGTCGCTCTCCTTAAAAACGTTAAGTGCTCGAATGACGCTTAAGTGCGGAAGAGCGATGTGTAAGGAAGAGGAAGTACGAGCAGCAGGAAAATGTGACGCCATGCTTCTGATAAACGAAAATATCAGATACAATCTGAAAATTTAAAAATTCAATTATGTTCCAAATAGAGTATATCACCGTAACAAGCACGTAAACTTATGTACATACAGTGGGGAGATATGGAGACAGTGCATTTACGAGCACTCGTAGGTTCTGGCAAAGTGTTTAGCATGATAATCGTTATCGTTGGGGTTAGGTTAGGTAGCCCGTAGCCTCCCCAAGGCGGGGAGTACACATTTCGTCAAAAGAGGCCCGTTGTGTTGCTCTACGAGGGAACCACTTAGTGCTTCTTACATAATCTGTGTGAGGTTCTCAGATCTAAATACAAAAAAAAAAACAGATTATGAGTGCAAAGAGGATGTCCAAAAACAAACTCAACTCGCATGCGATAAAACTCTGCAGCGTAGCTGACAACAATAGTAAGGCTGCGCGCACAGTGATGCGAGATGCGATGCGATGCGAGATGCGATTCGGGAAGCGATACGAGAAGCGATGCGAGATGCGATATGGTGCGCACAGTGAAAGCTGCTCTGTACTCTTCTGTTGCAATGTATTCATCATCAGGCGAAGAATTTTCAAATGAAAGTTTATATTTATCGGGTTTTCCAATAAGGACTTGACAACTTTTTTTTTAAATAAAACGCAAACCGTTTAAGACATTTCAAGAACTTTACCATCAGCTTGAAGTTCAATCAAAACGTTTATGAATGGAACTCGACTCCGTTCATATGGCCACCGCGGGCACGTTTGCAGCGGTCGATTTGTTGGGCCCAATTTTCGATGACTAGGCCACACACTTGCTCTGAACTCTTCCAACGTCGTCGGCTTGTTGGCATAAACCAATGACTTAACCCAGCCCCTAAGAAAATAGTCTAGAGGCGTTAAATCGCACGAACGAAGCGGTCATTCGACTGGCCTATTTCTTGAGATAACACGCTCATCAAACTTACTCTTCAATAAATCGATTGTAACGTGTGCTGTGTGGCACCATTCTGTTGAAACCACATGTCGTCCAAGTCCATATCTTCCAATTGGGGCCAAAAATAATCGGCAATCATGGCGCGATAACGCTGGCTATTCACAGTAAGTGACGATCCTTATCGTCGACGAAAAAATATGGCCCAATAACGCCCAATAATAAGAGCCAAAAATGAGTTTCGTCACTGAAGATGATTTTACGATGAAATTCATCATCTTGGCGCATCTTCTCCAGAGCCCAATCGGAGAACGTACGTCGCTTCAAATGGTTCATCGGCTTCAATTCTTGAGTAAGCTTGATCCTGTATGGGTGGAAACCATGATCCTTACGCAAAATACGAGTTAATTCTTGAGAACGCTGTGCAATTGATTGATTTGGATCGTTTGCTACGGACGCCTGAACGCCAGCGATATTTTCGACCAACCTGTTTTCTCGCTGACACGGCAATATCACACAACGAATGTGTGAACTCTAATTTTTGCACTAGACTTGTTATTGCCTTTCTAGTAGGGCGAGAATTACGACCGAAAATTGGAGTTAACGCTCTTAAAGTTGCGGTCACCGACTCCGAATTTCGGTCGAACATTTTTATAATTTGGAGACTTTGCTCGTTCATGCACTTTACTATGATGAAAATGTTGACTTTACTGAATAAATTAGCAATGACAGTTCGATGATTAGTGAAAGGGTGCGTTCACAAATTGATTTTAAAGTTATCAATTTCCTATTGGAAAACCCTTTATATATCCACGGTTAAGGAACGATGAAAGAAAAATCTTGGAATGCACAAGAATGTCGTTCAAAATATTTGACCACATTTTGGACAAATTGAACCATTTGTATTAGGAAACTGGACCAATTTTTCATTTAAACAAATGAAATTGCATCAGAACAACAACAACAATGGATACTACTCGCACAGAATCGCTTGAAAAAGTGATCAGAAGAGTTTGTGTGCGAGAAGCTTGCGAGAGGTTTGCGATAGGCTTGCGAGAATCGCATCGAAAATCGCTTCACTGTGCGCACGTACATAAGAATACATGTGAACAGTTTTTTCGCAAGCAACCGCTTCTCGCATCGCATCGCATTCTCGCATCACTGTGCGCGTAGCCTAACAGCAAGAGAAGCGACATATTCATCAACCATTCTCTCACCCACTACAATCAAGCACTTTTCGAAAAGACGAAAGAGACAGCAAAGAAGAAAAACATAAAATACCTATGGTTCAACAATGATCACATTTTATTAAGAAAAGAAGAGGGTGGACAAGTCACATCAATTAAATCTTTTAACGACCTAGAGCGTATTTAATATCTCTAAAAACATTTTAATGAATTTAAATATTGACTTGATGGATGACTTTTCCACACCTCCCATATACACTGACTGTAATATTGTCCTAACTGACAGTTCTTATTGTACTAACAAGTTGTTTATTGTGCACCAGAATATTAGAAGCCTAAGAGGAAACTTTTAGGACTAGCAAAGGCCTCGTAGGGGTAGCATCTGCCGACGGATGCTGGCCCGACAAAAAGCGAGTAAGAGCCTCTGCAGCCGAACATCTTGCAGCTCTGCTAGTCAGGTCCTACTTCCACTTCCTCGTGGTGCCATCTGGAAATTTCCTTAAAAGGGAAATTACAGACGGAAGAGGCCGAATGGCGAGTATCCTGCGCCACCAAACAGGATTAGTGTCGGTTGGGCTATGGTCTAGCGAACCATAACCGTAAAACCACTAATTGCTCAGAAACACAAAACAGCCTCGGATAATAAAACGGAACGGATCTATGTTGACGACCCTATGAGAAAACAAAAAACAAACAAGGACCTTCGGTTCTGTACGTGGAATGTTAGGTCCCTAAACAGACCACGTGCGGCCGAACAACTTGCGGACGCCCTAGACCGCTATAAAGCGGACATAACCGCCATCCAGGAAATGCGATGGAATGGACCGGGTAAAAAGCGGATGAAAAACTGCGACATTTACTACGGTGACTGCTATAGGGAGAGAGGACAGAGACTATTTGGATGCGGATTTGTTGTTAGAGGTGGACTAAGACACAAGGTCCTAAGTTTCCAGTATGTGAGTGAACGCCTCATAACGATCCGCGTCAAGGCAAATTTCTGTAACATCAGCCTCATATGCGTCCATGCCCCCAAGGAAGACAAGGATGACTCAATCAAAGATGATTTCTTTGATCTCCTAGACAGAACATATACCAAATGCCCCAGCTATGATACCAAAATCATACTAGGAGATTTTAACGCTAAGCTGGGTAAAGAAAGCATCTTTGAGCGGGTCATCGGCAAACACAGCCTACATGACACCACATCCGATAACGGACATAGGCTGATCGACCTTGCAACGGGGCGAAATCTTCTTGTAGCCAGCACACGATTTTCCCACCTCGATATACACAAAGGCACCTGGCGGTAGCCAGATCAATCAGTCACCAACCAGATTGACCACATCGCGATTGACGTCAGACAGTCCTCCACTATTCTTGATGTTCGCACTTTCCGAGGAGCGAACATCGATTCAGACCACTATCTTTTAGTAGCCAAGATACGTCAGCGCATAACACGAACACCGCGGAGTAGAGTTAGAACACCAAGCTATGACGTCGGAAAGCTACTATCGCCGGAGATCGCCAGTGCTTTTGCCAACCGCGTCTCCCTTAAGCTCTCCGATACACCTCAATCCTCCACTCAGTCAGTAGAGCAACAATGGAGCCTGTGCAAACAAGCCCTGAAGAGCACAGCAACGGAAGTGCTGGGCCTTTAAGCTCCACCACGACGAAACACCTGGTTCGATGACGAGTGTAGAAGGATTCATGCGGAAAAGCAGGAGGCATACAAAGCCTCACTACACAAAAAAACAAGAGCGGCTCGTGAGCTCTACGAGCTTAAGAGAAGGGAGGAACATAAGCTTCTCAAGAGAAAAAAGAAAGAGCACGAGAAGCGGGCGTTTGAAAACTTGGAGAGGTGCTATTGCAGGCACGACGTTCGAAGATTTTATCAGCGGATAAAACGAATGTCTCAAGGCTATAAAGCCCGAACGGAGGCCTGTAAGGATGAGAACGGACACCTAGTAGTAGAATCGCAGTCGATGCTGAGAATTTGGAAAAACCACTTCTGCAGACTGTATAACGGCGATGACAACCAACATACCGCCGTCAGGCAGAATGATCCATTTTTTAACGACGAAGATCGCAGAGAATTCCGTCTCCCTGACCTCGACGAAGTTGAGATTGCCATGTCGAAACTCAAGTCGAATAAAGCTGCTGGCGCAGATGGACTGTCTGCTGAGCTCTTCAAAGCGGCTGGGGGTGAGCTGGTTAGGAGCATGCACCGGCTCATCTGTAAGATATGGTCAGAGGAAAGCATGCCCGAGGAATGGAGTCTCAGCATTGTTTGCCCGATCCACAAAAAAGGAGATCCCTTTGACGGCGCCAACTATAGAGGAATAAGTCTCCTTATTGTCGCATACAAGATCTTCGCTGCCGTTTTGTGTGAACGCCTGAAGCCATTCGTAAACAAGCTGATAGGTCCTTATCAGTGTGGCTTCAGGCCAGGGAAGTCCACCATCGATCAAATCTTCACACTACGGCAGATCCTGGAGAAAACCAATGAGTTTCAAGTCGATACGCACCATCTATTCGTCGACTTCAAGGCCGCATACGACAGCGTAATTAGAGACGAGCTATATAACGCCATGTTTACTTTTGACATCCCTGCGAAGCTCGTCAGACTATGCAGGATGACCTTGGAAAATGCTCGCTGCTCCATCCGAATCGGTGAGCACCTCACCGATAGTTTTGATGTCAAAAAAGGATTTAGGCAGGGCGATGCGCTGTCGTGTGATTTCTTCAACATCGTATTGGAAATGATTGTGCAAAAATCACAGGCCAATACAAGAGGCACAATCTACTTCGAATCCTCGCAACTCCTTGCATGCGCCGACGACATTGACATAATAGGTAGATCGCAGCGAGATGTCAGTGAGGCGTTTGCGAGTATTGAGATGGAGGCGGCGAAAATTGGTTTGGCAGTTAATGAGGGCAAGACTAAATATCTGCTGTCATCGAAAAAGGACATTTACCACCGACGTCTTGGACAGAACGTGCATATTGGCAGATATAAGTTCGAGGTAGTTAAGGACTTCATATACCTCGGCTCCGCGGTGACTTGGAACAACGACACCAGTTTCGAAATCAAGCGCAGAATTACTCTTGCCAACCGCTGCTTCTTTGGGCTCAAGAGGCAACTGAGAAGTAGAGCCCTCTCTCGTACGACCAAGTTGACCTTATATAAGACCTTAATTATCCCGGTCCTGTTATACGGCGCAGAAACATGGACTTTATCTAAAGCGGATGAGGAAATCCTTGGTCGTTTCGAGAGAAAGATTCTGCGTTCGATTTTCGGTCCCATAAACACAGAGGAGGGTTGGAGGAGAAGATTCAATCACGAACTGTACGGGTTGTACAGCGACATGAGTCTGGTCAGGCGTCTACGGATCCAACGCCTAAGATGGCTAGGCCATGTAGAGCGAATGGACACCACAGCTCCAGCCCGTGGAGTCTTTGAATCCAACCCCGAGGGACGAAGAAATAGAGGACGGCCGCACCTAAGGTGGCGCGCACAGGTGGAAGGGGACCTCAACCAACTGGGCGTGCGGCATTGGAAAAGACTAGCGAAAGATCGTGCTAGGTGGAGAGGCATGTTGGTTGAGGCCCAGGTTCACCCCGAACTGTAGCGCCCGCTAAGTAAGTAAGTAAGAGGAAACTTTTCATCTCTCGTCACACACATTGAATCGTTTGCTTGCATTCCAAATATTGTTTTCGTATCCGAGATCTGGATCTAAGAAACAGAAAAAAAACCGGCCAAGTGCGAGTCGGACTCGCGCACGAAGGGTTCCGTACTATTATGTATAAAAACGGCAAAAAAAGCATGTCTGTTGTATGGGAGCCCCATTTATACATATATTTATTATATTCTGTCTAAGTATTTGTTGTTAAAGCAGCAACAGGAATACATAATCAGTGACATTTTATTCTCACTTTTCGGATAGTTAAAATCTAGAATGTTGTTATTTTTAGAAAATACTTATTATTTGAGTGATTGCCAATTTGGGTTTAGACGTAGCAAATCGACTGAAACTGCTTTATTGAAATTAACTGGTGAAATATATAATAGTCTAAACCTTCTCAAATACCATCAACATTATTTGTTGATATCAGTAAGGTCTTTGATATAGTTAATCATACTTTGCTACTAGATAAACTTTACAAAGCGGGTTTCAGAGGCTCCATTTATAAATGGTTTTCTTCTTATTTATCCAACCGTTATCAAGTTGTGAAAATTAGGAATGTTTACAGTTCTATAGACTTCTTAAATATGGATGTTCCCCAAGGAGCAGTATTGGGCCCAATCCTTTTTCTAGTTTATGTTAATACGTTTTTCATACAACCTTTTAAAGGCAAAATAACTGCCTTTGCTGATGAAACATCTCTTTTCCACTTAAACACTAACTTAATTGATAGTTTTGCAGATGTTAATTATGACCTAGATATGTTAAGGAGATGGTTTAATTATCACAAACTAATAATAATCAGCGGTAGAGTTTTCAGAGACCTTCCCTTATATTATCATGCACCATTGTGTAATCGATTTGTTCTCGAAGATATAGTATTCAACAATCAAGAATGTTTGAAAATTGATTCTTGATTGAACACGTGGACAGTTTTAAATATTTAGGTGTTATATTGGACCAACAACTTTGTTGGAAAGGCCATTCAATATATTTGAAACAGTATCTAAATGGGGTTATAAGATAATTATTCCATCTCAGTATGCACTGCAATCTCTACCCGTTTTAAAATACTAAATGTACTCGCACCGATATGGAACTAGCAAACCATGTCCATGTCCGGACCTGAATGCATACACACACATTCGTTCACGAAATGCGGTGCGGGCATTATATTCTTTCATTTCTTGTCTTCATTTCAGTTCAAGTGTGCTGTACAGTGTACACTACTGACGTGTCAACTCGAGTTAATAAACCGAGACAACCCGAGTTACAGCTGAACCGAGTCAACCCGAGTTCAAACTGAGTCAAACCGAATTATAAAATTAAACCGAATTGGCGAAACTGAAAGAACGAACCGAAACTTACACCGAACCGTTTTCCGTGTAAATGAAGTCGAGTTGGAAAGCAGTCTATCGTTTTTATACAAACCGAGTTGAATTGCCTGTATATTTTTGGAATTCGGTTGCAGTTGGGTTTCTCTTGCTATTGTTGTTTTGTTGTACATATGATTCATGGAACCAAGTCATCGGTTAATATATGGGTTTGAATTTTTGAATGTGTATCATGTGGAGTAGAAAGAGTTTATTTTTTATTCAAATAGAGTCAAACCGAGTAGCAACCCGTTTGAATATCTATTCTTCAGTTCTTGTTCGTGTGTGATCGATGTGCTTTTCAGTTTTATAATTTTTTACTTCAGTTGTTTTTACATTTTATTCAAAATTAAGTAAACAAACAATGCCGGGCCCAAGGAAAAGATCCCTGGTGTGGGAAGTTTTCGATAGAGCAGAAGCAGGGAAAGTTGTTTGTAAAAAATGTTCTACTTCGTATAAGTATTCAGGGAACACGACTACATTGAAGGTGCATATAAAAAAAAAAAACACCCAGGTGAGTTCATAGACATTGCTGACGGGGTGGATAATACTGATACTGAGGGTATTATCCAAAGAGTGAAAGCTCAGCCCTCAACAAACCAAGATGTGGCTGATATTGCGATTCAACAACCATCCAATCTAGAAGAATATCCTGCTATTTCTAAGAGACTAAAGCAAAAATCGGAGATAATGCTTTGCTTGATCTCATAGTGCCTGATTTTCAGCCGCTGCAAATAGTTGAGATTGAGGGATTTAGAAGGTATTCGAAAGTGCTGAACCCTGGATATGATATTCCCTCAAGAAAAAAACTTGCAGAAATGCTTGAAGAGAGTTATACTATTGAGTCAAGAATCTTAAGGCAGAAATTACAAGACATCGATTTTATAGCCTTGACATCAGATATTTGGACGTCGGACAGCAATAAATGTTTTATAAGCATAACGGCTCACTACATAGAGAAAGCAAGTATGAAAACATCGGTTATTTCTACTTCCGAATTAGAAGAAAATCATACTGCTGAAAATATAGCTAAGATAGTCCGAAAAATATTGGACGAATGGCAAATAGGTGCTAAAGTGGTAAGCATTGTCACAGACAACGCCGCATCTATGAAAAAAGCGTTTTGCGAAATTTTTAATAAACGCAATAATTTCTGTGTGGCGCATACAATAAATCTTGGCGTAAAAGACTGCATTGAAAAGCCCAGCTCGGAAAACTATCCCGGCAATGAGCGGTTATCAATCTCACAGCTTTTTAACAAATGTAGAGGCATAGTATTACATTTTAATCATAGTACTAAATCTTCGCATGCACTGCTCGACATGCAGATACAAATGAAAACAGACGTACTAAAATTAAAACAGGATATTCGGACTCAATGGAATAGCACTTTTTATATGCTTGAACGCTTGTTGAAAGTAAAAGTGGCTCTCTCCGCTACATTGGCATTTTTGGAAACATCCCTACCTTACCTAGATTTTGACCAATGGGTTTTAACTGAGGAGATAGTGAAGCTTTTGCAACTATTCGAAAAAATAACAGTTATTTTGTCGGGAGAGTCATACCCCACATTATCGTGTACCATTCCGCTAGTGGTAGGACTGCAAAAGGCAGTGGCCAACAAAATTCTAAGTACTGAGTCCGCTAAACGTTTGCAACAGAATCTCCTAACCGTTATAGACAAGCGTCTTGGTGTTTATGAATCTAACAGAACAGCGGCTACGTCGACCTTTTTGGATCCCCGATTCAAAAGGAAAGGTTTTGGTATGGAACTTCATGCTGATAATGCACAAATGTGGGTCATAAAGGAACTTAGGGATTACCTGATCAGTACTTCACCATCAAGCGTTCAATGTCAACCTAGCAGCTCAAATGCAGGTAAAATGTGAATTTTTATTTACTTATAATTTTTTGAAATAGCGTATTTATATTTATTGTATTTTAAAATATAAAATGGTTTTCATATTTATTCACATAACTCAAGCAGCCGTCAGAACAAACTATGAAGATGATGAAATTTGGGGTGTCCTTGACAAAAAAATTTCGGAAACACAAACTATTATAACACCTTCTTCGTCCGCAGCAAGTATGGTGAAGCAATACATCGATTGCCGTAATTTTGGGAGGAAAAGAAAAGTTTGTTCCCATCATTGTATAAGCTTGCACATAAATACTTATGTATACCCGCTACATCGGTTCCATAGGAAAGATTGCTTTCCAAGGCTGGTTTATTGTGTAATGAACGAAGGAATCGCTTAGCTCCAAAAAAAAGTTGACCAAATCTTGTTTCTCAACAGTTTTAAAAAATTGAAATGATTGTTTTACTTTTTACATTTTTTATTAATATATGCCTGTTATTTATGAGATATTTCAATATTGATTGTAACATGAAGTTCCTTGTTTTTGAGTACCAAAGTTGTGTATTAGTATTTTTCCAAATGTATTATTTTTTTTTTTAATTTTGTCTGCGTTAATTATTTTTTGTTACCTAATGAATTAGTAATAAATCATTTTTTTTATTTTCATTAGAATGTTTGCCCTGGTTTTAGTTCTTCAAAACCTAGGAATAAAGAAAAATAATTCCAATAAGTTTGACATAAACCGAGTTTGCCAACTCGGGTTGCAACCCGGTTTGCTGGAATTCCAATTCGGGTTAACTCGGTTTAAGAAATTTGCGGTTCGGCACATCACTAGTGTACACCAACTGTTCGAGCTTTATCGCCACATCTCCATACTTTTGGGTTTCTTGAAAACTACGGGGTATAACTCATACCGTATGAGAAGCATGTTCGTTGCATTTATGTTTTTTTTCTCGTTTTGTACATACCTATGTGATTGATGAATAAGGGTTGAATGGAACTCTTTTCGTTCAATTTGCGGAACGAGAGGACATGTGTCCGAGAGAGGACATAGTTCCGTGAACTATACATGTCCGGAACTACCCAACTCTACTTCGTAATGTACATATGTATACTTATACATAGCGTACAGATGTGTGAGTGTATGCACGTATGTGATGCGTATGTACGTATCGGTTCGTATGTGTGCAAGATCGCTTGCTCCTCTTGCTCACTTGCTCCTCTCCACCTGCCGCGACATCGTGCGAAAGGATTGCTAGGCCAGCTGCGATGACTGGTCGTGAGCAATGGCGCCACGCGATTGCCCTCACGCCGACTTACCCGCAGCAAGTATCTCACGCAAAAGAAAAAAAAACACCGTAATCGTTTCCAATTCAATAGGTATGTCACAAATTTAATTTCCTTAACCTAACTTAATCTAGGTTTACAATTATTCCTTAAAACTACCCTACACCGTATGTCAATAAAAAAAGTCGAAATAAATAAAAAAAAAAAAAAAAGGAATTCACTGTCCAAAAAAGTAAATAAACCGCAGCTAGAGTATTCGAACAGTCGTACCGAAACTCCTCTGACCAGCGACTTAGCCCGCATCACCAATCGCGACACGCAATTTTGTGATTTCAATACCTTATACAACGAACGTGATATCCGCGACCAACGTAGGCAGATTCCGTTTGGGGTTTTACGTGGACACCTGCCTTGTCGGCTTAATTCCACGGTGGGCCATCCCACATGGGGTGAATATAATGCGTCCACCAACGCCCCTTCCTTAGATGACATAGTCTGGTTTCAATTCGGAGTCATGCTTGGGGACATGAACACCACCCTTGATAAAGGCCGAGGTCTACCTAACACCTCTTGCATCTGACTTTTTAGACCGAAGACCGAAGTCTTCCTTGATCTTGTCAGATACCATGCGTTCCCGCGATGTTGGGATAACCACAGCCACCACGATGCTCCCACAAGGGGGCCTACCTCAACAGACAGGACCGGAGCGAATTTCGGCTACTGAGTGTGCATATTATTTGCTACTATCACAATTAATTTTCATCATTGGCACAAAGTGCCTCTTGGCTGTGTTTCTTTTAATCACTCACACACTCACTCACCTAGTTCACTCCGGGGGCATTCCTGTCCCCGTGGTACCAATTATTTTAAAGTGCCTTGGTTTACACGCCGCAACTAAACCAGTCACTTTCAGTTGAGTCCACCCAAAACTCAAGCCTGACAACTTACCTTCCGTCAAATTCCTGAGGTGCCAGGATTTTAGCACGCTCGATTGGATTTTAGTCGCCTTTTACGACAGGCATGCCTTACCTCGGGACTATTCTAACCCCGTACCCGCAGGGGGAACCAACGTAGGCAATAGGACACACGGTACGGCCGCGTACCGGGAACTGCTTAAAACCATACCGGAGTTCTTCCCCGAAGATCACTCTCCGAGTACTTCGCCGAAGATTTCTCTCCGAGTTCTTTGCCCACTCTCCCTCATGTGCTACTAGGAACACAAAAAAAAAAAAATTCTGACCTTCTGCGGGCTGAACTCCACTCGTTCGCGTGTCAAGTGTTGATCGTACCCTCGGGCTATCCGCTTTCTCTGAGTTTGGTTTCCCAAAGTGGATGACTACAAGCCGTCCACAAATGGGAACTGACCGAAAGATGACAACGAAAACCTTTCGAAACAATTTATTATTGGTTGTTTGTAATTATGTATATGTATAATTAATTTTGTTCTGTTTTTAGTATGGTAGCGGCAACAGAAATACATCATCTGTGAAAATTTCAACTGTCTAACTATCACGGTTCATGAGATACAGCCTGGTGACAGACGGACGGACAGCGAAGTCTTAGTAATAGGGTTCCGTATTACCTTTGGGTACGGAACCCTAAAAATGATTACCATATTCCCGGTTTCAATTTTTATGCAAATACCAATGAAAATTACACGGCAGGTGGTGTTGGGTGTTTTGTAAAAGATGTTTTTAAAATTATTGATGTTGTTTGCTTGGATTGTTCCAGTGCCGATGTGTTAAAAATGTCCGTTGAATTTAAAAAAGAAGGGTTTGTTTTCTTATGCGTCTATAGATTATGTAGGTTTAGTGTAATGTCTTTTATAAGGGATTTTTCTATAATACTAGAAAGGGAAAAGTCAAAAAATCTTATCATAGTAGGTGATTTTAATATTAATATTTTAGATAACAGCCTTTCTATTTCAAATTATTTTGAACTTCTCGTTTCAAATGGCCTATCAAATTTCATTCTCGAACCTACTAGATCCGCATCGGATAGTTGTTTAGATCATATATATGGTCGACTTAGAAATATTCAAACAAACAACTGTGCAACCTGTGTTTTTGACCTAATGATTACAGATCACTCTATGACGGGCCTCTTACTGAATTTTGACGTCATAAAGAATATTCCTAAGCCTATTGAAGGAAAATTAAGAATCGATTTTGCAAAACTCAAAACCCGTTTGACCTATGAGCTTTGGGAAACGATATACTCTTGCGATGATGTATCTACTGCCTATACAACCTTTCTAGCCTTACTTAGGAAATACATTCTAAACTGTTCTTTTCATCCAACCAAATAGCACTCATTTATAAGACTAAAGCCTTGGATATCCGACAATCTGTTAATCAAAATAACATTCAAAAACAAACTTTACATTAAATGTAAAAAACATCCCGGTAATATACTTTTAAGAATAAAATATAAAAAGCTGTGTGCTAAATTAAGAAAAGATATTCCGCTCTGTCGAAACAAGTTTTATCGTTCGTATTTTAACAGTGTTAAAGGGAACATAAGGAAAGAATGGAAATTGGTAAACAGTATTCTCAACAAAAATACGTCTTCTAAGAAACACGTTGTGCTGCGTCGTGAGAATTCAGAATTAACTGATGAACGTGAGATTGCTGATGCTTTCAATGATTATTTCGCTAATACTAGCACTTTTGTTCAATGTAGTAGTACCTATCCGTCTTGTCCTATCTGTCCTCCTTTATCTGGTCGTGTTGAGTCGTCACAAAATTGTAGCTTTGTCTTTGAACCTATAAGTTCCCTGGAAATACTGACAACAATTAGCAACTTAAACAAATCTAATTCATATGGAGCTGATGGTATTTCAAATGTTGTCCTAAAAAATATTGCTTATTTCGTAGTGGATGTCTTGGCTTACATTTTTAACCGTAGCGTGTTGTCTGGAGTTTTCCCTGATAATCTTAAATGTGCAGACGTCATTCATTTACATAAAAAGGGCTAAGCTACTGATATCGGAAACTATAGGTCTATTTCATTACTTCCAGTTATCAGCAAAGTCTTTGAAAAACTTATTAAAAAAAGGATAGTTAAGTTCTTCGATAAAACGAACTTCCTCAGTCCCGTTCAGTTTGGTTTTCAAAAAGGAAGAAGAAAGATGCGCTCTTACAATTCTGTTCCCAAATAATGTTTAATCTCGACACTAAAAAGTCTACAGCAGGCTTATTTATTGACATTACGAAAGCATTCGATATGGTAGATCACAACCTTTTACTCGTTAAGTTGGAAAAGGCAGGCATTCGTAGCCTTATGCTTTCTTGGTTTAAATCCTACCTTGAAAATAGAACACAGAGAGTTCGGGTAGGCCAAACTAGAAGCGAAGTAAGATCTTTAAAACTAGGAGTACCCCAAGGATCCGTCCTGGGGCCAATTTTATTCTTAGTATACATTAATTCGCTATTTTCCATGGATTTCAAAGGTCTGCCTACTGCTTTCGCGGACGATATTGGATTTGTGTATGTTCTAAGCAGTATGCTAGATCTTACTTCTAATATAAACTGGGATCTAAATCTTCTAAGACATTGGTTTGCTGAACATAAACTAGTTATAAGTTCTAAAACAAAGCTTATGTTCTATAACTTGTCTTCCTCACCGAAACTAGATATACATGCTCACTTCCATGCTCCTGACTGCCAAAGATTTCAATTGCCTCTTTGCAAGTGTTATTCTAGTCATCTTGGTCATAGTTTTTGTAATAGTCAAAGCTGTAGCGATAAATGTTTCCTGATTGAGTGTGTAGACGAATTCAAATACTTAGGGCTTATACTTGACTCAAAAATGAAATTTACAAAGCACATTGACTCTTTAAAAACATACTTCCGTTCCACTCTTCGACATTTTTATTATTTGCGTAAATTGTGCTCATCTGATCTATTAGCAAAAATATACTATGGAATTTTTCAATCTAAGTTACAATATGGCATTGCTTGCTGGGGAGGTACTTATCAAAGCAGTCTTAAACCTTTGCTTATTATGCAAAAATACATGATAAGAAATATTTGTCATAAGGCTAGTATACATCCTAGCTATGTTTTGTTCTGTGATCGTAAAGTTCTACCTGTCCGTCACTTATACTGCTTTAAAGTTTTAAAAATATTTTTCTTGAGGTCTGGTAATCGAAATGATCGTATTATTCCTAACTATTGTCTACGTCGTAACTTCTCATGCATCTACTCTGTTCCTAGCTACCGTACTACCGCCTATCGTAATTTTTTCTCAGTTTTTTGCTGTCGCCTGTTTAATAAGCTTCCGCATTCAATTAGAACACTGTCAATGTCTGGAATGTTTTTGAAACAATTAAAAATGTGGCTGTTTAACTTTAACTATGACCAGTTAGAATCTCTAATCTCTAATATCTTGGTTTAAATATTAATTCATTTTTTTCTGCTATCTATATACTGCCTAATAGGATGGGGTATCAATGTTCCATCTTAGTTTAAAAAATAAGTATCTGGTAAACTTACGTTGAATTTTTTCAATCCTTTCCACTGCGTTATTGTAGAAAGGGTTCCAGACAATACAACAATATTCGAGTGACGATCTAACTAAAGCGTAGAACAAACTTTTTAAAGCCAATGTATCAGTGAAATCTTTGGTATTTCGCTTAATATAGCCTAGCATTAGATTAGCCTTTGTCGTAACATAATCTACGTGAAACGTGAATTTTAATTTAGAATCTAGTATTACTCCCAGATCTTTTATTTGTGCAACCCTTATTAGTTGAACACCGTTCAGGTCGTAACTAAATTGTATCGGATTGTTTGCTCGAAAACATGAAAATACAAAACATTTAGAAACATTTAGCTGTAGGGAATATTGCTCGCACCAATGGGACAAGCGTGTGAGATCCTCGTACAATAGCAAACAATCTGAGATGGATGCAACTTTCCTATAGATCTTGAGATCATCTGCATAGAGAAGGCATTGCGATGATTTAAAAATAGAGGGAAGATCATTAATAAATAGGAGAAATAGCAGTGGACCTAAGTGGCTGCCTTGTGGAACACCTGATGGCACGGAGAAAGGACTGGATAAATGATCATTAATTTTTACCAATTGTGTCCTGCCTGTTAGATAAGAAGCCAACCAAACCAAAAATTTGGAGTGAAATCCCAAAGAAGACAACTTTGATAGTAGGACCTCGTGATTTATCCTATCAAAAGCTTTAGAGAAGTCAGTGTAAATAATGTCTGTTTGAGAATTGCTCTCAAGGTTCTTAGTCAAATGATTAATGAGGATGGAAAGATTAGTGGTGGTCGATCTACCTAACACAAAACCGTGTTGAAAAGGTGTTATGTGTCTAGAAACAAAAAAATATAATTAACGATAGACTATTCCCTCAAACAATTTGGGAATACAGGAAAGCTTACTAATCGGCTTATAATTTTTTACCTCGAGCTTGGAGCCCGTTTTGAAGATGGGTGATATAAAAGAGATTTTCCAATCGTTTAAGAAAAGACCTTTGCTAAGTGACAGATTAAATATAATTGTTAATGGTTGTGTTAGCGATTGTGCACAATTTTTTAGTAAGCAAGGAGAAAAACCATCAGGGCCAGTGGATTTGGAACTATCAATTTGAGAAAGGGATTTAAAAACTTCAGATGAGTCTATTTCTAAAGACCCAATTTGGAACAATTCTGGAATTCGCGGTATTTCAGCATCGGGACAATTATAAGAATACACTGATTTGAAGTATTCAGCAAACATTGAACAAGTAGTCGACATATCACCTGAAATAGTACCAGAATACACCATGGAATTAGGAACATTGTTCGATTTTCTTCTCGAATTTATAAACCTCCAGAATTTATTGCTATTATGTTTTAAGTCACTTTGTACTGTAAGAATATATTGGCGGTATAGGAAGCGATTAAGATAATCGAACTGTTTTTGAATGGTTAGGTCGAAATAGAGGTCAGGATTATTAGGATTATTTCGGTATTTTTTGAATGCTTTATTCGTTTGGTTTTTTAAATTGGATAGTTTTTTATTAAACCAAACCAGGTTAGAATTTCTAACTACTCGTTTTTTTGGAACAAATATTTCGATGCCATGCTTAAGAATAGAACAGAATGAACCATATGCTTGTTCTAGGTCTGATGGTGTTAATATGTCCAACCATGCTTGACTGTTTAAGTAATTATTTAATTGCCCGAAATTGGCACGATTAAAATTATATTCGAATTCAAACTTTTTACTAAGCTTACATGAATTGGAGTAGGAGAAAAATCTAAGCTCGGCGTAAATACCGCAATGATGAATGGAGTTTCGAAACATTGGTGACGTAGACTTTTCAAGGATTATGTCATACTCATTATCAGCAACAACGAGATCGAGAACACGATCAAGATCATTCGAAATATTATTGCACTGTCTCAGATTGAATTGGCTAAAAAAGTCGGTCGCCAAAGTTAGTAATACTATATGCTGTAATTTTTGCTTTAACTGGCATTCAATACTGTTAATTTATACTATTTAAAATAATACTGAATGCCAATAATCTTATATACATTAATTTCTAAGTCTTATACCTTTGTTTAATTTTTTCCTGTAAAACTGATTTGTATATAAAGATAAGATAAGAAATAAAAATAATCAAGAAGGTCAGTTATCCTTACCCGCTGAACATCGGTCAAGTCGTTAAGGAAGTAGGATCCTAGGTTGCGTTTCCTGATAGAACAGGGAGCAGGACAGGCGCATAGTATGTGATGAATGGATTCGACCTTTTCTTCGTCTAAGCAGCTTTTGCAGAAGTCATTCGAAACATGCCCTAGTTTTTGTGCGTGACCGCTAATGAGGCAGCGACCGATGATTCTTACTTACTTACTTAACGGGCGCTACAGTTCGGGGTGAACCTGGGCCTCAACCAACATGCCTCTCCACCTAGCACGATCTTTCGCTAGTCTTTTCCAATGCCGCACGCCCAGTTGGTTGAGGTCCCCTTCCACCTGTGCGCGCCACCTTAGGTGCGGCCGTCCTCTATTTCTTCGTCCCTCGGGGTTGGATTCAAAGACTCTACGGGCTGGAGCTGTGGTGTCCATTCGCTCTACATGGCCTAGCCATCTTAGGCGTTGGATCCGTAGACGCCTGACCAGACTCATGTCGCTGTACAACCCGTACAGTTCGTGATTGAATCTTCTCCTCCAACCCTCCTCTGTGTTTATGGGACCGAAAATCGAACGCAGAATCTTTCTCTCGAAACGACCAAGGATTTCCTCATCCGCTTTAGATAAAGTCCATGTTTCTGCGCCGTATAACAGGACCGGGATAATTAAGGTCTTATATAAGGTCAACTTGGTCGTACGAGAGAGGGCTCTACTTCTCAGTTGCCCCTTGAGCCCAAAGAAGCAGCGGTTGGCAAGAGTAATTCTGCGCTTGATTTCGAAACTGGTGTCGTTGTTCCAAGTCACCGCGGAGCCGAGGTATATGAAGTCCTTAACTACCTCGAACTTATATCTGCCAATATGCACGTTCTGTCCAAGACGTCGGTGGTAAATGTCCTTTTTCGATGACAGCAGATATTTAGTCTTGCCCTCATTAACTGCCAAACCAATTTTTGCCGCCTCCATCTCAATACTCGCAAACGCCTCACTGACATCTCGCTGCGATCTACCTATTATGTCAATGTCGTCGGCGTATGCAAGGAGTTGCGAGGATTTGAAGTAGATTGTGCCTCTTGTATTGGCCTGTGATTTTTGCACAATCATTTCCAATACGATGTTGAAGAAATCACACGACAGCGCATCGCCCTGCCTAAATCCTTTTTTGACATCAAAACTATCGGTAAGGTGCTCACCGATTCGGATGGAGCAGCGAGCATTTTCCAAGGTCATCCTGCATAGTCTGACGAGCTTCGCAGGGATGTCAAAAGTAAACATGGCGTTATATAGCTCGTCTCTAATTACGCTGTCGTATGCGGCCTTGAAGTCGACGAATAGATGGTGCGTATCGACTTGAAACTCATTGGTTTTCTCCAGGATCTGCCGTAGTGTGAAGATTTGATCGATGGTGGACTTCCCTGGCCTGAAGCCACACTGATAAGGACCTATCAGCTTGTTTACGAATGGCTTCAGGCGTTCACACAAAACGGCAGCGAAGATCTTGTATGCGACATTAAGGAGACTTATTCCTCTATAGTTGGCGCAGTCAAAGGGATCTCCTTTTTTGTGGATCGGGCAAACAATGCTGAGACTCCATTCCTCGGGCATGCTTTCCTCTGACCATATCTTACAGATGAGCCGGTGCATGCTCCCAACCAGCTCACCCCCAGCCGCTTTGAAGAGCTCAGCAGACAGTCCATCTGCGCCAGCAGCTTTATTCGACTTGAGTTTCGACATGGCAATCTTCTCTTCGTCGAGGTCAGGGAGACGGAATTCTCTGCGATCTTCGTCGTTAAAAAATGGATCATTCTGCCTGACGGCGGTATGTTGGTTGTCATCGCCGTTATACAGTCTGCAGAAGTGTTTTTTCCAAATTCTCAGCATCGACTGCGATTCTACTACTAGGTGTCCGTTCTCATCCTTACAGGCCTCCGTTCGGGCTTTATAGCCTTGAGACATTCGTTTTATCCGCTGATAAAATCTTCGAGCGTCGTGCCTGCAATAGCACCTCTCCAAGTTTTCAATCGCCCGCTTCTCGTGCTCTTTCTTTTTTCTCTTGAGAAGCTTATGTTCCTTCCTTCTCTTAAGCTCGTAGAGCTCCCGAGCCGCTCTTGTTTTTTTGTGTAGTGAGGCTTTGTATGCCTCCTGCTTTTCCGCATGAATCCTTCTACACTCGTCATCGAACCAGGTGTTTCGTCGTGGTGGAGCTTTAAGGCCCAGCACTTCCGTTGCTGTGCTCTTCAGGGCTTGTTTGCACAGGCTCCATTGTTGCTCTACTGACTGAGTGGAGGATTGAGGTGTATCGGAGAGCTTAAGGGAGACGCGGTTGGCAAAAGCACTGGCGATCTCCGGCGATAGTAGCTTTCCGACGTCATAGCTTGGCGTTCTAACTCTACTCCGCGGTGTTCGTGTTATGCGCTGACGTATCTTGGCTACTACAAGATAGTGGTCTGAATCGATGTTCGCTCCTCGGAAAGTGCGAACATCAAGAATAGTGGAGGAGTGTCTGACGTCAATCGCGATGTGGTCAATCTGGTTGGTGACTGATTGATCTGGCGACCGCCAGGTGCCTTTGTGTATATCGAGGTGGGAGAATCGTGTGCTGGCTACAAGAAGATTTCGCCCCGTTGCAAGGTCGATCAGCCTATGTCCGTTATCGGATGTGGTGTCATGTAGGCTGTGTTTGCCGATGACCCGCTCAAAGATGCTTTCTTTACCCAGCTTAGCGTTAAAATCTCCTAGTATGATTTTGGTATCATAGCTGGGGCATTTCGTATATGTTCTGTCTAGGAGACCAAAGAAATCATCTTTGATTGAGTCATCCTTGTCTTCCGTGGGGGCATGGACGCATATGAGGCTGATGTTACAGAAATTTGCCTTGATGCGGATCGTTATGAGGCGTTCACTCACATACTGGAAACTTAGGACTTTATGTCTTAGTCCACCTCTAACAACAAATCCGCATCCAAATAGTCTCTGTCCTCTCTCCCTATAGCAGTCACCGTAGTAAATGTCGCAGTTTTTCATCCGCTTTTTACCCGGTCCATTCCATCGCATTTCCTGGATGGCGGTTATGTCCGCTTTATAGCGGTCTAGGGCGTCCGCAAGTTGTTCGGTCGCACGTGGTCTGTTTAGGGACCTAACATTCCACGTACAGAACCGAAGGTCCTTGTTTGTTTTTTGTTTTCTCATAGGGTCGTCAACATAGAGCGACCGATGATGACACCAATAATTTTGTAGATGTCACTTCGTTTTAGGGAGATTAGTCCCTTGGCCCGTTGACCGTCAAGCCGAGGCTTATTTACTTGGTGATGAGACATGTGTGCACCTGGGCCCATCGCAGGTTCATCTCAGCAATAGCAAGGTTTGTAAGTTTAAGTTTAATGGCTTCTGGAGGTATACCTGCGCATGCCATGTTTGATTGTTGAGTCGTTCCTTGTCTGGCGAGTGTGTCGGCTCATTCGTTTCCTAAGATATCGCTGTGTCCTGGTACCCATAGGAGATGTATATTCAACTTTTCTGCCTTTTCATTAAGGGACGGGCGGCAGTCAAGGCTTACTTTTGAAGTGTACAGATAGGACTCCAACGATTTGACTGTCTGTTAGGATTCGAATATCCGTAGTAGATATTACGTTACACTTAAGCTAAGATAAGGCCTCCTTTATTGCCAACAGTTCCGCCTGAAAAACAATGCAATTATACGGTAATTTTAGAGCTTGGCTCAGGTTGAATTGTTTGCAAAATACTCCACTGCCCACCCCGTCTTTGGTTTTTGATCCGTCGGTGTAGGAGTTTACGCAGCTCTTGCGAGGTTGCGTCTGGCGGAACCAGTCCCAGTTTTGAATTTCTTCTCAAAGACTGTCATGGGCTCAGTGTGGTCAGAGTTTTCCGCCAAGGTTATCCTGTTGTTCAGACTGGAGGAGTGGCCAGTGATGTAGCTCGTCCATTTGAAGCTGGCTTTTAGTATGGTTTCGGTGTATGTGGTTGTTTTCGTGCCGAGTATATTGAGTGATGTAAGGTGAGGTATCATGTTGAGTGCTCCCGTTGGGATGGACCTGCATGCCAGCCTTTGTACCTTCTCGAATCGCTTATGGTATGTTGCTTTGTCCAGTGCAATCCACCAGGCTCCATACAATAGAATAAGTCTAACTATTGTAATATATAGCCATTGGGTGAGCTTAGGGTTGAATCCACATTTTTCCTCTAAGGCTTTCTTACAGGTGTAGAGAGCAGCTATGGTTGCTCTTTTTGCACACTCGATTGTATTGTCCTTCCATGTTAGTTTTCTATCTAGTACTATGCCAAGGTGTTTGGCAGTAGAAGGGTAGGTTAACCTGGTGCAAAGTAGAGTAATGGGGCATGTTTTCGGGATCTTATGCCTCCTGGTGAAGAGCACAAGCTCCGTCTTCTGAGGGTTTACCCCAAGCCTATTGTATTGCGCCCATTTGCACAGTATGGAGATTGCCGTACACATACGGTCATTCAGTGTAGGTAGGATATTTGCTCCAGATGGTAATAGCAACGTCGTCTGCGTAGGTAATAACATCTTCCAGAGAAGAGGAGAGAGGACACCCCTTTGTGGAGTACCTCTGATAACCGATCTAGTGATTACTTGGCTTCCCCATTGAGAGTGAATTTTGCGTGTTGAGAGTAACTCGCTAATCAACTCTATTAAAGTCCTCTCCACTTTTAAATTTTCTAGCCATTCTATTATCGCGTTGCTAAAAGCGCCCTCTATGTCTAGGAAGGCTGCTAACCTATATTCTTTAAGATGGACTGATCTCTCAATTTTCCTCACTAGTGTATGCAAGGCTGTTTCGACAGATCTACTCTTGCAGTCGGCGTGCTGTGCCTTAGAGATTAGGGATAGATAGAAATTTTAGCGAATATATAAGTCTATCAGCCTTTCCAGGGTTTTTAATACACAGGATAATAGACAGATAGACCTTAGGTCACTGGGGGAGGGGTGTGGGAGCTTCTGCCGGCCTCGGTGATGAAGAGTACAATTGCGTACTTCCATTTTTCTGGAATGTGTCTCCAAGCTGGACACCCTTTAAAGATAGTGTCTAACCATAGTATTATCCACTCCATAGTTGTGCAAGTTCGATGGGATAGATTCCATCAGGCCCTAGCAATTTGAAGGGCTTGAAACTTTTTAACCGCCTAAGTGATTTTTTCTTTAGAAGTTATATGATCCCTCTATCGCGGGAGCAGTATGACTTCTTCGTCTGCGTCTCAGAGCAGCCTGGGAAATACTTATTGAGGAGGAGATCAAGTGTTTCTTCTTCTGACGTTGGCCGTACTCCACTGAGGATTTTCTCAATCTGAAGCCGCCGGGGATTCTCTCCACATTGCTGCAGAGGAGTTTCCATGACTTCCTTTTCTCGGTGTTGGCTTAGTAATAAAATTATTGCAAGAAAATGCACAAGTCGTATTGGGGATAAGTTAATTATCGGATGGTGGTCTTCATGTGCATCGATAAGTGCACTTGAATGGACGACAACGAGAGCCTTTAGCACTTTAGGTAACTTTATTTGCGTACAGATAATATGTCAGGATGCAAATTAGAGTGTAGGTTGCCTCGGGTTTTTATTGCGTGCTTTTAAATTACACTTACTTGGGTTGGTTCAGTTCCTTTCACCTAGCCGCCAACATTTGCGTGTGCACTTGAGCGAATGAATAAAGCAGGTGGCAAAATAGCATTCTAATATCCATATAGTTAAGGTTTTAAAACTGTGTTAACTACATTGGATTAGTGTACTGGGTAGGGTGCATTCCATTCTGCTAGGCCACCAATGGGAAGATATGTTACTTGTTTAGTAGAAATAACGTAATCACATTTCATGTGTTGGACATTAAGGGCGCATATTAAATACACGAGAGCCCTACCATGCTCAGTGAAAAGGATTTATAGTATCATGAAACGCGGCAAGCATTATAGAGAATATAAGTACATCAAAGACATTGAAGAAAACACAAAAGTGATGAAGAGGTCCTTTGCAACATACTTTATGTATTATCCTTTATTGTGGTCTGTCTGAAAAGCCCTGTAGATTTAACCAGAAATTCAAACCAGAAATTACCGTCTATAGGTGACAAATGAATCACCCCTGCCTGAATTAGTTCTCCCTCTGAAATATTTCAACTTAAGTACGAGCAATCACCTTGATTGGGCATAAGTTAGATATTTATTTTGTTTGTCGGCTTAATTTATTCTTCTTTCGTTTCTGTAACTTTCCTTTAATTAGTTAACCGAAGAGTTCTATAATTTGCTACCAATTAATTCCCTTTGATTCTTAGCGAACGCTTTTATTAGGAGTATAATATGTGTATGTTTGAATTACATACTAACTTAATTTGCATCAATGCCCATAGAATTCTTGACAACGATATTGGTCTTCCATACGACCAGGTCAAGATTGATTTCAATAGCTTTACCGTCTACATTTAATTATGACTCTTTTTGACAGTACGTCGCGGCTGTCTGACTCTTTTTTTGACGTCCAAGGTCTCGGCTAACTCCTTACCGACCTCAATGGAGCAGCGAGAATTCTCCAGTCTCTACTTGAACAACCTGACGAGACAGGGATGTCAAAACATAACATGGCTCTATAGAGCTCGACCCTATAGACACTGTCAAATGTATGTATGTATGTACGTACGTTGGCGTTAAAATCTAGGAAGGACCAAATCAACCATCCACGTTGTTGAAAACACGTTCGATGACATGGCTGTTGTCGGGATTCGATCCCGTGTCATCAGCGTCAGAGGCCAACCATTACCTATGGCGCGCGATCTCACTGTGATATTTCCTTTCATCTTCTTTGGTGGCGACACAGAGCCAAGCTTCTCTCAAACACCCATGTTGTGTGTGATTTATTTTACACACAAGCTTAGTGCAGATTCCGAACGGCGTGAGTCGAGACGCTTTTTTATGGCAAGCATACTACGGGGGTTTTGCCAGTACTCCGCCGAGGAGGGACGTCGAGAAATAAACAATCGATGGAATGTTTCGTATCGGAATCCATACACGCTCATCGTGTGCCAGAGTCCAGCACACTAACCACTGCGCCACGGCGCAGTGTGAATATTTTTTGTACCGTGGATTTGCCTGGCCAATAATAGGAACCTATCAAATTGTCCACAAATGGTTTCAGGCGCTCACACAGCACGGTAGAAAAGACCTTGACGCGACGTTAAGGAGACTTATTCCTCTATAGTTAGCGTAGTTAATAAACCGGACAAACGATGCTGAGATTCCATTCATCGGGCATACTTTTTTCCGACCATATCTTACAGATGTACTGGTGCATGATCTCAACCAGCTCATCTCCAGCTGCTTTAAATAGCTGAGCAGGCATGCCGTTTGCGCCAGCAGCTTTATTAGACTTCAGTTTTGATGTTGCTTTCTTAACCCCGTCTAAGTCGGGTGGACAGAATTCTCTCTCATCCTCGTCCAGTGTGATGGGGTGCGTTCTGCCTGACAGGGGCATCTTGGCCATCTTCGCCGTTATACAGTCCGCAGGAACAGTCTTTCCACATTCTCAGCATCGACTGTGATTTAAATACTAAGCGTCCATGTTCATCCCTGCAGGCCTTCGCGCTGGCTTTATAACCTTAGCATGTTCGCTTTACTCTTTGGTAGAACTTTCGTACGTCGTTCCTGCGATAATATCTCTCCATCTCCTCTATCGCGCGCTTCTCATGCTCTTAGTTTTTTATTCTGAAAAGCGCGTGCCCCTCACGAGCAGTTCTCGTACGTCGATAAAACGTGGCCATGTATGCATTCTGTTTTTCTGCATGTCCCTCTCTGCACTCGTCATCAAACCAACGGTTTCTCCTAGATAGTGGCCGGGCTGGAAACCTAGTACATCAGAGGCAGCGGTGATGCATTGACAACGTCTCCAATGCTCTCTATGGTTTGTGCAGCTTGCATCGGCTGTTGAGAGCGTTGGAGTGAGACACCATTGGCGAAGTTCCCAGCGATCTCGGCACTCAAGGCTAAGGCCTTATCACGTTTGAACGTTGTGCGAGCGAGGGTAACAGGGAGAGGGAGAGTTTCGCTCAGATTTACACACAACCTGAACGGAGTGCAGTGGTTTTAGGTCGTAGATGTTCGTTCACTACTCTCAGGGGTGGTTTGTCCTAGATAGAACGAGAGCCGACCAGATTTTCGCCTTGGTTATAATTCACAGTAATTCGTTCATGCACTTTTGGTGTTAATATTGCATACGCAGAGGATGAATTTCAATTTACCATGTACTGTGAGTGTTATGCCTGCAGCAGTACGTTTCGTCTCTTGCGGTTGCAGCTTCCCGACGTCAAATTTTGATAGTTCTACTCGACTCCACAGTATTCGCGTAATCCGCATACGTTCCTTGGCTGCAACAAGGTAATGATCCGAGTTCACATCGGCTCCTCGGAAAGTTCGGATGTCCAAAATGCTGGAGCAACATCTGTCGTCAATCGCAATATGATCGATTTGATTAACAGATAATTGATCAGGAGACTACCAGGTCCCCTTATTGATATTAAGATGTGAGAATCGTATGCTAGCTACTAGGAGATTACGCACCGTCACAAAGTCTATTAGCCTGAATCCGTTTTCGGCGTTGGTGTCGTTTAAGCTGTGCTTTCCTACGATTCGTTAAAAGATATCCTCCTTACCCAGCTTCGCGTTGGGATCTCCTAGAACAATCTTGGTGTCATAGCTGGGACATTGAGCGTATGTTCTATATAGGAGGTCATAGAAATCATCTTTGACTCTGTCATCTTTTTCTTCTGTGAACGCATATCAAGCTGGTGCTCCCGAAGATGCGGATTGTTATGAGTCGATATTGCCTCCTTCGAAACAACGCAACGGAACTCATCATTGGGATGTAGAGAAGGTCAAAGAGGCCGTGACCATGGTTCTAAACAAGTTAAATTCAGAGGATTATAAAGGGTGCTTCGAGTTGTTGTGTAGAGTTAGAGGGGGACTATTGTAAAGTTCAATAATAAAATGTTGCGATAAACTTAATTTGGCTGTCTTCTGTCTACAAATTACCAGGACTTTATTGGCACGCCCCGTATTTACAATTGGCAAGCATCCGAGTGAATTGTGGTTGGATCACTCGGATATTCATGCTTTGCTCTTGAACGCGGTGAAATGCACGAACACAAGGACGCTACCAATGGGTATGGGTTTTCAAATTTTTTGGATGACAATCAGGAAGATATTCCAATTATTTTAGGAAAAGTTCAATACATCGCTCAATAATGTTGGAATATACAGAAAAGTCACAATCACTCATGGAGCTTTGACAGTACTTTGATAGTTGATCCTTACCGGTTTCATAAATCCTTTGTTGTCTTTCTACTATTATGTAATCACACATGTGGAAAGGAGCTAATATCAAGAGTAACGTCCAGTTTTGAGAAGGGATTATACGGGATGGGTTTTCTACGAGGTCCCTCCAATAACTGATCTATCTTAAAAGTGAATTTTCCAAATCACTTTGCTTAAGCAAACGATGTGATTGAGTTTTCGGATAAAAGATTTAAGAAAAAGATTTTTCGAGATACCAAAAGTCAGATTCACTTAGTGGATTTTCTTTTCCCTGTTTACGGCGGCACTCGCTGCAACTTTGCACGTTTCTGCGGGTGGCTTTTCCGAATTCAAAGGGGGAAAGAAAAGGAAACAAAAACTGCTCAGTTTCGTTTTCCATTAAAGCGTTAAAGCGAAGTTGGAGCGAGTGAAAATGGAATTTTGCATTGACGAAAGTACACGTTTCCCACGTCTGCTTCTTCTAAATCGTCTTAAGCAGAACTATCATTATTTAAGAAATTTCGCACCGAACCAGGTACGTAACCTGAATCGATGGAACCATCTGGTGGTGCACCTGAGGATGGAAAATCATTTTGTGAATTTAATAAAATTACATTTCACCGATCTGTTGTAATAGATGAGTCATAATGTAATTCATAATTAAGACAAATATTGAAATAATGAATTTGTTCAGAGACAACCAATAGCCTCGGATACAGACGGATTTCGTGTTGACGACCCCCGCAAACGTCTAAAAGGAAACGAATTCCGGATCTGCACCTGGAACGTTAGGTCCCTCAACAGACCAGGTGCGGTGGGAGAACTGGTCAACTCTTTAGATTGCTATAAGGCAGACATAACCGCGCTCCAAGAAGTGCAATGGGATGGACCAGGCAAAAAGCGGATGAAAAACTGTAATATCTACTACGGAAACTGCTACAGATACAATAAACAACGCTTATTCGGATGCTTAGGAAAAAAGTCTTAAGTTTCCAGTATGTAAGCGAACGTCTCATAACTATCCGCATTAAGGCCAATCTCGGCAATATAAGCTCAATATGTATCCACGCCCCCACAGAGGAGAAAGAAGATCGATATAAAGACGACTTCTATAATCTCCTAGGCAGAACATATGCCCAATGTCCCACTATGACACCAACATCGCACTAGGGGATTTCAATGCGAAGCATTATGGACTTTATGGCGGGACATAATCTCGTAGTAGCAAATACACGATTCCCACACTTCAACATCCATTAGGGGACCTTGCGGTTCCCCGATCAATCGAAAACATCCAGCATCCTAGATGTCCGAACCTTTGAGGAGCCAGCATCGACTCGGATCATTACTTTGTCGCAGCCAAGGTACCGGAATCAAAGGAGTCGAGTGAGAACACCAAAATTTAACGTCGGAAAGCAGCAATCGCAAGAGACCGCCAGGAACTTCGCCGATAGAGTCTCCCTCAAGATCTCTCAATTCCCGATGCAATCTGCACAAACCATAGAACAGCAATAGAGTCGTTGTCAGAACGCCATCAGTGAAGCCGCCCCAGATATACTCGGTTTCAGGCCACCACCTTCGAGAAACGCTTGGTTTGATGACGAGTGCAGATAGGCCCATGTAGAGAAACATAATGCATACTTGGCTATACTGCATTGACGGACGAGAGCTGCCCGCGAGCTCTATGAACAAAAAAGGGAGGAGGAGCATGCGCTTCTGAGAAGAAAAACGAAGGAGCACGAGAAGTGCGAAATCGAGGAGATAGCGAGATGCTATTGCAGGAACGACGTTCGAAAGTTCTACCAAAAAGTAAAACGAACATTCCAAGGCTATAAAGCCAGAGCAGAAGCCTGGAGGGTATGAGCACGAAGAACTAATAGTGGAGTCACAGTCGATGCTGAAATTTGGGATGGACCACTTCTGCAGACTGTATAACGGCGATGATGGTCAAAATGCCGCCCTCATGCAGACTGAACCACTCACAATCGACGAGCAACTGCTCGCATATGCCGATGACAGTGTCATAATTGGACGAATTCAGCGAGATGACATTGAGGCCTTTACGAGCATGGAGATGGAAATGGCTGAAATGGGACTGGTGGTAAATGAGGGCCAAACAAAAATTACGAAAAAGGACACGAACCACCGGCGTCTTGCCAAGGGCGCCCATATTGGTAGGTATCATCTCGAGGTAGTCAAGGACTTCACCTACCTAGGCGCCGCAGTGACATGCAGCAATGACATCAGTCATCGAAAAAAGACATTTACCACCGACGCCTTGGACAGAACGTGCATATTGGCAGATATAAGTTCGAGGTAGTTAAGGACTTCATATACCTCGGCTCCGCGGTGACTTGGAACAACGACACCAGTTTCGTAATCAAGCGCAGAATTACTCTTTCCAACCGCTGCTTCTTTGGGCTCAAGAGGCAACTGAGAAGTAGAGCCCTCTCTCGTACGACCAAGTTGACCTTATATAAGACCTTAATTATCCCGGTCCTGTTATACGGCGCAGAAACATGGACTTTATCTAAAGCGGATGAGGAAATCCTTGGTCGTTTCGAGAGAAAGATCCTGCGTTCGATTTTCGGTCCCATAAACACAGAGGAGGGTTGGAGGAGAAGATTCAATCACGAACTGTACGGGTTGTACAGCGACATGAGTCTGGTCAGGCGTCTACGGATCCAACGCCTAAGATGGCTAGGCCATATAGAGCGAATGGACACCACAGCTCCAGCCCGTAGAGTCTTTGAATCCAACCTCGAGGGACGAAGAAATAGAGGACGGCCGCACCTGAGGTGGCGCGCACAGGTGGAAGGGGACCTCAACCAACTAGGCGTGCGGCATTAGAAAACACTAGCGAAAGATCGTGCTAGGTGGAGAGGCATGTTGGTTGAGGCCCAGGTTCACCCCGAACTGTAGCGCCTGTTTAGCAAGTAAGTAAGTTATAAAATTAAACCTAAAGGGATGAGCCCGAACTAGAACGAAAGATAATAGTGTTTCTCTGGATGGCAGCAAGGAATGTTGAGGATTTCCTAAGTTTATCTCGTTTCAAAATATTGACTCAGTCCCATGTCGTTCTTATTATTCTAAAATACGTGTTTACTTAAACAACGTCTTTCTCGCATAGAGTATTTCATTTCCTTTGTATATCTTTTGTCGTTTCAGTATCTGATTTCAACGAAACCCTTTCCCATTTATATGAGGAGCACGCTACGGCGCTTCAAAACTTGGTATCCACCTACCGAAAAAAGAATGGAGACTTACGAAAAGAAAGGTAAATAGATTCGAAAGGAAAATCAATACGACAAATATGTTATGTTTGTACAAATGCAGAGACGTCAGAGACGATCTTTTTTTTTTATTTATTTATACTCATGCCCTTTCGCTTTATTTCAGACCAGCATGCCATTCGACCATATTCCAGGCATGGGAGCAATTCCTGCAAGAGGTTGAAGGCGATGTTCAAGCATCTAATGATGTGGCAAGCGTGCTTTCTAGGCAGGTAAGGAATGACGGTTGCCCATATTTTATATTTATGTAGGTCTATTTGTATCCAGTCTTCCTTTTATTCTTCCTTTTTATTCTATTTTTTCCCTTGTACATTTTAAATGTCATCCGTCAATCAAGACGGCACATCAAGCAAATTAAAATGGATTTGGGTACACTTTCATGGAACACTTTTATGGAACAGCGCTTTTATTAATTTTTAATATGACAGAGAAGAAGTCCCTTGTTTCGACGTTGGCGGGGGCTGAAATGGCAACTGACTGTTTCCTTTGGTTTTTAAACTACCCGTTTAGGGCTGCTTTAGACATTGGGTCGACAAGTACAATATTTTCAAGTTTCGCAATTGTACGTGTGTTGGCGGATATGTGACGTAAAAGTAAACTGGCAAAAAGCCTAATTGTCTTTTGCATTAATTATATGCACAAATGTGTGTATCCCTGTTAAAGGTACAGAGGGAAATTTAAGTCAACAGAATCGGTGGGAAGCGGAGTGTTGTTGGCAGAAACCAACAAGGAAACCAAAAGAAGAAAGGCAATAACCACGAAAACGAAAAAGGGAAAACAGTACGGGAAAGTACCTACACCGAAGTGGAATGGTAAAAAAAAGAAAATAGAAAAAATACCTCAGGTATCCTTTTTCTATACAAAACAAATAAGGATAATGGGTACATATTACTCTATCAAGAAAAAAGTTTTGTTAGTTTACTCGTAGTCTATAGGAAAGAAATTTGTTTGTCCATCTCTGGCGTTTATCTGCTTCCTTCATCCCCAAATTGAATTCTTTCTGATCGATTTAACTTTATATCTTTTTTCTGTTTTTGATGTATCGTTAGTTCTCAAAATCGGTCGTTACTTGGAAATTCCTCGCAACGGGCTGAATTGTTGCAAGGAAGCGATTTATCTCTGACCCATGCTGGGAAGGATTCAAGTGTTTAATATTTCATCATTCTTTCACATATGGAAACAATGCAGATATGTGTCTTTTACATTTTCTGTATTTGACAAATGTAGTTGCTGCACTTTGGAGTTAAGATTTAATTCAACCACGAGACCACATTTCATCTGACAAAGCTTGCCTCCGTTTATTTTTAATCGAACATCAAACCAGACCAAACAAAAACCAAAAATTTCCCAATGGCCTTATGTAAATTCCGTGTTATACAATATTTTAACGAAGAAGAAAGACACAGCAAGGTCATCATGCGCCAACTAGCATTTCTCCAGTTTGCTGAAGTTATTTCAATACTTTGTGTAATTCAGTTACAAAAAATAGGAGACCACTTGGTTTTAGGCATGGTTTGGTAGCCAACATGCCAAGGTTAAAAAGCGAGAATGGAAGCCTGCAGGGATGAGAACGGACATCTGGTAGTAGAATCGCAGTCGATGCTGAGAATATGGGAAACTACTTCTGCAGACTGTATAACGGCGATGTAAGTCAATATGCCGCTGTCAGCCAGAATGATCCATTTCTTAACGACGAAGACCGCAGAGAATTCCGTCCGCCTGACCTCGACGAAGTTAAGATTGGCATATCCAAACCTAAGTTCATTAAAGCTGCTGGCGCAGACGGACTGTCTGATGAGCTCTTCAAGGCAGCTGGGGATGACCTGGTTAGGAGCATGCACCCGCTCATCTGTAAGATAGGGTCAGAGGAAAGCCCGATATACAAGAAAGGAGACCCCTCTGACTGCGCCAACTACAGAAAAATAAGTCTTCTTAACATCGCCTACAAAATCTTTTCTGCCGTTTTGTGTGAACGTCTGAAGCCTTTTGCAAATAAGCCGATATGTCCTTATAAGTGCCGACACCCACCACCTATTTGTCGACTTCAAAGCCGCATACCACACAGTAATTAGAGACGAGCTACACAACGCTATGTCTACCTTTGACAAACCTGCTAAGCTCGTCAGTCTATGCAGAATAGAGGATGCCCGCTACTCCATCCGAATCGGTGAGCACCTGACCGATAGTTTGGAGGTCAAAAAAAAAGATTTAGGCAGGGCGATGCGCTGTCGTGTGATTTCTTCAACATCGTATTGGAAATGATTGTGCAAAAATCACTGGTCAATACAGGAGGCACAATCTATTTCAAATCCTCGCAACTCCTTGCATACGCCGACGATATTGACATAATAGGTAGATCACAGCGAGATGTCAATGAGGCGTTTGCGAGTATTGAGATGGAGGCGGCGAAAATTGGTTTGGCGGTAAACGAGGGCAAAACTAAATATATGCTGTCATCAAAAAAATCAAAAAAGGACGCTCACCACCGACGTCTTGGCCAGACCGTTTTTATTGGCAGATATAAGTTCGAGGTAGTTAAGGACTTCGTCTACCTTGGCTCTGCAGTGACCTGGACCAACGACATCAATTCCGAAATCAAACGCAAACTCTTGTCATTCGCTGTTTCTGTGGGCTCTGGAGGCAATTGAGTAACAGAGCCCTCTCCCGAACGACTAAGTTGACTCTATATAAGACCCTTATCATCCCGGTCCTGTACGGCGCAGATTCGAGAGAAAGATTTTTCATGTGCTTTTCGGGCCTATAAACGCAAACGGGTGATGGAGGAAAAGATTCAACCACGATCTTTACACAGCGATATGAGTTTAGTCAGGCGTCTACGGATTCAATGCCTAAGATGACTAGGCAATGTAGAGCTAATGGACACTATAGCTCTTGCCCGGAGAGTCTTTGAATCCAACCCCAAGGGACGAAGAAACAGAGTACGGTCGCACTTAACATGGTGCACAAAGGTGGAAGGGGCATGTTGGTTGAAACCCATATTCACCCCGAATTGTAGCACCCGTTAAGAAGAAGAAGGCTTGGTTTTAGGCATACCGTCCTTCTCTACTTAAAGGTTTTCTAGGGTCATTGACATTTGTTCGCACAATATTAGTTCATAGTGGAATGTTCAAACCCAAAATGAACATAGGCTGTGTACTGCACCTTCACCGAATCTCAACCACAGAGCCCTATCAATTGGTTATGATTTTAGTATTTATGCTCAAGCTCCGTCCCTAGAAGTGCGCTTACGAACAGTTGGTAGAAATCCCTTTTCACTTGTATACACCACCAAAGATTTATTCGTGTACATTCGCTGGTGGCGTTGCTGGTGGTTTGAATTAAATGCTTTATTTCCTCTCCAAAGCCCCACCGATTTTACACGTTGAATCCGTTGACATCCGACAAAGCCAATGTCGACGCACTGTATTTTCCCTATTACGCTTCATAGTGCAGGTCTCTTAACTGGCTTTAGGTCTCTTAGTAATAGAGAATGATTGGGAGATTAAAGTTTTTTAAGAAGTTAACCTTAACAAAGTCTCACAGCTAGCCTTCAGTAATTAATCTTATCTGATCACTGAATTTTTTTAGGAACTTATAGCGGTAAGGTCTAACCGAGTCATTGCAAATTTTGCTATCCGAATTGTGCCAAAAACGTACTTACTCCCAGTTGAATAAGGTCCCCTTCCACCTATGTGTGCCACCTTATATTCGGTTGCCCTCTCGAAGACTCTTCGGGCCGGAGCTGTTTATCCATTCGCTCTACATGGCCTAGTCATTTTAGACGTTGGATCACTAGACGTCATACTAGAACGATGTCGCTGTACAGCCCGTCCTCCACTCCCCGTTTATACCAACGGGACCATATGTTGAACGCAGATTTTTCCTCTCGAAACGACCAAGGAGGCGGTCGTGGTGCAGTGGTAAACATCACCGACCGTTGAGCGGAAGGTCTGTAGTTCAAAGTCGTTCCATTGCCTAGTAAAAACAATTACTATACGGCAAAAAAAGTTATACAACACAGCTGTTGTTAGTGAGAAGTGATAAAACACACTGATGAAGGCATAGCACTCACAGCATATCTTCTTTGGTGGCGTTACAGCCCATGAAGGACCAGAGCCAAACTTCTCTCAATCACCCATGTTGTGTGTGATTTATTTTTCACACAGGTGAAAGGGACCTACAGTTTAATGCCGATTCCGAACGGCCTGAGTCGAGAAGCTTTTTCAAGGCAAGTATACTACGGGGGGTTGTGCCAGTACCTCGCCGAGGAGGGACGCCGCGAAATAAACATTCGATGGCGTTGGTGTTATCGGGATCCGAACTCACGATCCCTCACAGCATATGGTCGTTTTAAATTCATACTCTGTGTACCCAATTTATTCTAATATAACACCATAAGTGCATGGAACCCTTACTGAAAACTACAACCTAGGACAATCTCCCATGGAGAGTAGTGAATGAACACCTACGACCCAAACCTCTGCAATCCGTTCACTTTGTGTGATAAACATTAAAAAACTTAAAAAACAAAAAATAACAAAAAAAAAAAAAAGGACCTCCTCGTTCGTTTCCATTAAAGACCATATAGAGGAGGACCGGTATGATGAGGGTTTTGTACAGCGCAACTTTAGTCTTTCGAGAGAGGGCTTTATTTCCCAACTGCCTCTTCCAACTCTTGGCAAGAGTTTGATCTCAAATCTGGTGATGTTGTCGCCATCATTAGTGAGCCAAGGTACACGAAGTCCTTGACCACTTCGAATTTGTAGCCGCCAATTGTGACGTTCTGACCGAGACGTCGCTGTTGCGCGTCTTTTCTGGTTGACAGCATAAACTTCGTTTTATCCTCGTTAACCGAAAGACCCATTTTAGCCGCATCTTCCTCAATACCCTCGAATGCTTCATTGACCTCCCGCTGTGTTAGTCCAATTAGTTCAATGCCATCCGCGTACGCAAGCAGTTGCGCAAACTTGAAATAGATCGTATCTCTTGTGTTTGCCAGTGAGTCTCGCATGATATTTTCAAGGACGATGTTGAAAAAATTACGTGACAGTTCGTCACCTTGCCCTAATCCTTTTTTAACACCAGAGGTCTCGGTCTACAGTCTACAGAAGTGTTCCATATTCTCAGCATGGACAGTGACTCTGCTACTAGTTGTCCGTCTTCATCCCTACAGGATTCCGTTCGGGCTTTATAGCCCTGGCATGTTCGTTGCACCTTTTCGTAACATTTGCGAGTATCATTCGTTTTGATATCTTCAATCGTAACTTGGTTATAACGTTGGCTACTCGAAAGGCTCTCACATCGTGGATTTCTTTTTTACATGGGGCTAGTGCTACTTTTAGCAATATGGCACTGCGACCTTTGCAGATCTATTGTGCCTGCTAGCCGATTAGCCGAGTAGCCTCTCCACCTCTATAATGATGTTGAGAATGCTTCTCGTAGGAGCCAGGGTGATCCCCTCAGGATTCATAACTTCACTGAGAAGGATGCGCTTCCTAAGATGGCAGAGAGCAGCACACTCACATAGTATGTGTTCCGCCGTCTCATCGTCCTCTAGACAGAGCCGACACTCAGTTTCAGACGAGAGACTAATTTTGTTAAGATGATATCTCAGACCGCAGTGTCTCGTTAGATAGCTGACTAGTCTTCTGATATCCATCCTACTGAGTTTGAGTATGTCTCTAGAGTGCTTGTTCAGGGGTCGTATAAGTCGTTTAAATTGACGGAGTCCCCGAACACTGTTCCAGAAGGACAGGTGTTGCGATTTTTCCCACTTGTCCAAGAGGTAATTTATCTTAGACCCGGGAATGCCGCAGAAAGGTTCCGGACCTATGTATTTGTCGCTGAAACCTTTTCTGGCAAGTTGGTCGGCAATTTCATTGCCCTTGACACCTTTATGTCCTGGCACCCACCAAAGTTTAACAGTGTTTCTTTTGGCGAGGTCTTGCAGGGTGGTTTTTGAGTTCGTGCTGTACGAACCCAGTGCTTTAAGCGCTGCTTGGCTATCAGAGAGTATGTTGATGGTTACTCCTCTGATGCCAGTCTCGAGATTTAGACACATGTTAGGATGGCATGCAGCTCTGCTTGGAAGACGCTGGGGCTTATTCTCAGGGCCTTCGATATCTTGCGTTTTGGTCCAAAGATGCCGGCGCCAACGCCAGAAGCCATCTTGGAGCCATCAGTGTACCACCTAAGGCCTTTGACATTCAGCAGGGGATCACTGTTTTCCCATGCTGATCGATTTGGGATCAATATCTCAAATCTCTTGTCAAAGGTGAAGGTGTGTGGCAATGCGTCCGAGACTGTAGTAATCATATCCAGCTCGGGAAAGTGTTGTAATATGGACATGTGGCATGCAGGTCTAGATGGCATATTTGTTCTCGAGCAGAGGACTTTGATTGCACTGCGTAATGCCACCTTCTTGATAAAAATGTCCAATGTTCTTGTGCTGCCGTAGGGCAGGACGGCATAGCGCCTGTGATGCCGAGACACGCTAGTCTCTGAAGGCGTTGAAGCTTAATAATTGTGTTTTTTTGTTCAAGTTTTGTCCACCATACGGTGGACCCATAGGTGATGATAGGCCTTTCTATCGCGGTATATAACCAGTGGACTACCTTAGGTTTAAGTCCTCACATCTGGGATGATAGAGGAGTGTCTCGTGTCGATTGCAATGTGATCAATCTGGTTGGTGGTCGCCTAATCAGATGATCGCCAGTTCGTGGATGCTAAGTTGCGGCTATCGTGTGCTAGCCAGAAAGAGTTTACGCCCCATCAGGAAGTCGAGTAGTCGATGCCCGCTTTCCGACCTTGTGTCGTGAAGGCTATATTTCCCCGTGAACGACTCAAATATGGCCTCTTTGCCCAGTTTCGCATTTAAAATCTCCAAGAACTATTTTTGTAACGCAGCTGAAACTTTGGGCATAGGTTCTGTCTGCGAGATCGTAGAATTGTTCCTTGAGTCGATCGTCCTTTTCTTCGGTTGGGGCATCAGCGCATATCAAGCTAATGCTTCCGAAATCAGCATTGAGGCTGATTGTTATGAGGCGTTTGCTTACATCTCGAAAGCTTAGGGCTTTACGTCGGAGTCTGCCTTGAATAATGAATCCGCATCTGGATGAGCGTTGCTTGTTCTCCTTGTAGCGATTCTCGTAGTATATGTTCGTACTGGACATTTAAATAATAACATTTTTGATATTCACACACATACGTATATAGGATCATCCAGTATGTGGTTCAGATTTGACATTCCTGATTTAATCACATTCTTCGAACTGTCACCCCAGACTGTATATGCTTAGCTTTTTCTTTTCACAATAAGAATTTGCCACTGGGCGAATGTGTTAAAACGCATAGTTAGAGCAGGTTAGTAGACGTAATCGTCTGTCTAATCGTACTATAAGCTCTGGGCTCTGCTATAGAACCCATCTATCATCGGAATGCATGCTCTGTTGTCTTTAGTGACAATGTTAAAGAAGATACTCATTTATCGACTTCACGGTAAACCCATCATTTGAGTTTGTCTAACAGATTTGGCATCTACGCTTTTGTAAAATTCAACTCATGCACGCATGAAACATACGCTGATTTTGGGCTTCAATAGCGGCGAGGCTCATCTTTCATTTTGCAAACAACGTTTCGTATATGGCATATGGGGGAGCTACATATGTTGAAAAACGCTTTCATTAATAAAATGTTAATATGGGCAGCCGTCGAGCACGGACGCAAGTGTGCGGTAGAGAGAACAAAAATTATAAATAAATTAAAAAACATTGAGAATGTGAATTGTGGATCAAAAATAAAAAATGAAGTAATAACAAAAATGGAAAAAATTAAAAATGTAATTCACATTCTACACAAAAGCTTGTCCCTCGTGCGTCTTGTGTTGAACAATTGTTACACTGACCGTGTGCAAACCTAACAAGCACATAGTGGGTCGTGGGTGTTGCTCTTTGTTGGTGGAGAAAATCACCTTAACGTAAGGACATAACACCGACGGTAGCTTGTATTTTTGCAAAACCGGTGATATGCCTTCATTTCACGACTCTGCTCAACGGTGCTGTTCATATGTATGTTCAAGGCGTGTGCTCAGTGGTGTCTCCTTCCTACCTCTCTTTTTTTAACGTCTGTCCGCACTGTGTCGCCGACATTATAAGGTTCAACCTTGAGTCTGCGCTTATACAAAAAACACTGTGTGCTACTTACCCTGGTGGTGTCATTTTCCATATTTCTTCGAAAAGAGTGAGAAAGGTGTAACCATCATTGTCAAATCTCATCGCTTTGGACAAATGCTAACCGATTTTTTTAAAGGCTCACAGGCTCGAAGATATGACCTTTAAGTCGGTCTTTATGTTTTCGGGCGAAAAGTCTAGCTTCATTTTCGACATTTTCATTGGTAAAATTACGATGAATGTCGTCGTTTCGAATATACCACGGCGCTTCTTGGTACAACCCCAGACTTTAACCTCAGATAGGTTTAAGCACTTGCTTATTGAGAAGCAACTCGTTTTCAGTACTATGCTGGAATTGTCTTCGTAGTCTTCGAATGGGATCCAAACTTAGCAAAGAGAGGTAGTGCACTTACTTTTCTGTAAATAAAATTTGCGTAGACTAATTTGGTTTCGTTAAGTGCGATCCGCTAAATCTTTGTCCACTGGGTTATACGATTCAGGGCATATTGCAATTTAGTCGCTGATTGTTCCACTATTTTTCCTGTGGCCATAAATTGCGATATCATGGGCGAATGTGGCCAGCATAGTATCATCCGTTTGTGGTATGTTTTTGGTATACAGCAGGTAAAGCAGCGGACCAAGTATGCTTCCCTGCGGAACGCCAGTCGTAATTGCTCTAAAATTTGAATACTCGCTATTTCTTAATACTAATTCACAACCGGCACTCAATTGATTTCCGCTCAGATCATCAATTGTGCCGCCCTCATTTTCATCGGCATCTTTGTCTCTGCTGATATTTTCACGTTTGAAGGGTTGAATGTAAATGCCATCGACCAAGTCACCAAATACATAATCTTCTTCAATAAGCTGCTGAAGATAATATACTTACTTACTTGGGTGGCGCTACAGTCCGTGGTGAACCTGGGCCTCAACCAACAAGCGTCTCCAGCCGGCACGGTCTTTGGCCAGCTGTTTCCAGTGCCGCACGCCCAGTTGGTTGAGGTCCCTTTCCACCTGCGTGCGCCACCGCTGAGGCGGCCGTCCTCTGCCGCTCCTTCCTTCCGGAGTGGATTCGAAGACTTTTCGGGTCGGAGCTGTATCTTCCATGCGCTCTACATGGCCTAGCCACCTTAGACGCTGTATCCGTAGACGTCGTACCAGGCCGATGTCGCTGTACAACCCGTACAGTTCTTCGTTATATCTTCTCCTCCATACACCATTTGAACAAACGGGACCGTAGATAGTGCGCAGAATTTTCCTCTCGAAACGACCAAGTGCATCTTCATCCGCTTTTGTTAAGGTCCAAGCCTCTGCGCCGTAAAGGAGGACTGGGATGATCAAGGTCTTATATAGTGTCACCTTGGTTTTCCGAGAGAGGGCTCTACTTCTCAATTGCCTCTTGAGCCCAAAGAAACAGCTGTTGGCAAGAGTGATTCTGCGTTTTATCTCAGCGCTGGTGTTGTTGTCGCTGGTAATCAGTGAGCCAAGGTAGACGAATTCCTTGACCACTTCAAAGTTATATCCGCCCATGGTGACGTTCTGGCCAATACGTCGGTGTTGTCCGTCTCTTTTAGATGAGAGCAGATATTTGGTTTTACCCTCATTAACCTTGAGACCCATCTTAGCCGCTTCTACCTCAATGCTCACGAAAGCCTCATTGACGTCTTGCTGTTTTCGTCCAATTATGTCAATATCGTCGGCGTACACAAGCAATTGCGTAGACTTGAAATAGATCGTACCTCTTGTGTTGGCCAGTGACTCTTGCACAATCTTTTCAAGCACGATGTAGAAAAAGTTGCACGACAGCGCGTCGCCCTGCCTAAATCCTTTTTTAACATCAAAGGTCTCGGTTTGCTCATTACCGACCTTAATGGAGCAACGAGAATTCTCCATTGTCATCCTGCACAGTCGGACGAGTTTGACAGGGATGTTAAAACTAGACATGGCTTTGTACAGCTCGTCTCTATATACGCTGTCATACGCGGCCTTGAAATTGACGAAGAGGTGGTGAGTGACGATTTGGTATTCCTGGGTCTTCTCCAAGATCTGCCGTAGCGTAAATATTTGGTCTATTGTGGATTTACCTGGCCTGAAACCACACTGATAAAAGCCGATCAGGTTATCCACAAACGGTTTCAGGCGACTTATTCCCCTATAGTTGGCGCAGTTATAGGGGTCTCCTTCCTTATGGACCGGGCAAACGATGCTGAGATTCCATTCGTCGGGCATGCTTTCCTCCGACCATTCCTTGCAGATGAGATGGTGCATGCACCTTACCAGCTCATCTCCTGCCGCCTTAAAAAGTTCAGCAGACAGGCCGTCTGCGCCAGCGGCTTTATTAGACTTAAGTCTTGATATAGCTATTTTGACTTCGTCTAGGTCGGGTGGACTGAATTCTGTTACTTCGTGGTCCATTGCGAATGGCTCGTTCTGCCTGACAGCGGTATCTTGTCTATCATCGCCGTTATACAGTCTGTAGAAGTGGTCTTTCCAAATCCTCAGCATCGACTGCGACTCTACTACCAGTTCTCCATTTTCATCCCTGCAGGCCGCCACTCTGGCTTTGTAGCCATGGCATGTTCGTTTTACCTTGTTCTAAAATTTACGGGCGTCATTCCTGCGGAAGCATCTCTCCATCTCCTCGATCTCACGCTTTCCGTGCTCTCTCTTCTTTCTTCTGAAAAGCGTGTGTTCCTCTCTTCTCTTCTGCTCATAGATTTCGCGAGCAGCTCTCGTCCGTCGTTGCAGCACGGCCTTATATGCCTCTTGTTTTGCTGCATGGGCTTGTTCGCATTGTTCATCGAACCAGGGGTTTCTAGGTGGTGGCGGTTTGAAACCCAGCACCTCTGGGGCAGCATCTCTGACGGCGCTCTGGCAATGAGCCCATTCCTGCTCTATTGCTTGTGCTGCTGTGGGCGGATTTTGAGAGAGCTTTGAGGAGACATGATCGGTAAAGATTCTGGCAGTCTCTTGCGATTGTAGCTTTCCAACGTCAAACTTACGTAGTCCTACTCGACTCCTAAGCATTCTTAACATCCTCATTCGTACCTTGGCTACAACAAGGTAGTGGGCCGAGTCGATGTTGGCCCCTCGGAAGGTTCGTACGTCGAGAATACAGGAGGAGTGTCTGGCGTCGATCGCAATATGATCAATCTGGTTGGTGGTCGATTGATCACAAGACCGCCAGGTACCCTTGTGGATGTTGAGATGGGGGAATCGCGTGCTTGCTACAAGGAGGTTACGTCCCGCTAGGAAATCGATTAGCCTTAATCCGTTGTCGGATGTGGTGTTATGGAGGCTATGCTTTCCTATGATCGACTCAAATATGTCCTCCTTGCCCAGTTTTGCATTAAAATCTCCTAGGACTATTTTTGTGTCGTAGCTGGGACATTGGGCATATGTTCTGTCTAGGAGATCGTAGAATCGCTGAAGATAATATACAGCCTCCAAAATTCGAACTCTTTAAGTACCCGCGTCACTGTACAATCACATGGTTAAAAAAAAAAGCACGTACCCCAGCGGTGCTAAGGTGCTAAGGTGGCTGTAAGGTCACACATATAAACACTTGCTTCTACATTTACTACAATATTTGATAACTAGTGAAATTTCCTTCTTCAAGTTATCAAGAAACCTTATCACAACCTCCAGAGTGCAGTGGGTTGGGTCGTAGATGTTCGTCTACTACTCTTCAGGGGTGATTGTCTTAGAAAGAAAGAGGGGAACCGACCGAATTTTCACGTTGGTTGTAGTTCTCAGGAAATTATCCATGCACTTATGGTGTTACATTAGAATTGCACACACAGAGTATGAATCTGAAGTGACCATATACTGTGAGTGTTAAGCCTTCATCAGTATGTTCCACCATTTCTCATCCACAACAACTGTATTGGATATAATTTGTTTACCTTTTCCTTAGTTGTTTAATTTCTAACAAAAAACAAAATCCGGATATGCACCTGGAACGTCAGTTCCCTCAACAGACCAGGTGCGGCCGAACAACTGGCCAACTCTTTAGACTGCTATAAGGCAGATATTACCGCGCTCCAAAAAGTGCGCTGTTATGGACCAGGCAAAAAGTGGATGAAAAACTCTGATATCTATTACGGCAACTGCTACAGATAAACACAATAAACAACGCTTATTCGGATGCGGATTTGTTATTCGAGGCAGACTTTGGAAAAAGTTGTAAGCTTCCAGTATGTACGCAAACGCCTCATAACCATCCGCATTAAGGCCAATCTCGGCAATATAAGCTTAATATGTATCCATGCTCCCACAGAGGAGAAAGAAGACCGACACAAAGACGACTTCTGTGATTTCCTAGACAGAACATATGCCCAATGTCCCAGCTATGACACAAAAATCATTCTAGGAGATTTCAATGCGAAGCTGGAAGCTATCTTTGAACGAGTCATAGGAAAGCACAGCCTACACTTTATGGCGGGACATAACCTCGTCGTAGCAAGTATACGATTCCCACACCTCAACATCCATAAGGGGACCTGGCGGTCCCCCGATCAATCGGCAACCAACCAACTTAATCACATTGCGATCGAAAGCAGACACTCCTCCAGCATCCTAGATGTCCGAAACTTTCGAGGAGCCAACATCGAATCGTATCATTACTTTGTTGCAGCCAAGGTTCGGATGCGAATTTCTCGGAATCATCGGAGTCGAGTAAGAACACGAAATTTAACATCGGAAGGCTGCAATCGCAAGAGGCCGCCAGGACCTTCGCCAATCAAGTCTCCCTCAAGCGAGACGTTGTCAGAACGCCACCAGAGAGGCCGCTTCAGATGTACATGGTTTCACGCCACCTCCTTCGAGAAATCCCGGGTTTGATGACGAATGCAGACAGGCCCATGTAGAGAAACGGAATGCATACATGGCAACACTGCATCGACGGAGGAGAGCTGCCCGCGAGCTCTATGAACAGAAAAGGAGGGAGGAGCAGGCGCTTCTGAGAATAAAAAAAAAAAAAGGGAGCACGAAAAATGCGAGATCGAGGAAATGGAGGGATGCTATTGCAGCAACGACGTTCGAAAGTTTTACCAAAAAGTCTAATGAACATGCCAAGGCTATAAAGTCAGAGCAGAAGCCTGCAGAGATGAGCACGGACAACTAATAGTGGAGTCCCAGTCGATGCTGAGATTTTGGAAGGACCACTTCTGAAGACTGTATAACGGCGATGATAGTCAAAATGCCGCCATTAGGCAGAACGAACCATTTACAATGGACGAAGACGAAAGAGTATCCCGTCGATCCGACCTAGACGATGTTAAGATATCGATATCGAAACTTAAGTCTTATAAAACTGCTGGAGTAGACGGACTTGGAATCTCAGCATAGTTTTCCCGATCCATAAGAAAGGAGACCCTAATGACTGCACCAATTACAGACGGATAAGTCTCCTGAACACTGCGTACAATTTCCTCTCTGCCGCACTTTTTAAAAGCCTGAAACCTTCGTGGACAATCCGGTAGGTTCCTCCCAGTGTGGTTTCAGGCCAGGAAAATCCACGATAGACCAAACATTTAAATTACAGCAGATCTTGGAAAAGACCATTGAATTTCAAGTCGACAAGGACCATCTTTTTGTCGACTTTAAAGCCGGATACGACAGTGTTTATTGAAACGAGCTATATCGAGCCATGTCATGTTTTAGCATTCCTGCCAAACTCGTCAGACTATGGAAGATGACTATGGAGAATTCTCGCTGCTCCATTAAGGTCGGAGGTGAACGAACCGAGACCTTCGATGTTAAAAAAGGTTTTAGACAGGGTGAGGTATTGTCATGTGATTTCTTTAACATCATACTTGATAAGATCATGCGAGACTCTGCGGCCAATACAAGAGTCACGATCTATGTATTTCAAGTCTACGCAATTGCTTGCCAATGCAGATGACATTGACGTTATTGGACGGACAAAGCGAGACGTCAATGAGGCGTTCGCAAGCATTGAAGCGGAAGCCGCTAAAGTGGGCTTTGGTCAGAACGTCACCTTCGGCAGCTATATTTTGGAAGTAGTCAAGGACACCAGCGCTGAGATAAAATGCAGAATAACTCTTGCCAATCGCTGCTTCTTCGGGCTCAAGAGGCAATTGAGTAGTAGAGCCCTCTCTCCAAAAACTAAGGTTTCCCTCTACAACAATTTAATCATCCCGGTCCTCCTCTACGGCGCTGAGGCTTGTACGTTATCAAAAGTGGATGAAGAGGCTCTTGGACGTTTCGAGAGGAAAATTATGCGTGCAATCTTTGGTCCCGTCTAAACGGAGTGTGGAGGAGAAGATTCAATCAAAAACAGTACGGTCTGTTCAGCGAGATCGGTCTAGTTAGACGTCTAGGGATCCAATGTCTAAGATGACTGGGCCATGCAGAGCGAATGGACATCTACGCTCCGGCCCGAAGAGTCTTCGACTCCAACCCCGAGGGCCGACGCAGCAGAGGGCGACCGCATCTAAGGTGGAAAGGGCGACCGCAACTAACTGGGCGTGCTGCACTGGAAGCAGCTGGCCAGAGATCGCGCCGTCTGGAGAGGCTTGTTGGTTGAAGCTTTGGTTCACTCCAAACTGTAGCGTCATCTAAGTAAGTACATACGTACACGCCCATCTCTTTAAAAACCTTGGATTTGGATTCTGGTGACCTTGAAACGTGGAGATATGTCAAACATTGGAATTCGTAAACTCGGCCCCAGCTCGGACAGCTCGTTGTACGAAGGGAATGATGTACGTATATATGTACATAAATGCCGTTTTGTTTTGAAACGACAGATGTCACACATCAAACATATGCAGCGCTATTGAATTTAACTCTTTCGATGAAAGCATATGACATTATTCTATAGTTCTATTGTGCGTGCCCATACCGTCATGCTGGCACAGTTCTTGTTAAGGCATCAAAACCTAGATCCTAATGAAATGTTAAATACATTAAAGAATCTAGAACAAGAAATCAATTAGATGAACGTTTTTAAGGGAGTAAAGATGACAGAATGGCGCCACCGTTTTGTATTTAGGATTCCATCTGGAAAAGAAGGCAGTCACCTGCTGTTTTCCACGTGCTATGCCACGTGTACCCATTCACTTGGCAAGCAGCTTTAATATTCAATGTAATAACCTCTGAATGTTTGTGAAACACGATGAGCATTTGATAGTGATAAGCTATGCTTTTGGTGGTGATTGCAAGTTGAAGGCTTCTGGTATCTGTTTGAGCAGTCAGATGCAAATACCGGCCCACTGTTCTCCAGAATCATGTTAATTACTTCGTTCTTATCATGAATTAATTATACAATCTGCTCGAAAGGAATGATTCCGCCAATGAAATCCCATCAGCGACCAAGCGAATAAAATTCTCTTCATTTCATCGACCTTTAAGTGGGTCTGGAAGTTACATAAATTATGTGATGACTGAAGGCGGGTTAATGTAATCATTTCGCTTCGCCATTCTACTTAAAAATGTAACTCGTCTCAACTTTCCGGTAATTCAATAACAGTTCAGCCCGAAGTCCTGAAGAAAGTAACTTGCTCTTTGGTAACGAGCTCGTCATTTTGCCTGCCATCTGTCAAATTACGAGGCATTCAAATGCAGATGTTCCGCTGTTTCACCTCTGGCATTTAAAAGACACACGAACATTCATAGAAATATAATGTACTTATCATGATTGTATCTATCTCTTTTGTATGTATCTTTTCAGGTGTCACGGCCAATGCTTGATAAATCCTTTTATCGTAAAGTTCAAAGTAGGAAAATTTTTACACACAGGGAGTCTTTTGAAACCATCATCGCGAAGACTGAGGAAAAATTATCAAAGGTGAGTGAGTGCTTCAAATGGTATGTTCCTAACGTCCTTGACAGACGTTTACATATCCTTGGCATGTATGTACGTATTCATTGAATCACATTTGATTTCGATTTGCGTTCTTATCACATATTGACAGGCTTCTTTTTTACTTACCTCAGTGTCGCCTGGATTACAAGCAGTGCTATGTGGCTCACAGACAAAATCCAACCCAAATATCCTTAGCCGAGTACATAGATGCTCACAATGCATACGTACAACAACTACACGCCACAAATGCTATGCTGGAGATGTATCACTGTGAGACGGTGCCGCAACTGATGCAGGAATTGGAAGAGATACACAATGACCTAAGCAGTATTATAGCCGATTCTATTCTGCAAGGTGCAGACGTAATAGCAAACAAGGTAAGTAAGGGCAGACATTTTTTGTGCATTTTAAGTTATATAGAGGTAGTGTTACGTATACGTACAAGAATTCCCCATGTCAATATCCTGGCACTCTGGCGCCCGGACGCCTGTGTCCCTCGGAAAGATACAGATATTTTTTTAATGAATCACTCATCACTGGAGGCACTCCAGTTTTCTTTTTTTCTGTGTCAGAAAATGTGGTAAAGCATCTTTCGAGGCTGGTTTGCAAACGTCACAGGACATAAAAATAGTAGAAGCTTAACCGACACTGGCATGAAACCCTAGGTGGGATTTGCCGCTCGTGTGAATTCTAGCCAGTAGAGTGTGAAATGAAGACAAGATTAAGGCAGACAGAAGGGAAGTTGTTATATACTCTCCATACGTTTTTTCAAGTTTTGTTGAATTTTTTGAATATGGTATTTTATGTTGTAAATGAATTATTAATTTGTTACCCTTAGGATATTGGAAATTGTCGACACGACGACGTTGTCTGTCTGGCTGGTATGAGTAGCTTGACCTCTGACATTTAAATCGATTATAGCACACCATCAACCGCCGTTGACAGTATAACAAATAGCCATTCTGGTAGACTCTTCAGCCCTGACAGGGTCAAATGGGCAATTGGTTCATTCAAACCCTACAAGGCTACAGGCAAAGACGGTGTCTTTCCTGCGATCTTACAGAAAGGCTTGAACACTATTCTACCATCACCGATAGTTCTTTTTAGGTCTTTCTTCAACCTGGGATACGTACCCTAGATTTGGAGAGAGGTCAATCTTGTCTTCATCCCCAAGATTGGGAAACCAAGTGAGCAACCTTAATCCTATCGCCCTATCAGTTTGACTTCGTTCTTTCTAATAACAATGGAGAAACTGATAGAGCTCCATATTAGAGGTATCCTGGAAAATCAGATACCTCTGCATCCCAACCAGTATGCATATCGCAAAGAGCGATCTACCGAGAATGCACTACATCACTTGGTGACGCACATTGAAAACAGTTTCACACAAAAGGTGATCGCAATATGCGCCTTCCTCGATATAGAGGGAGCCTTCGATAATACTGGCTATGACTCGATCACCACTGCACTATCCTGCAGGGGTGTGGACTATCCCACTAATCACTGGAGACTGGGATGAGTGACAGTACATGCGGAGAGGTCTCAGTGACAGTATCGGCGGTTAGAGGATGCCCAAAAGGGGGAGTCCTCTCACCACTGCTTTGGTCGATAGTCATCGACGATCTAATACGCAAGCTAACCACTCGAGGCTACGAGGTCATCGGATATGCTGATGACCTAGTAGTCATTGTTACGGGCAAGTGCGAGATTACTGCCTGTGAGCGCATGCAACTTGCGCTCCAACTTATCTCTGACTGGTGTGGCAGAGAGGTATGTATGTATGTTGGCGTTACAGTCCATGAAGAACCTGAGCCGAGCTTCTCTCAATCACCCATGTTGTGTGTGATTTCAGTTTTCCCATAGGTGAAAGGGACCTACAGTTTATTGCCGGTTCCGAACGGCGATTTTCGAGAAGCTTTTCATGACAATTTTACTACAGGGGGTTTTCTCAGAACCCCGCTGAGGAGAAACACCGTGAAAACACGTTCGATGACATGGCTGTTTCGGGATTCGATCCCGTGTAATCGGCGTCAGAGGCCAACACACTACCCACTGCGCCACGGTGCTCTCCTGTGTGGCAGAGAGGGTTTATCTATTAACCCGAATAAGACGATCTTAGTCCCATTTACAAAGAGGAGAAAGGTACGACCCTGCTCAATCTTACTAAATGGCACACGCATAGGATTTTCAGAGGAAGTAAAGTATCTGGGTATTGACCTAGAACGTCGACTCAACTGGAACTCCAATATGAGAAATAAACTCATGAAAGCGACTAAGACCATGTGGGCCTGTCGACGCACCTACGGTAAAACCTGGGGACTTAAACCTAAGGTAGTCCACTGGTTATATACCGCGATAATAAGACCTATCGTCACCTACGGGTCCACCGTATGGTGGACAAAAGTTGAGCAAAAAACCACAATTGTTAAGCTTCAACCCCTTCAGAGACTAGCGTGTCTCGACATCACAGGCGCTATGCCAACCTGCCCCACGGCAGCCCAAGAAGCACTCATTGAACTCACTCCACTGCACCTTTTTATCAAAAAAGTTGGCATTAGGCAGTGCAATCAGAATTCTCTGCTCGGAAACAAATATGCCATGTAGACCAGCAGGCCACATGTCCATATTACAACACCTTCCCGAGTTAGATATGACTACTACAGTCTCGATTGCATTGCCACACACCTTCACCTTTGATAAAAAAAGATTTGAGATACTGATCCCAAACCGCTCAGCATGGGAAAACAGTGATCGCCTGCTAAATGTCAAAGGCCTTAGGTGGTACACGGATGGTTCCAAGATGGCTTCCGGCGTTGGCGCCGGCATCTTTGGACCAAAACGCAAGATCTCGAAGGCCCTGGGAATAGGCCCCAGCATCTTCCAAGCAGAGCTGCATGCCATCCTAACATGCGTCAATCTAAATCTCGAGACTGGCATCAGAGGAGTAACCATCAACATACTCTCTGATAGCCAAGAAGAAACAATGTTAAACTTTGGTGGGTGCCAGGCCATAAAGGTATCAAGGGCAATGAAATTGCCGACCAACTTGCCAGGAATGGTTCCAGGTCCGGAACCATTCTGCGGCATTCCCGGGTCTAAGATAAATTACTTCTTAGACAACTGGGAAAAAATGCAACACCTGTCCTTTTGGAACAGCGTTCGGGGACTCCGTCAATCTAAACGACTTATGCGACCCCTGAACAAGCACCCTATTGCAATACTCAAACTCAATAGAATGGATATCAGAAGACTAGTCAGCTATCTAGCGGGACACTGCGGTCTGAGATATCATTTAAACAAAATTAGCCTCTCGTCTGAAACTGAGTGTCGGCTCTGTCTTGAGGACGAGGAGACGGCAGAACACAGACTGTGTGAGTGTGCTGCTCTCTGCCTTCTTAGGAAGCGTATCCTTCCCAGTGAAGTTTGACTCCTGAGGAGATCACCTTGGCTCCTACGAGAAGCAGTCTCAACTTTATTATAGAAAAGGAGAGGCTCCTCGGCTAATCGGCTAGCAGGCACAATAGATCTGCAAAGGTCGCAGTGCCGTATTGCTAATGGTGACTCCTGAGGGGATCACCTTGGCTCCTACGAGAAGCAGTCTCAACTTCATTATAGAAGTGGAGAGGCTCCTCGGCTAATCGGCTAGCAGGCACAATAGATCTGCAAAGGTCGCAGTGCCGTATTGCTAATGGTGACTCCTGAGGGGATCACCTTGGCTCCTACGAGAAGCAGTCTCAACTTCATTATAGAAGTGGAGAGGCTCCTCGGCTAATCGGCTAGCAGGCGCAATAGATCTGCAAAGGTCGCAGTGCCGTATTGCTAATGGTAGCACTAGCCCCATAAAAAAATAAAAAAATAAAACCGCCGTTGACATGTTCCACTCTTATACATCTATCAGTGACACACATATATTTCTTGTGGCTAGAAAACGAATTGGGAGAGTGCACTTTGGAACCACTTTTGAATATGACAGTATTCATTATTGTGTCCTGAGAAATATGGTATGGTTACAGCTCAAGAGTTACTATGAAACCAACGTTATTATTTGCCTTGTAACTGACAAAGACGGCTTGAAAGGGCTTTCGATAAGTACCATATAGCAACGTTATAAAAGCCTAGAGTGCCTCTAAGGAAAGAGCTATGACAATCCATTGCCTCCGCAGCATAAACAACACTAATTGGTTTGATTGATTATGCATTATTTTCATAACCAATATCACTGTAGCTGAAGCAGATAAAGTCTCTAGGCATCCTAATAGCATAATTGCCAATTTCAAGAATTTGGTTAAAACGTCGGTGTTGAGCGTCTTTTCTTGGTAAGAGCTTGTACGTTGTTATTAACTCGTTTATTGACTTGTTTCTGAACGCTCACAACTGCGTTATTGATACTTCTTTGAGTTTATCCATTTCTATCATTTGAAAGCGGATTCTCAGTCGTCATCGTTCATAGTTGTGTCGAATGTTGAATGAAATGCAGAATAAAAATATTCCAAGTTTCCCGCTCAGGCCTTGCAGCCCTAATTCCTTTTGTATGCTTTCTACTTGGCTCTATAAATCGTCATAAACTACCATTGGATTAGAGTTCAGAAGTCGAGACTCCGATTCTGATTGTTGACAGCAATACCATGTGTATTCTGTATGGAAGGTGGATAAAGACTTGCTGGGAGCTTAATGGTTGACCAGTTGATATCATCCCGGGCCGTTGTCACCTCTTGGGAGCTTTTTAAATCTGTCGGAGGCTTCTGCTATCTGTTGGAGCACTGAGAAGCAAAAACTGCTTTATTGTACTCCAGACACCTTACATTATTGTATTTTCCCCGTTTTCCGGAGAAAAATGGGAAGGAGCTTCAGCGATGTAGAGCTTAGAAATTCGGCAACCACTGCATCGGTCCCAAGGGCGCGTCACCGTGCGGGAGCAAAGGCGGGACAGTTACAGAGGAAATGCTCTGCAGTGTTATCCTCCTCGCAATATGCAGCACAGGTAGGCGTCTCACTGATGCCAAGCACGCAGAGATGCTTAGCAAAAGTTGAATGGCCCGTATTGACTCCTACATGTCTTCTGCTATCGATTCTGCTGCGGATTTCTTGCAGATATCAGAGCATACGCGCTTAGTCACCCTGGAACCTAAATAATCCCTGCATCTACGGTTGTGTGTATTAAACACCCAATCATTAATGTGGGAATTTACCATGGATGCAGGTCGACCCGGAGCGGGTTCGGTTCCTGAAAAGCTTTTTCATTATGGCGAGTTCATCAGAGATTTCATTTCCTGGGTTCCCAGAGTGATCTGGAACCCATACAAGCATTAGTGATCAAGACTTTGATCAAGAAGCACTTGAGTTATTGTACTACTTTGGAGCTAGTTACGGGGTTGGACACAGGTTTGACTGCAGCTCGGCTGGCGCTGCAGACGCATATGCTTTTTACCTCCACCTGTGCTTCACAACATAGTGCATGGCCATTAGGATTGCGTATATCTCTGATTGGAAGACAGACTCATATTTTCCTAAACCGTTCTTTGGAGTTTTGTGAAAGAACCTACGGTATGTTTGCGTGTTAGTCTTTTCCACCAGACACCTTTGCTGGCGATAAGCCCCTTATTTTTGACAAAAGCTCCCTTGCGTTGCCAGAAAGCTGACAGCGTTTTGGTGGTTTTTGACTCAATATGCCTTGACCAGAGAAGCTTGCTATCTAAGATGACTCCTAGATACTTAGCTTCCTTGGATACCGGGATGGAAATGCCTTCTAGTACCAGCTGAGTCATGTCAGTATTTTCTCTCCATGTCGTGAAGAGAATGACATCTGCCTTAAGAGGATTAACCGACAGCCCATCTCTAGAACATCAATCATCGATCACAATAAGCCCGCCTGTGCTTTGAGAACGGCGAACGGCATAGATTCCAGACGCATTGGGAGTATCAAGTAGAGGGTTGACCACAGGACAACACCTTGCGGGCAGCCTTTGTTTACGCCGGATTTGACACACTGGTCGAGGCCTGTTTCTGTCCGCTGTTCTGTGCACAAACATTGCTTTGATCCACAAGACCAGTGCTTCATCTACGCCATGACGTCTGGCAGAGTTGCACATACTGTCGAAAATTGCGTTATCAAAAGCGCGTACTCTTTCCTTTCGAGCGCGCCTTAAATTCTTCCAACTAGGTTCAGAAGCGCAGTCTCGCAAGGTGTTCCGCGCTGATAAGCATATTGCATCTCCGAAGAAGTCTAAGACTCGGGGCAAGTGACTAGTCCTCTTTTTCTATTTTGGGAATAAAGACTACTTTTACCATGGGCCAAGAAATAGGTATGTAGGCTACGCCGAGTTGTTTTCATCGCTTCAGTTGCAGTTTCCCTGGAAGGAGTGTGCAACGAGCCTATGGCGATCTGAGTTTCGGAAAATTAATCTAAGGCAGTTCTAAAGAGTTCTAAAGAGTTCCCGCTTTAGACTTAGTGAGGGTACCATCAGATTTCCTGAGTGTATCCAGCTTTGTTGATTTTCCCCGTTTGAGGACTTTAACCAAGTTGTAAGTTGAACTCAGGGATTTGATCTCTTCGCGGAAGGTTTATAAGAATCGTTTTACGATTTAGGAATACGTTTCTCAAGTTCTTTCTGCTTCGACCGATACTTGTTCCAGTCATCTTCCACCATTTAGAACTCCGCGAGTTGTTTATTACATGCGCACTGTTCAGTGAGCTCTTTTTTCCTTTTTATGGTATTTTTATAGCTCAGAGAGCAGTGTGTCCATCTCGCTTTTCAGAATAGGGATTCGGTGTGATGAACAATAGTTTTTCTATTACGAGTCTAGAATAGGGTTCGACCACTGGATTGCGATAAACTACAGCTGCTTACTTGTTTAATCAATAGACACTTTTCCCTTACATACTTTTTTGCTTACACACACCTTTTGTACACACTTTGTCTCTACAACTGGTAGTTAATTGTCCACTAACTCACTAGATGGCTTGATTACTTTCACATTGGATTACCGACTGATCACTGAGTCACTGAATGAATACTGAAAGCCCCGCGAGGGCGAGTGTTCCCGCTTATATAGCCCTCGGTCCAATTTCTCAAATGTTCGAAGTCAGACGTTCCCCCTCAGAAATCTAGAAATCTATAGAATGCTTCGTGCTCTGGCATTGATATTCAGCAGTATGCCGGTGAAAGTAACCATCATTTCCATTTCAGCGGCATCAACACAACCGTCGATTCGTGTTCCAACAATATATTGTTGCAATTTGTATTTTTCGGATATAATCTGTTAGCCCAGTGGAATCCTCTACCCTTTTAAACCTTTTATGTGGTTTTCGTCATTGTCAACGCGGGAAGACTAAGATAGGACTTGCCAACAAAGCTCCGTTGGCGTTTTTGCGGAAGTCGTTGACAATCGCGAACTCAACTCAGTAGGAGCACTAGTTGTGGTGAGGCACAACTTTTATAACGAAATGGACATGCTCACTAGAATTGCTATATTGCCTATGTAAATTCATTGTCTTACCACGATAAGAAATAAGCGGCAATAAATGGACCGACGCTTGACATCTGATTGCCAATATGACGTGTGTATAAATGATAATAGTTTTTATCCCTTTGTCTCCGTCAAGCGGTAGTAATAGTATGGAAGCCTTAATACCTTAGAGAAGACAGCACCATCTCAGGTCGTTTTAGATTCAACGCCGACATTTTCACGCCTTCAGCCTAATCCGACCTAGAGGAGAAACTGGTCCCAAAGTTCACATTGAAAACGTCAAGCGAACAGTTGTTAGAGCCAGTAGTCAGATATGTATGTTAATCTGTAGCTGTGTTGCCTACATTCGCAATGACGACAACTAATGAAAGTACTTACATTAATGTGGGAAAAATTGACTTAAACACGCCTTTTATGCATGCAATATCGGCCGAGCTTTGCACATATTCCAAAAAGTTGCAGCAGCGCAAGCTAATATTAAATTTTTCAATTATCCTTTTAGAACTTGTACAATTAAGGTGTGCAAGCCTACTGATTTTCGTGAACGTGCAACATTGATTTATGTCAGGAATTCTTTGTTTTCCTCGGCTATTTATTGTTTGGTAAACCCAACTTCTATATGCATCAGTTCTAGGAATCACTCGTACATGTTATGTGTTGAGTCTTCAGACTTCTAGATCTTAAATGGAACAAACAACTAAGAAATCCTTATTCAAATTATTCTCAGTAGATAGCTGTGCCTTAGGGCACCTTATTGTTTGTCTTTTGCCTCATTCTTACTATTTTATATCACCGCTCAAAGCAAGGAAAACAGATCCTTGGCGCTGATATAAAATTACAATTTCTTTTTCACACCATGCAACAAGTTATTGCTGGAAATCACAACACCTTGTAATACCACCGCCTGGGGTGCTCTACTGTCGTGATGAATAAGCTTAATAGATACAAATCTCCCATCAAAGCGCACGTTTCTGTCAAACGATATAATGCCTGCAATTTGTCTGGGAAACGACGTCTAATCACACGCACTTTTATCATCTTCGACCTTAATTACAGTATGTAGAGGCATCTGACAGTATTATGATGACGCCAGGGTGTCACAGAGGTTTGCAGTAGCTCATCACGTCACTCTATCAGCTGCTTACCGCCTATTGTTTTAATTTGAAATTGTAGAGTGTAGATATTTTTGACGATAGATACATATGTACATATATATTTTGTGAGCTAATTTGTTTTGGCTATTAACTTTTTGATTTACTTTACAGGCATCCGACCAGGCGAAGCGCTACACTTGTCTTACATCCCAGTGTAATGCTGTATCGCCACAACAAGATCTGACCAACTTCGTCCGTATACTACCCCTGCCGATAAATCCGCAAAAAGTTCCTAAACGATCATTCGCCCCACCTCAACCCCCGGGTGATGTAGAAGACGTACACGAGTACAATGTTAGTAAGAGTATTTACTATATCTGTTTGCATGTAAACGAAAGGAAAGCAATCAAATGAAAGCTTACAACAAAAATCTATTCAATTTTCCCATAATCCTTTCTTGACAAGTCCAATTATTTGCTTTTAGGATACGATGCCACTGTTGCGGGACGAGCTTGTTTTTGAACGCTATTCCTCCCTGCAATTACGCCCAGCTTTAGAATCCCTCAAGCGCGAAGCTGCCGATTTGGAAATGCAAATACGACAGCTACAGGTTCGTGCGCCAGAAATCCATTAAAAAGGATATCCGTGAATAAGGAGCAAAATAATCTCTTTGATATTTCCCTTTTCAATTTTTCACATCGTTTTTTGCTTTTTGTTCTTTCAAGGATTCGGTTGATTCGCTTACTCGCACTCAGACACGAGGTATTGAAGGTCAACTTTATAATAAAGTTAATGAGCTGCAGGAGGACCTTTCGATAAAGAAGTTCGATTTGAGAGCGAAACAAATTCATTTCGCTGCTATTCGCGCACAGGTAAGTACTTTTTGGATAGTTATTGTTTTGTTTTTGTTTTGTTTTAATGTAACGACCGGTCCTTTATCCTGTGGATCACCCCGTAAATGCCAAGTTGAGAAAAAATACATGCGAGAGCCTATCTTTGCTGATTGTTACTCGTATGTTTTCCTTTTTATTTATTTTTTTTTTTCGGGGAATTACCTATCAATTTATTAACGATGCGTACTTGGATGCCGTTTATGCCTTATTGTAAGCAATTGAGGTTATAATGAAATTCTAAGTTGTTTAGTGAGGGTTCTTCAAGGGATGTACTTTAAACGTTTCGACTAGGATAGTACCAGTTGGGGAAAACCGTTAATGGTTTATACGAAATAAATAAATATACGAATACGAATAGAATGTAGCGGTGTAAAAATTCATTCAAAGCCAAAGGAGCGTACGCTTTTGAGCGACGGAGGTATTAAGTAACGCTATTACGAGAATCCAAAACATTGCCGTGTGACTTTTTTTAACTTCCCATTGGGAAGTTATTGTATTGGGGTTGATTTTGCGAATTCCTAATTTTGACGTATCTCCACGTTTCAAAGTCACTAGAATCAAAATCCAAGGTTTTTATAAATATATGTATACTATGTGTGTGTGCGTATGTGCGGTTGGAAGTTTCTTCTTGATTATCTCGAGAATCAAAGACGGTATTGACATGGGACTGATTTATTTTGACGCGTAATTACATAACTTAGAACTGGTTAAGTTTCCAAAATCGGTCCAACCGTTTTTTTTTTTGTTAGAAATGTAATAACTAAAAAAAACAAAAAAATATGCAACACAGCTGTTGTGAATGAGAAGTGATCAAACATGCTGATGAAGGCATATCACTCACAGTTTATGGTCACTTCAGATACACAATCTGTCTGTGTAATTCTAATATATCACCATAAGTGCATGGAAAAGTTGCTGAGAACTACAACCAACGTGAACATTTGGTTGGTGGTTCCTCTCTTTCTATCTAGGACAACCACCCCTGGAGAGTAGTGAACGAACATCTACGACCCAAACCACTGCACTCCGTTCAGGCCGTGTGATATACATTAAACATTCAAAAACAAAAGATATACGTATGTATGTGCATCTTCTGAGCCATTGAAAACCGCGTACTGTTAGGAGTTACAAAACGTGAAAAATTTGATTATTTAAAACTTGTTGCATAGTTCCAGGCAAAACTATGATTGAACTAAAACAAGCCCAGTGCGTATTTTGTATGGGAAATTCAAAAGCTTATGCCTTTGAAACTAGGAATGTCCGACCTAAAATATATATATTAAAATTATCAGGACGAAGCCTATTTTAACATATTCGAATTTCATTAAAATCGGTGAATAGAGCATTTTTCAAATAATCACCGAAATGGTAATACAGCATTCTTAGTTGACAAATGGTATTGATGTGATACATATCTCCAAAAGTGATGGTTTCTTGATAACTCGAATAAGAAAATTTCACTATTCGTCAAATATTGTAATAATTCTAGAAGCAAGTGTTTATGTGTGGGCGATTTTTGTGCGGGATTGAGCTTCATTAAATCTTTCCCTATGTGTAAACATCTTGATTATTTGAAAACAGATTTCGAAGTCCATCGACATAAACATAAGACTTATGTATGTATGTATGTTGGCGTTACAGTCCATGAAGAACCTGAGCCGAGCTTCTCTCAATCACCCAAGTTGTGTGTGATTTCATTTTCACATAGGTGAAAGGGACCTACAGTTTTATTGCCGGTTCCGAACGGCGAATTTCGAGAAGCTTTTCATGACAATTTTACTACAGGGGGTTTTGTCAGAACCCCGCTGAGGAGAAACACTGTGAAAAAACGTTCGATGACATGGCTGTGTCGGGATTCGATCCCGAGTCATCGGCGTCAGAGGCCAACACACTACCCACTGCGCCACGGTGCTCTCATAAGACTTATACATAACATAAAATCAAACGTTTTAATTAACCCCCGACACAAAAAAAAAAAAAAAACAAAATCAAGGTATATATGTATATATAGGCCCATACTCGATGCTCCTCGTAATCAGGAGAAATTAACAGAACTAATTAAGACGAATCTAACAAGCCCAAACTTGATGGGTTTACTAATAGGCGATTTCGGATTTCGTCTCCTTCTTCGAGTTGCATCATTAGAGTAACTCAGTGGTACCAGCATGCATGGGTGTTTCAAATGTCGGATCACAGATATGTTTGAGAGTAATGTAAAAGAAACCTACCGCAGCTAACAAAAAATGCTGATGACCTCGATTACGTTAGCTGTCAAACAACAAAAAAAAAAGCGTCATAATCGGTCCATTCGTTCAGGAGCGATGCTGCCACAGACAGACACACAGAGACCCAGCAACACTGACACCTCAAACTTATAACACCCCTCTTTTTGCGACGGGGGCTATCTATTAAAAAAACATGAAAATAAATGGGTGTTGTACGGGTTGCACCTAGACCACATTTTTTTAATCGGCTTCAAGGGAAGAATGTATGTATTGAATTGGATTGAAGGAATCGGGATGTTTCACATGCAGACACTATTACTGCGACCATTAAGGTCTATGGTACCCCCTTCTTTGGTCTAGGATTTAAGTGCTGTCTACGAAATTTGACATCTCTAAATGGGATTTCTTGAAAGTCTTTCCCTATTACTGTTGTTTTGTTTGTTATTCTGATTGTTTCTCGGGCAAGGTTTGGACAGACAGTTCATTTTTGCTCCGTGTTTTTTACCTTTTCTTTTTTTTGTTTTGTCGCAGTCTTCTGCTATCTGCTGGAGCCGTCAGACGCAAATACAGATCCATTGTACTCCAGGCAAACACCTTATACTAATGTAGAGCTAAGAGTATCGGCACACACCATGTCGGCCCCAAGGGTGCGCCTCCGTGCGCAAGCAAAGTCGGGACAATTGCAGAGAAAATGCTCTGATGTGTCATCCTCCTCGCAACATGCAGCACAAGTAGGCGCCTCGCGCAGAGAAGCTCCATGGTTCTTTAGCATTGCTGTATCGTCTATAGATATCCATGCTGTTGAGACCCAATTTGTAAAGGTGCTAATTTCATGTATGATGTATGTATATAACATTGCATTAAAATTGATGATCGATTTACTCTGTGATTTCATATTGTTACGAAAATTAAATCGTTCAGAATAGGCTTCGATCACTGGATTGCGATAAACTACAACTCTTTACTTTTTTTTCTATTCAATACACACATTTTATTATTCCACCTTATATCAATTATCTGGGCGCTTCACCTTTATTTATTATTACAACGTTTTACACACTTTACACTTTATTGGTTACGCACATCTTTATTACAAATTTTGTCTCTACAACCCACTAGGTGGCTTGATTACTTTCACACTGGTTTACCGACTGATCACTGAATACTGAGTCACTGAATATTGAATGAATACTGAATGCTTATATAGCCCTTGGTCTAATGTCCCGAATATTCGCCGTCGGACGTTCCCCTTCAGAAGTTTCTAGAATGCTTCGGCATTGACATTCAGCAGTATGCCGCTGAAAGTTACCACCATTTCCTTTTCAGCGAAATTCGAACACAATCGTAGGTTCGTGTCCGCAACAATACATTACTATATGTACCGTATAGTTAGATAAAAATGAGGATGAATATCGTCGATATGTACACAATAACAAATAATTCAAAAAATAAAAAAGAAATCCATTTGGACGTTATTATAAAGTTGGTCAATGAACTACTGTTGCTAGAACAGGAAGGGTACGCTGTTACCGCCTATGCAGATGACATTGCTATTGTCGTCACAGGAAAATTTCCCAGCACTCTAAGCATTCTAAAGCAGGGTGCATTACATACAGTAGACACCTGGACCCAGTACTGTGGCCTTGGGGTCAACACCAAGAAGACCGACATAGTTCTGTTTACAAATAAATATAAAATTCCGCCCTTCAAGCCCCACTGAGGCCGGGTGGAACCCAGTTTATAATCAAAGATCAAGCTAAATACCTTGGCCTAGTCCTTGACAGGAGCTGAATTGGAAACCCAACATTCTCGATCGTGTTAAGAAAGCAACCACTGCCCTCTACAGCTGTAAGAAAATGGCGGGCAAAATGTGGGGTCTCCAACCAAGCATTATTCACTGGCTCGATATAGCAGTCATAAGGCCCATCCTCCTGTACGGTAGTCTGGTGGACTGTCTATCGAAATCTTCTGGGGAAAGTACAAAGATCGACCAGCTTGTATATAAACGGCGCAATCAGGTCAACCCCTACGGAGGCCCTAAATATTTATTCGACTACATTTTCCATCATTGGACCTCTTCAGCAAACAAATTGCTGCCTGTGCTGCCTGATGGCCCACATCACATAAAGGCCATACTAGCATTCTTAATCACTTCGAAGTACCTATGACACAGACTGCATCATCCCGCAGAATGTGTTCACTATGAACTTCGAAGTTGTCTTTCCATCCAGGGAGGAATGGGCTGAAGGGAAAGTCACACCGAAGGACTCGATTTCCCTCTATACCGATGGCTCCAAGATCGAGACGGGTGTAGGTAGTGGAGTCTTCTCCAAGGAACTTAATCGCAACCTATCATTTAGACTCCCAAATCACTGCAATGTGTATCAAGCAGAAATAACAGCGATAACGACGGCCCTTGCATGGCTTAGGATTAATGTAGTATCCGCTAAGGATTTGCGGTAACCCACAAATCAAAAATATCCCTTAACTGCCGCCTATTTTTAGACGAGATGGCTGAACAGTTCAACGTTAAAATACTGTGGGTTCCCGGGCATAGGCGTATTCCAGGAAACTGCGCGGCCAACAAACTCGCAAAGTTAGGGTCAAGCACACTCAGTCTTCCTACGCTCGGGTACCTAAAAACACCAATAAGTACGGTAAAGCACATGATAAAACTTCGAACCATTGAGGCTACCAACCTGCAGTGGAATGAAAGTAAACTTAGGACCAACAAGGGACTTTGTGGCCACCAAAAGGGCAACCTTGAGCACTTTAGTGGGTGTCACCACAGGTCACTGCATCATTGGAAAACACGCCGCCAGACTAGGGCAACCCTCCAATGACTCCTGTCGCGGCTGTATGGATGAGGAGGAAGGGGAATCGATACATCATCTCCTCTGCTCCTACCCTTCTTTTGCGAATCACAGGAGGATCTACTTCGGCGCCCTTCTATTAAAACTTAAGTGAGCTGGAAGACCTAAAAATAGCTCCATCGCTTCATCAAAAGCACCGATTGGTTTTCAGGTAGCGGATCAAGGTAATATGATCCATATGGTATTACAATGGGCCTACTTCGGCCTACGTGTGGCGTATGCCAACCACTTTTACCTAACCTAACAACCTATTATAAAGTTATTAATCACGTCGAGGGACTTTGAAGAAGATGATGTGATCTTCTGTATATTCCCGTCTTAATTTGACTAATTTCTCACTCTTTCCACATGATAAGTATCTTATTACTATTTATCTATTTTATTTCCTGACCACTTTACCCACAGAGGAAAAGCCACTTCTCCTCTGTTCCGACTGTGTTGGGATCGTTCACTTCCAAGAACGGCAGGGATGCGTTTGTTACTGCTACTACAGGGTATTTTGTAGTCATAACATAACCTTTACCCTGAATTTCAGATTTTGTTCTAAGCAAGTCATCCCTTTTCAAATGCCAAATAAAATGCGGTCTAACCTGTATTGTTAAGGAGATGTTCATAAGTGCATGTTACTGATTACTTATCTTCCGAGCAAATAAAATCATAAGCCGTAAAGTAAATTTTGGATTGAAGTAGATATTTCGTTGTCAGCTATTAAAAGTTTGGATACTGTAACATGCAAGGAAAACATATGAATGTGTCTATGAGTATAAAGGCTACATGCACACTCCTTTTCCTAGTTGTCAAAGAAGCAAATTAGGTCAACCCTGACTGACCACGGTATTTATCCAAAACGTAATGAACCCACAGGAGAATACGTAAATTGCTCATTATTTTCCCCAACGTACATATAATCCGAACAAACAATGTCAACAGTTATGTGTTTGTGCCCACAACGAATTGTGTCAACCTTTGACAGTGCTGGAAGTTAGGACTAGGACGTGAAAGTTCCTGGCAGTCACCTCACATAGGTGTACGTGCCCTGCCAGCAAGTAGATGGACTCTATATTGACGAAATGTAGAAACTTGATTATAGAGGTATACAATTCTCCGTATATCTGATTCATTCATATTTAATTATACAAAGCCTGTCCATTAATAAATTCAGTATCTTGTTTTGCTCATCCCTGAAATTCGATCCATGCAGTTGTAAATGGGTATGAGGTTGTTACCTACGTCGAGCTTGTGGTTCATATCTCCTGTGTTACATTCGAGGAATATGGTCGATTCTGTTGCCACGTAGCTTTTGGGGCGGAACCCGCAGCTCAACTGAATTCGCCTCTTGTAATTTATTCAGATATAAATTAGGTATGAAGTTTAATAAAAGATGAGATGAACGAGAAGTCGTATCTTTTCGCATGCACATACATATGTATGCGCATGTAATATATACATTTTGTATGTATACATTTGGTATTGTCTATAGCTTCTCTTTCATCTAAAATGTATATAACTGGCGTTAGAAAAAAAGACAGTCTTCTTCCAAACGCAAAGCAGACTTTGAAAACCAGATGTACGTCCCATAAACTTAACAGTGGACGAGTGAGGGATTTGTTCATTATTTCTATTTCAGACGTATTGATACGATCACGGTAGGGTCTTGCTATACAAAGATCGATAAGATGCACAACAAATCACACAAACGGCTGTCCCTGGTGAATATGCATATGTAGTAGCATATTGCTGGTGCAGTCAACCTTCCTTAAGCTCACGGAGTTCAACTACGAAGTTTCGCTTCATCTGGCGTACTTACCAGACTTAGCTCCGACCGAATGCCACACTTATTCCGAAGTTTGGACCATCAGGAAAAAGTGTGAGAACTTTTTATTTGTTTATTATTTTATTAGATCAAATATTGCTTACAGCGGTTAGATAATATACCTACTTACTCATCAGGCCAGCAATCCATGGAGGATCTGAGCCTGGGCTATAGCTGCCTTCCTTCCTTGATGGTCCCGGAGACGCTGCTTCCAGCTGTCAAGGCCAAGTTGTTTTACATCCGCGATTACTTGGTCTTTATACCGGAAGTTCGGTCTACCTCTTCTTCTCGAACCAGGCGGCTCGGAGTCGAACACCCTCTTAGCTGGAGCGTTGGTATTCATGCGCTCGATGTGGCCGAGCCAATTAGTCGACGGATCTTTGCCTTCCGGACTATATCTACATCTGTGTACCGCTCGTAGGTTATGCTTCGCGGTTATGTATTCTCCTCCTATTACCTTCCTCACAGACGGAACCAAAAAACCGGCGCAGAAGTTTTCTTTCGAAAAAATCCATGCTTTCATAAAGCATGACTAGTTCTTCGAGTGAGGAGTATTGACCCCAGTTGTTTGGGCAAGCCGAAGTAGCAGCAGTTGCCAAGGGCGATTCTATGCCGGATCTCAACTGTGCCGTTTGTCGTTTGTGGAGTTTATGTTTGTCCCGAGGTAGGCGGACCATCGCGAAATTATAGCTTTCAACCGTTATATTATGTTCCAGGTGGTAAGCGACGTATCGGTTTTTGCTTGACATCATGTTCTTGGCCTTACCCTCGTTGACTTTAAGACCAACTCGTTTCGCCTGTTCCTCAATCGCCGTGAAAGCCTCTACAATGTCGCGCTAACACCGTGTTATGTTGTCAATATCATCCGAGTACCCTAGCAACTGGGCAGACTTGTAGAAGATAGTGCCTTCCCTATTGACGTCTGCCCGTCGCACTATGTGCTTCAGTCACACAACAGCGCGTTTCCTTGCCGAAATCCAGTGCATGTTTCAAACGGCTCATAGGTCCTAGAACCGACCTGCAGGGTGCATTCCGTATTTTTCAGCGTGGCAGGCCACAGCCGGATTACGACTACGACTCTTGCCTCGTCTTATACTTTCAGTCTTTAAAACTTATTGACTCCTAAGCAGAACCATCAGTAATGTGGCATTGTTTTTTGTCATTGTCGCTACCAAAAGGAAGCTGTTATCAAAACAGCCTAAAATCCCGCTTAGGGGCCTTAGAATCATTATTGATCTAAAAGAGGCTAATATATACGCCTACATATAAAGGCTTTCAGTTCGCAAAGTTGAGTGGGTTTCCCATGTTAAGGCTTTGTATTTTTTTTAACGTCTGCGCCCCTATTCTGAATTTGTTTTTATTTGTTGAGGGGAATTTCCGGAATACATGCTGTGGATTTGTGTCGGATCTACTCCAGTATTTCGCTCATTGCTTATGGCCAGCTGTTTCCAGCGCCGCACGCCCAGTTGGTTAAGCTCCCCTTCCACCTGCGTGCGCCACCGATGATGCGGCCGTCCTCCGCCGCGCCTTCCTTCCGGAGTGGATTCGAAGCTGTATTTTCCATGCACTCTACATGGCCTAGCCACCTTAGACGCTGTGTCCGTAGACGTCGTACCAGGCCGATGTCGCTGTACAATACGTACATCTTCTCCTCCATTCACCGTTTGAATAAACGGGACCGTAGATAGTACGCAGAATTTTCCTCTCGAAACGACCAAAGGCATCTTCATCCGCCTTTGTTAAGGTCCAAGCCTCTGCGCCGTAAAGGAGGACTGGGATGATCAAGGTCTTATATAGTGTCACCATGGTTTTCCGAGAGAGGGCTCTACTTCTCAACTGCCTCTTGAGCTCAAAGAAACAGCGGTTGGCAAGAGTGATTCTGCGTTTTATCTCAGCGCTGGTGTTGTTGTCGCTGGTCATCAGTGAGCCAAGGTAGATGAATTCGTTAAAGTTATATCCGCCCATGGTGACGTTCTGGCCAATACGTCGGTGTTGTCCGTCTCTTTAAGATGAAAGCAGATATTTGGTTTTACCCTCATTAACCTTGATACCCATCTTAGCCGCAAGCAATTGCGTAGACTTGAAATAAATCGTTCCTCTTGTGTTGGCCAGTGACTCTTGCACGATCTTTTCAAGCACGATGTTGAAAAAGTTGTATGACAGCGCGTCACCTTGCCTACATCCTTTTTTAACATCAAAGGTCTCGGGTTGCTCATTACCGACCTTAATGGAGCAGCGAGAATTCTCCATTGTCATCCTGCACAGTCGGACGAGTTTTTTAGGGATGTTAAAACTGTACATGGCTTTGTATAGCTCATCTCTATACACGCTGTCATATGCAACCTTGAAATCGACGAAGAGGTGGTGAGTGTCGATTTGGTATTCCTGGGTCTTCTACAAGATCTGCCGTAGCGTAAATATGTATTTGGTCTGTTGTGGATTTACCTGGCCTGAAACCACACTGATAAGAGCCGATCAGGTTATCCAAAAACGGTTTCAGGCGTTCACACAATACGGCAGAGAAGATCTTATATGCGATGTTAAGGAGACTTATTCCCCTACAGTTGGCGCAGTTATAGGGGTCTCCTTTCTTATGGACCGGGCAAACGATGCTGAGATTCCATTCGTCGGGCATGCTTTCCTCCGACCATACCTTGCAAATGAGATGGTGCATGTACCTTTCCAGCTCATCTCCAGCCGCCTTTGGGCTAGTGCTGGGCATTCACACAGCAGGTGACAAATGAACTCAATTTCCTCTTCGTCCCTGCAACTTCTTCAAAAGTCATTGTGGGGCTGGCCTAGTCTGGCTGCAAGGTAGGATAACATGCAGTGCTCAGGGAGGGCACCGACTACCAATAAAATATTCTCACGGCTGAACTTTAGCAGATTTTTTGTCCTTTTCTTATCATAGACGGCCCAAGTTGATCATGCCGTTGCGCATGTATCTAATTGACATCATCGCTTATTCTTCTTTGGTGGCGTTACAGCCCATGAAGGACCAGAGCCAAGCTTCTCTCAATCACCCATGTTGTGTGTGATTTATTTTTCACACAGGAGAAAGGGACCTACAGTTTAATGCCTATTCCGAACGGCGTGAGTAGAGAAGCTTTCGCATGGCAAGTATACTACGGGGGGTTTTGCTAGTACCCCGACGAGGAGTTATGCCGCGATGGCGTTGGTGTTATCGGGATCCGAACTCGCTCATCGTGCGTTAGATTCCAACACACTAACTACTGCGCCACGACGCCCTCATCGCTTATTGGTTTTCACTAAAAGCTCCGTGTCTATTTTTTAGCTTCAGTTGTAATTTGCGCGAACCTTGCGCCTGATCCTAGTCTAGCTAGTTCGTCCGTCCTCTCCTTTCCAGAGATATTCACATAACTTGGTACCCAGCAGAAGGTCACCTGATATCTGATATTTCTTCTAGCCTCTCTTTGCAGAGTTTGACGACTTTGGATCTTATCCAGAGGCTTTACAGAGCCTTAATGGCTGTCTGGCCGTCAACATAGATGTTGATCCTTATTCTTCAGAGATTCTCCCTAATAATTAGGTCTGCTGCATGCTTGATTGCGAAGACTTCCACTTGAAAGACGCTGCAGCTATCGTCAAGTCTATAGGAGCGATGTATTCCCCGAGATTCAAAATAGACCCTGGTTCCTATGCCAGCATCCATTTTGAATTTGTCAGTGTAGATTGCCAGGACTCATTGTCTAGAGACCGGGTTCCTGTAGTCTTAGCATAGTCCTGGGTGCGATGCTCTTGCAGTATGTGTTCAAGGGTGGGAGGCTTAGCATTTCTTCAATAGCCGCCGTTGGTGTGTTCTTCATAGATCCCGCCACCGCCAGACAACCTGCCATCTGAACCTTTGAAACACTTTGACACACTGATGTCGGTTAATGGAGATTCAACCCGGCTTTGAGAAGACTCATAAGTACTAGGGTTTTACATGCCTCTACATTCGTACGACGACACTCGGCTGGAATTACTTCAGTTAATGGATATAGCACGGTGGTACATGGTACATGTAGTTTTAATTACTAATTTATTGTTGAAAAAGTCCTAAGATACGCCTGTTTAATTGATAGTTATATTCAGACGATGTACGCATCTGGCATATAGTTTTCCGAACATAAGGAAGTAATTAAACTAATCAAGACTTACAGCTATTATTACTTTTGATTCCTGATAAAGGAAGCGCTTTCAAGAGAAAGGTGAAATTAGATTATAATTATGACGAATTATGTACGTTTTCAGCACAGAGAGGGATGTATGTATTTCGTGGGGCTTACTACAGATACTCAGATATGTGCTTCCTTTGATAATATAAATTTGATTTCCAATTTCGGGAGTCACATTCGTCAGGCTTGGAGGGTTCGTGCCTTCGCTGCGAAAGAACGATTTATTGTAAAATTATCTTTATAGCTGTCAGCAACCATTTAATCTCATTGAATATTCCTTGCCACAACCATTCGTACTAAAATAAAATTCTGGGAAGCTCAAGCAGCCTTTCGCGAAACTTTCTGTTCTCCAGAGCTTTATATGCTTTTTGGCGCAAAGTCGGAAAGTTCCTTCGTATCCTGAGAATCCTTGGCCCACCTACGCGTTTGAAATGCAGATTAATTGTGGTTTCGTTAAGTTATACGTTCGAGGTAGTTACGAATGAAGCTTTTAAATTTCATACTCGATGGAAAAAAAATAAGAAGTACGGAGGAGCAACAGGTGTTTTCTATCAGGGATAAAATGTGTGTAATGAAAATTGTTAATGTGTAACTTCGCGCATAAAATTGTTTTATAGCATTTTTCTGTGTGTGTTTTTTACTGTATAGAATTTTGTAAAATACAAACTTCGAACATTTCATCAACCCCCTAAATATGTGGCCAAATAGCTACATAGAAGCTTCTTAACGAAAGAGAAACGGATTAAAGTGGTTCTAAGGCATGAGAAAAAGTTGACTTACAGCCCACGTATCGGCACGTTTGTAGTTTTATTTTTGCTTCTTATCAAATTAATTTCCATTGACCTATTTTACTTTTCCGTTGATAGTATTGCGTTTTATTTTCCCCTACAAAACGCAAATACTTATTCTGGAATACCCTTTCCTAAGGACATCACTGTCAGTGTAGGTCTCTAAGTACAGCTGAACTTTTATTGGAAGTACATATTAGAAAAGTTCGTTCGGAATGCGCATGTGACCAAAATCATCTGCAGATACATCTGTCTTTTTCAAACTGATGCCCATTAATAGGCGGTTAGAAGGGATTCCCGGTGCAACACCTACACCAACTGCTGTTTCCTTCACATGGGTAAAGGTATTTCAACTTTCGAATCTGTCAGTTTGTCTAGCGGGGTCAGCAAAGCGATTTCTTCTTCGTACTCGTATAAATAACAGCTGCATTTGTGTAATTTTTTTCTTTTCCCAATTGTGGGCATTAGTATCACTAAGTTTCGTAGCAGGCAGATCAACTGTCTTGTATTAAATGTATCTTAGAAATAATTCGGGAGTGTTCAGCATCTACCTGTGATAAGTGTCCGTTTCGAATTCCCATGATTATTATTATATTTATTTAGTTCATTTGAAGTTTTCGCTCCTCGTAGATAGAATTAATTCAATTCATGTTGACTTGAAAATATAATTGGCTCAGTGCGTTCGGTGGAGGATACGTCGTGAAAAACTACGCGCGGAAACGCATGTTTAAAGTTAAGCAAAGCATTGTTACTGACAAGAGACAAAAGCCAATCCATTGACGAGTCATCATAAAAGCCCACCCCAAAACGTGTCACAGTAGTCACGTGCCAACCAGCAAATGGCTTTGATTTGCATTTGTTTACATCCGTGCTTCGAACACTAATAATTATATGACGGGTTAATCTAAATTTTATTTGTATAAACACTAGGCCCCTCAGCCTATAACAACTAAGCCATATTCATAATCTAATATTAATAATTATAATAATTGTGATAACTTGCCAAAGGACAACTAATACGCACACCAATAATAAGCCCATTCATACTTATAACACTGATATACAGTATTATACTAAAATAGGATTCGTGATTGTTAATCTAATTTTTGCATTAAAGTTACTGTCAACATAGCACAATTAATCGTTATACTTATAGATACTTTTGCGCTCGTATCTCACCGTACACGTATGTATATACATTATAGTTATTTGTACTTGTAGTTTCGAATTGATCGTCATTAGATATCGATTAAATAAATTAAACATTTAATTACTAGTGAAAGCGTTCCATTGAACTTTGCCTTCGAATCTGTTCTACATACTTGTGCACGTATACAATTGATTGAACTGATTGTTCAACCAAAAGGATAACAGCATTTGATAAATTAGAAAACAAGGACATAAAGTAACGCATAATCATTGGTAAGTTAGTAGTAAAGATAATGATGTTGTCAAAAAGATAGAAACGAATATTTCACTTACAAGTTATAAGTGGCAGGCGCCAGCATTTTCAATCATTAAATTGTGAGCCATAGCTCACAATTATAATTAAGTTATTCCTCTTCTTCTTAGTGAGCGCTACAGTTCGGGGTGAACCTGGGCCTCAACCAACATGCCCCTCCATCTAGCACGATTTTTCGCTAGCCTTTTCCATTGCCGCACACCCAGTTGGCTGAGGTCCCCTTCCACCTGTGTGCGCCATCTTAAGGGCGGCCGTACTCTGCTTCTTCGTCCCTCGGGATTGGATTCAAAGACTCTCCGGGCTGGAGCTGTGGTGTCCATTCGCTCTACATGGCCCAGCCATCTTAGGCGTTGAATCCGTAGATGCCTGACTAGGCTCATGTCGCTGTACAGCCCGTAAAGTTCGTGGTTGAATCTTCTCCTCCATCCCCGGTCTGCGTTTATAGGCCCAAAAATCACGCGCAAAATCTTTCTCTCGAACCGACAAAGGGCCTCCTCATCCGCTTTTGATAGTGTCCATCCTTCTGCGCCATACAACAGGACCGGGATGATAAGGGTCTTATAAAGAGTCAACTTTGTCGTTCGGGAGAGGGCTCTATTACTCAGTTGCCTCCTGAGCCCAAAGAAACAGCGATTGGCAAGAGTGATTCTGCGTTTGATTTCGGAACTGATGTCGTTGTTCCAGATCACTGCGGAGCCAAAGTAGACGAAGTCCTTAACAACCTCGACGTCGGTGGTGAGCGTCCTTTTTTGATGACAGCGTATACTTAGTTTTACCCTCGTTTACCGCCAAACCAATTTTCGCCGCCTCCATCTCAATACTCGCAAACGCCTCATTGACATCTCGCTGTAATCTACCTATTATGTCAATATCGTCGGCGTATGCAAGGAGTTGCGAGGATCTGAAATAGATTGTGCCTCTTCTACTGGCCAGTGATTTTTGCACAATCATTTCCAATATGATGTTGAAGAAATCACACGACAGCGCATCGCCCTGCCTAAATCCTTTTTTGACATCAAAACTATCGGTAAGGTGTTCACCGATTCGGATGGAGCAGCGAGCATTCTCCTAAGTCATCCTGCATTGTCTGACGAGCTTAGCAGGTATGTCAAAGGTAGACATAGCGTTGTATAGCTCGTCTCTAGTTACGCTGTCGTATGTGGCTTTGAAGTCAACAAATAGGTGGTGAGTGTCGACTTGAAATTCATTGGTTTTTTCCAGTATCTGCCGTAGTGTGAAGATTTGGTCGATGGTGGACTTCCCTGGTCTGAATCCGCACTGATAAGGACCTATCAGATTATTTACAAAAGGCTTCAGGCGTTCACACAAAACGGCAAAGAAGATTTTGTAGGCGATGTTAAGGAGATTTATTCCTCTATAGTTGGCGCAATCAGAGGGTTCTCCTTTCTTGTGGATCGGGCATACGATGCTGAGACTCCATTCCTCGGGCATGGTTTCCTCTAACCATACCTTACGGATGTGCATGGTGCATGCTCCCAACCAGGTCATCCCCAGCTGCCTTGAAGAGCTCAGCAGACAGTCCGTCTGCACCAGCAGCTTTATTCGACTTGAGCTTCGATATGGCAATCTTAACTTCGTCGAGGTCAGGGGGACAGAATTCTCTGCGGTCTCCGTCGATTAGAAATGGATCATTCTGCCTGACAGCGGTATATTGACTTACATCGCCGTTATACAGTCTGCAGAAGTGGTTTTTCCATATTCTCAGCATCGACTGCGGTTCTACTACTAGGTGTCCGTTCTCATTCCTGCAGGCTTCCGTTCTGGCTTAATAACCTTCGCATGTTCGCTTTATCTGCTGATAAAACTTTCGATCGTCACGCCTGCAGTAACACCTCTCCAAATCCTCAATCGCGCGCTTCTCGTGCTCTTTCTTCTTTCTTCTAAGAAGCTTATGCTCCTCCCTTCTTTTTAACTCGTAGAGCTCACGGGCTGCTCTTGTTCTTTTATGCAGCGAGGCCTTATATGCATCCTGCTTCGCTGTATGAATCCTCCTGCACTCGTCATCGAACCAGGTGTTTCTTCGTTATTACGTTAAGTTATTTCTATAAATAAATAATTAATTTATTCAAATTTTGTTCATACTTTCCAAGGCTCCATGTGCCACCCAAATATGAAAATCAAAGCATATGCTTCTTTATGAATCCAATTTCATCCGGATGGTCGATCTGGCAATCCGGTTCGAAAATTGCTTCCAAGATTTGCTGAGTTGGAAATCATTCTTAAAATCGTTCGCATTCTCAATGGAGCATTCTACTAAACTAATTTGCAAATAAAACAATAAGAACACGATGATTTTTTGTTCGTATTGAAACAGTGGCAGACTGCATGTCCCGGATGAAATCCAGTGAATGTGCATAATTGAAAATGGCTGTGAGGTGGAAAGGATATTGTATTCCGAAAAAAATGTTCTAAAATGACTTTTCATCTTCGTAAAGCGCTTGTAACGAAATCTCTACATGCAGCTAATTCTTTACCAGTAATCTACCTATAAATGCATGTTGTTCTTTAGTTAAAATATTTATAATTGTTTGCTGTATCCTAGATGTTGTGAGTATTATTGCGCTAGTACCATCCTCATGAAAATCTACAGTAAAGTATGTTCTTTTCAGAAATTCAGGGAAAAGGTAATTTGCAAGTCCTGACATTGTAATACTTAATACAAGCAATAATAGGTATCGTAGAAAACTGTAGAAAAGCTGAAAATATTTTCGTTAAAACTGTTTAGATTGGAGCGTGGAGGGGCCAAATACAAGTTCCTTTTTAAAAATGCAATAAATTGAACAAAAATGAAAGTGTTTCCATATATTATGGTTTTATTAGTAAGAACAAACGTTCCAATATTCCAATATAACGTTGTTCAAGTGGCTGCCTCTGCTGGCTTCGCAGTAGCGCATTCTGTCACCCCAATTTTACAAGATTTTTTTGATGGTTTCGGGCTGTAGCTCACGGATTGCTCTGGTGATATTGGCCTTAAGTGCTTGAATCATTTCCGGATTGTTTGCATAACATCAATCCTTTATGGTTCCCCACAAAAAAGGTCTAAAGGGGTCAAAGTGCAGCTCCGAGGCAGGCAATTGACATCGCCAAGACGACTGATTACACGACTTGGGAATTTGGTGCGCAAAACATCGATTGTAGCATGGGCTATGTGGCGCGGCATTCTGCAGGACCAACGGTCGTCCAAATCCTATGTCTACAATTTCAGTATAAAAAAAAATGTCGTTTAACATTGGTTCTGTAACGCCCACCGTGGATCGGAACGTTGTTCCCAGCCTCATTTTCGAAGAAAAATTATCCAATGATGCCACCACCTCACAATCCGTAACAAACTGTCACTCTCTGTGGATGCATTGGCTTATTGACAATAACGTGCGGGTTTTCCGAACCCCAGGTGCGGCAATTTTGTTTGTTAGCGTATGTATGTTGAAGTCTCCAACTACAGGCCAATTTCTCTTCTTCCGGTATTTAGTAAAATTTTTGAAAAACTTGTAAAAAGTGGCTAAGTATTTTCATCCATTACAATTTGGCTTTCAGAAAGGTAAATCGACTGAAGATGCACTACTACAGTTATGCTCTAAAATAATGTTAAGCCTGGATAATAAGAAATGTACGGCTGGTTTATTTATTGACATTACTAAAGCCTTTGATATGGTTAACCATTAAGAAAACCTGAAAGAGCTGGGATTCGTGGCTTCATGTTGGACTGGTTCGGATCTTATCTTGAAAACAGATCCCAACGAGTTAAGATTGTTTTTTTTTTTTTTTTTTTAGAGACTCGCGCAGGTTCAAGAGTTTTTATATTCTCTTATGATGTGTTGACACACACAACACACAACCTGAACGGAGTGCAGTGGTTGGGGTCGTTAATGTTCGTTCACTGCTCTCAGGGGTGGTTGTCCTAGACCTAGACCTAGAGCCGACCAAATTCTGCGTTGGTTATAGTCCGTAGTAATTCGTTCAAGCACTTTGGTATTGCATACGCAGAGGATGAATTTCGGTTGACCATATACTGTGAGTGTTATGCCTGCAGCGGTACGTCTGGTCACTTTACATTCACAACTGCGTTGCATACTTTTTGTCCGTATAGGAATTACATTTTCTTGGCTATAAAGCGAATTTGAACCATATACCTTCCGCTCGGCGGTCGATGATGTTAACCACTGCACCACGGCCACCCCTTATAATGGATGAGGTTGGATGAGGATAGATGAGGTTAGAAGCGAAGCTAGGATCATCAACCGCAGGGCTCTGTTTTAGGTCCAATTTTATTTTAGATTTACCTTAATTCATTGCTTTCGCTTAACTTCAAAGGCATACCTACTGCCCTCGCGGATGATATCGGCTTTTCGTATAGTTGTAACAGTTCTCTGAATCTGATTTGTGATATAAACTGGGATCTTATCTTATTGCGTAACTGGTTCGAGGAACATAGTCTAATTATTAGCTCAAAAAATTAAAATAATGTTCTTCAGCTTGTCAACCAAACAAACCTCTCAACCCGATATGTATTAGCACGCACCGGAATGTCAAAAATTTAAACAAATTTGTTTCAATAATTGTTTACATTGCCGTTCATCTTCCTCCTTCTGTAGTAGCCTCATCTGCAGTAATAAATGTTTTTTAATTGAAAGGGTCGAGGAGTTTAAGGACCTGGGTCTGACTATTGATTCAAAAATGAGTTTCTTGAACCATGTTGAAACGTTGAGAAACTATTTTCGATTGACTCTTAGGCATTTTTTTTATTTGCCGAATATCTGCTCAAGAAACCTCCTTAAAACAATTTACTACGGAATTTTCCATTCCAAGCTGCAATATGGAATCGCTTGTTGAGGAGGTTCGTATTTCAATAAAATACATCCTTTGTTAACCCTGCAGAAATATGTGTTAAGGAATATCTGCCATATACCCGCCAGATATACCAGTTTTCCATTGTTCCGTGAATTGAGTATTCTACCTGTTCGTCATTTATACTCTTTTAAAGTGTTAAAGACCTTTTTCATGAGATCTGATTACCGTAATTTTCGTACAATTTCTAGTCATAACTTACGTGGAAATAATTCTAATTTGTTACCTATACCCGTCTTTCGTACCACTGCGTATCGTAATTTTTATTCTGTATCATCGCTCCGCTTATTTAATAAACTCCCCCAGTCAATCATAGCTATTTCCATATCCGGTTTGTTTTTAAAACATTTGAAACTATGGCTTTTTAACTTAGAGTTTATGAGGTTGGAATCACTTCTGTGCTGATTCCTTGCCTAATTCTCAAGCAACTAATATTCTGATACTAAGTTTTTGCCTTTTCCGTTTAATTAACTTTAAATGTTATGATCTATTTGTTGTTTATCCCATCATGTTTTTGTAATACAAAGTTTCATAAGTTTTGAGCTTGTAAGATTTGTTATCTACGATGGCCCCACCCAACAATACTAATTAATTTTTACTGTTAAAGCCTTATGACGTGGCTTTCGATACCATTTTTCCTTAATCCTAGGATAAATATAGAATGTCCTCAATTTTCTTATATATAATAATCTAAAAAGAGTAATCTCTGGCAATTGTGATGTATGTAATTTAGTATAAGAAATTATAGTAATAAAATAAATAAATAAAATAATAAATAAAAAATATGTAGCCGCCGATATGAAAATGCACCTTGTCAGAAAAGACGATTTTCGCCCAAAAACGCTGTTCAATTCAAGCTGCTCTAAGGCCCAAACTGCGAAGCGGATGTTCGCGCGCCCTCAATTGCTGAGTCAATTGGACCTTGTAAGCCAATAATCCGAGATCTATGCGCAGAATTCTCTTCAGGCTAGCGTGTGAAATATTAGGATCGATGGCGAGTTGATGTTCGTGAATTGAGTCTCACACTCTCGGCTACAGCAGCCACATTCTCATCTGTACGCACCGTATGACGACGGGGGCCATGAGTGTTGTCCACTAACATACCAGTCTCATGACTGCTGGCCAAAAGTTCTTTTGAAAAACGCACTGTTTGGGCTACACAGCACTCACTGTAGAAATATGTTTTCAATATGTTCCAACGTTGTTCAAGCGTAAAACTGATACTGACTTCTTGTCAAGATTTCGAGCGAGAAACGACTGTCAGTGTCAAAATAATCTACAATTAAAAAAGAAAACCACTAGCCGGCCCACCCTATATTTAATCGAGCGAAACACAAAGATAACGCTTAAGAAAGTATTGAAATAAATTCAGCAAATTTTAACTTGAAAGGATTGAAGTTCATTCATCTATTTTCGCTCCACTTTAGTTAAAAATAAGGGGAAAACGCTTACGCATGCAATTCTATTGTACAAGTTTAAGCTCAATTTCATTTATCCTTCAATAAATCCACCTTAATCCAATATTAAAACTAAGCAAAAACGTCCAGCTGCAACCAGTTACTACCCGTGCACGTTTATGAAAAAACATGTACTAAAGCTGAAAGGAGTACCGTGGCTCGGTGGGTGCTGTATTGACCTCTGACGCCGATGACACGAGATCGAATCCCGCCAGCAGCCATGTCACTAAACGTGGTTTTCGCTGTGCTTCTGTAGAATAATTGTCATGAAAAGCTTCTCGAAATTCGCCGAACGTTGGTGAATGAGAGAAACTGCTCGTTTTTTTTTTTTTAATAGTTCGAGCAATAGTTGGGGTCATAGATATTCGTTCACTACCGTCCAGGGGTGATTGTCCTAGTGGAACCGACCGAATTTTCACGTTGGTTGTAGTTCATAAGCAACTCTTCCATGCGCTTATGGTGTTATATTAAAATTGCACATATAGAGTACGAATTTGGTCCTTTATGGGCTGTAACGCCAGCATATATACGTATATATCTATATATATAAAGTCTAAACTAGTATCACAGGCGTTTAGCCTGACAATATGGTTTCAAATTGTACAGGGCTTTGTAAATTATTTATTAAGCTTATTACAAGCTACTAAAACTAATGTAACACAATGGGTGCATGGAACAGTTGCTGAGAACAACAACCAACGTGAAAATGCGGTCGGTTTCTCTCCTCCTATCTAGGACAACCACCTCTGGGGAGTAGTGATCGAACATCTGCGACCCAAAGTACTGCACTCCTTTCAGGTTGTGTGATAAACATCATAAGAGTATTATTCTTGAACCTGTGCGAACTATAAAAAAAAATTAATTAATTATTTGGACGTGATTTAGAGTATCACATGGACGCGCAAATACATTTTTAAAGAGAAGGAATAAATAAGTGGAAGTCAATTGATAGTCGTGTTTAAGAGTTTATAAACCTATCGACTGTAACCGATCATCGATGGATGGTAGATCAATTCTTTCAGACCATGGGAGACTCCTTAGCTCAAAGGGCAAGAATAGGCATTGCACAGCTTCAATTCCTACTGAGTGGTTGATGTGGTATAGAGAACAGACTTGCCTGGCATATGTATACAAGTAGAGATCTGACGTAATGAGGTAGAGCGATTTGGTGACATAAGGGTTCGCGAAGTCTTTAGACCATCGTTTTATGAAGCCAAGGACTGAATTAGCTTTTTGTATCATGGTATCATATGGTAGAGGAAAAGTAGCTCTCTATCAAAAACGATTCCTAGATCTCATATGAAAGAGACTGTGGTACGGGCTCGTTGGGAAGGTTGCAAGTTTAGGGAGCTGATGAGGAGCGTTTTCAAGAAAAGGTAACAGACTGGTATTTACAGACGTCGAGTTCCGAAAAGTTATCGGCACCAAGTACCGAGTCAGTCGGAGTAGATATTGTCCTACTAATTTTCATATCATCAGCATAAATGGACAAGCTGGAGTTTTTTATGATTAATCTGCAATGTGGTATCACCTTAGCCACTTGACAACCACAAAACACCATACCTCGAATGACACCTTACGTACGCAAACGTCATCACTTGTGCACGTCGTCCTGACCTTAACCCTACTTAAGACATGCTTACACGTTGTAAGCTACTCGAAGTAGTATTCTTATATAAATAAATGAATTATACCATAGTGACGCTCGTGTATAATTTACAAAATCCACATCAATAACGGTTAGAGGACCGAGATGACTGCCTTGTGGGATACTGGAAGGGACAACGATGTGGTCAGAAAGTGAACTTCTGAAAAGTACTCTGTAAGGGCGTTTCTCGAGATACGATTTAAAGCATGCGAGAATTAAGGACGGGAAGCCTAAGGCCTCCAGTTGAACTTATCGAGAGCTTTGCTGAAGTCGGTAGGGTCATACTTCTACATACTTCATTGCCTTGCTTCAAAACCAGAAGCATTTTGGAGGCAAATTCGATAAGTTTGGTTAGGATAGACCTACCTTTTAGAAAACCATACTGCCAGGGGGAAAAGATGGGTTTGTAGTGAAAGGACATTATGTCATACGCAAAGGACTCGAAGAGTTTATTAATAGAAGACAATTTTGCAATTGATCTGTAGTTGAGAATACCAATCTTATAGCCTTTTTGTGCGTGGGGAAAGTGAAAAACTATTTCGAAATTGTTGGGAATGAAGCGTGACGAAGTGAAAGAGGGTAGATACAGGATTGCATAGAGAGTTGACACATTTCTTGATGAATATGGCTGGGAGACCATCGGGACCCGGGGAGAAGTCGTACTATCGTACTGGAGCTATACTACAGTAATATTTAATAAGCAAGGTATCCGGAGTTTCATATATATCAAAAATTACCTAACTTGCCCATAAAAGTCAGCCATACCCTCCCATCAAGTTTTGGATTGGTTGGATTGATTAAGTTGGATTTAGCTAATTTTACATCTTCACCTGAATTTGCAACAATTCATAATTCGATAAATGAATTGAAGCGTACATCAACAAAGGATGAACATCATTGAGGATGTCTCGTAGACGCGAGTACCACGGAAATTTTCGATAAAATCCATGACATGGTGTCAAATGAAATAGTTGAGGCCAAAAGATACCGTCATTTCAATTTTGCATGGAGAAAATATCTGCCGCATTTGCTTTCAGTTGAGAATAAACACAACCGCGTGGTCTCTTCTAAGGCTCGTTTAGAGCGCATGCGTCGCAATCCAGATGAGTTACTGCGCAGATTAGTAACTCTAGATGAAACAGGGATACACCATTAGACTCTCGAGATGAAAGAACAGTAAAAAAAAGTGGATTGTTAAAGGCGATCGGGTTGCAAAGAAGGCAAATACGATTAAATCAGTTCGAACGGTTATGGCTACTGGGTTTTGGAATGCACGTGGTATTGCTTTAAATGACTATTTCAAAAAGGGACTGTCGATCACTGGACAGTATGCGTCATTAGGTCAGCCAAATGAGAAAATAAAAGAAAATCGCCCTTATTTTGAATTTATAGACCATCCACGATTGTCTATTCTTATTTCCAAATTCAAAAATATGGCTCAACGGACAGCAGTTTACGTCGAATGAGGAGGCCATTGCTCACGCAGTTGATTATTTTGAGGAACTGTCACGATCATATTTTCCTAAAGGCTTAAAAAAGTTGGAGGGATGTCTGTCGAAGTATATTGAACTAAAAGGAGATTATACTGAAAAATAAAGAAAATAATTCTTAAAAAAATTGTTTTAGATACTATCTCTTTCAAAAGACTTATCGACCGTATTTGTTGTTATTTTCAGTTAGTATGTATAGGTACATATAAATAGTCAACAGTCTTGTATTTCATATTGTTACAAAAATTAAATCGTTTAGAATAGGGTTCGATCACTGGATTGCAATAAACTACAACCGTTTACTTTTTTTTATTCAAAGTACACACACTCTATTATTCCATTTCAGATCAGTTATCTGGACGCTTGACATTTATTTATTATTACACACTTTACCCTTTATTGCTTACACACACATTTATTACACACCTTGTCTCTACAACTCACTAGGTGACTTGATCACTTCCATACTGATTACCGACTGTTCACTGGTTACAGAATCCCGGATACTGAATACCCCCGAGGGCGAGTGTTCCCGCTTATATAGCCCTCGGTCCACTTTCTCGAATTTTCGCCTTCAGACGTCTCCCTTCAGATGTCTCTACAATGATCCGTGCTCTGACATTGACGTTCAGCAATATGCCGCTGAAAGGTAAAACCATTTCCATTTTTGCTGCAACAGAGCATTACAAACTTTGACAGCGAAGTTCGAACACAACCGCCGGTTCGTGTCCGCAAAAATATTAATAAGTTTAGTCTAATAAGTAGGGGATCTGATAGAGTGATAAGCAAAACGCATATTTTATCACGATGCCTTCGATCGTATATAGATCTGTTCATGTTTTCGAGATTAATAAAAAAAATGTGGTCTAGGTGCGACCCGCAAAACCCACTCGACTAACTTCCCAGTGGGAAAACACCCATTTGATTTCATATTTTTTCATTTTGAACCCCCGACGCGAAAAGAGGGGTGTTTTAAGTTTGAGGTGTCTGTGTGTCTGCCTGTGGCATCGTAACTCCTGAACGAATTGACCGATTATGATGCCTTTTTTTTAACTTGATCGAAATGGTTCTAAGCTACAATTTGTGAAGATCTGTTCTGGTGTTTCAAGGTCATTAACTCTTTTTGTTAGCTGCGGTGGGATTTTTAGACTAATAATAGGTAATGTTCCGGTTCTCGTCCGATCACCGCAATCAATCAGCATCGGGCGCAGTTAGTACCGGAACCGCTTGGAAACACCGCGTCTTGTTGGCATCAAGCCGCCCATTTGCTGTCGCTCCATGTAACCCAATGTATGTGAACGCACACCCATGTACAATCTATTGCTCATAAGCTGCTCACGTGCATATGCAATTTCGATTGCTAAAAGTTTCCAATTTAGACTTTATAGAAAATGAAGCCGTCTTAGACTAAAATGTTAGCAAAAAGGAAAATAAAAAAAAACATGTTCGAGTGAAATGTTTTCAGGTGTTATCAATTCGCAAACAACTCCCGAGCAGTTAATCAACTCAGTTTAGCTCACGAACGCGAGTGTGTGCTTTTATGGAAATATACCCTATGTGCATTTAACATAACCCACCTATACAGAGCGCACCTAAGTGTGCGTTCTCTTTAACGAACATGTGAAGTTTCCACAGGTGTGAGTTTCCACAAATTCACACACACTCATGTTCGTGAGCGAAAATAAAAATGCTCACAGCCAATTACTTATGAGCGCGTGCTTTTATAAATTGCTCGTTGGGTAGTGCACACTCATGTGCAGCTCATAAGTGTGCGATTTCCTACCCAACCACAACACTGTGCTAGCAATCTCATACACATGTATGTATCGCTTCTCGTCCGATCACCGCAATCAACCAGCTTCAGGCGCGGTTAGTACTAAGATGGGGGACCGCTTAAGCAATTCTATGTAAGTTGCGTAATTACACGTGGAATGAACCCGATCTCATGTCAATAACATCTCGAGATGTGCACGCCCTTTGGATTTGGATGCTGGTGACCTTGGAACGTGGAGATATGTCAAAATTTGGAATTCACAAAATCGGAAAGTTAAATTACAGGAAATGTTTTTGTTACTTGAATTCATAATATATACAGCCAGCCATTTTCTGGAATTACATACTTCACGGTTTCGGAAGAACCATGTCTCATTTTTAGCTCAGTACATCGCATAATGCTACTTGGAAACTCCTTTAACATTTACCATATATCAAGCACCGTGCAATATAATCCCAATTTCCTAAAATATATCACTTTTATCCCCCTCTTCGTCTTGCAAAACCTTGACATGTCTTTCAGTTAGTAAATTGCATTGATTATGTGTCACAGATTTCTCTTGGCTTTCTCCGGGAAGTTGCATTATTATTTAAACAGCAATCAAGGAATCAGCCGGTTGACATTTCGCCGTGACGCTTTGTCGACCACTAGTGCAATAGATGTTGGAATAGGTCGATTTCGTTTTCGGAATTTTATATCTATATGAACAGGTAGTTTAGCACTCGTTACCTGTATAACCATAAGCCGAGTTGATTTTAGCTTCAATGAGTGAAAACTTAGATGGACTTAGATGGGAGACTAATGTAAAGGTCGATAATAAAATTTAGTGACACACTTATTCTGCTTGTTTCTTATTTACAAATTAGTGGAGAATAAGTTGAGAATATTGGTTTTTACCTTTGGGTCAGCGGTAAACCTCAGTACAGACAACCTTTCAAAAGCTGGTGTATGAAGTTTAATTCGTGTGGTTGAAAAGTTTTTCCCAAGAAAGTAGAGCAAATGAAGCATTTTGGCACACATTGTAATAATATGCTTATTTACTTACTTATTTACTTACTAATGAGGCTAGCAGTCTATGAAGATCTGAGCCTGAGCTATATTTGCCTTCCATCCTTGATGGTCCCGGGCACGATACTTCCAGTTATCAAGACCGAGTTGTCTTACATCCGCGATGATTTGGTTTTTATATTAGAGGTTCGGTCTTCCTCTTCATCTCGAACCAGGAGGCTCGGAGTCGAACACCCTCTTAGCTAGAGCGTTGGTATTCATGCGCTCGATGTGGCCGAGCCAATGTAGTCGACGGATCCTTGCCTTTCGGACTATATCCACATCTTTGTACAGCTCGTAGATTTCACGATTATTTTTCTCCTTCATTCACCCTTCTCACAGACAGAACC